>OZ038395.1:39919441-40516941 GCA_964036045.1 Eutreptiella sp. 'Long Island Sound 2002'
CGCGAGGGAGAAGGAGACGTACGCCATTGTTTGTGCGCTCAGGAAGTGGTCTGGCCACATCGGAATACAATCGGTGGTGGTTTGTACGGACCATCAGTCCTTACAGAGCTGGCACAAGAAGCATGTCGACACCCCCTCCAGACCGGCGGCAAGGAGGGCCCGATGGCATGAGACGTTCGCCAAGTTCGACCTCAGCGTCGTATACGTCCCGGGGAAGGACAACACTGTGGCGGATTGCCTCAGTCGATTGTCCTACCCCGCTGGCAAAGCATGGATGGACATATCCAGCCATGGGGACACCGAGGAGACTGAGGAGGCCAAGCGCATCATCGAGATTGAGAAGGCCATGGAGCAAGAGCTTTGTCCCCGAGCACCAGACCCCAGCGGACGTCCCGTCACCTTCGAGCTCACAGCCGGAGATCTGGACTCTGATGACGAGGGGGAGGACGACGACTTTACCGCCGAGAAGATCCTGATGGACAAGCCTGACCCGGGGACGCCTGGGGGGAGGCTATATAAAGTCCGCTGGAAGGGATTTGCCGCTTCCAGAGATTCGTTGGAGCCACCGAGCAGCTTTGTTCCAAGGTATACTGCGGTCTGGATGGATTATCAAAGGAAAAAGAACATTTCCTTGGATGTCAAGGACGTGTTGGTCCATTTGGTGGCTGCAACAGCACCGTGATTGATCCACCGTGGCAATTTTGTTTGTTTTTGTGCTTGGGAGACGGGTGAGGGCGTTAATGCGGGGATTTTTGGGCCTTGATTGGCCATATATCCTCTTCACTCGGTCTCCACATATATATTTCATTGTGGTATACGTATTTAGGTCAACCGACAACGTTTCTCTATCTTTGATCCCCTTGGTCCATGTTGTAGATCAAGAGGAGACCGAATGGCGGAGGGCACCGATTATGAGTGTCCTCACCCCTCCCTTGGGGCATGGGGGACGCCTACGCTTTATGTGGGGCCTCCATGTGTCCTTGAGTCATGGGGGGGGGGTTGGAGCCCATTGGGGTCCTCCCGTACTCTCTTCAATGACTTCCGAGCGGATACAACGCTCTGGGAAGGGGGGTGAAGCCGGTTTGGACCCCCGTGGCCATCTTTGGGTCACTTGGGGTCTGTATCTATGGGCCGGCAAGCCGCCATTGGCTGATATCATACTCTCCCATCCACCTGACCTAACCTGATGTGATAGTGTGATAGGCTTGGCCATTGCAGCTATGAGCGGCCATATTCAATACCGAGGCGCCGCCGGCTGAGATTTATATATCAAAATATCAGGAATCAACAGGGTTTTTTTATCATAATGTTTCCGTAATTTTTCAGCTATCCATTCTGATTGTCAATGTATCGGCGACTGGCAGTTGGCTCGCGGTTTTGCGGTAACCGATTGGTTAACTGTTATTTCCAGATATTTTAGCGGAAACCTGGGGGACGTCAGCCCCAGAACAAGTTGATGCGGTTAAGAACATTCAAAATTTTTTTTTTAGCGGAAACCCCGATGAAGGGTCAGATTTCATCAGAAAAGGGTTCGTTGCTTCCGCAATTTTCATGTTATACACTCGCAAGATCAATCTGATTTTTTCAGACATTCAGAATCGGATTTTTGATTTCGAGGTCGCCGCACTGGATATGATGAATTTCGAGTGGTCCTACATTTTTCCCCGATCACAAATCAACCTTCCTTCTGTTGTCTCCTTCATTTTTCTTGGAGATATAGGCGAAACAAAATTGATTGGTGAGGCCACTTTGAAAAGTCATATCTCCAGCTCACTGTGAGGAATTTCAATTCTGACATATGGGCTGGAATCGCCTTGGTCTCCACTTAATTTAGGGAGCGTCAAACTCCTTTGATGTGTACACATGCATGGTGTAGCAAGGAATAATGGTCAAGAGGGTAGAAAGTGATTTATAACTCTCGGACCATGCAACCGAATATTTTAATGCGACTTTCGAGTGTACCGCATGGGTGTTGGTGTTGCATGGAAACTTTCCTTGGGTTCCTACGTATTCTTAACGTGAAGTTATGGCCATGGAGGGGCATGGCATACCATGGTGGGAGCCAATTTTGAGGGTATGTGTCATATGCATGGTATGTGCTTCGCTATGCTCACGCCCATGTTATATATCTCCGGTTGTAGGAAGATACATGGAGTCGCACGTGGCAAAGGCTTTGCCCATGTCCTAATGGTGTGCTCCATAGCGTTAGACTAAGTCTACCGCACATATAGTGCATGTGGGAAGGCTTACGGAGCGACCCACAAGGGCCACTACCAATTTTCCCATTTACATTGTGCATGTCGAGAGGAGGTTGGAAGGTGTCTTCATGCGTCCATTTGGGGATCCAAGTGGGGGGATTGTTCACAAATGGTTCCAAGCAATAGTGTGTTGAACCATATGGTGATACCATGCGTGAGCGAAGTTATATACTATTGTGATTACTTTGAATTTGGCAATATTTGCATGTTTTTGACCTCATTTTATGCTCATTTTTGTATTTTATGTGCTCAACTCTTCGGCTAACCCTAAAGTGCCTAGAGATCCGTGAACTATGGTGTGTTGCTTATATGTTGGCATATGCGGCGGAGTCGCACCTCACCATATGTCGGATCATATGGTCACTTTGGCATGGCACACGAGGCCTCACAAAATTAGGTCTCAAATTCGTGAGTTGACTTGTGAAGCATGGCATGTATATATCCGGAGGAGTTTGGGGGCCAATGTTGGGATATTCTTGGGCATCGATCTTTGGTCTACATCACCCTTGTATATTACTCTCCAGTTTGACACATGCATGGAGCATTTGAATATTTGCCGTATGCATTTTTGAGTGTATAATTGAATTTTGGGCACTATGGTGTGATTTGCCTAATTTTGCTATGTTTTGAGGTCATCGACATGGGGTAATTCTCCAAGCCCAATCGACTCCAAGTCCAACCAAGGTTATGTCAGGGTAGGGCATGGTCCTGAGTGCCACTCTAGGCCATGACACACCACCTCCCCTATTGGGCTAGGATTTAGAGGCTTGGGAGTGAACACATGTTCCGGGTTTGTGTAGTGACTTTTGACACATGGCATTTAGCCATCTTATTTGACTTGGTTCAGGGCATCATGTTGGCGAGTCAAGGGGAGGTCTTGAATCCAGGGAATGAGAGGTCCATGGCTGTGACTGTGTATGTTTACCTCTTTCCCCAATTTTGCTTGATTCGGTTTCATATGCCAATTTCAGGGCTTCTTTATTGATTTTGGTGCAATTCTATGTACATGCCCAACGCCCGTGTCTCCGTGTGCACCGTGAGACGACCGGCGTGTTGAAAGGAGTTGTTGAGTGTCAACGCGGGACCTGAAACACCCTTGGAAGCCCTCAGTGTGGATTATTTGGATTTGAGCTATTGTACTTGGGAGTTGGTTATTGCCAGGGATCAGGATTTGTGTGCAGGAGCCATATTTTACTATTTTTTGTGGGAAATTGTGCAGGATAGGGCAAGATCATGCAGAACCTGGTGAGAAGCAAGACCATAGGAGTGACAGGAAACGCTGGAAGGGGTACAGCAGGGGCCAGTCCTGGTAGGGACCTTCTTTATGTAGTCGCGGTAGAAGTTGCCCGCCCCAATAAAACTGCGTACATCATGGAGTCCTTTCTTGGGGTCTTCATGTTGTACCTTAGCATCCATCAGGAGTTGGGCCTTAGAGGCCGCTGGGGTCCACCACCCATAGCCAACGTCAAACATCAGGTACTGCATGTTCTCCTGCATGAACTCACACTTCTCCAGCTTGAGTCGTGTGTGGTTCTCCTGGCAGACTGCAAAGAACTCACCCAAGAGGATTAGGTGATCCTCCTGGGTATTGGTCCCCAGGCATACATCATCAATGTGCGCCTCCATCTGGGCCCCACGGGATATGAGTTCTTGCACCCTGGGTCTTCGTCGTAGCATGGACAAGATCTTGTTCATCAGCTCTTGGAATAGAGCGGGTGCGCTGGCCCCGCCAAGGGGCATGACCTTCCACTTGAACACCCTCCCCTGAGGGGTGATGAAGGCTAGTAGCTCCTGAGCGTTGTGCGTCAGGTCCACCTACCAGGAGCGAAAAAAAAAGCTCTTCAGCGCGTAGACAGACAAAAGATACAAATGAACAGGGTTAGAAAGATTGGCGTGTTTCATTTCATCATGGTGTGGCTTAACCGTGCCAGGAACGTGCGCACAAGCCCTGGGCTGTCACTGGTCGCTCTCAGGGCAGATTTCCTCCAGGGCGCTCTCCCACACGACGTCCTGCCTCCACAATGACCAGGGCTTATGCCACGCTCATCATACTCCTTGGCGTCGCTCGTAAAGACGCCGGCGTACGCGCTCCACGTGTCCACGGCGCTCGCCACAACAGCAGGGCTGTAGGCCAGCTCCCTCGTCATTCATCGGCGGTCCAATCGTGCATGGCATCTTAATGAGGGCACTGTTCCCAGCGATTCTGCAGCGTCCTCACGAGGCCTTGGCAGAACGGATTCTACACTGGACAAAGGGAGGTGCGGCGGGCAAAAAGGCGTTCATCTACGTCTTGTCTGACTTACTTGCTGGCGCGCTTTGCGCACGACGCCTGCCGTGTTGACGGCTGTGTCTCCTCCCACGATGTGTTGGTTGTCTAGGACCCAGTCTCGGTGGTTTCCCTTCACGAACTCTCTTCTGCAATGTGGCTAACTCTTCACGGCACTCATCACGCTCTTTGCGCAGTGGATTCTCAGTGCTGTCGGCGTCCTTCAACTGGCGGCGAAGGTCGTCCAGGTCACGGAGAGCATCATCTCTTTCATTGCGGTACCTGTCAGAGCGCTCCTGCAAGCTTTCCACCGGAACTTTGCGCGAGCTGGAGCTGCTAGAAGCATAGGCAGAAGAGGGCATTCACACCGGCAACTGTTGCCGGCGAGGCGTCGTTTACAGCGAAGGTGTTCTCAAGCCATGATGCTCAACTTCGGAACTTCAGTTTTGTAATCCTACTATACCTTGTGTCTATCTTTTGATGTTGATCTTGATCACGGCTACTATACCCAATCTCCTTCAACGAAGCATAGAACGGCAAAGCACAGGAACTCAGTGAATTCGGTATAGCATGAATTAAAAACTGTAGTTCCTGTGCAGTACAATGCATAATGTAATTTTATAATTAACTACATTACACACATATCGGAATCTCGAAAATAAAAGCTGATTCTCTGCACTGTATAAGCGCGCTCTGAGCTGTCAATATTATGCGCGATGTCTGCGCGCGTGCTCTGAGCTGCAGGCACTCAAACCAATTACAAATCCGCTCCTCTTGTCCATCTCGGTCTTGTAGCGACAGCAGGCTATCTTCTCAAGGGTAGACTCCATATTAGGAATGGACCCTGAGTGGTTCAGCGTTTTCTTGTTCAGCTCTCCGTAGTCCACTACCAGCCGTTTGGCTGTAGATCCAGGTTTAGCCACCAGGAAACCGGGGCTGCAGTGTTGGGGGTCGTCCCTTTCCTTGTACTCCAGGACTAGGCCAGCGTCGATACATTCTTGTATCTGTCGCTCATTGTCGTCGGCGTGCTCTTTATGAGCCGGATAGGGTCTCCTCCGGATCTTGTGACCCACGAACTCGGGTTTCAGCTTGAGGTCCATCTGTACCAGCTTGTCACATGAGGCTGGGGGTGGTAGTTCCCCGAACACCTCCAGATATGTCCGTAAAAGCTTCTGTACCCGCGGGTCCAATAGCTTGATCTTGTCGCCCATGTCCCCGTCAGAGTGTAAGTCGCTTGCCCCCTGAGTAATAGACGCCGGGAGGTGATCCTCGACCAACTCTTCGCCCTTGGTAGTCTCCTTCACCCCTTGGTAGGCATATAGTAGGTCTCGTTCAACCATCTCCGGTGGACGATGGCAACATAGGCACGCTCGAGGGGGTTCACATACACATTCCTCCGAGAGGTCGTCCTCATCTGGGGTCCTCGCATGGGCACCCCATACACTTTTCATGAGCTTAAGATTTACCTCCCTTTGCCAGGTGGTGATCTTCTGTTCCAGGTCCTCCTTCAATTGGGATAGATCTCTCATACCTCCTTGCTTCAGTGGCCATGAGCTGCGGGTAGGCTTCGCGTAGCATAGCTTTTTCGCCAACAACCTCCTCTTGGAGTCCACGTACTGAAGCGGTACCCAGAACCCCATGGCTAGATTACGGCATACAACCGGTCTCCGGTCCACTAACCCCATGTACGGAAGGGAAGACCGGTCTCTGGTCCACTAACCCCATGTACGGAAGGCGCCCGTTGACGCCCGGTGCGAACCCGGCGGGAGCGTGTTCCGTGCCGTAAAGCCCCGCATCGGCAACCGATGCACCGCCAGCGGAGATTTGTATATCAGAATATCAGGAATCAACAGGGCTTTATTTTCATATTGTTTCCGTCAATTTTTAGCTTCCGTTCTGATATTCACTGTTTTGACTGCTGGCGGTTGGATCGCGACTTTACCGTAACCGCCAGTTTAACTGTTTATAATGGAAATTTTAACGCTATCCGTGACGAAGGCTCTAAAGTCTTCAGGAATTGCGTTGATGCATCCGCAATTTTCACATTCTACACTCGCAACCTTAATCCGAATTTTTCAGGATGTCGAAATCGGATTTTCCACTTCGACATCCCCGCACTTGATTTGACCTCTTTCGAGTGGACCTACGTGCTTCCCTATGCACGAATCAACTTTCCTTTTATCCTGCCCTCCATTTGTCTTAAAGATATGGGCAAAACAAAGTTGATTCGTGAGGCCACTTGTGAAGGTCATATCTCGTGTTGCTTGCGAGGAATGACGATAAGGAAACATGGGATGTATTCACAATACTCCCGACGTAATTTAGGAAGCATTATATGCCTTGCGTCTCCACACGTGCGCGCTAGTGTAATGGATCATGGTCAAGAGGGTAGAGTTTGCGTTATAACTCTTTGGCCATGACATTGCGTGCGTTAAGATAACTTTCGAGTGTAGCGCGCAAGTGTTGGTGTTGCATAGGAAGTCTCCTTGAGTTCCTATGAGCGATTGACACAAAGTTATGCCCTTGGACTTGGAGTTGGAGGGGCATGACATATTGTGGGGGGAGCTACCTTTTTGGGCAATATGTGGTATGTGCCATGTGTTGTGTTGCGTGCCCATTTGGTGGGTCCATCGCTCCAAGCTGAACCCGCCAATGGACCTCATATTGTGTAAGCCCCTTCTCCACACTCCCCACAATCAATTGCAAGCCTAACCTTCGTGAAGGGAAGCTTGTGTAGTGAACCCGAAGCGATGCGTTGGGAGCAAGGTGTGTGTTTTGCAATTTTCAATAATTTCATGTGCCCCCTTGGGAAGTAGCGCTAGTGACCTTTCAAGGCGCCCCAAGTGGAGCACATATGTGGAATCGAAGGTCATTGGTGTCAAGTCATTGTGTTTAGAAGGATTAGTTGAATGCACGATCCATCCCGAATATATTACAATATAATTGTGCGCCTTTCAAGGCACTTTTGTGTATCTTTGTGCCAATTTTGCCGTTTTTGGCCCGTCACGATGTCAAGTGGCGACCGTGTATTTCAACTTTGCGCTCAATTGACATCATGACCCAAGTATGATATGAGGGTACATACTTCGGTGCCCAACATATCTTGGACCCGGCGAATGAATCCTCGTGGGCTTGGCGTACCATGGCCGCCATGTTGGCGATTTGGGACCATCCCAAATCATGGGCTCACTTGGCGACCCTGCCATTCCCAAAACCGGAGGATTTGGGCGACGCCCAAAAGATATGTTGAACACACATGACTTGATACCAATCGTATGGCACACTCTGGTCCAAGTCAGGCATGTGCCTCATTTGCCCCAACCATGAGTGTGCGCATTTTTGGCCATTTTGAGCAATTTTCCACTTTTGCTGCCCGCCGTGCACTATGTTCAGCCTACCCGTGCACGCCGGACGCATGGACCAATGGACCATATATGACATGGGTGTTATGTATATTGGTCCCCATGGTTCACACACCACGTGGGCGAAGCGGAGCATCCTTCGTTAAGGCGCTAGCCCAAAGTGAGTGTGGACAATTTTGCCATTTTTGCACTTGTGGACCCAATTGGGATCGTCACCACGCCGAGTGGCATGAAGATCTTTGAGAGCCAAGGGCACGGGAGTCTCTGTTGGACTCCCGGTGGATCGCGTATGGAATGGCGGATCTGATCTCCAAGCCGGCGTGGAGATATACTATTGGGAGCACCCCGAATTTTGGCTCATTTCGAGCAGCCAAAATGACCCCATTTTGGGACCCCAATTTCCCCCTTCCGTGTGGTCAATTGGCGGCCCCATTTCTCTATGCCCATAAGAAGCCCGGACCTAATTTCAGGTTGTACACTCAGATATGAGTCCTAGGTCCTGCCTCCTACCCTGTGAGTCATTGGCGTTGCCCTGGCCGGGCCAGCCACGCGTGGGAATGACGCCAATTTTGGTGATTTTGGCATCATGACCCCACTTGACGAACCCTTGGTGCCCTGATGCCGAGACCTCAGAGGGAACCAGGTTGGGTGAGGGCTCCAGGGAGTTCGTACTTGAAGGGCATAGGGTCAGTCGCCTCGTCCCGACCTCTGGCGGGTCCGGACGAGGGATCAATTTTGGAGGTTTTCAAGCTAATATCAGTTTGGGCTGAAACAGCCCATTTTCAGCTACCAGCTCCTGGGTGATAATGGCGGGACCATATCTCTGGCTCAGAGAGGAGTTGGAACCTGCTGTTAAGGGAGTATAGGGAGCCACTGTCGGTTGGCCTTGGAGCCCCTTGTTTTCAGGGAACTTGCCTGTGGCTAGGCGGGACACCTCCCCCATTGGCAGGGTTTCAGGGTCCGGACTGAGCAGGGCATGGGTTCTGTTTGAGCCCCCGCCCCTACCAGCCACTGAGAGGGTCGGACCTGGGATTGGGATATGAGTTGGGACTGAGTGTCTATTGTCCTGTAATGCCCTTACCCCAGTCCAGTCTTAACCCCATGTGTACATATCCTGATGTGTTGCTGTACATACCTTCGTTCCCTTGTTGCAGAGTGGCAAGGATCCTGAAACGCTTTGTCACATGACACGAGCGTATTGATGCCCTTGTGAGCGTAGTGCTTTGCCTGCCTGCTCACCTGTGCGTGTCACCGCAGCGTCCCGTGGCGGGCCCCCCACGGGAACGCGTCAAAAGCGTTTCACCGCCGCGGGGTTACCCAGCCCTCGCGTGCCACTCGGGGCCACCAACCCCGAGCAGCGCGGCGCAGCAGCTCGCAGCTCGCAGCTCGCAGCGCAGCGCAGCAGCTCGCAGCGCAGCGCAGCGGCTCGCAGCGCCGCCCAGCGACAGCGCCGAGTTCGTCACGGAGCCCGCAGCGCCGTCCAGAGCATCGCCCTGACCGCGCAGCGACCGTGAAAGAGGTGCACAGACCAGGACTCCCGCATCAGCGAGTCCCATCGGCCGACCAGCAAGGCCGCGTCAACCACCTCCACAACCACCGGCTGACCAGCACCAGCCGCACTTCCAATCCAGTGCTGCAGCACCCACCTCAACAACCACCACCAGTTCGTTGAGTAGAACGAGTGCACACCAAGGACCTCAAGACCAAGTACGCCCCCCGCTGCCATGGTAAACTGGCAGGAAGCGGGCAGGATGTGGCCGCGGCCCCACCCCCATGCGGCACGCCTGCTGCCTGGGTTGGCTTGGGACCAGCACTACCGCCACAGCCACCCCCAGTGCGAAGGCGGCATGCCCGGGAGCTTCGAGCTTCGCGAGGACATGGGGGAGGACCGCCTGCGGGCAGTGGAGGAGTTTCTGCGGGCGGAAGGGTACGAGTACCGCTTCCGCCGCAAGCGCTGGAGGACGTGGACCCGGCCGGACAGGCCCGGCGAAGGCCTGCGTCCCGACGGGAATGAGGAGGACGAGATGCCCAACGAGTACCCGTCGGGCGCCTCGATCAACGTCTCCATGTGGGACATGATCGAGAAGAACTTCCCGGAACCGGGGAGCGAGCGCAGGCTGCAGGGTAGCAGCAGCGCGTCTCCGGGGAAGGAGAAGAGGTCCGCCGGGGACAGGAAGCGGGACCGGAGGTGGCGGGAGTACCAGGAGTACCTGGCCGCCGAAGCCGCCCAAGGCGCCAAGGGCGGAGCCCCAGCCCCCAGTCCCCAACGGGCCAATGGTGGTCACCACCCCGGCCACGCCACCCTTGGTGACTTCATGGAAGTCGCCAAGCAGACCAGGGCCAAGCCCCGTCCGCTGCTCCTGAGGCCCGAACAGGCCCCAGCAGGCCCCAGCAGCGACGTGGAGTCGGCCCACCGCGGGAGGATGCCGGCCGACCAGGCCAGCTCCAGCAGCAGCGCCGCTCCCGCTCAAAGGGACGTGGCGCGCGCCTGTGAGCGCGTCTGTGGGGTGCCCTGCAACCTTCGGGTTGCCCGGCAACGGGCCACGCAGCGGAACGCTGCCGTGGAGGGCGCCGTCGGCATCGCCCATGAGGAGGCCACCGAGTGGGGCAGATGCATGGACTACCACGCCTCGAAAGTGGCAGCCATCGCGGCCGGTCTCACGGCTGCGGCCGCCCATGAGGCAGTGGCTGCCCGGATCAGGGCAACCGACGAGGAAGCCTGCCGGACGCAGGAGGCCATTGCCCGCAAGGAGGCCGAGGTGAAGGCGCTGGAAGAGGCGCTTGCCCAAGGGAGGGCAAAGAAGGAGGCGGAGGAAAGGGCCCACGCCGAAGCGACGGCTAAGGCCCAGGAGGACGCCGCCAAGAAGGACGCCATCGAGGCCGCGCGACGGAAGGTCGCTGAGGAGAGGGCCAAGACGGAGGCGGAGCTGGCGACGTTGGAAGCGGAGAAGGCTCGGCTGCAGCGGGCCCGGGAAGCCGAAGCGGCTCGTGCCCGGGAGGAAGCTGAAGCGCGAGCTGCCGCAGCCACGGCCGCCGCAATGGAGGAGGCAGAGGCCAAACTCCGCCGCGAGACTCCCCCGGGAGGATCACGAGTGTAGACCCTTGGAAAGCTTTTCGAAGGGGACGCCTCCTCCAAGATGACGCTGGACGAGGCCAACACGGGCAGCAGTGGGAGCAGTGGCCCCACTGCCCATCGACGGAGGCAGGGCAAGGGGAAGACCCCCGAGACGCCGCGGAGGCCAGCGGGTGGACACCCCCACGACAGTGACCCCTTCTTCACCGCCAGCGACGGGGATGAACGAGGCCGCCGACATCGCCAAGTGGTGGCTTGGACGGGCGGAGGAGGCGGAGACGTCCCCATGGAATCGGAAGGTGAGGATGAGGATCTCCCTCCTCCCTACCGGAGCTCGGAGTCTTCCGAGACCGAGAAGCCCAGGTGGGGCGACATGGACGAGGATGACGACATGGACTTCGGCATCACGAAGAAGCGCCCATCCTCGGACCCAGCGAGTGGACCCGGCGGAGACCCACCGGGACCCCCTGGCGGAGGACCATCAGGACCCCCTGGAGGACGCCCACCAAGTGGACCCCCTGGAGGCGGACCACCGGGCGGGGGAGGACCCCCTCGACCGGGCGGACCCGGCGGAGGCCCTCCTGGAGGACCCCCTGGGGACCCCGACAACCCACCAGGGAACGGCGACCCGGATACCACCTGGCGGTGGATTGTCTACCTCCGCAGGAGGGTCTTTTCCCTCGAGTGCGAGGTAGACACGGGCAAGGGCGAGATGACTGGCATCTCCAAGATCGCCGCGCGCGCGCAGACAGAGCTGGACATCGCCAGGGCCGAGATCAGACAGCTGAACACGGTCATCAGCGGCCTGCAGCAGAGGCTGGACGCGCTGGAAGCCCGTGGGAGCGTCGGCAGCGACCGCCCACCCCTGGAGTCTGGCTCGTCGGACGACGGCTGGGGACCCGGACCAGGTCCAGGCAGACCCCACGCCCCCGGCGGAGCCCCCAGGAGTCGCCCCAGCGCCAGTGCCCCCTCTCTCACCGCCCCCTCTCACCACAGCGCGGACCGCCGCAACGAGCGCGTGCCGCCCGGCAGTGGCAGTGAGGATTGGCGTGATGAGTGGCTCAGCGCAGAGTACCACAACCGCCGTGCTCCACCGCGGACGCCTGTACGCCCCCGGCGCCCCGCACCAGCCCTGGAGCCAATCCCAATGGCTGGTGGACGTTATGGTGGACTCAGGGATGAGGTCCCCAGAGGAGACGTGGAGTGCGATGTCGGTGAAGGTGAGGATCTGGACCTGGACCTGGAGGAGTTTGACATCAGCCCGCCGCGTGGTGTACGACGGGAGGCCGCTGAACGCAGCCGCCGGCGCCGTGATGAGGATGCGTACATGGAAGGAGTACGGCGTGAACATCTAGGTTCAGCGTACATGGAGGAACCGCGGCGTAGCCACAGGGATTCCATGGAGGAGATGGATGTGGCGGCCGTGGGAGTCCGTGGGCGAGGCCGATGGGAACCTCCGTCGACCTCGCGGCCGGCGTTCATGGTCTCTAAGGCCGCGGATGCCGCCGTATGGGAAGACTTGAAGGACATCAAGCCCCCCATGTACGATGGCAACCCCCTCAACCTCGACCGCTTCTTGGAGAAGCTGGACGATTGGGGGCTGACCGTCACTGAAGACCTGCCTCCCGCGGATGCAGAGAGATATGTCTTCAGACGGTTCAGGTACCGCCTGCCGGAAGTGCTCGGCGAGCTATACTTCGCGGCGACCAAGGAGGGGAGAATCAAGACCCTCAAGGAAGCCAGGAAGTGGCTCAACGAGCAGGAGCGGGTGGACGCTCCGCAGGTGGCTGCCAAGCGCTGGAAGTCCATCAAGCTTGAGCATGATGGACGGGAGATCCGCCTACGAGATTGGCGAGACTTCCGAGGGAAATACACCCTCTTCCGCCGCAACGTGGAGGATTGGAACGAGGGTGACGAGCAGGCTCGCCTGCTCTCCATGCTGCCGGAAGCATGGATCAAGAGGGTCACCAAGGAGGAATCCAAGAGGGCCAAGTCCAACCACACGGTCAAGATGATGCTCCCCAAAGACTATCATACGAACGTGGTGGCTTGAACGAAGAAGAACGTGGCCCGGGATGTCAAACGGCACTCCCTGCGGAACGCTCTCCTCATCACCGTTTCGGGCGATCGCGAGAAGACCGCGATGTGGCGCCTTGACGAGTGTGAGTTGAGCGGCCAGACCATCCGTCTGCAGCCCATCCCGGCGCGGATGAGCTGCGACGAGATCCTGGAGTGGGTTGGCGAGGAAGTACTCAAAGAGTACCGAAACCTCCACCACACCCGCGGGTTGAGGCCCGGCGACCGCGACGTCAACTACGTTGGCGAGGGACCTGGCGGGGAAGCTGCCATGGACCCAGCGGGAGCCGGCGGCGATGAGACTCTCGTCGACGATGACGACGACGATGAGCCTGCCGAAGTGGCCGTGTGTGCCTTCGTGGCCAAGAACCTGAGCGCGGGGAGCAAGCCGGGAAACTGGAAGCCCCTGCAGCAGGGTTGGAGGAAGCAGGAGAAGAGGGACCCTCGCCGCATTGGCGACCCTCCGCTGTCCTTTGGGGAGTTCATAGGAGCTCATCCGCAGGGCTGTTTCGTGTGTTATGGGAGGAAGCGAGGCTTCAACCATGACCACCGAACATGCCCCGTCCACAAGGCCGACACGGAGGCTTACAAGAAGGCGCACGGGTCGAAGAAGCGTGCGCCCGCGGGTATCCGGGAAGCCAAGGTGGAGGTGGACAGGGACGAGCTCTCCAAGCTGGTGTCGCAGGGGACCGAGTTGGCCAAGGAGATCCAGGAGATCAAGAGGAACTGGGTCCCCAGGTCGGACAACAAGAACAAGGAGAACAACCAGAATGACCAGAACAAGGACAAGGACAAGAACAAGGGTAAGAAAGGGGGAAGGAAGAAGGGCGTCAACGAGGTTGATGCGGAGGAGAACACCCCTTCCTCCACAACCGACGCCCCCTAGCGGAGCCCCTGCAGCCAAGGGCCCCAGCTAGGGCGGTCGCAGGATGGTGACGTGGGAAGCGCCGAACCATCCCAGTCGGGAGTCGATAAGCACAAAGGGACTGCCGCGGGCGGAAGGCCCGGTCCGGCACCCAGTTGCGGAGGCGGAGTGAGGGCAAGTGAAGGCACGAACCCTTGCACCCGTCCGTCCTTCGCGACCAAGAATGTGTTTGATGTACTACAGGATCTTTCCGAGAGTATCGGAGGATCACCCGGACCGCAGCTGGATGCTGCAGATGGGCAGCCTGAGCCCATTGTCCACGACCTGCACCAGTCGCTTGTTGAGCTTCTGGAACGGCCGGAGATCCTGAGTTTGCACGCCGTGCGCCGTGTCGGTCGCGAGCGGCAGTTGCATCTTAAGGTCCGTGCCTTGTGCGGGGAAGTGGAAAAGGCTTTCGACGTGTTGGTCGACACGGGAGCTCAAGTCAGCTTGGTCAAGGCTGGCCTACTTCCACCAGAGTGTCTGACCGACAGTCGGAAACCTGTCAGGCTGAAGGTGGCGAACGGCCAGTACATGGTGGGAGGCACGAAGGAAGCGGCCATTGGGCTGCAGTTCGTGAACCATCGTGAGCTGAGCCGCCCAGACCTCGGCAAGGAAATCCTCCTGCACGGTCGCTTCTACGAGGCCGGGATGGACTGGGACATGATCGTTGGATACGACTTCATGATGGAGACGGACTCCGGCGTTCTCCCGGCCCAAGCCTCCATGACCCTGTACCAGGACGACCAACTCTCGTGGCTTTCGTCACCTGAGCACCATGTGGAATGCCAATGGATCCACCCCGAACGCAATCAACTCGAAGTGGCCGCACTGGACACTGAGCCAACTGGTCCTGCAAACCAGGAGTACGGCGTAAGGCCGGAAGTGGCGAGCCGAGTTGTCGCGGACTTGAGAGCTTCGGATCTGGCCCTGGATGCGTTCTCTTCAGGAACCTCCGCCCATCTTCGGGTTTGTGAGAAGTACTGCAGCGCCCAGGACTCTGCGTGGAAGAAGCACTGGGGTCCGCATCAGGGCTTGATGTGGATCCATTGCCCTCGATGGGACATTCCAAGAGCGATAGCGAAGATTCGCAAGGACCGCTCCAAGGCAGTGCTGGTTGTTCCTATGGGATGCACCGAGGAGGAAAGTACCCGACATTGGGTAGCCTCATTGACCAACATGACCTTGAACAAGGTCGTCCTACCGGCTGGAGAGAGTGTCTATCAGGACGCTAAGGGACAGCCCATGCCACCCCAGAGATGGCCAACGGAATTCCACTATGTGGATGGGGGCCTTGATCAGGCCGACACCACGGACTTCGTGTGTGTCAACCGCATCATAGCGGAGCCTTGGAGGCAATGCTTTGCGGTTCCCCCTGTTGACATCGAAGAATCGGAATCGGAAGAGCCCCTCACTGAAGAGGAGTGGGATCTGGTTCAGGGGTATATGGATCAGCCCTTTCACGACTGGGGAAACCAGCGTGAGGGCAAAGGCCAGGACAAAGCCTGGTGGGAAGTGGACTCGATCGTCTCTGGTTCCTATGATGGAGATACCTTCGTAAGGAGGGTACTGGACCACCTGTCCAGCCAGGACGAGCCAATCGGGGGTAACCCACCCACCTACGGCGATCTATTCCGAGGCAAGACCAGAGATGGCCCTTTGGGCCACCTGGGAAGACCACCTGAGCCGAAAGCGAGCGGAGTAGCTACCCCTCAAGTAAGCTCCGTGGTTCAAGTGCCCGGAAAAGCCAAGGCGGAGTCCGATGACAGCCCCAAGATCCAGGCATTGAGGGCCAGGCTGAAGCAGAAGTATGGTGATACCTTCTTCAGCGGTAAGCCTGTGTTTCCTCCACCGGTGCGTGGACCGTATGGCGAGGCCAAGATACGACTGAAGCAGGACCCCCGTGTGTATCGGCACCGGGAGTTTGCCCTGAGGGGCGAGAGGAAGGAGGCCATGGAGAAGATCCTCCGTGACTTCATCCAGAGAGGCTGGCTTGAGCCGTGCCACTCCGAGTGGGCCTCTCCGTGCTTCGTCGTCCCCAAGAAGGTGGCCGGTGAATGGCGGCTCATGGTCGACTACCGCGGCCTAAACGCCCAAACGCAGCACGACAGCTATACGCTGCCCCTCATTGAGGACATGCTGCAAAAGCAACACCGGCGGAGGATCTTCACGGTGATTGACCTGAAACATGGTTATCATCAGATGCCTCTCGCCGAGGAGTCCCGTGCCTGCACAGCCATGAGCACTCCACTTGGACCTCTCCAGTGGAAGGTGATGCCCATGGGTGTTACCAACGGCAATGCGGCTTTTCAGCGGATGCTGGAGAACCTGCTTGAGCCGGTGCGTGACTGTGCGGACCCCTTCGTGGACGACGTGATCATCGCGTCCGGGGACCCCAGTATGAGCTACGAGGAGCTCCTGGAGGTAGGTAGGTAGGTGCACTCGGTCGTGGAGAGGCGCCCCATGGTTCCCCCTGGCGTCGCCCCTGTGACGAACAGGAAGAGGCTTCGCGCGTGAAGAGGGGAGGCGGCTTACTTCCCGCTAGACCTGACTGTTGGCCCCCAACAAAGCGGCCCGGGCTACGCCGGGAGGGCTGATCGCCGCCAGCGTGACATGCTTGTTTCGCCGGGAGGGTGTGCCCCCGTGCTTGCGCACGTCCCCTCCTTTGGGCGGAACCCTAGGGGTGCACCGGACTTCCTGGCGTATCCCATTCCCAAGGCGTGCATGCACGTTCTTCGTACTAGGGTTCCGAGGCGCTTGGGTGTCGCACGCTCCGCCTCGAGTCCCAAAGCAGCGCAGGCCTTAGGCTGCAGCCTTACCCCCGGGCTCCGGATCTCGTTTGGCCGGGTCACCTGCATGGCACGGGCTGCCTCAGTGCCCGGGCTGTGGGCACTGGGTTTCCTACTGTTGTGTGGCGTTTGTGTTTGGGTCCGGTTGGCGGTTGGGTGCGGGTTTTGTTAACCCCGCCAGTCCTGGCTGGGGTCTTGGGTGGGTGTGTTTGGGCACGGTTTGTGGTGTTGTCCCTCTAGTGTCGCCTGTTTGTGGTGTTCGTTGTTGGGCTTCGGTTTCGGCCTGCTTTTGGGACGTGTGTGATTTCGTGGGCGCCCCGCTTGCCCCCCGCTGTTTCCGGTTCCGGCGCGCGGTGTGGGCGTGTGTGCTGGGCCCGGGTCTCGCCTGTACCCAGCCCTCCTTGGCTGGGTTGTCGGGGTGTGTTTTTTGCGCTTTGGTTTTTTCTATTCTTTTTTTTTTTTTTTTTTCCGGGCTTGATGGTCCCTGTCCCTCCATCCCCTCCTTTCGGGCTGGGCTGGTGGCTCTCTTTTTTTTTTTTTTGTTTCCGTGTCCCTTTTCCCCGTGGTCCGCTGTTACTGGCTTGGTGTTGCCGGTTTTGGGTGGGTGGTCCCCCTGTGCCTCTGTGGGGGTCCTTTTTTCGGTGCCTTCTGGGGGGGGGCTTGGCCGCCTGTGGTGGTGTTGGCGGGCGGTTTGGCGGCTGTGGGCTGTTTTCGTGTCTTTTCCCCCTCCCCCCTCCTTTTTTTTTTGGGGGGGGGGGGCTTGCCTGTTCCTCCCTCTGCCTTCCCTGGGCTGGCGCACGCACTGGCCTGCATTCAGTGTTGTCTTCCGGGCTGCTGTCTTCAGTTGCATTCTGTGTGGCCGCGTTCCGGCCCCATGGGTCGGGTGGGCTTTGTACACGGTGGGCTCGGCGCCCCTTCTTGCCGGGTTAGGTCCTGGCTCTGCCGGCTGGGCGGCTGCGCCAGGCGGCTGCTTGTGGTCTTGGGTTAGGGGGCTGGGGTTGTTCGTGTCCTTTCCCCTCTGCGGTGCCGGCTGTAATCTTCTGGGTGGTCCGCCACCGTTGTCGCCCGGCGCGCTGTGGCCCCGTGTGTGGCCTGCGGTGCTGGTGTGTGGCGTGGTGGCGCGGCGCCTTCCAGGGTGTGCGGTGGCTGGCTTCGGTTAGTCCCTCAGGTTAAGGTCAGTTGTGTCGTGCTGTGCCGCTCTGTGCCGCGTCGCGTCGCGTCGTGCTGTGGTGCGTTGCACTGTGGCGCGCTGTGGTGCGGTGTGCCGTGGTCTCGCGTGGTGCCGCGGTGGGTCAGTGGAGGTCAGCCTGGCCTGTGTCGTGGTGCGGAGTGCGGGCCGGAGTGTGGCCGGCTGGTGGTTGGGGGGTGCGGTTAGGTGTGGCTGGCTCGCTGGGTCCGTGCTGTGGGGGCTTGGGCGTGCCGCTCGGGCTGGTGGGTCGGGTAGGTCTTCGGGAAATTCTGCTGAATGATCACGGTGTCCTTGGGGCGTGCACGCTGACTCTCACCCATGGACTCAATCTTCACCGGGCCTCGCAGACAGGCAGGCGTACCCGGGGTGTAGGAAAGGCGTTCCTTCTCCAAGGCAGACAAACAGGAGTCGGACGGTGGAGGTGGCTTCCGAACGCCGTTTGAGTGGCGAAAGGCTTGCACTGCAGCTCGGCTGCGCTGGCAGGGACATGAGGGTCCGGGTCGGTGCCGCCGGCAGGGATGAGCTCATACTTCAGGGTCAGGGGGATGTCCATATCTCCGGTGCTGAACTGCAGGGGTCCGGGGCACCGGTAGTAATCTTGGCACTTCCAGTCTTCACGGCGCTCGGAGATGGCCTTGAAGGGGGCACCGTCCAGCAGCACCAAGGCCTTCGCGATCGATCACAGCCTTTCACTTCCCCTTGCGGCGCTCGAAATTCATCATGGACGGGATCGGCGTGCCGCGGCGGTGCCATTCCTCCACTGGACGCAACAGGTTGGTGACGGACGCCCTCACGGACGTGAGACCAGCTGAGATCAAGCCCCCGGCCGTCAATCCAAGTGCATAGCAATACTCTGCGTCCAACCGCGACGGTAACGCAGCCCGGCCCTTATAGCCCAAGGCGTGGTCGCGTGACGGTCCGTGGGGTTGCCCTCCCTGGGGGCCTGTGCCTTGGTCCCGTGTCCTCTGGGGGTTTCGGTCCCTAGTCGTGGGTGCCGCGGCCGTGCCTGCGTCCTCTTCCGGTGCCTGTGAGGTGGCCTTTGTGGTGGCCGGGGTCGTCGCCTGGCGGTGAGGGCGTGGTGGTGCGCCGTGCGGCGGCATTCCCTGCGGCTTCCTCTGTGGGTGTGGCCCGTTCTCCCCGTGTAGGTGTGCCCTCCGTTCTCCGTGTGGTTTCCGGTGGCCGGTGGGCGTGCGCTGGTGTGATCCGCATGGCGTCCGATGTTTGCTTCGGTGGTGTGTGTTGGGGTGTTTGGTGGGGCTGGGGCGGCGCTGGTCTCCCCGTCGTGGTGTGCCCTTCCTGGGTGTGGGTCGTGGTGCCCGCCGTGGTGCCCTTTTCCTCCGTGTCTTGGTCCCCGTTCCCGCCCCTTCCTGGTTCTTGGGTGGTTTCCTGCCCCCATGTGGTGTCGCTTCCGGCGCCCTGTCCCTGCGTGTGCCTGCCCTCACTTGGGGCCCTTCCGTGCCCTCTTGCCTGTGTGCTCCTTGGTTCCCCTTGCCCTTCCCTTGCCCTTGTCCTGCCCCTTCCTGGTGTGGTGGTGGCGGGAGGGGCGGGGTGGGGAGGGGGCGCCGGCGGCCCAGGCCTGGGGGTGGGTGGCCTGGAGCCACTGGCGGAGGGCTTGGGGGTGTAGGGGGGGCGGAGGCCCTGGACCGCTTCGCGGAGGAGGGCCTCCCATGCCGCTTGCGGCATGATGGCCTCCGGGGCGGCCTCGTTGGGGTTTGCGGGGGTGCGGGTGCGCACCTCCTCGAAGGTATGCACCATGTGCACCCCTTCGTGCCTTCCCGCTCCCCCGGCCCACTTCACCCAGCGGTGGAGCTCCTGCAGAGCGGGGGGAGACCACCAGGCGAGGTAGGCGGGGGCCCGGGGCGGGGAGGGGTCCGTGCCCGTGGTCGTGGTGCGGCGGGGGGAGGACGTGGACCCGCGGTGGTGGCGGGGGTGGCGGTGCCTGGGGGAGCGGGAGCGGCGGCGGCGGGGGCTGGGGGTGGAGGACGGGTATGGGCGGAGGGGGGAGCGGGAGGGGGAAGTGGACATGGGGCGGCGGTTGCGCGCTCGGTGGCGTCCGGGGGAGCGGGAGTGGTGGTGGCGGGGGCTGGGGGTGATGGATGGGTACGGGTGGCGGGGGGAACGGAGAGCCCGGCGGGGCGTTTGGGGGGAGGGGAAGGTGGACGTGGGGCGGCAGTGGCGTGCCTGGCTGCGTCGGGGGGAGCGGGAGTGGTGGTGGCGGGGGCTGGGGGTGGGGGTCTTGTTTGGCCGGTGGGGGGAGGGGGAGGGGGACATGGGGCGGCGGTGGCGCTCGCGGTGGTGCCCGGGGGAGCGGGAGCGACGGGAGCGGGGTCCCGGGGGGTCGTGGTGGTACCTGGGGGAGCGGGAGCGGCGCGAGTGGGTGGTTGAGGCGCGGTGGGAGTGTGGGCGCCGTGGGCGAGTGTGCCGTGCGGGGGGGGAGCGGGAGCGCCGCCGTTTGCGGGACCGGCCCTCATCGCTCGAGTCGGGCCAGTCCGGAAGCGTCGGCGGCCCCTGGGGGGCCTCGCGCGGTGCCGCCTGGGGGGGGAGGTTGCCCGTCGTCCATGGGGCCCCTTCGGCCATCGGATGGTGGCCGGGGGGGTACGGGGCCCCGCGCGGTGCCGCCTGGGGGGGGAGGTCCCCCGTCGTCCATGGGGCCCCTTCGGCCATCGGATGGTGGCCGCGGGGGTATGGCTGGTACGGGGGTGGTGGCTGGTACGGGGGGGGTGGCTCCTGGCGGTAGGTGGGGTATGCGGGTGGGGCACTCGGTGGCTGCCATCCCGTCCGCCGGTGCTGTTCGTGCACGGGGGGTTGTGGCCCGGTGGGGTAGGGCGGTGGGCAGTGGTAGTGGTGGGGGTGGTGTTGGTAGTGGTGGTGGTGGGGCCGCTGGTGGTTGTGGTGTGGGTAGTGGTGGGGTTGGTGTTGCGGGTATGGCCCATGGACTCCTTGTGGGTTTTCCGGTCCCCCTTGTGGGGGTGGGGGGTTGGGCATCGTGGGCAGCCCCCGGGGCTGCACTATGTGGTTGGCATGGGGGAAGGGTTGGGGGCCGGGCTTGACGGTGACGGTGGTTGAGGGGTCCCACGTCCCTGGGTCGGTTTGGCCGGCGGTGGTGGTGGTTTGTGTGGGATGGATGACGGGGCGCTTGGTGACGGGGATGTGGACGAGGGCTTGGACGGGGTCGTGCTGGGTGGCCGTCTCTGCGGTGGTGGTGGGTGCCGGCGGGAGGGGGGCGCGGGTTGCGGTGGGTGGGGGGTCCTGGCTTGGGCGAGGGCCCGGGCGGGGGTGGTGTCGGGTGGGTTTGTGTCGTTGCGTATGCGGTGTTGTGTGTGCTCGCGTGGGCGCCGGCTTGGGTTTGGGGTCGGGTTTGGGGTTGGGGTCCGGTTTGGGTTTGGGGTCGGGTTTGGGGTTGGGGTCCGGTTCCAGGTTGAGGAGTACCTCTGTCGGGAGGTGTGAGGGCGCCGTTGTCGGGTCGGGGGTCGCCCCGGTGGGTTGCCGGGGTGCCTGAGTCGCCTGTGTGGGGGTTGGGGGGTCGGAGCGTGCGGCCGCGGCTTTGGCTTTCGCCGTGGCCTTGAGGATGAGTTTGGCGGGGAGGGGGGGGTCGGAGGATGAGGTGGAGGAGGTGGACGAGGCTGAGGATGAGGAGGAGGTGGTGGACGCGGGTTGGGCTGTGATGCGGGCGGGCTTGCGGGCGGCGGCTTCTGCTGCGGCCACGGCGGGGAGGATGGAGGGCATGTCCCCGGGTTGTAGGTTGGGGGCGGGCGGCTGGGGGGGCCCGGTCGTGACCTGGCGGCCCGGCGGGCCGATCTGGTCGGCAGCGGCGGGGGAGGGAGGCGCGGGGCTGCGGCCTTCTCTTTCTGGGCTCGGCTGGGCCCGGGTCCTGCAATGTGCGAGGTCGTGTGGGTTGGTGTCCGCGGGGGGGAAAAGTTCGCGTGGGCTGCATTCAGGGGCCGGGGGGGGTGGGCCTGGGTCCTCTGGAGTGTGTGTGGGGGGCGTGGGCGGGCCTCTGGGTGGGGTGGGCGTGCTGCGGGGCGCGGGGCTCCCCTCGGCGGGTGTGTGTGGGTTGTCGAGTGTGGGGGGCGGTGAAGGGTGGCCGGTGGGTGGGTGTGTGGCGGGCGTGTGCTGGTGTTCGGGCGGGTGGGGGAGGCCCGTGTCGCGGGGCCCGGGGGTGCGCCCGATGGTGGGCGTGTGTGGGTCTCCGGTTGAGCAGCGAGAGGGGGGGGGCATGGGCGGGGATTGTGCGGGGGGGTGTGCTGTGGCGGTGCATGTGTCCGCTTGCCGCGCGCTTGCGTGGGCAGTTGTAGGCCGGTGTTTTGGAGGAGAAGCTTGCTGTCTTCTGCTGCCGCGGCAAGGATTTCGCAGACGAGCTTTCGTATCTGGTGGACCTCTTGGTCAGTGGTGGGAAGGGGGCATGCTAGCTTTGGGCTAAGACCCGCGCGGTTGAGGACCCTGTGGATGGCGTGGTACCCGCAGGTGAGGGACTGCTGCGGTCTGGGGGGGGGGTTTGGTCGTGTGTCCGGGCCTGCCTCGACTTGTGTGTGGGCGGTGGGGATGGCCCAAACCCAGGGCACGGTCCCCGTGGGTGGCCAGCGGCGCTGGATCCAGTGGGTTAGGCAGAGCATGGCCAATCCCAGGTGGTAGCCCGCCTTCCCTGAGGTGATTTGGGCCAGGGCGCGGGCTGGGGGCGTGTCCCCTGGCTGGAGGACACCCCTGAGGATCCTGTGCTGGGTGGTGGGGTCCCCCACTGCCCCTGGTGGGGCGGTCTCCGGGGCGAACATGGTGTCTGTCCCCTGGATGATCCATTGCGGGCCGGGGGACGTAGCCGTAGCGGCTATCACGTAGTAGTGGCCCCGCTCGAGGACTGTAAGCCAGACCTCCGGCGGGGGGTGGTCATTGTCTGTAGGTGGGGGGGGGGGGGTCGTCGTCCGGGGTGCGGAGGCCGGCGGCGCGGAGGGCGGTGTCGCGGTTGGGCGCGGTGGCCTGTTCCCACTGCTCCGGGTGGTTCGGGTCCGCTGGGTGGTCCGTCTCCACTTGGGCCCGTCGTAGGCGTACGGTCCCTCGACGCGTGACGTTGTGGCCGGTGTCGTGCGTCAGGGCCTGGCCCCACTCGATGGGGGGGATCCAGATGGGCTGGCCCCGGGTGTGTTTGCGGGCTCGCCAGAGCACGAGGTCTACTATGGTCTCGTGGAGGCCGCTGCCTGGGGTGGTCAGGTCCCGGAGGGCTTTGACGGTGAGCTTGGTCCAGTCCTCTTGTAGGCGGTACCAGCCCAGGGGGGTGGTCGGGGCCCTGTCTTGGAGGGTCGCTCGGAGGAGGTCGGGGTCGCGGATGGTGGCCGGTGTGAGGGGGGGGTGTCCCGGGTCCGGGGGGGGTGGGCTGGATGGGCTGCCGGGGTCTTGCGCGTCTACGTCGATGAATGGTTGGCCCTGGCTGGGCTCGGCCGGACTGGGCGGTGCCGGGTGGCTTCTTGGGTGCGAGACGGGTCTCGGGGCGTTGTGGTGGTGCCTTGGAGACCTGTGGATGGAGACGGGGGGCGCGTGCGGGGCGCGGAGTGGGTTAGTGGACGTTTGGGTCATGCACGGCATGGTAATGGATGAGACGCTGCATGTGTTCCCTGGCGGTGGGGTCGGTGAGTTGTTCCGCGTGTGTTAGCAGGAGGTGTTTGCGGTGTACCATTTGGGCCGCTGCTCTGCGGACTGCTTCTAGCTGGAGGTGTGCTGCTGCCTCCATGGGGCTTTCCGTGTGTTTGGTGAGGTGTCGGTGCAGGGCCTGTATCACTGCCCCTCTCATGGTGGCTTCTTTGATCAGGGGGTCCCGGAAGAGGTGTTCGGTGGCCTGGTGTGCGTGGCTGTGGGTTGGCCATCCTTCGTGTTGTCGCAGGGTTTCCGCCGGGGACCAGCCCACTAGGGTGTCCCTGTCTGTATGGAGGGGGCATTTCTTGAAGTGTTCCCAGTCCTCCGGGGTGGTGTGGTCGCATGGGCAACGGGTGTGTTCGTCGGGGACGTGGATGTGCTTGCGGGCGAGCCATCTGGCGACCCTGGTGAGGAATGGCAGTTGCTCCCTGAGGAGCTGGATGCGTCGTTTTTGGAGGTTGGCTGGGACGTTTGCTGGGCGGAGCGCTGAGTGGTAGAGGGGGACTTGCAGTCTGTCCTGGAGCTCCTGGATGTGCGCCCGGCTGTCTGCGTCGCCCAGCACGCGGGCGAGATGTTGGATGGGGTTGGGGTAGTGGTACGCTCTGTCGTGGGAGGAATAGGGGTCGTCCTCTGGTACCCAGTCTGGGGTCTGATGGGGCTCGGGTACAGGGGGCACGTGTTGGAGGTGTGTGTGGTTGCGGCCGAGGTCAGGGATCTGGAGGGCTGGTAGGTGTGTTGTGCGCTGGTGTACTGCCTGGTTGTCGACCTTACCATTTCCGTATTGGTGCCTGTGGGACTCTTGTTTCACGATGTGGAGTTGGACGTAGGGGGGAAGGCTGCGTAGGGCTTTCCAGAGTAGCAGTGCCTGGGTGCCGAGGCTCGTCGCGGTTGCTTTGTGAAGTGGTTGCCTTGCTATGCGGAGGAGCAGGTGCGTGTCGACAGTGGCGTCTACCACGAACCAGACCCGGACGATGTGCGGGGAGTGGGCGGGTAGGTGGGCCGCGACCTCGGTGATGGCGTCGGCCATGGCCCCTAGCTCCCCGTGGGAAGAGGCCCCATAGGTGGTGTGGCCCGTGTGGTGGTCCATGTGGTAGTGTCCCCCGGTGTGGGTTAGCTGCAGGGTGGCCCCCCCGGTGATGGGCGTGAGGGCGGATTCGCCTGAGGCGTTGGTGAAGAAGAGCCGGTCCGCCGGTGATGGTTGTGGGAGGCGGCATGGGTTCATGGGCAGGTAGGCGTATATGGCAAGGCCCGTGGCGAGGTGGGCTACTGGGGTTGTGGGCTGCAGGATGGGGGTGGCGTACACCCCTATTCCTTTGGAGATGATGTGCTTCGCTTGGGGGGACAGGGCTATGAGTCCCTGCTCCGGCTGTCCTTGTGTGAGGTAGGAGTAGATGTAGTGGAGGATGTAAGCTGTGTCGGGGTTTAGGTCGTGGCATGTGAGGGTTTGTGTTCGGTGCTCCGGTGTGTGGCAGGAGTTGTGGAGCGGATAGTAGGGGTGCTCGTGCTTGCCCGTTCTGCCTGGCTCGTACATGCTGTAACGGATGGCGACCCCTGCCGGGTCGGGGCGGGGGCATGTGGGTGTAGTGGTGAAGAGCCATTTGGGCGCGTGGTCGGGGTTCCATGCTACCGTGGGGTTAGTGTCGGTGCGGTGGAACCATGGGGCCATCCATGCGTAGGCCTGTGGTGGTAGGTGGGTTGTGGGGTGGGTGTGGTGGCGTGCTATGAGGTGTAGTACGGGCCATGGTGTGGTTGGTGCCTCGGGGTCACAGGCCCAACATGTGCGTGGCATGCTCTGGGAATCTTGGGGGACCTTTGGTAGGTCTCGGGCGGTCATGTGGTGTTTCGGTATGCGCCATTTTGCCCCGTGGTGGATGACGGTGGTCTGCGTGGGTTTGGCTTCATTCGGGGCCAGTAGTAGGGTTAGTGGTGGGACTGGGCCCGTTACCGGGGGGACGGGTTCGTGTTTCGATCCGGTGGGTGCGTAGGGTTGTGTCGCTGGGATGGGTCGCGGGTGTTGCTTTGTGAATTCTCGGTAGGCTGTGCGCATGTCTTTGCTGCCCGGTAGAGTGTGTCCCGCTGCTCGTGCCGTCTGCGTGAGGTACTGGTGGAAGAGGCGGTATTGTGGCCTTTTGGGAAGCTGTAGAAAGGGGGTGTGGTGTGCCCCGCTGTGGTGCAGGACCCGCATTTGGGGGAGGGTGACGTATACTACGGTGATGGAGGCCCCGACAAGGTCTATGGTGTGGATGGTGCCCTTGGGGTGATGGTGGAGGTCCCCGCAGAGGACCGCTAGTGGCCCTTTCTCTGGGCACGTGTGGTTGGTGAGTATGGCGTGGTGTGGGGATGGGAGGAGAAGCTGCAGGTGGTTCCACAGGCGCGTGTTCATGTTGGTGGGCATGCCCGTCTGGTGGAGTACCCAGCGCGGGCATGTGTTGCGGGCCCGTTGTGCGGCTTGGAGGCGGATGGCGGTGACCTCGCGGACCTCCGGTGAGTGGTTGTGGGTCATGCGGTGAAGGAGGAGGGCGGTGTGTCTGGTGTAGGCCGCTTTCACCTCGTCCCCTATGGCGTCTCCATAGTGGGGCCATGCCGCTCGGATGGCGCGGGTGGGTATGGAGGTGGGCCAGCCCCCGTGTGCTGCCCATACCTTGGTCACGGCGCGTGTGGCCGGCTGGAGGGCGGTGGTGGGGTGTGTCAGGTGGAGTGCTTGGAAGCCTATGGAGGCGTTCAAGACCCCGGTGAGGTAGTACGCCAGGCTCTGGTGGGACAGGGAGAGCGCCTTGGTGGTCGGGGACGCATATCTGGGGAGATGGGCGAGGTGTGACTGCAACTTGGGAGGGAGGGTCGCGTCCTCAGGGTTGGCGGCCTGGACTACCCCCAGGTGGGTGGTGGTCGCCACGACGTGCATGGGGGGCCCTTGTGGCCCTAGGGTGGGAGGTGTGGCAGACCCCTTGATCATGGCCACTGACTTTGTGGGGTGGACGATGAGGTTGTTGTGGGAGAGGTAGGAGACGGTCACGTCCAGTAAGTCGTTGGCCTGTTGGGTGACCGTTGGTCCGGGGTCCGAGGCATGGGGGTCGTGTGGGGTGTGCGCGACGGTGAGTTGGTGTCGTCCGCGAAGCCGACCAGGGGGGAGAGGAGGGGGTAGGGTGCGTAGGCCGGGTAATCCTGCTCGATTGCGAGGGCCAGGGGGAGCGTCACTAGAAGGTACAGGAAGGGGCCCTCTGCTCCCCCTTGGGGGACCCCGCTGCCTGGCTCCAGGAAGGGGGTGAGGCCTGCTCCTGTGCGGACCGTGTATTTGCGGGTGCGGATGTAGTCGGAGGTGAAGTTGTAGAAGGGGAGGCCTAGGCGTTTCCACACCGCCTCTAGAAGGAGCCAGGGGGTGTTCGGGAAGGCTCCCTTGACGTCGAGGGAGGCGATGATGAGGTCCACCGGGTCCATGTCCGCGATGGTGTCCTGGAGGAAAATGGCCTCGTGTGGGGAGCGGCCTGGGATGGCCCCCCAGAGGCTCGCTGGTATGTGGGGGTCCAGGGGGGGGCGGATGCGGCGCAGGAGGATGGTCCAGACGATTTTGACCTCCGTGACCGCACAGACTATGGGGCGCCAGTTGTCCGGGTTAGCCCAGTCCCCTTTTTTGTAGAGGGGGCGGACAACGTTTGCCCAGTCTGGTGGCAGGGGGGTCCGCCCCGTGACGATGTCCCAGAGGCGGTGGGCGAGGACGCGGAGGAGGTGGGCGGGGAGGTGGTAGTATGCCTCTGCAGGGAGGCCGTCGTAGCCTGGGGTTTTGTGTTGCCGGAGACTGTGGATGGCCTTCCGGACTTCGTGGATGGTGAAGGGGCGTTTTTCCAGGTGCCTCCTCTGGGCGTGGTTGAAGACCCGAGGGAGGCGGTCGATTTTGGCCTGGGTGTCTGGGTCCAGTGTTTCTTGGGTGGGGGTGTGTTGCCGGAGGAAGCTGTCTATGGTGGCTTGGAGCACTGTGGCTGGGTCGTTGGTGAGGGAGCCGTCCTCCTGCCGGACCGTGGTGATGGTGCGGTGGCCGGTGTCGGTCATGGCGTCGTTGAGGTGGCGGATGGCCTTGTAGGGGAGTTCATGTTGCGCATACCGTTCGTGTTCCTGGGCGATGCGCTGTTGCCTGTGGATGTGCCACCGCTGCAGGTCCGCCCTGATTTGGGCTATCTGTGTCCTGCAGTGGTGTATCTGGCGGTGGGTTTGGGGGGTGTCGGTGTGGAGGAGGGTCGCCAGTTGTTGCTTCGCATGCCAGAGGTCATGGAGCATGTCCCCCAGGGCCGTGGGTGGTTGGTCGTCGTCTGTGTGGGGATGTTGCTGGAAGCCGCAGGCGACGGCGGCCGTGCGCATGGCTGTGAGTAGGTCGGTGGGGTCTGGTTGGATGCGCCGGGCGCGGTCTATGGCCTTGTGATATTGGGACCAGGCATGCTTGTCATGCAGCGGGGGCATCTTCAGGGGGGGTGGTAGGCCTTGGTCCGCATCTTCTCGGGGGCTGGGGGCAAGGTTGGGGATGGTGAGGCGGATGTGCAGGGGGCTATGGCCTGTGGGTCCCAGCGGGAGGGGTCCATATCGGGCCTCCGCTCGGATGATGGTGGTGGGGTCGCCATAGCATACGTCGATGCGGGATGGGGCGGCATCCGTTTGGTGGGGGAAGTGGGATGGTTGGCCTTCGAGGCTGGCTGTTAGGTCCACGAGCCCCAGCATTTCGATGGTGTCGCGGACTGCTTGGTCCTGGGGTGTGGCCTGTCCCCCTCGGTCCGCTGGGGTGGGGGCGGCGTTCATGTCGCCGATGATGACTGTGGGGGCGAGCATGGCCATCTGGCGGTATGCCTCGGCCAGGGCTTGGAGGAAGGGTTCCGTGGCTTCGCCGAAGGGGACGTGGGTGTTGATGACGTTGAGTTGCCATCCGTCCCCGACGACCTCATAGACACCTAGCCTCCCTGGGACGCTGAGGTGGTGGACGAGGTGGACGTGGATGCCGGTTTGGGCGTATAGGGGGGTCCCCTTGTGCCAGTAGCATTTGTACGCTTTCTGGTCCGGGGTATACATTGGGGTGGTTTCTGGGGGGTCGTCGCGCTGTAGGCCTTGTTCCTGGAAGGTGAGGAGGTGGGGAACCCACCCCGGCCCCTGTGCCATCGGGAGCTCTTGGAGGGCGGTTGTGGCGTCCTTGGAGTATGTGACGGCCGGGTGGTTGAGGTCGAGGAGGTTGACGGTGGCCTCGGTGGGGGCGGGCCGGGGCTGTGGAGGCTTGTGCCCTCGGCCCTTGCCCCGTCAGGGAGGGGGACTGGGGCTCGGGGACTTTGTGCCGGTTTGTGGGCGTTTGGGTAGGCGCGGCGGGGGGAGGCCTTGGCTCCACTCCGGGGGGAGCTCCCCAGTGTATTTGGTGCCTCTGTGGGCCTTGTTCTCGTCAGTGCGGAGTCGGATGGGGTGGGCGCTGGTGAGCTCCAGGGTATGGCCGTCTGGCTTGTCTGGGGCGCTGCTGCCTTGGTCTAGCTCCTTTTGGCGGTGCCAGATCACCCGGACTTGTGGCCCCCCGTTGTCCCCCGGTTCCTTGAGGCGGTACTGGATCGTGCCCTCACACCAGATCCAGTCGCCTGTGTGGTCGTTGCGGAAGGGCTGTTGGACCTTCGCACCTTTTTCGAATCCTGGGTACGCTTTGGGCGGGGGCTGTGCTGGTGGCGGGAGGGAGGATGATGAGGATGCCTGGTCCGGGTGGGGCGGTGGTAGTGGTGGGAGGGAGGATGACGAGGATGCTTGGTCTGGGTTCGCGGACCCCAGTATGAGCTACGAGGAGCTCCTGGAGGCACATGAGAGGGACGTCACTCGAGTGCTGGACCTTCTGGTTCGGCACAAACTCACGGGCAGCAGTGACAAGGCCACCATTGCGGTAAGCAAGGTGGTCTTCGCTGGCCACGTAGTCGGGAACGGGCAGCGAAAGCCCATACCTGGCAAGGTGTCTGCGATTGAGCACTGGGAAAAGCCCAAGACGGTCTCTGAGCTACGGGCGTATCTGGGGTTCTGCAACTACTATTCGGGGTATATCAAAATGTATGCCGAGTATGCAGCCCCCATGACGACCATGCTCGAGGGCAACCGAGAGGAGACCAAGAGGGGGTCCAAAAAGGCTCTGGTCTGGAATGAAGAGTCCGACCGTGCCTTTGAGGGGATGAAGCAGGCGCTGCTATCCGCAGTGGGTCTGCACCTCGTGGATCCCGACCGAGGGTTCGTCCTGCGCACCGACGCTTCCGACTACGCCATTGGGGCTGTGTTGGAGCAAGTGCTTGACGACGGGAGGCACGTGCCTGTGGCCTTCTGGAGCCGAGTCCTGGCGGAAGGCCAGAGACGGACGTGGACGCCCCGTGAAAAGGAGGCGTATGCCATCGTCATGGCTCTCAGGAAATGGGCTGGGTACATAGCCCTCCATCCCGTCACCGTCTGCACCGACCATCAGAGTCTGCAGTCGTGGCACAAGGAGCACGTGGACACCCCCTCAGGTCCCGCCTCCCGTTGGGCAAGATGGCATGAGACCTTGGCCAAGTTCGACCTCACGGTTGTGTATATTCCTGGAAAGGATAACACCGTGGCGGACTGTCTCAGTAGGTGGGCCTATCCCGCCAGCAAGGGCATGACGGATATCTCTGCCCATGGCGATGAGGCTGAGACCGCTGAAGCCAAAAGAGGATCATCGAAATGGAGCGCCTGATGGAGGAGGAGGGTGCTAAATGCTTCGTCGTCATGGCTGCAGATGCCCCCCTCGCGTCGAGGGTGAGCAGAGCGGTCAGAGTACTCGCCCCTGATGGAGCTGAGTCCGACAAGCACCTCTTCCCGGAGTCTTGCCTCCAGGACGACTGGACCGACGACTACGCCAAGTCTGAGGCCTTTGCGGCCGAGTAGAGGGCTGTGACGGACCCTGATGACGGGCAGAAGTGGCCAAAGGGGCTGACTGAGGAAGATGGCAAGCTCTACCGGAATGGTAAGCTGCTAGTACCAGAGTCCCGGGTGCTCGAGCTGTGTGAAGCTTGGCACCACCACATGCTGCACCAAGGGGTCAAGAAGCAAGCTCTTGACATGCAGCGTCGGTTCGAGATCGACCATATCGTTCTCTACACCGCCATCAAGAAGGTCAGGAAGGGTTGCTCGGTCTGTCAGGCCTGCAATCCCGACAACCGGAACGTCAAGGGGGAAGCCCAATGGACCCCGGTTCCTGACCAGCCCATGGAGAGCGTGGCCATGGACGTCTTCTCCATGCCCGAAGTGCACATAGGCAAGGAGACCTTTGACTGTGTGGTTCTCTGTGTGGACCGCCACAGCGGCTACGTTGTAGCCGTTCCGGCACGCAAAAAGGGGTTGCTTGCCACGCGTGTACGGGTGGTTGTGCTGGGCCAACCAGGGGACCTCCAGGAGGGCGCGGAACCGGCCCTTCGATGCCGTGCTCCTCCGGAGGGACGGAGGAAACCGAGAGGCACCCCCGGGGGGGTGGGCGGCCCCAGAGGACCACGAGAGGGTCCTCAGGTCAGTGATCCGGGCGGCGTGGCCCGACAGGGAGCCGACGTGGCCGGCCTTCCTGGAAGGGGGAGCGGTGCTCCGCATCAGGGATGCGGACGCCAACAACTGGCTCCCCCGGGCTTTGCGTAGCGCCCTCGCCCACTGGCGCTACCGCCGGCACAACCCGCCGCCGCCGCAGCCCCAGCCCCCACACAAGCGGCGGCGCAAGTGAAGGCCCAGACGGCGGGTAAGGGAGGGTTGGGGGGGGGGGGATGGGCCCCCTGACCCACGCCCCCCCCACGGTATGGCACGACGTGCGAGGGCGCGCCACCTCCCGCGGGAGGGAGTGCGGAGACCACGAGCGCGGGGAGGATCCTGCTGCCCCGCAACCCGCTAACCACTGACCGCTAACCCTCACGGCCACCCCCGGCCGGCCAGCGCCGCGCGACAACGGCCGGGGGATGAGGGGCCCCGGCGAGGGCCTGCGCGAGCATCCGGCTCTCGAAAGGGGGGGCGGGTGAACGGCGCGACCCCCTGGCCGATGGCTGGCCCCCGGGACCAGGACCGCCATGCCGCCCCCGCCCCTCCCCCCCTGCCGACGAGAGGCATCGCCAGGGGGCCAAAGGGCCCCCCCCAACCCACCCCCCCCCCCGCACAGACCCGAGGGCGGGCGGGGAGGCGGCCCCCCCACCCCCCCCCCCCGCACCCACCACCGCAGGGGAGCCACAGGCGCGGCCCTCCGCCCCCCCAGGGCCGGGGGGGCACCCCCCCCTCAGGGGGAATGGCGGCGCGATAAGGGCAACGGCGGCTGGGCCTGCTCCCGCGAACCCACACCGGCGTGCCGGAGCAACGCGCACAACGGAGCAGGAAGGAGGCCGCGCCCCAAATGACCCTCCCGTAACCACAGCCCACTCGGAGGTGACGGAGGGGGGGTTACAAGTCAGATGGGGCCCCCAGGGGGGCGGTCCACGGGCCGCCCCTCACCCCCCCCACCCCGGGGCGGCACTTCAGCCCCGACCGCAGGCGCGCGCCGGAAGGGAGCGCGCCGGCGACACGGAGAGAGCCAGGAAGGAGTACCACAGGCCGCCGCCTGGAACGAGAGCAGGGAGGCCGTGGCGCGACACCCCCCCCCCCCCCGCCCCCCCACCGGCCCGCCAGCCGCGGGGGCCCCGGCCCCCACCCCCCGAGGCAGAAGGGATGGACCCCCCCCGCCCGAGAGGGGAGCCGGAGTGCGACCCGCCCCCCCGCCCCAGCCGCCGGCTCAAATGGGGGCCGCGAAGAACAAGTGGGCCCACGCCTGCGCACCGGGACGCCGCGCAGATCGTGCCCAGAGAAGCCGGGTGGGCGTGAACCGGAATGGTATGGGGGGCCATGCCCCCCATGGACAGCACGACACCAGTGACGCCCGCTTTGTTGCCTATCCAGGGAAAGCGGCGCGCCACCTCCCGCGGGAGGGAGTGCGGAGACAACAAGCGCGGGGGGAAACCTGCTGCCCCGCAACCCGCTAACCACTGACCGCTGACCCACACGGCCACCCCCGGCCGGCCAGCGCCGCGCGACAACGGCCGGGGGATGAGGGGCCCCAGAGAGGGACTGCGTGAGAATCCGGCTCTCGGTAGAGGGGGGCGGGGGAAGGGCGCGACCCCCCTGGCCGATGGCTGGCCCTCGGGGCCGGGACCGCCAAGCCGCCCCCCCCCCCTTGGCCGACAGGAGGCATCGCCCCCCCCCCCCCCCCCCTCCCACACAGGCCCGAGAGCGGGCGGGGGGGCGGCCCCCCCACCCCCCCCCCCCCGCACCCACCCCAGCTGGGGAGCCACAGGCGCGGCCCTCCGCCCCCCCAGGGCCGGGGGGGCACCCCCACCCACAGGAGGAACGGCGACACGGTAAGGGCAACGGCGGCTGGACCTGCTCCCGCGAACCCACACCGGCGTGCCGGAGCAACGCGCACAACGGAACACGAAGGAGGCCGCGCTCCGCATGACCCTCCCGTAACCACAGCCCACTCCGAGGGGACAGAGGGGGGGTTTGCAGGTCAGCTGAGGCCCCCATGGGAGCGGTCCACGGGCCGCCCTTCACCCCCCCCCAACCCGGGGCGGCACTTCAGCCCCGACCGCACGCGCGCGCCGGAAGGGAGCGCGCCAGCGACACGAAGAGAGCCAGAAAGGGGTACCGCAGGCCGCCGCCCGGAACGAGAGCGGGGAGGCCGCGGCGCGACACCCCCCCCCCCCGAGGCAAGGGGGATGGGCCCCCCCCACTCGAGAGGGGAGCCGGAGTGTGACCCGCCCCCCCGCTCCAGCCGCCGGCCCACATGGGGGCCGCGAAGAACAAGTGGGCCCACGCCTGCGCACCGGGACGCCGCACAGATCGTACCCAGAGAAGCCGGGTGAACACGAACCGGAGTGGTATGGGGGGCCACGCCCCCCATGGACAGCACAACGCCAGTGACGCCCGCTTTGTTGCCTGCCCAGGGAAGGCAGAGGGACGGAAAGAGGCAGAGCGACCCCCCGCCCTACAGTCAGTCGGTGATCCGGCGGTGCTACTGTCCGCCTCTTACCCCTGTGCACGTCAGTCGGCGATCCAACGGTGCCGCACCCCACCCAGCCCCCTCCCCCCCTGTCCCGACCCCGTGCACGTGGACTGGGGCCTCCCGGCACGCGCAACACGTTTCACAACGCACAGCCCCACCCTCGGGACTGGATTCATAGCCGACGACACCCCTAAGTCGCGTAAGAGACTACCGCGGCCCAGTAGTGAGAGCGTCGGTCTTCAATCGTCCAGTGCGGGGGTTCGATCCCAGGCGTTGGTGCTCCTGGGATCCCTGCACGTAGAGCTCTCTAGTTGGCGACGTGGGAACCACCCCCCCCTCCAGCAACTCGAGCCACCACCGATACCGGTGGATCGGGTGGAGGTCTCGTTCGTTTTACCCCCCACCCGAGAAAAACAAAACACATGGGAGCCACCCACCCCTGCAGCAGTGCGCACCGTCACCTGTACTCGAACAGGTCGATGGGAGGCCTCGTCCGGTATTCGAAGGGATGGGTGGGAGACCACCGATCCCGGGGTTCGAACCAGCTCCTTCGCGGCGCGCGCCTGGTGCGCTACCTCCGGGGCGGCTGCCTTCTGAGCTACACTGGCACCCGGGTCACAGAACAAACGCGCCCGCAACCCCCTCCCCCTGTGCTAAGAGTAAGCCCGCGGTAGGGGTGCACTGCTGGGCCATGAACCGGAACATTGGTGCACCACTCCGGCCACGGTCACCCCAACCCCCCCACGCATCCCGCAGGGCGAAGCTCCGTGCGCATCAGGCTCGTCATGGGAATCCGGCGGACCGGCGCCTGGACACCAAGTCGACACCTCTCTCCCCCCCGCGAGGACAGAGCGGGGCCCCCACAACCGCACGCCCGCGCCCACAACGCAGACCCCGACAGCCCACCCAGTGGACGGGCAGTCGGGGGAAGAGGAGCGCAAGACCCAGAACGCCCCACGCAACGGTCGAAGGCACCCCCCCGGGGACGCCCTGCCGCCGCCCCCACAACCCCAAGCCAAGTAGGGGGGAACCGGGACCGGAACGCCCCCCCCCAAGCACGCCAGACGGAGCACGGGACCGGGGCAGGACACGCGGAGGGGCACAGACCACATGGAACGGCCCTACCAGCGCCCAGTGCCGGGACCACGCGAGATGCGCGCGCCACACCACCCAGCGGGGAGCGGACACCGCGAGAGCGCGAGCGCACACACACGAAAAGGACACGCGGGGACCACCAGAAGGGCAACCGGACCGAGCGCGCGGAACGCACAGACCGCATGGAATGGCGTACCAGCGGGCGAGGATAAGGGACACCCGGACGGGACGGCCCGCCACACGCAGCGCGGAACACGCGGGGCGGGAACGGGGAAGAAGGGGAGACGCAACACCAGGTACCGGCCCGAACCCCCCCGAACCGGCCGCGAGCGCCGCGCACACACAGACGGGACACTGCACCCGCCAAGGCAGTAGTGGCGCACAGCGCCACGCCCCGACCCCTAGGCTAGGCAGCCTCCGCGCCAGCCCAAGGGGGTCCCACTGGCGACAAGCCAGTAGCACGGGCCCGGCGGCGCCGGTGCCCCGGGCGACCACGCATTAGGGGGGCGACGCAGTGGGTAAGCGCCCACGGCCACGGCTGCGAATTGATGCACTGACCGGGGAGTGGCGAAACGGGGACGCCGGGGAAGGACGGGGCTCCGAGCTCTGTGAACCCGGGGGACTCCGCCACCAGGCAGGAGGTGCGTCTTGGAGGGCCCCCCACTAGGGCCCGGTGGGGAGGATATCACCTGGCCCGACCAGGTGGCCCCCCGGGGCCGAAAGGCGTCTAGTACCCGCAAAATCAAACCTCAAACCTCAAACCGCAAAAAGGGGTTGCTTGCCAAGGAAGTGGCAGTCATGATGATTCGTCATTGGCTGACCGTCTTTGACATCCCCCGCACCATTTGCAGTGACCGAGGGCCCCAGTTTACTGGTGGCTGGTTCAAGGCTATGTGTTCCCTTATGGGGATACGTCATGCCAAGAGCGTCGCCTATCTCAGCCGGTCTAACGGCCGTGCTGAAGTGGCTGGACGGCAGCTGTTCGAGAAGCTGCGCAAGATCCACATCACCAATCCACGTCGGAACTGGTTTGAGGAGATGTGGCCTGCTCTGAAGGCCCATCATGACACCCCCACTCCGGGCGGTTTGTCCCCTCACCAGATTCTGTTCGGCAGGGACCCCCTGGGTAGGGGACTTCCCTTGTCCGGTGATGGCATGGCCATGGATGCCAAGGAGTTCTTCGCGCGGCAAGAGCAAACGGCGCGGGACATCCGCCAGCAGCTCGAGAAGGAGCATGCTGAACGTCAGAAGTCCGCCCCGAGCTCGACAGCGCAGAAGTTCAGGGTGGGAGACCCGGTGTGGGTGATCAGACCCCGCCCTATGGGCACCCACCGCACCAAGACCTGGTTCACACCCGGCGAGGTGGTCCGCAGGATTGGTGAGGACACCTACCGCATCAAGGTGGGTCACGGATAGTTCCGGGAGCGCCACGAAAGTCAACTCGGTGTGCGGGAACCCGACCTCCGTGGCCAGCATGTGTCCCTGAGCTATGCCGCACATGAGGCCGATTCGGACGACGACTATGCTGAGCAGGACGACTATACAGTCGAGAACATCCTGGCTCAGCGTCCGAAGGCCTCGGCACCCGGAGGTCTGGAGTTCAAGGTTCGTTGGCGAGGCTATGGGCGGTCCCACGACACCTGGGAACCCGTCTCCTCATTCGTGCCGCGGGTCAATACTCCCTTCATGGAGTACATCCGCAAGCACAAGACCAAGACCCACGTTTCGGACTTGGCAGCACTCACCCGGGCGATTGCAGCCAGGGGTGCCTGATCGGCGCCCTGAGCTCTCCCCTGATGCTCTTTGAGCGCTTGTGAGGCCGACGAATCGTCCCTTACTTGCTCGCTCTCTTCCATCTTTCGGTGACAGAGTGGCCATATACCCCCCCTGCTGAATCCAGGTGAGGATGGCCCCTCTCTTCAATTCTATTCGTCACTCCCCACCTGCTGAATCCTTGGGAAACCAGGTAGGGCGACTGACCTTCATATTTCTGAGCTCTTGGGGCCTTGAAGCCCATACGACGTTGCGCAACGGATGCCGCTGTCATCGGCATTGCGATTTTTGAGTGTGTGGTCAGGTTCCATGGCACTTGCGGAATCCAGACCGGTCGACGTGTGTCTCGAGACTATATATGGCCTGAATCCAGGCGTTTTCTTGCCCACCCTCCTGCATTCGCCTTATCCTGACCGTGGCGTGGTTTGGCACTCTGTCCAGAGTGTGTTTACACGCCTGTTTACTTGATTATTGCTTGCTTTCTTTGTTCCCCAGGATATGTGCATTTGTATGTTACGATTGTCAGCCCATCACTGACAGATGGACTGTTTTCTCCCCCCTGAGGGGATGCGAATCGCATTACGGAGGCGCCCTGAGTCGCCGTTTACATGTTCATACACAGGGTCCAGCCTGGACCAGTACCGCATTACATATTCTTCTGTTTGAGTGCCTGTGATACCGTGTTGCCCTATTCGCTGTGATGTGGAGATCCTGATGGCGCCAGGCGGGAAGCCCAGTTGCCTGACTACACTCCCAGCGGTCCGCCACTGTCAGTCCCAGTGTGAGCCTACCGATTCGCAGACGCACTTGCAGTCGGATGGCGGCCTCCGGTGCTCCTGACCTCGGTCAGTCTGCCTGGGAAACTGGTGGTTTGAGGAGTCGACGCCTCCGCCCACACTGCATGAGGACTCCCTCATGTATGGCCTTCGTGGTAATAGGGCGAGGGAAAAGACGGCCTTGATGCCCGATCCCTTAAGGAGGAGCTCCCTTAAGATCCCTTAAGGAGTTCGGCTGTATCACTCTGGACTCGCGTCGTATGGATATGGACATGGTGCGCCCGAGGAAGGACCCGTGGGGACTCTCCCCAGTCGGCGGGCCTTGGGAAGCTTGGGGTAGCCTGATGGATCTTTGTGGTCGCTCTCGACCTGTGGGACCACCTCGGTCGTCGTGTGACGCCTACGTTGGCCGTGTATGCCACTGCCACTGTGGTAGTGACCGTAGCAGCCGGCACCCGGTGCGCCTGGTATGGGTTAACGGGTCCTTTGGATGCCGAACAATCGCCGCCAGGACCCGGGACTTGATACTTGATACTATACATGTGCTACGAGCTTATACAGCATCATACCTATCTTACTGTGGGACTTGGGCAGCCTAACCTGAGCCAGCCTGAAGTGAGGATGTGACACCCCCCCTTCAGGAAATGGTCCTGGGTACCCGCTGCCATGCGTGGGTGTTATCGAGCCCCCCCCAGGGTTTGCTCTAAGGAGGGGGGTGAAGCGGTACCCAGAACCCCATGGCTAGGTTACGGCATACAACCGGTCTCCGGTCCACTAACCCCATGTACGGAAGGGAAGACCGGTCTCCGGTCCACTAACCCCATGTACGGAAGGCGCCCGTTGACGCCCGGTGCGAACCCGGCGGGAGCGTGTTCCGTGCCGTAAAGCCCCGCATCGGCAACCGATGCACCGCCAGCGGAGATTTGTATATCAGAATATCAGGAATCAACAGGGTTTTATTTTCATATTGTTTCCGTCAATTTTTACGCTTCCGTTCTGATATTCACTGTTTTGACTGCTGGCGGTTGGATCGCGGCTTTACCGTAACTGACAGTTTAACTGTTTGTAATGGAAATTTGAACGCTATCCGTGACGAAGGCTCTAAAGTCTTCAGGAATTGCGTTGATGCATCCGCAATTTTCACATTCTACACTGGCAACCTTAATCCGAATTTTTCAGGATGTCGAAATCGGATTTTCGACTTCGACATCCCCGAACTTGATTTGACCTCTTTCGAGTGGACCTACGTGCTTCCCTATGCACGAATCAACTTTCCTTTTATCCTGCCCTCCATTTGTCTTAAAGATATGGGCAAAACAAAGTTGATTCGTGAGGCCACTTGTGAAGGTCATATCTCGTGTTGCTTGCGAGGAATGACAATAAGGAAACGTGGGATGTATTCACAATACTCCCGACGTAATTTAGGAAGCATTATATGCGTTGCGTCTCCACACGTGCGCGCTAGTGTAATGGATCATGGTCAAGAGGGTAGAGTTTGCGTTATAACTCTTTGGCCATGACATTGCGTGCGTTAAGATAACTTTCGAGTGTAGCGCGCGAGTGTTGGTGTTGCATAGGAAGTCTCCTTGAGTTCCTATGAGCGATTGACACAAAGTTATGCCCTTGGAGGGGCATGACATATCGTGGGGGGAGCTACCTTTTTGGGCAATATGTGGTATGTGCCATGTGTTGTGTTGCGTGCCCATTTGGTGGGTCGGTCGCTCCAAGCTGAACCCACCAATGGACCTCATATTGTGTAAGCCCCTTCTCCACACTCCCCAGGATCAATTGCAAGCCTAACCTTCGTGAAGGGAAGCTTGTGTAGTGAACCCGAAGCGATGCGTTGGGAGCAAGGTGTGTGTTTTGCAATTTTCCATAATTTCATGTGCCCCCTTGGGAAGTAGCGCTAGTGACCTTTCAAGGCGCCCCAAGTGGAGCACATATGTGGAATCGAAGGTCATTGGTGTCAAGTCATTGTGTTTAGAAGGATTAGTTGATTGCACGATCCATCCCGAATATATTACAATATAATTGTGCGCCTTTCAAAGCACTTTTGTGTATCTTTGTGCCAATTTTGCCGTTTTTGGCCCGTCACGATCTCAAGTGGCGACCGTGTATTTCAATGTTGCGCTCAATTGACATCATGACCCAAGTATGATATGAGGGTACATACTTCGGTGCCCAACATATCTTGGACCCGGCGAATAACTCCTCTTGGGCTTGGCATACCATGGCCGCCATGTTGGCGATTTGGGACTATCCCAAATCATGGGCTCACTTGGCGACCCTGCCATTCCCAAAACCGGAGGAGTTGGGCGACGCCGAAAAGATGAGTTGGACACACATGACTTGATACCAATCCTATGGCACACTCCGGTCCAAGTCGGGCATGTGCCTCATTTGCCCCAACCATGAGTGTGCGCATTTTTGGCCATTTTGAGCAATTTTCCACTTTTGCTGCCCGCCGTGCACTATGTTCAGCCTACCCGTGCACGCCGGACGCATGGACCAATGGACCATATATGACATGGGTGTTATGCATATTGCTCCCCATGGTTCATACACCACGTGGGCGAAGCGGAGCATCCTTCGTTAAGGCGCTAGCCCAAAGTGAGTGTGGACAATTTTGCCATTTTTGCACTTGTGGACCCAATTGGGATCGTCACCACGCCAAGTGGCATGGAGATCTTTGGGAGCCAAGGGCACGGGAGTCTCCGTTGGACTCCCGGTCGATCGCGTATGGAATAGCGGATCCGATCTCCAAGCTGGCGTGGAGATATACTATTGGGAGCACCCCGAATTTTGGCTCATTTCCAGCAGCCAAAATGACCCCATTTTGGGACCCCAATTTCCCCCTTCCGTGTGGTCAATTGGCGGCCCCATTTCTCTAAGCCCATATAGGCCCGGACCTAATTTCAAGTTGTACACTCAGATATGAGTCGTAGGTCCCGCCTCCTAACCTGTGAGCCATTGGCGTTGCCCTGGCCGGGCGAGCCACGCGTGGGAATGACGCCAATTTTGGTGATTTTGGCATCATGACCCCACTTGACGAACCCGTGGTGCCCTGATGCCGGGACCTCAGAGGGAACCAGGTTGGGTGAGGGCTCCAGGGAGTTCATACTCGAAGGGCATAGGGTCAGTTGCCTCGTCCCTACCTCTGGCGGGTCCAGACGAGGGGTCAATTTTGGAGTTTTTCAAGCTAATATCAGTTTGGGCTGAAACAGCCCATTTTCAGCTACCAGCTCCTGGGTGATAATGGCGGGGCCATATCTCTGGCTCAGAGAGGAGTTGGAACCTGCCGTTAGGGGAGCATAGGAAGCCACTGTCGGTTGGCCTTGGAGCCCCTTGTTTTCAGGAACTCGCCTGTGGCTAGGCGGGACACCTCCCCCATTGGCAGGGTTTCAGGGTCCGGACTGAGCAGGGCATGGGTTGTGTTTGAGCCCCCGCCCCCACCAGCCACTGGGAGGGTCGGACCTGGGATTGGGATATGAGTTGGGACTGAGTGTCCATTGTCCTGTAATGCACTTACCCCAGTCCAGTCTTAGCCCCATGTGTACATATCCTGATGTGTTGCTGTACATACTTTCGTTCCCTTGTTGCAGAGTGGCAAGGATCCTGAAACGCTTTGTCACATGACACGAGCGTATTGATGCCCTTGTGAGCGTAGTGCTTTGCCTGCCTGCTCACCTGTGCGTGTCACCGCAGCGTCCCGTGGCCGGCCCCCCACGGGAACGCGTCAGTACTCTCTTAGCCTGGATCGGGGGTCCAGCTCCTCGTCCAAGGGGTCTTTCACCCTCATGGAGAGTAGGGGTTTCAGTGGGGCGACGTACTCGGCATTCTCCACTTCCTCCACGCATGTCTGCACGAAGAAGGCGTCATGCTCAGTTTCGTCATCTGAGTGGATAGAGCTTGGGAGCTCGGATAGTCCACACTCAGCGACTCCATCAGGAACAGGTACACGGCAGGGAGAGTTGGGGGCATCGGTGTTAGTCACGACGTATTCATCTCCCCCGGGTATAGTCTCAATGGCATTTGAGGTCGTAGTCGATCTTTCAAGCCGCCCAGGGTGAGTCCATCGCTTTCTCATTGTGTAGCCTGGACCAGAGTTGAGTCCAGGTCCTCCCAGGGGATAGAGGTAGGAGCCCCGTCCACCATGCTGAGCATTTTTCCCCGTCCGGGTTTCCCGATGGGCGTCTTGCGTCCCAGAGGCACGTAGATGGCCTCATCAGGTAACCGGACAGAGCTGATAGTCAGCCTGTCCAGCAGGGTTCGTGAGTACTCGTTGCCCCCATGGGCTCCCCAATCGGGGGAACACAGGACCATACGGGAACGCTCCAGGGCCACCTTGGTCAGGGCCTTCCCAAGTTCACTGAAGCTGGGGTTCCCGTAGGCCATCCCAAAAGAGGGCCAGTAAAGTTTGTAGCTGCAGTTTTTCCCCTTGCTGCAGTAAAAGTCCAAGACATGTTGCTTGTCGCTGGCGAACACCTCCACGCTGAGGTCTTCTCTGGAGTAACCCAACTCCTTCAGACCCTGGTCTAGGACTTCCCCCAATAGTTGATAGTCCCCAGTTCTGGAGGCCGCCATCATGTTCGAGGGCTCCTCCTTTGACACTCTCAGGTAGCTCGAGGTGTACTCCGACTGCTCCAGTGGCACGGACTCTCTGCCATTGTCGTGGTCCACGTAGAGGAGGTAGGGCGCTTGCAGTGTCAGGGATTGTATCTGGGAGTGCTGCACGAAGAAGTCAGTCCCCAATACAAAGTCGAAGGCCTCAGTGTCAATCACATAGAACCGATGGGTGATAGTTCAGGAGCCCATTGGTACCTCCACTTCACAGTCCCCGCAGCTGTGCACCACATGTCCATCCCCCATTCGTATAGCCGCGGTGGTCATGGTGTTCTTCAGGCTCCCACAAGGTAAAATTTTCTTGGCCACTATAGACATGGTGGCTCCAGTATCCAGTACCCCCAGGTATTCACGTCCCTGTAGTCGGATACGTACCCAGAACACCAGGTCGAGGGCCCCACCGGAGTGTCCCCGTCAGAACTCCGCGGGACAGGTCACCAGGAACCCCTTGTTCCGCAATTTGCGGACCATCCTCATGAAACGGCTTCTCTTCTTGGCGTTGCCGTCATCACCACCTTCATGCTCACACTTGGCCCCTTGCTCTCGCTGGGCCTGTGTCTGCAAGCGTGTGGTGGGACCAGACTGCCCTCCAGAGGGCTCGGAGTTCCCCCCTGAATTAGGGTTGGGGTTGCCTCCGTTCTTGTCCTGCTTCTTGTTGTCCTTGTCAGGCTGGCGATTAGCGCCTCCTCCTCGTCCACCTTGGCCCTTGTCCTGGCCTTTCCCACGACCTTTCGACTTGCCCTTGCCGGAGTCGTTGCCGTTGCCCTTGCCACCGCCCTTGCCAGAGCCTCTGACAGGATCTTCGCACTTCAGCTTCGCCGACAGGCGCTTCTTGTGGTAGCACTCATCCTCGTAGTGCTTCCTCTTCCCACAAAAGGCACAGGTGATGGTGCACCTGTAATGATCCGGCATCTTAGGCTTGGCGCCGGTGTTGGTCTCCTGCTTTTCCCCCTGGACCACGAAGCAATCGTGCTGATCGAAGTCGGGGGCATGCTGCAGGTGACCATGCTCATCTCTGGCATCACACCAGAAGAGCTGCTTGACATTGTTAATGATACGGGCGTGCTTGGGGGTAGTCCCCTGACAGGGTCTGGGTCCTTGGTACCCTTTGCCATGGCTTCCAGAGCCTCCTCCTCCAGGAGGGTAGGCGTTCAGGTGCTGGTCGCTTTCTTTCTCCAGCGCCAGCTCCAACAGTAGCACAGACAAATCCTCGTAGTTGAGGGCTCTAGCCTTACGCTCTGCCGTTGACGGGCACTCGTCCCACAGCTCGCGAGGGAGCTTAGCCACCAACCAGAAGGGCAGATTGTCGCTGCTGTAGGAACCGGGCGTCAGTCGTCCCGCCCAGTGGTCTAGGTCAGCCAGTAGCTCGGAGACCCTGGCAGGTTTGGGGTTGTTGGGCAACACGGCCAGGTTCTGGATCTCGGCCCTCATGGAGAGGTCGGTTTCGTAGGTAGGGTACTGCCTCTCCAAGGCAACCAACAGGTCGGCAAAGGTGGCGGACTTCGTCACGATCTGCTTGACCTGCTTCTCCAGGTACTTGGTCTTGCAGCACTGCAAAAGCGGATCACACTTGACTGGCCCACTAGCATGGGTTTGGCTGGTCATTCGGACGAACCAGCCAAAGTCCTCAGCGAGCTACCTGAGATCCTTGCCTGTGAACTCAGGCAAGTTCACCACAATTTTGGAGGTGGCAATTGCCTTAGCCTCCTGAGACCTGCGTCCCTCAGGGCGCTTGGTCTTCCTCTTCTTCTTCTTCTTCCGCCCACTCGGGTTCTCGGAGTCCTCTGGGTCGTCGTCCTCCGAGGGCGAAGCAGAAGTCATGGACGGTGGCTCATCGTCAGAGGGGTCTCCGCCTAGGCCACTAGAGCCATAAGGCTCCACGTCAACCATTGCCCTTAGGGCTGTCAGCCCCAGCCGGTCCAGCTCGGCTCCTGTGGAATTCCCCACGTGGCTGTACGGAGGCTGGGCCGTTCTTTGTATGAAAGGGCTTCTCGGTATCACAGCAAGGGTTGGCATCGGTCGGCTCCTCAGGCTCCCCAGGGTGTTTGTCAACCCCGCCACCAGATGATTGGCTTGTACTCGGTGGGGTGAAACTCCCACGATGGTAGGTGACGCTTGGTGAGGAATCAGGGGCTCCAGTTTAGCCTGAATCTCTTGAGTGAGATCACCAACAAGTTTACAGGTGGCTCCTCGGAGTGCCTCATTGATCTCCGACCGCGTCAGGGACCTGTTGCAGGATCTCCCGGATCCTCTACTCCTGCTCCCGCATGACTCAGGGCCTCTCCTCAGCGCACTCAGGGTTGGATACCCAGGAACATCCACATAGGCTCCCGTAGCGGGTAGAGGATGGTGCTAGTCTGCCGCCTACCAGCGCGGCGCAGAACTGGAGACCACTGGCTCACTGGCAGTTGTTGCCTCTGGAAACGCAGTGGTGGATGGGTCCACACCATAGGCAGGGTAGGTAGGCATACCAGTAAAGCCTGTGTCCTCAGCCATAGGCGGGGTGGCTATGGGTGTGGATGTTGCAGCGGCTGGGTCTGGATTTGGAGTGTGATGGTTGTAGGAGAGGGTGATGCGTGGAGGCCAGAGGCGCTTGGTGCACCCTCGAAGGTTGACTGACTCGTCGGGTCGTGCCCATGGTCTACTCCTTTGTCTGCCATGCTTTCTCCTGCATCCTTCTCTGTCTCCCTCTTTCTCTTCACAGGGTTAGTGTCCACATCCTCGACTAAGAGGGCCCTGAAGGCCGACTGAAGTCCCTGCAGCGAGTCATCGACCACATCCACTGGCCCATGTAAGGGCACTGAAGGTACAGCGCTAGGTCCAGGTCCAGGTTCACCAGGCGCGGGCATTGCTGGTGCCTCAGGCGCAGTGTTCGCGTCGGTGTCCTCCTTTTTTGTGTCCATATTCGCCCTTCTTGCTTAGCACAGTACTCGGCGCACTGGATGTACGGCACGGAGTTGCTGCCGGTACGCAGAGACTGTCTGCCTCTGCTACCAAACATTTTTATGGTTTTTTCAGCACTGTGTTTTTGATGTGCCTCCCCTGCTGCTTGCTGCTGGTGTAGGGTTCCTGCTGCTTGTTTTTGATGAGGAAAATGTTTCATTGTTGAAATACAACCAATCCAGGATAACCCAAGCCAGAGATAAGCAAGTAGAAGATAAACGGGATCAAAGCATGAAAGGCTGCAGTCACAAAGAGTCAGATAAAGAAAGCTATCAACAATAGACCACCAACAAATGAACATTCCATGCAACTCAGGATGAAATATTTTACATGTTTAAGAAAAACATGTTGGAAAACTGCCCCAAGGGCTCACACTCTTCCATAGTGCCATCTTGAGATGCGCACTCTTTGTTTTTTGGTCCCATAGGTGCTGAGGTGGCATGGCTTGTGGCGCTGAGGTCGCTGCCATGTCACATGGGATATTCCTACTTAGCTAGGCTGACTGGGTATTGAACCCAGGACCTCTCAAAAAGAGGTGCCCCAGCCCCCTAGGGTGCATACCACTAGGATAGCGAAGAATTCATGAGAAAACATAGATAAATTCATAGGCTCTGCCTTCAGTATGTCAGTGCCTCAGCCACTCAGGAAAAGATGTTTTAGTGCACATTGCTTGGGGATTAAGGCGTTCACACAACATTCTGATTTAATGTTTGGTTCTATAAGTCAAAATGTGTTATCAGCTGTTTTGGTTAGGCCAATACTAAGATAAAAATGCAAGAGTGCTTAGAGCACCTCTAATACAACTAAAGTATACCCTAAAGCATTGGAAAAGCACTTTTTCTTACTTCGCTCATTTTGGCCGATTGTGACCTTTTTCCGTAAACGCTTGTTGGGCAGCGGTGACAATGTCCCCTGTTTTCCCAAGCTGATCACGATGGAGATAACCGTTGATGCACTGCTGTTGGGTATGGGCCCCCACATACGGCGCCTCAACAGAAAATGTCGCTGCCTTGGGTTGGCACTTAGGCGGCTCAAGTTGCAGGGTCAAAAAGAACAGAAAAGGTAGGAAAATGACAGGTTTCGGAAAGCATCAAATAATAATCATTCTGATGGATATGTCTTGACCGTCGCGAACCAGTACCATGAAATAAATATTGTTGTACAAATGACAGGTCCCATGGGTGATATACAGAATAGTATTGTTTTGTGTCCATTCTTTGCGGGAGGCCTCGCGCAAAGGCGTTCATTTGTGTCAGATTAATGTACTACAGCGCAACGCATTAGGCAGGTTGTCGGAAAACAGAAACCTATCGTATTTATACACGTAACTTTGTACCATTATCAGGATGAAGTGATAGAAATGGATCTATTAAGGAATGAATCTCGATATCCCTACACCCGTGAATCTTGAAATGTATAAATGTTCCGCAACAAACTGTAGTTTCATGCGCGAGGCCTCGCGCATGGAATGGCACATGAGAAACATTAAATTTTCAGTGATGTTTGCGCGAGGCCTCGCGCAATGGAGGTCATGAGCGCGCATAGAAACAGAAAATGGACAGATCGACCAACTACACAGCATGTACATTCCCTTTGATGTGGCGGTGCTGCATGGGCGCCCATGCAGGTCCCGCCGGCATCTCTAGTTTTCATACTGTGGTCACCGCTGACTTCACTGCCCAACAGCGATGGTAGCGCGCCGCAACTCGCTACCGCAGCTAGGATTAACCAGGTAAAACTGGGAGCACCAGACAGTCACAGTAAACCGAAAATGGTGCATGTGACAAGCGAATCATTGAACATTTGGTCGCGCGAAAACTGTTTGACAGGTTGACGTTTCAAGCGGGAAGGTTTTTCGGACAGCGATTTTTAGGACGATACATTTACGCATTTTTTTTCACAGTATAAATGCTCTTGCGATAAGTGTCGGACCTTGAGAAGACAGTGGCCGCAGCATCTGGAGTATTCTCGGATGTCTGCTCAGAGGAACCGCCGCATCACACGGCAGAAGAATTGTGGGAAGGGCTAAAACAGGGGGACCAGTGCGCGCGACTATTGTTTGTGTTTTTTCTGCGTCTACGCAAAAATGAACGGATGCGTTGCAGTGTGGAAAAGGCAATCGCGGCAGAGGGCAAGAGGTGGGTTGCTGTTTTGATAGAAGAGGTTGGCACCTTCATTTACTGATGCGCCACCGCGCAGTTCTGTACCAGGGAAAACCAAAATCTGTTATTGCGATAGAGGGGAGTAGGGCGCAGCGGCGCATTTTAGCAAGGTCCGGTCTGGCGCGATACAGCGCACCTTCAGTGAAGGAAAGGGCCGCAGTCAGGTTACAGACTACATGGAACAAAATACACCAGCAGTGGGTTGTGTTGTGGATGGACAACTGGTACAACAAACAATTTACCATAAACCCTGACAAGAACGACAAGAGCCTTGACGCAACAGCGTTGGCTGTCTTGCTACTACGGGATGCACCAGGCTACTGGCATGGTCATCCTAGCCTGAAAGAGGTTGAACAGCGTGTGCTTGTTGTTGCGCGCATGCACAGGAACACCGAGGGAAACTTTGCACGTATCCTGCGTGATCTAGGATTTGCAAGCACGCGGCCTGTGGTGCGAAACATCAGGGCACTGCTTGACATTATTCGCCCAGTGCCTGCCAAGAGACCGCATTGGTGGCCCCTCTGTCTAAGCAAAGAAAAGGTAGGCAGCAACGTATCGTTTCTCAACCTACTGCAATTCACTAGGGACTTGGCGCAAGACACTCGACCAGTTGTGCCTGTTTTATGTGGCGAGAACATCCATTACCGCATTTGTAAGATGATGTATGGTGAAAAAACAACGGGCTGGAATGTCGGGCTATTTTTGCGGTCACAGCCTATATTATATGGTTTCTTGCACACGTACAAGTTTTCCGTTACACAAATATTTCGCTCATTTTGGCCGATTGTGACTTTCTTCCGTAAAGGTTTGTTGTGCAGCGCTGACACTGTCCCCTGTTTCCCCAAGCTGATCACGATGGAGATAACCGTTGGTGTCCTGCTGTTGGGTATGGGCCCCCACATAGGGCGTCTCAACGGGAAATGTCACTGCTTTGGTTTGGTACGTCCAGCGAATCGGCGCAGTCGTCTTCGATACGCTGTGTGTAAAGCCATGCAGGATCTGTTAACACAATACTGTCCTATGTTACTATACCTAGAACACCTCGTAAGGCAGTGCAATTGGGCCGGTGAGACCGCTAACACGGGTGTTTTTGCTTCCGAGGGATTGCAGATCGTTATGTGTCTTTTGGACCGTTGGACCATGGGGGCCACACTTTTAAAGTACGAACCCACTGTTGCAACTGCCTTATTATGCTAGACTGCATGGCACTCAGCCATGCCTGGACAGGCTTTTGCTGAGGAGTTTTGTGAAAGTCTGCTCTCCAGCCTTGTAACGAAGAAAGGGCAAAACAGAGGTGCAGTGACCATTGACGATGTTGACGATCTGTACCATCTAATCATTATCCGGATAGAAGGTCACAGGGTGAACGTCTGCAAAATCCCCAATTCCTTTGTCAATTCCGTGCGTCAGCGGTTAACCGCTTACTGGAACGCAGAGCGTGTGTATGTGCCTTGGGTTAGCCGGTGCGCGGAGCCTACTTGTGCAATCCAGGCACATTGGCCACGCCGGGATGTACCCAGCTTTTCACCATCTCTCCTAATTCCAAAGGGGTGTAACCATTACAAACACGTCCTTGTGTATGTGTTGTTAGTGCTGACTCAGCAAGGGCCGCTTAAGGCTGGTTTTCAGGGAAAATTTTCGGAGCTCATTCCCCAACGCAGTGTGTTGGAGGAGCAGAGAGAAGGTGACACGATCCGGAACGTTCGAAGAAGATTGCAGAGTAACCAAAGGTGAACAGGAGCCAAGTGGCCCAGGACACCGCACACGCAACACAACACACCGAGCAGGCGCACCGGTGAACAGGAGCCAAGTGGCCCAGGACACCGCACACGCAAAGCAACACACCCAGCGGGCGCAACGGTTAACAGGAGCCAAGAGGCCAAGGACACCGCACACGCAAAGCAACACACCGAGCTGGCGCACCGGTGAACAGGAGCCCAGTGGCCCAGGACAGCGTCCACACAACACAACACACCTAGCGGGCGCACCGCTGAACAGGAGCCAAGAGGCCCAGGACACCGCACACGCAAAGCAACACACCGAGCGGGCGCACCGGTGAACAGGAGCCAAGTGGCCCAGGACACCGCACACGCAACACCACACAACGAGCGGGCACACCCGTGAACAAGAGCCACGAGGCCCAGGACAGCGCCCACGCAACACAACACACCCAGCGGGCGCACCGGTGAACAGGAGACAAGTGGCCCAGGACACCGCACACGCAACACAACACACCGAGCGAGCACACCGGTGAACAGGAGCCAAGAGGCCCAGGACACCGCACACGCAAAGCAACACATCGGGCGGGCGCAGCGGTGAACAGGAGCCAAGTGGCCCAGGACACCGCACATGCAACACCACACAACGAGCGGGCACACCCGTGAACAAGAGCCACGAGACCCAGGACAGCGCCCACGCAACACAACACACCCAGCGGGCGCACCGGTGAACAGGAGACAAGTGGCCCAGGACACCGCACACGCAACACAACACACCGAGCGAGCACACCGGTGAACAGGAGCCAAGAGGCCCAGGACACCGCACACGCAAAGCAACACATCGGGCGGGCGCACCGGTGAACAGGAGCCAAGTGGCCCAGGACACCGGACACGCAACACAACACACCGGGCGGGCGCACCGGTGAACAGGAGCCAAGTGGCCCAGGACACCGCACACGCAACACAACACACCGAGCGAGCACACCGGTGAACAGGAGCCAAGAGGCCCAGGACACCGCAGACGCAAAGCAACACACCGACCGGGCGCACCCGTGAACAGGAGCCAAGTGGTCTAGGACACCGCAGACGCAACACAACACACCCAGCGGGCGCACCGGTGAACAGAAGCCAAGTGGCCCAGGACACCGCACACGCAACACAACACACCGAGCGAGCACAGCGGTGAACAGGAGCCAAGTGGCCCAGGACACCGCCGACGCAACACAACACACCGAGCAGGCACACCGGTGAACAGGAGCCAAGTGGCCCAGGACACCGCACACGCAACACAACACACGGAGCTGGCGCACCGGTGAACAGGAGCCAAGTGGCCCAGGACAGCGTCCACACAACACAACACACCCAGCGGGCGCACTGCTGAACAGGAGCCAAGAGGCCCAGGACACCGCACACGCAAAGCAACACACCGAGCGGGCGCACCGGTGAACAGGAGCCAAGTGGCCCAGGACACCGCACACGCAACACCACAGAACAAGCGGGCACACCCGTGAACAAGAGCCACGAGGCCCAGGACAGCGCCCACGCAACACAACACACCCAGCGGGCGCACCGGTGAACAGGAGCCAAGTGGCCCAGGACACCGCACACGCAACACAACACAGCGAGCAGGCACACCGGTGAACAGGAGCCAAGTGGCCCAGGACACCGCACAGGCAACACAACACACCGAGCTGGCGCACCGGTGAACAGGAGCCAAGTGGCCCAGGACACCGCACACGCAACACAACACACCGGGCGGGCGCACCGGTGAACAGGAGCCAAGTGGCCCAGGACACCGCACACGCAACACAACACAGCGGGCGGGCGCACCGGTGAACAGGAGCCAAGTGGCCCAGGACACCGCACACGCAACACAACAAAGCGAGCAGGCGCACCGGTGAACAGGAGCCAAGAGGCCCAGGACACCGCAGACGCAGAGCAACACACCGAGCGGGCGCACCGGTGAACAGGAGCCAAGTGGTCTAGGACACCGCAGACGCAACACAACACACCCAGCGGGCGCACCAGTGAACAGAAGCCAAGTGGCCCAGGACACCGCACACGCAACACAACACACCGAGCGAGCACAGCGGTGAACAGGAGCCAAGAGGCCCAGGACACCGCCGACGCAACACAACACACCGAGCAGGCACACCGGTGAACAGGAGCCAAGTGGCCCAGGACACCGCACACGCAACACAACACACCGAGCAGGCGCATCGGTGAACAGGAGCCAAGTGTCCCAGGACAACGCACACGCAACACAACACACCGAGCGGGCACACCCGTGAACAAGAGCCACGAGGCCCAGGACAGCGCCCAGGCAACACAACACACCCAGCGGGCGCACCGGTGAACAGGAGCCAAGTGGCCCAGGAACTGCACACGCAACACAACACACCGAGCGAGCACACCGGTGAACAGGAGCCAAGAGGCCCAGGACACCGCACACGCAAAGCAACACACCGAGCGGGCGCACCGGTGAACAGGAGCCAAGTGGCCCAGGACACCGCACACGCAACACAACACACCCAGCGGGCGCACCGGTGAACGGGAGCCAAGTGGCCCAGGACACGGCACACACGTAGGGCGACCGAGGGACAGGAAAGACCCAACACCCCATCGGTCGGGCACACTGGGGCGACCCAGCCGACCCAGGGGGCCAGTGGCAGGAGCGGCACTCCAAGGCTACTGGTCCGAGCCCGACCAGGCTGCATCGGGGACCATGGCAAACGTCACCCGGAGCCATGGAAGCAACCGGTGACAGGCGAGCTGGTACACAGTCCAGGAGGGGGACGCCTGCCAAGCAGAGTGGCCCCGCAACTCAAGCCACAAGGGTGAGGCGGTCGTACCGTAGACTAGCAGGAGCAATACCCCTTGTGGTGAGAGATACTCCACACGGCTGGGCAGCGTCCAGAGCTGCCGCCCAAAGGAGGGGGCATGTGGCCCTACCCATGGACACATGTGGGGACACCCTCCTACCTGGGACACATGGACCGGGTGGCCGCGACAATGCCTTCCCAAGCGCATGCGGGAGCGGCTCAAGAGGCACCTGACACAGGGCAGTGGGAGGGACAGGACGTCCCCTTGGTAAGCCCTTCCTCCTGCATCGTCAAAGGAGGCATCCCGAGCTCCCGAAGATACCTACCTACCTACCTGTATCATCTAATCATTATCCGGATAGAAGGTCACAGGGTGAACGTCTGCAAAATCCCCAATTCCTTGGCAATTCCGTGCGTCAGCGGTTAACCGCTTAGTTGAACGCAGAGCGTGTGTATGTGCCTTGGGTTAGGTGGAGCGCGGAGCCTACTTGTGCAATCTAGGCACATTGGCCACACCGGGGTGTACCCAGCTTTTCACCGTCTCTCCTAATTCCAAAGGGGTGTAACCATTACAAACACGTCCTTGTGTATGTGTTGTTAGTGCTGACTCAGCAAGGGCCGCTTAAGGCTGGTTTTAAGGGAACGTTGTCAGAGCTGATTCCCCAACGCAGTGTGTTGGAGGAGCAGAGAGAAGGTGACACGATCCAGAACGTTCGAACAAGATTGCAGAGCATGCAGTGATGCGCGAGGCCTCGCGCAAGCAGCGTGAAACACCAGGTTATTACACCTTTCTCTGTTGCGCGAGGACTCGCGCAAGGTTGTTAGCTAAAACAGTTGCGGTACCTCTCAGTTTTGCATTCTGAGCAATACCTTACCCGTTTTCGCTAGGAATGCGTCACAGATCGATTCTTGTCGACCACTTCACTCCTTTTTAATAGTTCGTTTCTTGCGAAACAGGCTTTCTTCTTATTGCAGAATGGCAAAACCCGCCAAAAAAACAGGTGAGGAACTGGTGGATACCGACCATGACCCTGAAGAATCGGAATCGCAGACTGGAACGGCAAAGAAGGATCGGAAGAAGAAGGAAACACTAAAGAAGGTCCCTACCAGGACCGGCCCCTGCTGTACCCCTTCCACCATTTCCTGTCACTCCTATGTACTTGCTTCTCACCAGGTTCTGCATGATCCTGCCCTATCCTGCACAATTTCCCACAAACAATAGTAAACGGCTCCTTCACAGAAACCCTGATCCCTTGCAATAACCAACTCCCAAGTACAAAAGCTCCAATCCAAATAAACCACACTGTGGGCTTGCAAGGGCGTTTGAGGTCCCGCGTTGACACTCAACAACTCTTTTCAACACGCCGGTTGTCTCACGGTGCACACGGTGCAACAAGGGAACGAAAGGATGTACAGCAACACATCAGGATATTTACACATGGGGTTAAGACTGGACTGGGGTAAGGGCATTGCAGGACAATAGACACTCAGTCCCAACTCATATCCCAATACCAGGTCCGACCCTCTCGGTGGCTGGTGGGGGCGGGGGCTCAAACACAACCCATGCCCTGCTCAGTCCGGACCCTGAAACCCTGCCAATAGGGGAGGTGTCCTGCCCAGCCACAGGCGAGTTCCTGGGAACCAAGCAGCTTCAAGGCCAACCGACAGTGGCTTCCTATGCTCCCCTAACGGCAGGTTCCAACTCCTCTCTGACCCAGAGATATGGCTCCGCCATTATCCCCTAGGAGTTGGTAGCTGAAAATGGGCTGTTTCAGCCCAATCTGATATTAGCTCAAAAATCTCCACAATTGACCCCTCGTCCGGACCCGCCAGAGGTAGGGAGGAGGCAACTGACCCTATGCCCTTCGAGTATGAACTCCCTGGAGCCCTCACCCAACCTGGTTCCCTCTGAGGTCCCGGCATCAGGGCAACACGGATTCGTCAAGTGGGGTCATGATGCCAAAATCACCAAAATTGCCGTCATTCTCACGCGTGGCTCGCCCGGCCAGGGCAAGGCCAATGGCTCACAGGTTAGGAGGCGGGACCTACGACTCATATCTGAGTGTACAACTTGAAATTAGGTCCGGGCTCCCTGTGGGCATACGGATATGGGGCCGCCAATTGACCTCACAGGGGGTTGAAATTTTTTAAGACGTCACAAAATTTATCAGTGCGGAACAGTACGGAGAATAAGATACACACTGAAATAGTATGTACAATGTACTGAAGTAACTGATGGGCTTTGGAGGCCCGACTGTGGATGTGGAGAGATATGTGGCGAATAGCATAGTAGTTGGAATAGAAAATGGGGAGTGCTTGGCTTTCTTAAGGCCACTGGGCCACCAGGGTGCACCCAGGATAAGCAGCGTAGCTGCAGAGATTTGAGTTAATGACAAACGATGGTGGCGTGGTAAAATTGATTGATGGGTTGATAGTTTATTTCTGAACAAGGTGTGTACTTGGTGTGTACCTGGTGTGCATCTGGTGTGTACCTGGTGTGTATGTTGTGGACTTGGTGTGTACCAGTGTACGTGGTGTGTACTTTATGTACCTGGTGTACACCTGGCGTGCAGCCGTTGCGTACCCGATGTACCACCGGCGTAACCTGGTGCGAGTGTGTCAGTTGTGAGGTATAGATTTTGAGTGTGAAAAGACATAATGTGAAGTGATCATGGAAGTACCCTTGTGGACTTCATCTCCACTCTGTTTTTGAAGACCACCTGTAGTTTCACCCCTAGGGGAAAAGCCACACCATGGTTTTCAAATGAAATACAGAGGGCAAAGCAAACTGACATAAGATGAAAAATTCATTATATAATCAGTCTCACTGTGATTGAGTTGCAGAAGACAAAGTCATTTCACAACATGGAGTATTAGATAGATAACCAACATACTTGTGTGAGCTGGTGTGTGTGGTAAAAAATTCACTGCGGCAAATTGGCAACTCAAGCCACAGCATACATAATCTGACACAAAGGTAGTTGTACTTGCACCTAGAGAAGGCATGCTGCGAGGCCCTTTTGCAAAAATAGGCCGTTGCTGACTGAGTCAAAATTTACATCAGTAAATGAGAGATTATTCATGATGTGGAGAGGTCTTCTGACCAGTAATAACAGTTACCGGTGTTACATGGTTTCATATATCTGAGTTGAATCAGAAGGTCGGTCTCTTCCGTGATTGGACTCTCGTCGACTTCTGCATCTGTTAGCCTTCGATGAAATAAGGTGAAGGTGTCCACCTCCGCTTCGCTGCAGAGATGGTAGTCTCCTAAGTCGTCCTTAAACCAACTCACTGATGTGCGTTCGTCACCGAGATCGGATACTTTGGTGTCTCCTTCGTGTGGTTTTGTGGTTGGCGTCGAGTGAGAGGCCTCGGGCTGTTTCAGAGTATTGAGTGCTGCCTGCGACTTGTTTTTAGTCGGTGTGGCGAGTTGAGGCGCGCTCAAAATGGCTGCGCTAGCGTCCCAGACGTTCAAGGGAGGGCCTGCTAGGCTGTGTTGATGAATTGTCGGACCAATTTCGGCGCGCGTCCTGCAATTTGGGGCTCCTTTCTTAGCACCGAACTTCCGAGCGTACTTGTTACTGCGTTGGACTCGCTGTATTCTTTGAACGCAGTGTGTACTCACTTGTGTGGTCGTAGCTTCTCCTTCTTTCGCTGCGGTACGATGTTTACCACTCCGAATTGTCTTGTTTGCTGTCCGTGTGTCCCATGCCGACGATGTCAACCGTTTGGCGCTTTGAGTGTTCAGCACAGAAAACGGGTTTGCTGTTGCGAAGGTGGATTCCGTGATTCGAGTATTTTGTTACCTCCTTGTGCTCACCGGCGCGAAAGTGTTGGACTCCTTGTCGTGATTTGCTTTGATACTGAGTGAAGGACAGGAAGTAAACCGTGGCGACGAAGTGGAAAATGATTTGCGCGTCCTTGTACTCGGCACTGCTTGTTTAGTGTCAGGGTGCTCCTTTTGTGTTGACGGCGTTTCTGTAACGGTCGCCGCCAAGCTCTTGTCGTTGTCCTGGGAGCGGTCATCTGGAGACTCATTCTTGACTGAAGAGGCGACAGCAGCGGTGTGACAGGGCGAGGCAGTTATAGTAGACACTGACAGTCGTTGGAGACGTTGTACAGGCACTCTGGGAAAACGCGGTAAGTTCTTCAAAAGCGTTGCTGTGGTTTGTTCTTGCTTGAGATACAGTTGCAGTTGCTGTATTGCTTGCAGTAGCGTTTGACAGGCCACAGAAAGTTGCGCAGCTGCGGCTTCGTGTAGCAGCACCATTTGCCGCTTGCGATATTCTGTACTGGTAGGTAAGTACTGAGGCTGGAAGTTTCGTTCAGGCAGCTGGCGAATTGGGATCAACGGCTGCAGTTTTTCTGGACTTGCCCAGGTCCCTGCATTAGAAAATCGCTGAAATCGAAAAAAAATAGACACTCAGAAAGTGTGGACGGGGGGTTGAAATTGGGGTCCCAAAAGGGGGTCATTTTGGCTGCCTGAAATGAGCCAAAATTCGGGGTGCTCCCAATAGTATATCTCCACGCCGGTTTGGAGATCAGATCCGCTATTCCATACGCGATCCACCGGGAGTCCAACAGAGACTCCCATGCCCTTGGCTTTCAAAGATCTCCATGCCACTTGGCGTGGTGACGATCCCAATTGGGTCCACAAATGCCAAAATGGCAAAATTGCCCACACTCACCTTGGGCTAGCACCTTGACGAAGGTTGCTCCGCTTCGCCCACGTGGTGTATGAACCATGGGGAGCAATATGCATAACACCCATGTCATATGTGGTCCATTGGTCCATGCGTCCGGCGTGCACGGGTAGGCTGAACATAGTGCACGGCGGGCAGCAAAAGTAGAAAATTGCTCAAAATGGCCAAAAATGCGCACACTCATGGTTGGGGCAAATCAGGCACATGCCCGACTTGGACCGGAGTGTGCCATAGGATTGGTATCAAGTCATATGTGTCCAACATATCTTTTGGGCGTCGTCGGACTCCTCCGGTTTTGGGAATGGCAGGGTCGCCAAGTGAGCCCATGATTTGGGATAGTCCCAAATCGCCACCATGGCGGCCATGGTATGCCAAGCCCAAGAGGAGTTATTCGCCGGGTCCAAGATATGTTGGGCAGCCAAGTGTGTACCCTCATAACATACTTGGGTCATGATGTCAATTGAGCGCAACGTTGAGATACACGGTCGCCACTTGACATCATAACGGGCCAAAAACGGCAAAATTGGTACAAAGACATACAAAAGTGCCTTGAAAGGTGCACAATTATATTATAATATCTTCGGGATGGATCGTGCAATCAACTAATCCTTCTACACACAATAACTTGACACTAATGACCTTCGATTCCACATATGTGCTCCACTTGGGGCGCTTTGACAGGTTACGAGCGCTACTTCCCAAGTGGGCACATGAAAATATGGAAAATTGCAAAACACACACCTTGCTCCCAACGCATCGCTTTGGGATCGCCACACAAGCTTTCCTCCACGAAGGTTAGGCTTGCAATTGATCCTGGGGAGTATGGAGAAGGGGCTTGCACAATTTGAGGTCCATTGGCGGGTGCATCGCTCTTAGCCAAACCCGCCAAATGGGCACGCAATACAACACATGGCACATACCACATAATGCCCAAAAAGGTAGCTCCCCCCACGATATGTCATGCCCCTCCAAGGGCATAACTTTGTGTCAATCACTCATAGGAACTCAAGGAGAGTTCCTATGCAACACCAACACTCGCGCGCTACACTCGAAAGTTCTTCTAGCGCATGCAATATCATGGCCAAAGAGTTATAACGCAAACTCTACCCTCTTGACCATGATCCATTACGCTAGCGCGCACGTGTGGAGACGCAAGGCATATAATGCTTCCCAAATTACGTCGGGAGTATTGTGAATACATCCCACGTTTCCTTATTGTCATTCCTCGCAAGCGGCACGAGATATGACCCTCACAAGTGGCCTCACGAATCAACTTTGTTTTGCCCATATCTTTAAGACAAATGGAGGGCAAGATAAAAGGAAAGTTGATTCGTGCATAGGGAAGCACGTAGGTCCACTCGAAAGAGGTCATATCAAGTGCGGGGATGTCGAAGTCGAAAATCTGATTTCGACATCCTGAAAAATTCGGATTAAGGTTGCGAGTGTAAGATGTGAAAATTGCGGATGCATCAATGCAATTCCCGAAGACTTTAGAGTCTTCGTCACGATTTGCGCTAAAATATCTGTATATAACAGTTAAACAGGCGGTTACGCTAAAGTCGCGAGCTAACCGCCAGCTGTCAAAACAGTGAATATCAGAACGGAAGCGTAAAAATTGACGGAAACAATATGAAAATAAAGCCCTGTTGATTCCTGATATTCTGATATATAAATCTCCGCTGGCGGTGCATCGGTTGCCGATGCGGGGCTATACGGCACGGAACACGCTCCCGCCGGGCTCGCACCGGGCGTCAACGGGCGCCTTCCGTACATGGGGTTAGTGGACCGGAGACCGGTCTTCCCTTCCGTACATGGGGTTAGTGGACCGGAGACCGGTCGTATGCCCTACCCTAGCCATGGGGTTCTGGGTACCGCTTCACCCCCCTCCTTAGAGCAAACCCTGGGGGGGGGCTCGATAACACCCACACATGGCAGCAGGTACCCAGGACCATTTTCTGAAGGGGGGTGTGTCACATCCTCACTTCAGGCTGATTCGCAGGTTAGGTTGCCCAAATCCCACAGTAAGATAGGTACAGTACTGTAGCTGTTAGTAAATGCAAGTATAGTATCAAGTATCAAGTCCCGGGTCCTGGCGGCAATTGTTCGGCATCCAAAGGACCCGTTAGCCCATACCAGGCGCACCGGGTGCCGGCTGCTACGGTCACCACCACATTGGCAGTGGTATACACGGCCAACATAGGCGTCACACGACGACCGAGGTGGTCCGACAGGTCGAGAGCGACCACAAAGATCCATCAGGCTACCCCAAGCTTCCCAAGGCCCGCCGACTGGGGAGAGTCCCCACGGGTCCTTCCTCGGGCGCACCATGTCCATATCCATACGACGCGAGTCCAGAGTGGTACAGCCGAACGAGCTCCTCCTTAAGGGATCGGGCATCAAGGCCGTCTTTTCCCTCGCCCTATTACCACGAAGGCCATACATGAGGGAGTCTTCATGCAGTGTGGGCGGAGGCGTCGACTCCTCAAACCACCAGTTTCCCAGGCAGACTGACCGAGGTCAGGAGCACCGGAGGCCGCCATCCGACTGCAAGTGCGTCTGCGAGTCGGTAGGCTCACACTGGGACTGACAGTGGCGGACCGCTGGGAGTGTAGTCAGGCAACTGGGCTTCCCGCCTGGCGCCATCAGGATCTCCACACACAGCGAATAGGGCACACGGTATCACGGGCACTCAAACAGAAGAATATGTACTTAGGTACCGGTCCAGGCTGGACCTTAAGTAAAAGCATGTAAACGGCGACTCAGGGCGCCTCTGTATTTCGATTCGCATCCCCCCGGGGGGGAGAAAACAGTCCATCTGTCGGTGATAGGCTGACAATCGTAACATACAAATGCACATATCCTGGGGAGGCAGAAAAGCAAAACAAGCGGGGTAAATAGGCGTGTAAACACACTCTGGACAGAGCGCCAAACCACGCCACGGTTAGGATAAGGCAAATGCAGGAGGGTGGACAGGAAAACGCCTGAGTTCAGGGCATATATAGTCAGCTGACACACGTCGACTGGTCTGGATTCCGCAAGTGCCATGGAACCAGACCACACACCAAAAAAATCGCAATGCCGATGACAGCGGCATCCGTTGCGCAACGTCGTATGGGCTTCGAGGCCCCAAGAGCTCAAAAAATGTGAAGCTCAGTCGCCCTACCCGGTTTCCCAAGGATTCAGCAGGGGGGGGGAGTGACGAATGGAAGAAGAGAGGGGCCATCCTCCTCTGGATTCAGCAGGGGGGGGTATATGGCCACTCTGATGGCAGGTCACCGGAAGATGTGGGAGAGCAAGCAAGTGAGGGACGACCCGTCAACCACACAAGCGCTCAAAATGCATGAGGGGAGAGCTCAGGGCGCTGATCAGGCACCCCTGGCTGCAATCGCCCGGGTGAGTGCTGCCAAGTCCGAGACATGGATCTTGGTCTTGTGCTTGCGGATGTACTCCATGAAGAGAGTATTGACCCGCGGCACGAACGAGGAGACGGGTTCCCAGGTGTCGTGGGACGGCCCATAGCCTCGCCAACGAACCTTGAACTCCAGACCTCCGGGTGCCGAGGCTTTCGGACGCTGGGCCAGGATTTTCTCGACGGTATAGTCGTCCTGCTCAGCATAGTCGTCGTCCGAGTCAGCCTCATGTGCGGCGTAGCTCAGGGACACATGCTGGCCACGGAGGTCGGGTTCCCGCACACGGAGACTGTCGTTGCGCTCCCGGAACTGTCCGTGACCCACCTTGATGCGGTAGGTGTCCTCACCAATCCTGCGGACCACGTCTCCGGGTGTGAACCAGGTCTTGGTGCGGTGGGTGCCCATAGGGCGGGGTCTGATCACCCACACCGGGTCTCCCACCCTGAACTTCTGCGCTGTCGAGCTCGGGGCGGACTTCTGACGCTCAGCATGCTCCTTCTCGAGCTGCTGGCGGATGTCCCGCGCCGTTTGCTCTTGCCGCGCGAAGAATTCCTTGGCATCCATAGCCATGCCATCACCAGACAAGGGAAGTCCCCTACCCAGGGGGTCCCTGCCGAACAGAATCTGGTGAGGGGACAAACCGCCCGGAGTGGGGGTGTCATGATTGGCCTTCAGAGCAGGCCACATCTCCTTAAACCAGTTCCGACGTGGATTGGTGATGTGGATCTTGCGCAGCTTCTCGAACAGCTGCCGTCCAGCCACTTCAGCACGGCCGTTAGACCGGCTGAGATAGGCGACGCTCTTGGCGTGACGTATTCCCATGAGGGAACACATAGCCTTGAACCAGCCACCAGTAAACTGGGGCCCTCGGTCACTGCAAATGGTGCGGGGGATGTCAAAGACGGTCAACCAATGACGAATCATCATGACTGCCACTTCCTTGGCAAGCAACGCCTTTTTGCGTGCCGGAACGGCTACTACGTAGCGACTGTGGCGATCCACACAGAGAACCACACAGTCAAAGGTCTCCTTGCCAATGTGCACTTCGGGCATGGAGAAGACGTCCATGGCCACGCTCTCCATGGGCTGGTCAGGAACCTGGGTCCATTGGGCTTCCCCCTTGACGTTCCGGTTATCGGGATTGCAGGCCTGACAGACCGAACAACCCTTCCTGACCTTCTTGATGGCGGTGTAGAGAACGATGTGGTCGATCTCGAACCGGCCCTGCATGTCGAGGGCTTGCTTCTTGACCCCTTGGTGCAGCATGTGGTGGTGCCAAGCTTCACAAAGCTCGAGCACCCGGGACTCCGGTACTAGCAGCTTACCATTCCGGTAGAGCTTGCCATCTTCCTCGGTCAGCCCCTTTGGCCACTTCTGCCCGTCATCAGGGTCGGTCACAGCCCTATACTCGGCCGCAAAGGCCTCAGACTTAGCGTAGTCGTCGGTCCAGTCGTCCTGGAGGCAAGACTCAGGGAAGAGGTGCTTGTCGGACTCAGCTCCATCAGGGCCGAGTACTCTGACCGCTCTGCCCATCCTCCTTCCGAGGGGGGCATCCGCAGCCATGACGACGAAGCATTTTACACCCTCCTCCTCCATCAGGCGCTCCATCTCAATGATCCTCTTGGCTTCAGCGGTCTCAGCCTCATCGCCATGGGCAGACACGTCTGTCATGCCCTTGCTGGCGGGATAGGCCCACCTACTGAGACAGTCCGCCACGGTGTTATCCTTTCCAGGAATATACACAACCGTGAGGTCGAACTTGGCCAAGGTCTCATGCCATCTTGCCCGTCGGGAGGCGGGACCTGAGGGGGTGTCCACGTGCTCCTTGTGCCACGACTGCAGACTCTGATGGTCGGTGCAGACGGTGACGGGATGGAGGGCTATGTACCCAGCCCAATTCCTGAGAGCCATGACGATGGCATACGCCTCCTTTTCTCGGGGCGTCCACGTCCGTCTCTGGCCTTCCGCCAGGACTCGGCTCCAGAAGGCCACGGGCACGTGCCTCCCATCGTCAAGCACTTGCTCCAACACAGCGCCTACGGCGTAGTCGGAAGCGTCGGTGCGCAGGACGAACCCTCGGTCGGGATCCACGAGGTGTAGACCCACTGCGGATAGCAGCGCCTGCTTCATCCCCTCAAAGGCACGGTCGGAATCAGCATCCCAGACCAGAGCCTTCTTGGACCCCTTCTTGGTCTCCTCTCGGTTGCCCTTAAGCATAGTCGTCATGGGGGCTGCATATTCGGCATACATTTTGATATACCCCGAGTAGTAGTTGCAGAACCCCAGATACGCCCGTAGCTCAGAGACCGTCTTGGGCTTTTCCCAGTGCTCAATCGCAGCCACCTTGCCAGGTATGGGCTTTCGCTGCCCGTTCCCGACTACGTGGCCAGCGAAGACCACCTCGCTTACCGCAATGGTGGCCTTGTCACTGCTGCCCGTGAGTTTGTGCCGAACCAGAAGGTCCAGCACTCGAGTGACGTCCCTCTCGTGTGCCTCCAGGAGCTCCTCGTAGCTCATACTGGGGTCCCCGGACGCGATGATCACGTCGTCCACGAAGGGGTCCGCACAGTCACGCACCGGCTCAAGCAGGTTCTCCAGCATCCGCTGAAAAGCCGCATTGCCGTTGGTAACGCCCATGGGCATCACCTTCCACTGGAGAGGTCCAAGTGGGGTGCTCATGGCTGTGCAGGCACGGGACTCCTCGGCGAGAGGCATCTGATGATAACCATGTTTCAGGTCAATCACCGTGAAGATCCTCCGCCGGTGTTGTTTTTGCAGCATGTCCTCAATGAGGGGAAGCGTATAGCTATCATGCTGCGTTTGGGCGTTCAGGCCGCGGTAGTCGACCACGAGCCGCCACTCACCGGCAACCTTCTTGGGGACGACGAAGCACGGAGAGGCCCATTCGGAGTGGCACGGCTCGAGCCAGCCTCTCTGGATGAAGTCACAGAGGATCTTCTCCATGGCCTCTTTCCTCTCGCCCCTCATGGCAAACTCCCGGTGCCGATACACACGGGGGTCCTGCTTCAGTCGTATCTTGGCCTCGCCATACGGTCCACGCACCGGTGGGGGAAACACAGGCTTTCCGCTGAAGAAGGTATCCCCATACTTCTGCTTCAGCCTGGCCCTCAATGCCTGAATCTTGGGGCAATCGTCGGACTCCGCCTTGGCTTTTCCGGGCACTTGAACCACGGAGCTTACTTGAGGGGTAGCTACTCCGCTCGTCTTCGGCTCAGGCGGTCTTCCCAGGTGGCCCAAAGGGCCATCTCTGGTCTTGCCTCGGAATAGATCGCCGTAGGTGGGTGGGTTACCGCCGGACGGCTCGTCCTGGCTGGACATGTGATCCAGCACCCTCTGTATCAAGGTATTCCCATCATAGGAACCGGAGACGATCGAGTCCACTTCCCACCAGGCTTTGTCCTGGCCTTTGCCCTCACGCTGGTTTCCCCAGTCGTGAAAGGGCTGATCCATATACCCCTGAACCAGATCCAACTCCTCTTCAGTGAGGGGGTCTTCCGATTCTCCGATGTCAACGGGGGGAACCGCAAAGCATTGCCTCCATGGCTCCGCTATGATGCGGTTGACACACACAAAGTCCGTGGCGTCGGCGTGATCAAGGCCCCCATCCACATAGTGGAATTCCGTTGGCCATCTCTGGGGTGGCATGGGCTGTCCCTTAGCGTCCTGATAGACACTCTCTCCAGCCGGTAGGACGACCTTGTTTAAGGTCATGTTGGTCAATGAGGCTACCCAATGTCGGGTACTTTCCTCCTCGGTGCATCCCATAGGAACAACCAGCACTGCCTTGGAGCGGTCCTTGCGAATCTTCGCTATCGCTCTTGGAATGTCCCATCTAGGGCAATGGATCCACATCAAGCCCTGATGCGGACCCCAGTGCTTCTTCCACGCGGAGTCCTGTGCGCTCCAGTACTTCTCACACACCCGAAGATGGGCGGAGGTTCCTGATGAGAACGCATCCAGGGCCAGATCCGAAGCTCCCAAGTCCGCGACAACTCGGCTCGCCACTTCCGGCATTACGCCGTACTCCTGGTTTGCAGGACCAGTTGGCTCACTGTCCAGTGCGGCCACTTCGAGCTGATTGCGTTCGGGGTGGATCCATTGGCATTCCACATGGTGCTCAGGTGACGATAGCCACAAGAGCTGGTCGTCCTGGTACAGGGTCATCGAGGCCTGGGCCGGGAGAACGCCGGAGTCCGTCTCCATCATGAAGTCATACCCAACGATCATGTCCCAGTCCATCTCGGCCTTGTAGAAGCGACCGTGCAGGAGGATTTCCTTGCCGAGGTCTGGGCGGCTCAGCTCACGATGGTTCACGAACTGCAGCCCAATGGCCGCTTCCTTCGTGCCTCCCACCATGTACTGGCCGTTCCCCACCTTCAGCCTGACAGGTTTCCGACTGTCGGTCAGACACTCTGGTTGAAGTAGGCCAGCCTTGACCAAGCTGACTTGAGCTCCCGTGTCGACCAACACGTCGAAAACCTTTTCCACTTCCCCGCATAAGGCACGGACCTTAAGGTGCAACTGCCGCTCGCGCCCAACTCGGCGCACGGGGTGCAAGCTCAGGATCTCCGGCCGTTCCAGAAGCTCGACAAGCGACTGGTGCAGGTCGTGGACAATGGGCTCAGGCTGCCCATCTGCAGCATCCAGCTGCGGTCCGGGTGATCCTCCGATACTCTCGGATAGATCTTGAAGTACATCAAACACATTCTTAGTCGCGAAGGACGGACGGGTGCAAGGGTTCGTGCCTTCACTTGCCCTCACCCCGCCTCCGCGACTGGGTGCCGGACCGGGCCTTCCGCCCGCGGCAGTCCCTTTGTGCTTATCGTCTCCCGACTGGGATGGTTCGGCGCTTCCCACGTCACCATCCTGCGACCGCCCTAGCTGGGGCCCTTGGCTGCACGGGCTCTGCTAGGGGGCGTCGGTTGTGGAAGTAGGGGTGTTCTCCCCCGCATCAACCTCGTTGACGCCCTTCTTCCTTCCCCCTTTCTTACCCTTCTTGTCCTTGTCCTTGTTCTGGTCATTGTGGTTGTTCTCCTTGTTCTTGTTGTCCGACCTGGGGACCCAGTTCCGCTTGATCTCCTGGATGTCCTTGGCCAACTCGGTCCCCACCGACGACATCAGCTTGGCCAGCTCGTCCTTGTTGACCTCCACTTTGGCTTCCCGGATACCCGCGGGCGCACGCTTCTTCGACCCGTGCGCCTTCTTGTAAGCCTCCGTGTCGGCCTTGTGGGTGGGGCATGTTCGGTGGTCATGGTTGAAGCCTTTCTTCCTCCCATAACACACGAAACAGCCCTGCGGATGAGCTCCTATGAACTCCCCAAAGGACAGCGGAGGGTCGCGAATGCGGCGAGGGTCCCTCTTTTCCTTCTTCTTCCAACCCGGCTGCAGGGGCTTCCAGCTTCCCGGTTTGTTCCCCGCGCTCAGGTTGTTGGCCACGAAGGCACAAACGGCCACTTCGGCGGGCTCATCGTCGTCGTCATCGTCGACGAGAGTCTCATCGCCGACGGCTCCCGTTGGGTCCTCGGCATCTTCCCCGCCAGGTCCCTCGCCAACGTAGTTGACGTCGCGGTCGCCGGACCTCAACCCGCGGGTGTGGTGGAGGTTCCGGTACTCTTTGAGCACCTCCTCTCCAACCCACTCCAGGATCTCGTCGCAGCTCATCCGCGCCGGGATGGCCTGCAGACGGATGGTCTGGCCGCTCAACTCACACTCGTCAAGGCGCCACATCGCGGTCTTCTCGCGATCGCCCGAGACGGTGATGAGGAGAGCGTTCCGCAGGGAGTGCCGTTCGACATCCCGGGCCACGTTCTTCCTCGTCGAAGCCACCACGTTTGTATGATACTCTTTGGGGAGCATCATCTTGACCGTGTGGTTGGAGTTGGCCCTCTTGGCTTCCTCCTTGGTGACCCTCTTGATCCATGCTTCCGGCAGCATGGAGAGCAGGCGAGCCTGCTCGTCACCCTCGTTCCAGTCCTCCACGTTGCGGCGGAGGAGGGTGTAATGCCCTCGGAAGTCTCGCCAGTCCCGTAGGCGAATCTCCCGTCCATCATGCTGAAGCTTGATGGACTTCCACCGCTTGGCAGCCACCTGCGGAGCGTCCACCCGCTCCTGCTCGTTGAGCCACTTCTTGGCTTCCTTGAGGGTCTTGATTCTCCCCTCCTTGGTCGCCACGAAGTATAGCTCTCTGAGCACTTCCGGCAGGCGGTACCTGAACCGCCTGAAGACATACTTCTCCGCATCAGCGGGATGCATGTCCTCAGTAACGGTTACCCCCCAATCGTCCAGCTTCTCCAACAAGCGGTCGAGGTTGAGGGGGTTGCCGTCGTAAATGGGGGGCTTGATGTCCTTCAAGTCTTCCCACACGGCGGCATCCGCGGCCTTAGAGACCATGAACGCCGGCCGCGAGGTCGACCGAGGTTCCCATCGGCCTCTCCCACGGACTCCCACGGCCGCCACGTCCATCTCCTCCATGGAATCCCTGTGGCTACGCCGCGGTTCCTCCATGTACGCTGAACCCAGATGTTCACGCCGTACTCCTTCCATGTATGCCTCCTCATCACGGCGCCGGCGGCTGCGTTCAGCGGCCTCCCGTCGTACACCACGCGGCGGGCTGATGTCGAACTCCTCCAGGTCCAGGTCCAGGTCCTCACCTTCGCCCACATCCCACTCCACGGCTCCTCTGGGGACCTCATCCCTGAGTCCACCATAACGTCCACCAGCCATTGGGATTGGCTCTGGGGCTGGTGCCGGGCGTCGGGGGCGTACAGGCGTCCGCGGTGGAGCACGGCGGTTGTGGTAGCCCGAACTGAGCCACTCATCACGCCAATCCTCACTGCCACTGCCGGGCGGCACGCGCTCGTTGCGGCGGCCCGCGCTGTGGTGAGAGGGGGCGGTGAGAGAGGGGGCACTGGCGATGGGGCGACTCCTGGGGGCTCCGCCAGGGGCGTGGGGTCTGCCTGGACCTGGTCCGGGTCCCCAGCCGTCGTCCGACGAGCCAGACTCCAGGGGTAGGTGGTCGCTGCCGACGCTCCCACGGGCTTCCAGCGCGTCCAGCCTCTGCTGCAGGCCGCTGATGACCTTGTTCAGCGACTTGGTCTCGGCCCTGGCGATGTCCAGCTCTGTCTGCGCGCGCGCGGCGACCCTGGCGATGCGAGTCATCTCGCCCTTGCCCGTGTCTACCTCGCACTCCAGGAACTGGACCCTCCTGCGGAGGTAGACAATCCACCGCCAGGTGGTATCCGGGTCGCCGTTCCCTGGTGGGTCGTCGGGGTCCCCAGGGGGTCCTCCAGGAGGGCCTCCGCCGGGTCCGCCCGGTCCAGGGGGTCCTCCCCCGCCCGGTGGTCCGCCTCCAGGGGGTCCACTTGGTGGGCGTCCTCCAGGGGGTCCTGATGGTCCTCCGCCAGGGGGTCCCGGTGGGTCTCCGCCGGGTCGCCTCGGTGGGTCCGAGGATGGGCGCTTCTTCGTGATGCCAAAGTCCATGTCGTCATCCTCGTCCATGTCGCCCCACCTGGGCGTCTCGGTCTCGGACGACTCCGAGCTCCGGTAGGGAGGAGGGAGATCCTCATCCTCACCTTCCGGCTCCATGGGGACGTCTCCGCCTCCTCCGCCCGTCCAAGCCACCACTTGGCGATGTCGGCGGCCTCGTTCATCCCCATCGCTGGCGGTGAAGAAGGGGTCACTGTCGTGTTGGTGTCCACCCCCTGGCCTCCGCGGCCTCTCGGGGGTCTTCCCCTTGCCCTTCCTCCGTCGATGGGCAGTGGGGCCACTGCTCCCACTGCTGCCTGTGTCGGCCTCGTCCAGCGTCATCCTGGAGGAGGCGTCGCCTTCGAAAAGATTTCGAAGGGTCTCCACTCGTGATCCTCCCGGGGGAGTCTCGCGGCGGAGTTTGGCCTCTGCCTCCTCCATTGCGGCGGCTGTGGCTGCGGCAGCTCGCGCTTTGGCTTCCTCCCGGGCACGAGCCGCCTCGGCTTCCCGGGCCTGCTGCAGCCGAGCCTTGTCCGCTTCCAACGCCGCCAGCTCCGCCTCTGTCTTGGCCCTCTCCTCAGCGACCTTCCGTCGCGTGGCCTCGATGGCGTCCTTCTTGGCGGCGTCCGCCTGGGCCTTGGCCGCGGCATCGGCGTGGGCCCTTTCCTCCGCCTCCTTCTTTGCCCTCTCTTGGGCAAGCGCCTCTTCCAGCGCCTTCACCTCGGCCTCCTTGCAGGCAATGGCCTCCTGCGTCCGGCGGGCTTCCTCGTCGGTTGCCCTGATCCGGGCAGCCACTGCCTCATGGGCGGCCGCAGCCGTGAGACCGGCCGCGATGGCTGCCACTTTCGAGGCGTGGTAGTCCATGCCTCTGCCCCACTCGGTGGCCTCCTCATGAACGATGCCGACGGCGCCCTCCACGGCAGCGTTCTGCTGCGTGGCCCGTTGCCGGGCAACCTGAAGGTTGCAGGGCACCCCACAGGTGCGCTCACAGGCGCGCGCCACGTCCCTTTGGGCGGGAGCGGCGCTGCTGCTGGAGCTGGCCTGGTCGGCCGGCATCCTCCCGCGGTGGGCCGACTCCACGTCGCTGCTGGGGCCTGCTGGGGCCTGCGGGGGCCTCAGGAGCAGCGGACGGGGCTTGGCCTTGGTCTGCTTGGCGACTTGGATGTAGTCGCCAAGGGTGCCGGAGCCGGGGTGGTGACCGCCATTGGCCCGTTGGGGACTGGGGGCTGGGGTTCCGCCCTTGGCGCCCTGGGCGGCTTCGGCGGCCAGGGACTCCTGGTACTCCCGCCACTTCCGGTCCCGCTTCCTGTCCCCGGCGGACCGCTTCTCCTTCCCCGGAGACGCGCTGCTGCTGCTGCCCTGCAGCCTGCGCTCGCTCCCCGGTTCCGGGAAGTTCTTCTTGATCATGTCCCACATGGAGACGTTGATCGAGGCGCCCGACGGGTACTCGTTGGGTATCTCGTCCTCCTCAATCCCGTCGGGACGCAGCCCTTCGCCGGGCCTGTCTGGCCGGGTCCAGGTCCTCCAGCGCCTCTGCTGAAAGCGGAAGGCAAACCCTTCCGCCCGCAGCCAGTCCTCCACGGCCTGCAGGTGGTCGGGGGCCATGTCCGTGCGGAGCTCGAAGCTCCCGGGCATGCCGCCTTCGCACTGGGGGTGGCTGTGGCCGTAGTGCTGGTCCCAAACCAGCCCACGCAGCAGGTGCGCTGCATGGGGGTGGGGCCGCGGCCACGTCCTACCCGCTTCTTGCCAATTCACCATGGCAGCGGGGGGCGTAGTTGGTCTTGAGGTCCTTGATATGCACTCGTTCCACTCAACGAACTTGTCCTGGTGGGGTTTGTTGAGGCGGGTGCTGCAGCACTGGACTGGGAGTGCGGCCGGTGCTGGTCGGCCGGTGGCTGTGGAAGTGGTTGACGCGGCCTTGCTGGTCGGCCGATGGGACTCGCTGATGCAGGAGTCCTGGTCTGTCCACTTCCTTCACGGTCGCGGCGCGGTCAGGGCGATGCTCTGGACGGCGCTGCGGGCTCCGTGACGAACTCGGCGCTGTCGCTGGGTGGCGCTACGAGCCGCTGCGCTGCGCTGCGAGTTGCTGCGTTGCGCTGCGAGCTGCGAGCTGCGAGCTGCTGCGCCGCGCTGCTCGGGGTTGGTGGCCCCGAGTGGCACGCGAGGGATGGGTAACCCCGCGGCGGTGAAACGCTTTTGACGCGTTCCCGTGGGGGGCCGGCCACGGGACGCTGCGGGTGACACGCACAGGTGAGCAGGCAGGCAAGGCACTACGCTCACAAGGGCATCATTACGCTCGTGTCATGTGACAAAGCGTTTCAGGATCCTTGCCACTCTGCAACAAGGGAACGAAAGTATGTACAGCAACACATCGGGATATGTACACATGGGGTTAAGACTGGACGGGGGTAAGGGCATTACAGGACAATAGACACTCAGTCCCAACTCATATCCCAATCCCAGGTCCGACCCTCTCGGTGGCTGGTGGGGGCGGGGGCTCAAACACAACCCATGCCCTGCTCAGTCCGGACCCTGAAACCCTGCCAATGGGGGAGGTGTCCCGCCCAGCCACAGGCGAGTTTCTCAAAATCAAGCAGTTCCAGGGCCAACCGACAGTGGCTCCCTATACTCCCTTAACGGCAGGTTCCAACTCCTCTCTGAGCCAGAGATATGGCTCCGCCATTATCCCCTAGGAGTTGGTAGCTGAAAATGGGCTGTTTGAGCCCAATCTGATATTAGCTCAAAAACCTCCAAAATTGACCCCTCGTCCTGACCCGCCAGAGGTAGGGACGAGGCAACTGACCCTATGCCCTTCGAGTATGAACTCCCTGGAGCCCTCACCCAACCTGGTTCCCTCTGAGGTCCCGGCATCAGGGCAACACGGATTCGTCAAGTGGGGTCATGATGCCAAAATCATCAAAATTGGCGTCATTCTCACGCGTGGCTCGCCCAGCCAGGGCAAGGCCAATGGCTCACAGGTTAGGAGGCAGGACCTACGACTCATATCTGAGTGTACAACTTAGAATTAGGTCCGGGCTCCCTGTGGGCATACAGATATGGGGCCGCCAATTGGCCACACGGGGGGTTGAAATTGGGGTCCCAAAAGGGGGTCATTTTGGCTGCCTGAAATGAGCCAAAATTCGGGGTGCTCCCAATAGTATATCTCCACGCCGGTTTGGAGATCGGATCCGCCATTCCATACGCTATCCACCAGGAGTGCAACAGAGACTCCCATGCCCTTGGCTTTCAAAGATCTTCATGCCACTTGGCGTGGTGACGATCCGAATCGGGTCCACAAATGCCAAAATGGCAAAATTGCCCACACTCACCTTGGGCTAGCACCTTGACGAAGGTTGCTCCGCTTCGCCCACGTGGTGTATGAACCATGGGGACCAATATGCATAACACCCATGTCATATATGGTCCATTGGTCCATGCGTCCGGCGTGCACGGGTAGGCTGAACATAGTGCACGGCGGGCAGCAAAAGTAGAAAATTGCTCAAAATGGCCAAAAATGCGCACACTCATGGTTAGGGCAAATGAGGCACATGCCCGACTCGGACCGGAGTGTGCCATAGGATTGGTATAAAGTCATATGTGTCCAACATATCTTTTCGGCGTCGCCCAACTCCTCCGGTTTGGGGAATGGCAGGGTCGCCAAGTGAGCCCATGATTTGGGATAGTCCCAAATCGCCAACATGGCGGCCACAGTATGCCAAGCCCAAGAGGAGTTATTCGCCGGGTCCAAGATATGTTGGGCACCGAAGAGTGTACCCTCATAACATACCTGGGTCATGATGTCAATTGAGCGCAACCTTGAGATACACGGTCGCCACTTGACATCATGACGGGCCAAAAACGGCAAAATTGATACAAAGACATACAAAAGTGCCTTGAAAGGTGCACAATTATATTATAATATCTTCGGATTGGATCGTGCAATCAACTAATCCTTCTACACACAATGACTTGACACTAATGACCTTCGATTCCACATATGTGCTCCACTTGGGGCGCTTTGAAAGGTTATGAGCGCTACTTCCCAAGTGGGCACATGAAAATATGGAAAATTGCAAAACACACACCTTGCTCCCAACGCATCGCTTTGGGATCGCCACACAAGCTTTCCTCCACGAAGGTTAGGCTTGCAATTGATCGTGGGGAGTATGGAGAAGGGGCTTGCACAATATGAGGTCCATTGGCGGGTGCATCGCTCTTAGCCAAACCCGCCAAATGGGCACGCAATACAACACATAGCACATACCACATAATGCCCAAAAAGGTAGCTCCCCCCACGATATGTCATGCCCCTCCAAGGGCATAACTTTGTGTCAATCGCTCATAGGAACTCAAGAAGAGTTCCTATGCAACACCAACACTTGCGCGCTACACTCGAAAGTTATCTTAACGCACGCAATGTCATGGCCAAAGAGTTATAACGCAAACTCTACCCTCTTGACCATGATCCATTACGCTAGCGCGCACGTGTGGAGACGCAAGGCATATAATGCTTCCTAAATTACGTCGGGAGTATTGTGAATACATCCCACGTTTCCTTATTGTCATTCCTCGCAAGCGGCACAAGATATGACCCTCACAGGTGGCCTCACGAATCAACTTTGTTTTGCCCATATCTTTAAGACAAATGGAGGGCAAGATAAAAGGAAAGTTGATTCGTGCATAGGGAAGCACGTAGGTCCACTCGAAAGAGGTCATATCAAGTGCGGGGATGTCAGAGTCGAAAATCCGATTTCGACATCCTGAAAAATTCGGATTAAGGTTGCGAGTGTAAGATGTGAAAATTGCGGATGCATCAATGCAATTCCTGAAGACTTTAGAGTCTTCGTCACGATTTGCGCTAAAATATCTGTATATAACAGTTAAACAGGCGGTTACGCTAAAGTCGCGAGCTAACCGCCAGCTGTCAAAACAGTGAATATCAGAACGGAAGCGTAAAAATTGACGGAAACAATATGAAAATAAAGCCCTGTTGATTCCTGATATTCTGATATATAAATCTCCGCTGGCGGTGCATCGGTTGCCGATGCGGGGCTATACGGCACGGAACACGCTCCCGCCGGGCTCGCACCGGGCGTCAACGGGCGCCTTCCGTACATGGGGTTAGTGGACCGGAGACCGGTCTTCCCTTCCGTACATGGGGTTAGTGGACCGGAGACCGGTTGTATGCCCTACCCTAGCCATGGGGTTCTGGGTACCGCTTCAGGAGACACGGGCGTTGGGCATGTACATAGAATTGCACCAAAAGAGAAGTCCTGAAATTGGCATATGAACACATATCAAGCATAATTGGGGAAAGATGGAAACATACACAATCACAGCCTTAGACCCCTCATTCCCTGGACTCAGGACCTTCCCTTGACTTGCCAACATGATGCCCTGAACCAAGTCAAATAAGAAGGCTAAATGCCATGTGTCAAAAGTCACTACACAAACCCCAAAAATGTGTTTCCTCCCGAGCTTCTAAATCCTAGCCCAATGGGGGAGGTGGCGTGTCATGGCTTAGAGTGGCACTCAGGACCATGCCCTACCCTGACATAAACTTGGTTGGACTTGGAGTCGATTGGGCTTGGAGAATTGCCCCATGAAGATGACCTCACAACATAGCAAAATTAGGCAAATCACACCATAACGCCCAAAATTCAATTATATACTCAAAAATGCATACGGCAAATGTTGGATTGCTCCATGCATGTGGCAAAGCGGAAAGTAATATACATGGGTGATATAGACCGAAGGTCGATGCCCAAGAATATCCCAACATTGGCTCTCAAACCCCTCCACATATACACATGCCATGCTTCACAAGTCAACTCATGAGTTTGAGACCTAATTTTTTGAGGCCTCGTGTGCCAAGCCAAAGCAACCGCGTGATCCGGCATATGGTGAGGTACAACACAGAAGCATTTGCCAACATATAAGCAACATACCATAGTTCACAGATCTCTAGGCACTTTACTGTTAGCCGACCAGTTGAGCACATAAAATACAAAAATGAGCATAAAATGAGGTCAAAAACATGCAAATAATGCCAAGTTCAAAGTAATCACAATAGTATATAATTTCGCTCGGCAATGGTATCAACATATGGTTCAAAGCAGAATTGCTTGGGACCATTTGCAAACAATCCCCCCACTTGGATCCCCACATGGACGCATGGGGTCACCTTCGAACCTCCTCCCAACACGCACCATGAAAATGGGAAAATTGATAGTGGCGCTTGTGGGTCGCTCCGTAAACCTTCCCACATGCACTATATGTGCGGTAGACATAGTCTAGCGCTATGGAGCTCACCATTGGGACATGAGCGAAGCCCTTGCCACATATGACTCCACATATCTTCTTACAAACGGAGATATATAACATGGGCGTGAGCATAACGAAGCACATACCATCCATATAACACATACCCTTAGAAAGTGGCTCCCACCATGGTATGCCATGCCCCTCCATGGACGTAACTTCACTTTAAAAATACGTGGGAACCCAAGAAAACTTTGTATGCAACACCAACACTCATGTGCTACACTCGAAAGTCGCATGAAAATATTCGGTTGCATGGTCCAAGAGTTATATATCACTTTCTACCCTCTTGACCATCATCCCTTGCTACACCGGGCATGTGTACACATCAAAGGCGTTTGACGCTCCTCAAATAAAGTTGAGACCAAGGCGATTTCATCCCATATCTCAAAATTGAATACCTCGCAATGAGACGGAGATATGATTCTTCAAAGTGGCCTCACGAATCCATTTTGTTTCGACTATATCTCCAAGAAAAATGAAGGAGACAACAAAAGGAAAGTTGATTCGTGATCGGGGAAAAATGTGGGACCACTCGAAATTCATCATATCAAGCGCGGCGATCTCGAAGTCGAAAATCTGATTCTGAATGTCTGAGAAAATCGGATTAATTTTGCGAGTGTATAACCTGAAAATTGCGGAAGCAACGAACCCGTTACTGATGAAATCTGACCCTTCATCGGGGTTTCCACCAAAATATCTGGAAATAACAGTTAACCAATCGGTTACCGCAAAATCGCGAGCCAACTGACAGTCGCCGATACATTGACAATCAGAACGGATAGCTGAAAAATTACAGAAACATTATGATAAAAAAACCCTGTTGATTCCGGATATTTTGATATATAAATCTCAGCCGGCGGCGCCTCGGTATTGAATATGGCCGCTCATAGCTGGAATGGCCAAGCCTATCACACTATCACATCGGGCTAGGTCAGGTGGATGCGAGAGTATGATATCAGCCAATGGCGGCTTGCCGGCACATAGATACACACACCAAGTGACCCAAAGATGGCCACGGGGGTCCGAACCGGCTTCACCCCCCTTCTCAGAGCGTTGTATCCGCTCGGAAGTCAGTGAAGAGAGGACGGGAGGACCCCAATGGGCTGCAAACCCCCCCCTCCATGTCCCAAGGACACATGGAGGCCCCACATAAAGCGTAGGCGTCCCCCATGCCCCAAGGGAGGGTGAGGACACTGATAATCGGTGCCCTACGCCATATCCAGTCTCCTCTTGATCTACGACATGGACCAAGGGGATCAAAGATAGAGAAACGTCGTCGGTCGACCTAAATAGGTATACCACAATGAAATATATATGTGGAGATCGAGTGAAGGGGGTATATGGCCAATCAAGGCCCAAAAATCCCCGGATGAACGCCCTCACCCGTCTCCCAATCAAAAAGACAAACATAAATGCCAAGGGGGATCCATTACGGTGCTACTGCAGCCACCAAATGGACCAACACGTCCTTGACATCCAAAGAGATGTTTTTCCTTCTTAGATACTCCATCCAGACCGTGGTATACCTCGGCACAAAGCTGCTCGGAGGCTCCCACGAATTCCTGGATGCGGCGAATCCCTTCCAGCGGACTTTATAAAGCCTCCCCCCAGGCGTCCCCGGGTCCGGCTTGTCCGTCAGGATCCTCTGGGCGGCGAAGTCGTCGTCCTCACCCTCGTCGTCCGAGTCCACATCGCCGGCCGTGAACTCGAAGGTGACGGGACGTCCGCTGGGGTCTGGTGCTCGGGGACGAAGCTGGGTGTGGTCGCGGTCCAGGATCTTGTTATCCCCCACACGAACTGCATACACATCCTGCCCGACCTTCCGCACGATTACCCCCGGCACATACCAAGACACCTGCCGATGCCTGGATAGGACATCTTTGTGGTGCCGCTCCACCCATACGGTGTCTTGGAGAGCATATTTCTGGACTTTTCCCTGCTTGAAGTACTTGGCCCTCTTCTCATGCTCGTCCTGAAGTGCTTTGCACACCTTGGCCTCCGTGTCGTCCGCCTCAGCCATCATAGCGTTCGCATCCTGGGCCACTGTGCCATGGTTCAACCACGGGAGAGTGCGTGACACTCGATCCCGTAGGAACAGGATACGATGGGGCGACAGTCCAGTGGGCCCCGGAAGGTCATGGTACGCTTGGAGTACTCTCCACAGCGAATTATACCAGTTCCGGCCCGGTTCGTCAATGTGCAGCTGGCGGAACTTTTCAAACATCTGCCGCCCGGCCACCTCAGCCCGGCCATTCGACCGGCTGTGGTACGCCACGGTCTTGGCGTGCCGAGTCCCCATGTGCTTACACATCGTCTTGAACCACGTCCCCACAAATTGACTGCCCTGATTGCTGCAGATGACAGCTGGGACATCAAAAATTGTCAGCCAATGCCTGATCATGGCGTTGGCGACGGTCTTGGCCTGCAGACCCACTCCATGCTTGTCCTTCTTGTCCTTCTTCTTGGACTTCTTGCCAGGGACCGCCACGATATACCCGCTGTGCCTGTCCACCGCCAGGATGACACAGTCGTAGGTCTCTCCTTCCACGGTGACCTCCGGCATGGCGAATACATCCATGGCCACGGACCGCATAGGGGCCTCCGGTATAGCTGTACACACCGGGTTGCCAGCCGTGGAGTGGTTGAGGCTCTTCGTGGCCCGACACACGGCGCAGTCGCTACAGTACTTGTCCAGGATGGCGTAGTACCCCGATGGGAACTTGAAGCGCCACTCCAGGTCCTGCTGCATCTTGTCCATCCAGGATGCATGAGCTGGGAGTTATGCCAGTGGTCAATGAGCGCTTCCATTCGGTTCTCAGGGACCAATAGCTTGTCCTTGAGGAACAGTTTATCCCCATCCTTGGTCAAGCCCTCAGGCCATTCGTCGTCCGACGGGGCGCTCACGGCATTCCAGTGCCTGCTCCAGTGGTCGGATGCCGCATAGTCATCCGACCAGTCTTCTGTGAGCACCGACCTGACTAGCTCTACGGGGGCCACCATCCATTGCTCGAGGGTTTCCCCACGAATAGCTTGGACTCGGGCGCCTCGGAAATTGGCCAGGTCTGTACCGTTTGCCATCACCACAAAGCACTTGACCCCCGCTTGCTCCATGGCCTTCTCCATCTCGATGATGCGCTTGGCCTCCTTGGTCTCCTCGGTGTCCCCATGGCTGCATATGTCCATCCACGCCTTGCCCGCGGGGTAGGCCCATCGACTGAGGCAATCCGCCACAGTGTTGTCTTTCCCGGGGACATACACGACGCTGAGGTCGAACTTGGCGAATGTCTCGTGCCACCGGGCCCTCCTTGCCGCTGGTCCCGAGGGGGTGTCGAAGTGCTCCTTGTGCCAGCTCTGTAAGGAGTGATGGTCCGTACAAACCACCACCGGTTGCAATCTGATGTGGCCAGACCACTTCCTGAGCGCACAAACAATGGCGTACGTCTCCTTCTCCCTCGCGGTCCAGGTTGGACGTTGGCCCTCGGCCAGGATCCGACTCCAAAACGCCACGGGTACGTGCGACCCGTCGTCCCGGATCTGCTCGAGGACTGCCCCTACAGCATAGTCCAAGGCGTCCGTCCGTAGCACGAATCCCTTGTCCGGGTCCACCAGGAATAGCCCCAGCTGCCCCAGGAGCCGCTCCTTCAGTCGGCTGAACGCATCTTCGGCCTCAGGGGTCCAGGCAAGCTTCTTCTTGCTCCCCTTCCGGCCATCCAACTTGCCCACCTGCAGCATCTTGTGCAGCGGCCCCGACAGTTCTGCATACATTCGGACATAGCCCGAATAGTAGTTGCAGCACCCCATGAAGGATCGGAGTTCGCTGATGGTCTGGGGTCTTTCCCAGTGGCGCAGGGACGCCAGCTTCCCAGGCATTGGACGGCGTTGCCCGTGACCAACCACGTGACCCGCGAACTCCACTTCCTTCACGAAGAGCGAGGCTTTGGTGGGCTTGCACACCATGTTGTGCTTGTCCAGCTCGCTGAGCACTTTGCGCAGATCCTTCTCATGCGCTTCGATGAGCTCGTCCTCTGTCATGTCTTCCGTGCCGGACCCGATGATGATGTCATCAACAAAGGGGTCGGCACAGTCCCGGACAGGACAGAGCAGGTCCTCCATCATGCGCTGGAAAGCGGCGTTGCCATTCTTGGCGCCCATAGGCACCACTTTCCACTGCATGGCCCCCAGCGGCGTCGACATCGCTGTGCAGGGCCTGGAGTCTGGGTGTAGCGGCATCTGGTGATAGCCGTGTTTCAGGTCTAACACTGTGAAGATCCGCTTTTTTTGTTGTTTTCGGAGGATTGTGTCGATCAGAGGGAGCAAGTACGAGTCGTGCTCGGTTTGCTCGTTCAAGCCTCTGTAATCAACCACCAACCTCCACTCGCCCTTCTCTTTCTTGGGCACGATAAAGGCTGGGCTGGCCCACTCACTGTCGGAGGGCTCGATCCAGCCCCGCTCAATAAACTTGGCCAACAACTTCTTCATGGCCTCGCCCGATCGCCCTGAAGTTGGTACTCCCGATGACGATAGATCTTGGGGTTCGGCTTCAGCTTGATTCTCGCTGTGCCAAACCTCCCACGATCTGGAGGGTTCTTGTTGGCGACGCCACTGAATAGCCGCGGATAGGCATTGATCAGCCTGTCCTTCAGCTCGGCGACCTTCGCGCTCTCCTGGGCCTCTTCAGCCGCTTGCTTCGGTATGGATACAACCGACCACACTGCGGTATAGGCCTCTTCCGGGTCTGAGTTTGACCTCTCCTCGTCCGATATGCCGTCTTCATCGTCGTGGGGAGCTCTTCCCACCCATAATCTTCGGAAATTTGCGGCATTGGCCTGGTTCTTGTCGCTACCGGCCCCTATTCTTGGAGAATCCCATGTCGGCGGGTCCGACCCAACTGGATCATCATATTGGTCCGCGATGTGATCCATGACCCTCGCCACGAACTCATATTTCTCGTACTTGCCGGTGACCAACATCTTGTCATCCCACCCATGCGGAGATGTGACCATGGCCCGCCTCTTCTTGGCCGCCACACTGTCGTGCATCCCCATCCGCATGTAGTTGACGACGTGGTCGATCTCGGCGTGGGACAGGACGTCAATGCCATCAATTGGCTGATCGGTCCCCTCCTTGGGCTCAAACATGACCCGCATGGGCACCGCCTGAACCCTACGGATGAATGCTTCATCACCCTTGGGCTGGGCTTGCGCCCCTTCCACCAGGAAAGCCTTCGTACCCCACGCTTGACCCGGGGAGGGCATTGATAAGCCCTTGGCGTCGATGAACAACTCCTCCTCTGGCCCGCATGACATCTCGTTCAGGGTGATGGAATCCAGCGTCGACTTGAGACCTTCCAGCGGACATGGGGTGGATCCTATGCCGGTTATGACCAGGATCCCCTTCGCCCTATCCGCGACGATCTTCTCCACCGTACGTCTGGTATTTTCCAGGGAGCCATGCCAATACATGGGCCCCCACTCCTTGAAACCCCAATGCCTGTGCCAGGCTGAGTCTCCTCGATGCCAATGCCTCCTACACTTCCTCAAAAGTGGAGCATCCCGGGAAGCGAAGATGTCCGTCTCGGGCACTTCGGCTCCCAGCGTCTGGATCATCCTGGCATACACCTGCGGCGCCATTCCATACTCCGTGAGCTGAACACCGCGGTCTCCTCCGGACTTGGCACCCACAGGTTGCACCGCTTGGACGATCCGATCCTCTTCCTCAGCACTCCATTGGGAGTGCTGATTGGGATCCATTGGGATGATCCGCATGCATAGTCCATGGGCAGCCATGTAAGGCATTCATCATCCTCCCGGACCAGCGTTGCACGATGGGGAAGGGCTCCAATGGCGCTTCCCACCATGAAATCATACCCCGTGATCATATCCCAATCTGTAACGTCGGCTACATAGAAGTTCCCGGATAGAGTGCTTCTCTTCGCCAAATCAGCGTGGTTCAAGAGCTCATGCTCCCAGAATTCCATACTGATAGTGGCCTCATGGGTGCCACCACCCATAATCTCTCCATTGGCCACCTTCAGGCGTACCGGTCTACGGCTGGGCTGCAGGAATTCCTCCTTGAACAACCCTCTCCGGACCAGGCTCACCTGGGCACCCGTATCCACCAAAACATCCACCATAAATTCCTCTTGTCCGCACCGTACACGCACCTTCAAGTGCAACTGCCGCTCGTCACCATGCGGCGTATGGCCGACTCTCATGGCATGCAACTCTAGCTTATCCGGGTGCATCAGGACTTCGAGGGTATGGTCACGGATGGTGTAGATCTTCGGCTGGTCCTGCCCGTCCACGGGGCTCTCCGTGGTCGCTCCTTCTTTCTTACCACGTCCCTTGCCCACATACAATTCCCTTGGCAGGGCGCTTCAGGCGTTGGGAGTGGCGAAACTCAGTGGTTTTGGCTCTTCTGGAGCCTTCTTTGGCACCTGATGTGCCTTCGCTTTCTCTTGGATTCCACTGATTTTCGGAGGAGAGACCTCCGAGGTCCCACTCCCGTGGGGGCTCATCTAGACGTGGCCTGCCGCAGCTCCCTCCTGCTGCGATCCGCTCAGACTTTGTCCACCATTTTGCTGGGCTTTGAGTTCCTCCAACGTCCTCAACATGTCCTCAGCAACCTCCTCGATCGACCTCACACGTCGGTCTGGGCCGGGTCCTCCACCATAGCCTTTTCCTCCGCCTTTCCCTTGGCCCTTTCCTTGGCCTTTTCCACCGTCTCCGCCCTTTGCCTTCCAATCGGCAATTCGTTGCTCCTTAGGCTTCTTGTCGGGATGGGCGGTGAAGTAGGTCTTCGTGTCATCCTCATATACCTTGCAATGCCGGTGGTCATGTGCATGGTTGTTCCCCTTGCCGTAGCAGACCCAGCAACTGGTGTGCTGTGATCTGTACTCGCGGAACGAGAGCGGCGGGTTCCCGATCCTCCGCGGTTCTCTGCGGTTCTTGGTCCTGGGGTCCAGGCGGTTCCACCTGGACCTGTCCTGCCCATTCTCCTTCATGTTGTGCGCTACGAACGTGAAGAAGTGGGCTTCTTCATGATCCTCTGGGGTGGTCGCGGTCCAGAGATCTTGGCCGCTTCCACTCCCTTCCTCCGCGGTGCCGACCGTGTCCCCCTTGACCTCTCGCTGGTGGCGATCTTCTCGATGACCTCGATGTCCTTGGCCTTGTCGATCCTGCACGTGGGCCTGGTTCTTGGCGTTGAGCTTCAGCTCCACCGTGATGTACTTCACGATCCCGTCCAGGCTCATGCGGGCGAAGGTGACCTGCATCCTCAGCGGCTCTCTGCGCCTCCACTCCACGTTGTTGAGGCGCATCAGCCTTTGCCCCATGGTGTCGCCGAATACCTCCACGTAGACGGCGTTCTTCAACCCCAACATTCGGCTGGGCTCGCCGAGGTTTCGCCAGAAAAATTCCATTATTCTGGCGTGGGTGTCCTCGGATGCCATGATCCGTACGGCCACGCGCTTCTCTGCTCTCTTCTTCTCCTCATCCTCCACTCTTCTCTTCCAGTGCCCGGGCAGGACGTCCTTCAGCAGGTGGCGGATCTCGCTGGCCTCATTCCAGTCCTCCACCAGCTTGAGGCTTCTTCGGTACTTGCGGATGTACCTATTCCATTCCCGGACCCTCAATTCCCCGCGCTCCAGCGGCAGCGGAATGGACCACAAATCCTCCAACTTCTGGTTGGGGGCGTCCACTCGCTACTCGTCCTGCAGCCACTGGAGGCAGGCCTCCTCTGTCTGGATCACTCCCTCGCGAATCTGATCCCTGAGCTCCTCCTTCAGGTCCTGCGCCAGCCTGTGTGGGAATGTCCGACATACCCCCTTGTCCCTTTTTTTTTCAATAATTGTTCACTTTAAGGTCCAAACCGGACCGCTACCCCCTTGTCCCTTGGCGCTTTCTTCATCTCGCCGACGACCTCCTCCGCGAAGTCCTCCCAATCCAGGATGAAATCATCCCCGCTGGAGGGGTTGCCATCGTAGTAGGGGACTTTTATTCCCCTGAGGTCGTCAATCCTGATTGCGTCTCCGACGTCCGCAGCCACCACTCCACCGAGACAGATACCACCTGTGGCCGGGGGGTGTGAGTACACTCCTCGTACATCCCTCTCCTCCATGGAGTGCGGTCCAGTTGGGCCTGAACCCATGGGGTTTGGGATGCGGGAAGGACTTGCTCCATTGGCTGTCCATATCCCCGTAGTGGGGTCCTTCACCCACAGGTTTCCGCCTGGATGGCCTCGACCATGTCCGTCGGCCCTTCCCATGGTTCGCCCCTGCATGGTCTGGTGTTGGATCTCCTCATCCGCATAAACTGCATGGGCAGTCGTAGTGGTCCGTGGATCCTGGGCGGCATGGGAATATGTACCGTCAGGCTCCTCAGGTCTGCGGTTGCGCGCTCTTCCCGCATGGACCCAGCCGGTGCCCCCTGCTCCCCGAGCATTATGGATTCGCTGAACATGAGAACCAACGGCAGCGCACCCGGGTCAACATGCAGAGGCGCGTAGGGTGCCTCTGCAGGGCCGCCAATTGGTTTCTCCATGGCGCTCCTGAGGGTCTTAACCCGCTCCACCAGCTCTGCCGCTGCCGGCTTTGCCGGGAGCTCCGGACCCGAGGCGAGATGTTGTAACTTCTCTAGCCTTTTCAGGCGTCCCGACATGTCCTCCACCAGGTGGAGGAGGCTGTCCACCACTCGCTGCTGCTTCTGCAGCGCCATTTCCAGCTTTTCCCGGTACCGGTCCTGCTCCGCTCGCAGCTTCGCCATGTCTCTCTCCGCTGCCGACTGGTCATCCAGGATCCCCGCGACGTCCTCCTCTAGGCCGTCCTTCTGGTTGTCCAGGCGGTCGAGGTGCTGCACGATGGCGTCCATCCCCATCTTTGGGTACTTGCCGATGAGGAAGGATACGTGCTCGCAGTGGCACTCAACGTGCTTTCCACCTGATCCGGCGCATCCCACTGTTCCCGGCGCCTTGGACTCCTCCGCCATGGGCGTGTCGCCCATGCTATCCCGCGTTGGCTCCGTGTGCCGGGCCACAGGCGCCGTTCTGGCTCTGGCAGGCCTCTCCAACTCCTCGGCGTCATGCTCCAGGCTGGGTTCGGGGGCCGTGTTCGCCCTTGTGGGCGGTCTGGCCATCTCCTCCGACTCTGAAGGGTAAGCTGTCCGATAGCCCTCGGAGTGCCCCTCGGAATCTGCAGCTGACCACAGCCTGACCGGGCTGGGGTCCGCCTCCATCGCCCTGGCTTCCGCCGCGGGTTTTCGGGACCCGCACTTCCGGTAACGCCGGGTCCTGCCGTTGCTGCCAGTCTCCTCCAACTCCTCCGCAGTGGAGCGGAGATTGCAAGCCTTGCGGCATTGCCTTTCACACATGGAGGCCAGGTCCTCCATATCTAGCCCATGTCCTGCAAGGGCTCTCTGTTCTGAGCATCTTCGCTCTTCTCAGGCTTCCCAGTCCGGCGTCGACTCCACGGACTCAACGATCTGCACCCGGGGCGTCCTTGGGCAGGGCTCATGAGGGCGCGAGTCCCCGGTGCGGCGGGAGGGGGCAGGTACTCCTCTGCTACGATAAAGAAGGTCCCTACCAGGACCGGCCCCTGCTGTACCCCTTCCACCATTTCCTGTCACTCCTATGGTCTTGCTTCTCACCAGGTTCTGCATGATCTTGCCCTATCCTGCACAATTTCCCACAAAAAATAGTAAAAGGCTCCTTCACACAAACCCTGATCCCTTGCAATAACCAACTCCCAAGTACAAAAGCTCCGATCCAAATAATCCACACTGTGGGCTTGCAAGGGCGGTTGAGGTCCCGCGTTGACACTGAACAACTCTTTTCAACACGCCGGTTGTCTCACGGTGCACACGGAGACACGGGCGTTGGGCATGTTCATAGAATTGCACCAAAAGAGAAGCCCTGAAATTGGCATATGAACACATATCAAGCATAATTGGGGAAAGATGGAAACATACACAATCACAGCCTTAGACCCCTCATTCCCTGGACTCAGGACCTTCCCTTGACTCGCCAACATGATGCCCTGAACCAAAGCGAATAAGATGGCTAAATGCCATGTGTCAAAAGTCACCACACAAACCCCAAAAAAAGGGTTTCCTCCCAAGCCTTTAAATCCTAGCCCAATGGGGGAGGTGGCGTGTCATGGCCTAGAGTGGCACTCAGGACCATGCCCTACCCTGACATAACTTTGGTTGGACTTGAAGTCGATTCGGCTTGGAGAATTGCCCCATGAAGATGACCTCACAACATAGCAAAATTAGGCAAATCACACCATAACACCCAAAAATCAATTATATACTCAAAAATGCATACGGCAAATGTTCAAATGCTCCATGCATGTGTCAAAACGGAAAGTAATATACATGCGTGATATAGACCGAAGGTCCATGCCCAAGAATATCCCAACATTGGCTCTCAAACCCCTCCGGATATACAGGTTTAAGGTTTGAGGTTTGATTTTGCGGGTAGTAGACGCCTTTCGGCCACGGGGGGCCACCTGGTCGGGCCAGGTGATATCCTCCCCACCGGGTCCTAGTGGGGGGCCCTCCAAGACGCACCTCCTGCCTGGTGGCAGAGTCCCCCGGGTTCACAGGGCTCGGAGCCCCGTCCTTCCCCGGCTTCCCCGTTTCGCCACTCCCCGGTCAGTGCATCAATTCGCAGCCGTGGCTGCGGGCGCTTACCCAATGCAACGCCCCCCTAATGCGTGGTCGCCCGGGGCGCCGGCGCCGCCGGGCCCTGCCACTGGCTTGTCGCCAGTGGGACCCCCTTGGGCTGGCGCAGAGGCTGCCTAGCCTAGGGGTTGGGGCGTGGCGCAGTGCGCCACTACTGCCTTGGCGGGTGCAGTGCCCCGTCCGTGTGTGCGCGGCGCTCGCGGCCGGTTCGGGGGGTTCGGGCCGGTACATGGTGTTGTGTCTCTCCCGTTTCCCCCTTCCCACCCCGCGTGTCCAGCGCTGCGTGTGGCGGGCCGTCCCGTTAGGGTGTCCCTTACCCTCGCTCGCTGGTACGCCATTCCACGCGGTATGTGCGTTCCGCGTGCTTGGTCCGGTTGCCCTTCTGGTAGTCCCCGCGTGCCCTTTGCGTGTGTGTGCGCTCGCGCTCCCGCGGCGTCCGCTCCCCCCCCCCCCTGGGTGCTGTGGCGTGCGCACCTCGCGCGGTCCCGGCACTGGGCGCTGGTAGGGCCGTTCCACGTGGTCCGTGCCCCTCCGCGTGTCCTGCCCCGGTCCCTTGCTCCGTCTGGCGTGCTTGGGGGGGGGCGGTCCGGTCCTGGTTCCCCCCTACTTGGCTTGGGGTTGTGGGGGTGGCGGAAGGGCGTCCCCGGGGAGGGTGTCTTCCACTGTTGCGAGGGGCGTCTGGGGTCAGGCGCTCCCCCTCCCCCGACTGCCCGCCCACTGGGCGGGCTGTTAGGGTCCGCTATCCACGTGCTGTGGGCGCGGGCGTGCGGGTGTGGGGGCCCTACTCTGTCCCCTTGGCCCGCACGCCCTGTGGGGGCTGCGTGCCGCCGGGTAGGTCCGTGGCGTTCGTGTGCCGGGGGGCGGGCTGGGGGGGGGGGCGTGCGCCGTGCCCCCCGTTTGCGCGGCCGGGGGGGGCCTGTAGGGCGGGGGGTCGCTCTGCCTCGTTCCTCCCCACTGCCTTTCCTGGGCAGGCAACAAAGCGGGTGTCACTGGCGTCGAACCTCAAACCTCAAACCCTCCGGATATACACATGCCATGCTTCACAAGTCAACTCATGAGTTTGAGACCTAATTTTGTGAGGCCTTGTGTGCCAAGCCAAAGCAACCGCGTGATCCGGCATATGGTGAGGTACAACACCGAAGCATATGCCAACATATAAGCAACATACCATAGTTCACAGATCTCTAGGCACTTTACTGTTAGCCGACCAGTTGAGCACATAAAATACAAAAATGAGCATAAAATGAGGTCAAAAACATGCAAATAATGCCAAATTCAGAGTAATCACAATAGTATATAATTTCGCTCGGCAATGGTATCAACATATGGTTCAAAACAGAATTGCTTGGGACCATTTGCAAACAATCCCCCCACTTGGATCCCCACATGGACGCATGGGGTCACCTTCGAACCTCCTCCCAACAGGCACCATGAAAATGGGAAAATTGATAGTGGCGCTTGTGGGTCGCTGCGTAAACCTTCCCACATCCACTATATGTGCGGTAGACATAGTCTAGCGCTATGGAGCTCACCATTGGGACATGGGCGAAGCCCTTGCCACGTATGACTCCACATATCTTCCTACAAACGGAGATATATAACATGGGCGTGACCATAACGAAGCCCATACCATCCATATAACACATACCCTTAGAAAGTGGCTCCCACCATGGTATGCCATGCCCCTCCATGGACGTAACTTCACGTTAAAAATACGTGGGAATCCAAGAAAAGTTTGTATGCAACACCAACACTCATGTGATACACTCGAAAGTCGCATGAAAATATTCGGTTGCATGGTCCAAGAGTTATATATCACTTTCTACCCTCTTGACCATCATCCCTTGCTACAACGGGCATGTGTACGCATCAAAGGCGTTTGACGCTCCCCAAATTACGTTGAGACCGAGGCAATTCCATCCCATATCTCAAAATTGAAATACCTCGCAATGAGACGGAGATATGATTCCTCAAAGTGGCCTCATGAATCCATTTTGTTTCGACTATATCTCGAAGAAAAATGAAGGAGACAACAAAAGGAAGGTTGATTCGTGATCGGGGAAAAATGTGGGACCACTCGAAATTCATCATATCAAGCGCGGCGATCTCGAAGTCGAAAATCTGATTCTGAATGTCTGAAAAAATCGGATTAATTTTGCGAGTGTATAACCTGAAAATTGCGGAAGCAACGAACCCGTTGCTGATGAAATCTGACCCTTCATCGGGGTTTCCGCCGAAATATCTGGAAATAACAGTTAACCAATCGGTTACCGCAAAATCGCGAGCCAACTGACAGTCGCCGATACATTGACAATCAGAACGGATAGCTGAAAAATTACGGAAACATTATGATAAAAAAACCCTGTTGATTCCGGATATTTTGATATATAAATCTCAGCTGGCGGCGCCTTGGTATTGAATATGGCCGCTCATAGCGGGAATGGCCGAGCCTATCACACTATCACATCGGGTTAGGTCAGGTGGATGGGAGAGTATGATACCAGCCAATGGCGGCTTGCCTGCACATAGATACACACCCCAAGTGACCCAAAGATGGCCACGGGGGTCCGAACCGGCTTCAACACCAGATCCTGGCCTGACAATGGGTACAGATATCGAGGACCACCTGCAGCCAGATGGGAAGCAGGTGGAGATTGAGCTGGACAACGTGAGAATCGACCAGGAGAAGACAAAAGGACAGATCAGACGGAAAGATGCAAGGTTACTGCAAAAGCGTATTGAGTCACTTGAAGCAGCACCACCAACAGGCCCCATACACGTCGTTCTTTGGGAAGACAACAGTATGTTTCCAACCGACTGTTCGTTCTCCTTGTTACGCGAGCGCTCGCGCATGGACCTGTCTTCTATTCGCAGATGGCGATGATTGGTGTGAATCTGGACAGCACAGTGTTGAAGCAGTTTTGAAGATTCGGGAGAAGCGATGGGCAGCATGTCTGGATTTGTACAAGTGGTATACCACATGCGCGGCCGATATTTCGAAGCCTGATACACCGTGGGCCTTCCGTGCAAAACTGGCGGGACAAGCACAAGGAAGCGCACAAGAGGTTGAGCCGATACCACTGTATGAGGCGGCAGATAACCTGCTTCGCTTTGTTGAAGATCAGCGGCGGTGGAACCTAAGTGACACATACAACAATCTCAAGATCGCCATTGTGGATGCTGTGCAGATGAGTGCCCTTGTTCCAACCGCTGAAATGAAGCAAACGGGTCCATTAGTATGTTCATTTAACGTTGTTTCGACTCTACTCGTTGCGCGAGGCCTCGCGCATCACCTTGTCATTTTCAGTATAATACGTATAAATTGTGGAAAGATTTCATGACGTTTGCATACCATGCTGGTCCGGATGCTGTGGAAGGTCTGCAAAGGTTCCATGACAAACGAGAGAAAGTCTCGAAGAACGCACTAAAGAACCTGGAGGTCGGCATCTTGCCGGAGTTCTACAAGAAAGTGGCAGACAAGATGCAGGAAGAAAAAACATCCCTCAAGTCGTTGCAGAAATCGTTCGACACCATCATCCTTGAACAAGGGCGAAGTCCACAATGCATGGGCCCTACCCCAGCCCCAGAAGCGGAACTGCAAGGCACCCGCAGCTCAGGGCGTCATCGACCTCCTGGACGCCTGACGGGGCCAGGGCCGGACACGGCCCGCCCCCCGAAATACCGGTCCCCAGAAACCGGCACCTGCGGAAGCCCACGCCCGCATCAACATCCTCAACGAGCCCGCGGTCACCTACGACCCCAGCAAGGCCGCCACACTGCAAGCCATGCCCGGGCCACACCCCCAAGGCGCAGACCTCCTGGGGTTCCTGGAGCAAGCCCTCCGCAGAGCGGACCAACCCCAACCAGCACCGATCCTGGACCCGGAGGGGAACAAATATCACGCCCACTGGCAACGGGGGGTGCCACTCTACCACAAGACGTCGGTCACGGTGCATCCCCACCCCGACCTCGGAGTGGATGGTCGCCTCGGGGCGTACGAGTGCGTGGGGCCCGAATGGCAGCTAAACGTGCTACTCACGCACGTCCCATTCGGGGAGGAGACCAAGGACTTCCTGGACACCCTGAGCCTGGCGTACCGCCGACTCTCCCTCCTGGGACCCACCATCATCATAGGTGACCTAAACGCCACCCCCACCGACGACGACCGCACCGGCCCACCCACAGCCACCGACATAGCTGTTTGGGACGCCATGCACCAACTGGGCCTCACCGACCTCACGGCAGGACTCACCGGCACACCCTCCCATTACCCCCACCAAGCCGGCACCCACCCATCCTGCATCGACACGTGCTACGGGGACCCAACCACGGTGCGCGTCCACGAAGCAGCCTACGGGGACCTCCCGCCCACAAGCACGGGCCACCGACCCCTCTACATCGACCTCATCATCCCCAATCTACCCCCACCCGCGGCCACCCTGCCAGACGACACCCTCCCACCCACACTGCAGTTCCCGGCCGAGGACGACCACGGCGCCTGGCACAGGTATAACAGGGCCCTCCACGCCATCCTGCGCCGCCCGGATGCACCGACACTCACCACCGCCATGCGCCGGGCGGCACAAGCATGCGGCATGGAGCGTGACACCAGCCACACTGGAGCACCACCAGACCTCACCTTCCAACAACTCGTCCATGACATCTGGACCACGAAAGAGGAACTCGCCACCCTGCTACGCCCCAGCACACCAGAGGCACGAGACCGGGACGCCCACCTCTGTGCGCTCCTCACCATCCGCCGCCACCAACTCCAGGAATGGCACGCCCACCGCATAGCGGCCGCAGCCCAGGAACGCGAAAGATACGGCAGAAACGACACGCCGTACAAGTCCCTGCGGTACGCCAGCCGCATCCTGGAGGACACGGGGCGCCGTACCATCCACGCGGTACGCACCCCCGAAGGAGGCCTCACCAATGGCCCCGACGCCGTCCTCCAGGCAGTCCTGGACAGCTTCCAGGCACAACACGGGGACGCCCTCCCCGAGCTCGGCCCCCACACCAGAAACACCATCCGCGAGCATGTGCCCAGGGTCTTCAACCGGGAACAGCGGCGCGCCATCGAACACGACCCCTTCAGCATCTCAGAACTGCAACGCGCCCTAGACCGCCTGAAGAAGGGGGTCGTGCCCGGCGTCGACGGTTTGCCGGCAGAAGCGTACCAACGCCTCACCCTGCCCGTCAAACGCCGCCTGGCAGCCCGCCTGTGGGACATCGTCACGGGCGCCACGCCCATCCCCCTTGAGTGGGCCAACCTGGTCCACCCCCTCTACAAAAAGGGGGACTGGGCGCAGCCGGGGAACTGGCGGCCCATAGTCTGCGCCACCAGCGAGGTCAAGCTGGTGTGGACGCTCATCCTAGGCCGCATCGCGCCGGCGGTCTTCGCCCACGTGCCCGCCAGCATGTGGGGAGCCATGGCCGGCAGGTCCCCCCACGAGGCCATCTTCCTCCAGGACACCGCACTGGACATGAACCCCTACGAGATGATTATCGTTTCCCTCGATGTCCAAGGCGCGTTCCTCCACGCCCCACACCGGCTCCTCACGGAGGTATGGGATTCCATGGGCCTCCCATTCCTATCCTTCATGACCGGGTACATCCAGACCCGACTCTACGCCGTCATCACAGCCGCAGGCCTCACCCCCTGGACCGGCACAGACAGCGGGGTCCCCCAGGGAGGCGCCGAAGGCCCCTTCCTCTACCTCCTCGTCACCCTACCACTGGCATTCCAGCTAGCACGGGTATACCCGGGGTACGCCCCATACCCGCTACGGTCCCCCCTCATCAACTTCGCGGACGACAACCTCCTAACTACGGCCACCCGCCACCGCGACCCTGAGAACGCAGGGCTACCAACGACCAACGAGCAAGCGTCCGCCATTCTCCAACTCACCGCAGCCTACCTGGACGCCCACCAGCTCCTAGTGCACCCCCGCAAATCGGTCGGGCTGGCCGACGCCAGGACCCCCACCCCCCACATCCGGAAAGGCGAACCCCTACACCTGGAAGACACCACAGTCCACCTGGGGGTCACACAGGCCACGCGGCACCACCACATCACACTCCCAAGCAAGCTGGAAGAGCGCCGCGCCCGGCTACCCCAAATTGCCAGGGGGGACCTCCTGTCTACGCAGGGCCTGGGGTACTTCATGGAAGCGGTGCCCAACGCGGCCATCGGGTACCAAGCCCTGCACCTCCCGAGCCCCCAAGACGCCCTACGCCACGCTCGACAGCAAGTGACGAAGGGATGGGCGCAACACGGAGGCTGGCCCACGTCTTTCCCCAAGGAGGCCATGATGGCCCACTGGCGCTACTACGGAGACAATACAGGCGCGCTGGTCGACATGGCCTATGCCAAACACGCAGCGCACCTCCTACACAGGGTGACACACAACCACCAACCTGAAGTTCGCGAGGCGGCAGCCATACGCATAAAAGAAGCGCAAATGGCCCGCAACACCTGCCCCCGGTGGATACTGGCGCAACACGGCGTCTTCACCTCCGTGGGCACTGGCATCTGGGCCCAGCTACAACTCCTCCTACCGCACCACACACACGCCATCCTGACAAACCACCACTGCGATCAACAGGGGCCACTCGTGGCCACGCACACCAACATCCACCGACACCCGGCAGGCGAAGTGGACACCCTGCGCCTCGTGGGGGCCACCATCACCGTAGTGTATATCACCCCAACACAGATGAGGATCATGGCCCAATGCGACGCCCACCACGCCCCGTTCCTTTCCGACCCACAATGGCCAGCACGCCACGTCTTCCAAGCGTACCTCCGCGCTTGTGCTACGAAGGCAGGGCGCGACATGCCGGGGCCCAAGGACATCGACACAGCGTACACAGCATTTCAGCGCCAGCAACCCCGGCCCCGCCCGAGCGAGCACGAGACCCCCAACGACGGCGGCACGACGCAGGAGGAGCCCACCCCGTCAGCGGAAGGCTGGACACCACCCACCATCCTGCTACTAGCACCAAACGGCCACAAACATGCTACTCGCACTGTCCAGCGACACCATGCCCCCTGGTCCATCCCCAAACACAATGCACCGGAGACCGATGTACCACCAGTCTGAAACAGTGACCAGGGCATACCATGCACGTGCTGGAGTACGAAAAAGTGCTTTTCCAATGCTTTGAGGCATACTCTAGTTGTATTAGAGATGCACTGAGCATCCAGGCATTTCTATCTTAGTATTGGTCCCACCAAAATTGGTGATAACACATTTTGACCTATGGAACCAAACACCCAATGAGGATATGGAGTGGACCCCTCAATCCCCTTTCAATGTGAGGCAAATCATCTTCTGCTGAGTTGACTGAGTACTGACATATCCAGGGCAGAGCCTATGAATTTATCTATGTTTTTCCATGAATACTTAGCTGTCCTAGTGGTATGCACCCTAGGGGGCTGGGCACCTCTTTTTGAGAGGTCCTGGGTTCAATTCCTGGTCAGCCTAGCTAAGTAGGAAGATCCCATGTGACATGGCAGTGACCTCATCGCCACATGCCCTGCCACCTCAGGACATATGGGACCCAAAACAAAGAGTGCACATCTCCTGAGATGGCACTATGGAGATAGAGTGACCATGGGGCAGTTTTCCAACTCTTTTCCAAAACATTTCGACTATCTTTGTGAATATGCATTCCGATTTCACCTGAGTTGCAGTTTCTGTGAATATCCTTTCATCTTTCACTGTTTACACTGCAGCCCTTCATGCTTTGATCCTGATTCTCTTCTCCTTGCATACCTCTGGCTTGGGCTATCCTGGATTGACTGTATTTCAGCAAACAAAAGCTTTTCATCTCCAAAAACAAGCAGCAGGAAGCCCTACACCAGCAGCAAGCAGCAGGAGAGACAAAAACACAGTGTTGAAACCACTATAAACGCTTCTGGTAGCAAGAGGCAGACTGTCTCTACGCACGGGCAGCAACCCCGCGCCGTACATCCAGTGCGCCGAGCAGTCACATATATGAAGCGGTATGGGATGCTTCACCCATACCCGCTGCCCAGCCTGTGGCGCTCTTCGCCAGGCCAGATCAGGAATTTTCCTGTTGATGCTACGGCATCCTGATTTCTGTGGGATTTCTGTAAAATACCCCAGAAATCGTCATTTTACGTCTTTTTGGGCTGGCGACGACAGTCGTCGCCTGCGCGACGCAGCCCCAGATCGAGGATTTATTTCTCGATTTCTAAAGATTTTAGGCAATTTTATTATTGTTTTATCGTTTTTAGAAATAAAAGATTGTAGCGTGACCTTTTTCGCGGCGTTCCGCGAAGGTTCATTTTTGCGAAGTTAAGCACGTTCACGCATTTTTCAAAAAATGCTGAGGCGATTCCAGGAATCGCCCAGGCGCCCATGGTGGGGCCCAACATTGGGCCTTGTCATATGTAGTATGAATTGGCGCAGAAACGCGTCGTGTCGGCTACGCGACGCGTTGGAGGGAGACGCGCAAAATGAGTGTTTTTGACTCAAAAATCACTTTATTTCATTGTTTTTCGCCCAAAAACCACTGTTTGGCCCAGTTTGGGCAGGATCTCAGTGGAGATCCTGATGGCGACGCCTCGCAGCCGTCAGATTTTCTGATGGCGGCGACGCCGTCGCCTTCATTTCTTCTTCTTTTTTATGCTATTTTATAGTATAGAATTGTTACTTGTACATATTACTTGTCTACATGTTTTCTTTGTCTACATATACCTTCATCTCCTTGCCCGGGACGCCAGATTGTGTCATGGCCGAGGCAAGGATCCCAGAATACTTTGGACAATCGTGAATTCGAGTGGAAGACTTGGATTTCATGGGTTTGGGGGTTTGAGGTCGTGCATGCCGAAGGGAAGCTTCGAGGTCGCCCCCTCCCCCCAAATGCTTCAAAAGTATTCTGCCGACGCCAAGGCCACCAAGGGCGTGTAACGGCCTGCGGACGGCGACGACGCCCAGACTGCAGGAGTACGCGGATCGCTGATCGCTGTTCGCTGGGAAACTGCAGGAGCTACGGTCCAGGGCATCAACATGATGAAGGAGGAATTCCTTGACTCCGACGATGGACAAGACCATGGCTTCCCCATGGACCCTATGGAGCCCCCAAGTCCAGCCCGCCGCCACTGGGCGACGACCACAGCGACGACGACGCCAGGTACCGAACCGCACAAGCAGGCGCGTTAATTCGTCGCCTTGGGTTGGTTGACCCTTCGGAGGTCCCACCCTAAATAGGCGTGGGGCGCCTTGGGTAGGAAATGACCCTAAATCCCCCAAATTAGGCGCGTTAATTCGTCGCCCTGGGTTGGGAATCGACCCTAAACTGGCACGGGTTGCCTTGGGCAGGAAATGGCCCTAAATTCAGGAGCGAGGAATTTGTTGCCTTGGGTTTGACCCTAAATAATTTTTTCTGAATTTATTGAATTATTGATTTCCATGCCCATGGAGAAAAAGGGCCCATATGTGCGCCTAAGCGCCATCAGTCAGGGCGGAAGGCCCTGCAGCGCCTCTGTTCATGTAACTACAGGCTACAAGGAGTGCCAGGGACCAGTGTGGTCGCCTGAGGGGCAATTGCCCTATGAATATATCAAGATCAAAAGAAAATTTTTTTTACATGTGTGTGGCATGTAAGTTACTCACGAAGCCCCCCCCCCCCCCACTGTCCTGCTGAATCAGAGTTGAAACCAGGGCACTGCAGGGGTCAGAGCGCCTCCTTGGCCTTGCCTTCCTTTGGATATAGGCAAGGCTTCTAAGGAGGGGGGTGAAGCGGTATGGGGTGCTTCACCCATACCCGCTGCCCAGCCTGTGGCGCTCTTCGCCAGGCCAGATCAGGAATTTTCCTGTTGATGCTACGGCATTCTGATTTCTGTGGGATTTCTGTAAAATACCCCAGAAATCGTCATTTTACGTCTTTTTGGGCTGGCGACGACAGTCGTCGCCTGCGCGACGCAGCCCCAGATCGAGGATTTATTTCTCGATTTCTAAAGATTTTAGGCAATTTTATTATTGTTTTATCGTTTTTAGAAATAAAAGATTGTAGCGTGACCTTTTTCGCGGCGTTCCGCGAAGGTTCATTTTTGCGAAGTTAAGCACGTTCACGCATTTTTCAAAAAATGCTGAGGCGATTCCAGGAATCGCCCAGGCGCCCATGGTGGGGCCCAACATTGGGCCTTTTCATATGTAGTATGAATTGGCGCAGAAACGCGTCGTGTCGGCTACGCGACGCGTTGGGGGGAGACGCGCAAAATGAGTGTTTTTGACTCAAAAATCACTTTATTTCATTGTTTTTCGCCCAAAAACCACTGTTTGGCCCAGTTTGGGCAGGATCTCAATGGAGATCCTGATGGCGACGCCTCGTAGCCGTCAGATTTTCTGACGGCGGCGACACCGTCGCCTTCGTTTCGTCTTCTTTTTGATGCTATTTTATAGTATAGAATTGTTACTTGTACATATTACTTGTCTACATGTTTTCTTTGTCTACATATACCTTCACCTCCTTGCCCAGGACGCCAGATTGTGTCATGGCCGAGGCAGGGATCCCAGAATACTTTGGACAATCGTGAATTCGAGTGGAAGACTTGGATTTCATGGGTTTGGGGGTTTGAGGTCGTGCATGCCGAAGGGAAGCTTTGAGGTCGCCTCCTCCCCCCAAATGCTTCAATATAAGCAGAAGGGCGAACGAAGATGGATGCAAGGAAAGAGGACGCCGACGTGAAGACAGCGCCTGAGACACCGGCAAGGCCAGCACCTGGTGAACCTGGACCTGGACCTCGCGCTGTACCTTCAGAGCCCTTACTTGGGCCAGTGGAAGTGGCTGAGGACTCGTTGGATGGACTCCAGACGGCCTTCAGGGCCCTCTCAGTCGAGGAGGTGGTCACTCAGCCTGTGAAGAGGAAGAGAGAGAGCGAGAAGGATGCTGGAGACGAAGCAGACGAAGGAGAGGAACAAGGGCAAGACCTGACGAATGACCCTACCTTCGAAGGCGCACCAAGCGCTTCTGGCCTCCACGCATCACCCTCTCCTATAACCACCACACTCCCAATTCCAGACTCAGCCGCTGCAACATCCACTCCCAATACCAACCCGACTATGGCAGAGGGCACAGGCTTTACTGGCATGCCTCCCTACCCCGCCTATGGTACGGGCCCACCTACCACTGCGCTCCCTGAGGCAACTACTGCCAGTGAGCCGGTGGCTTCCAGCTCTGCGCCGCGATGGTATGCGGCTGAATATCCCCATCCACTACCCGCTGCTGGAACCTATGTGGATGTTCCTGGGTATGCACCTGGGTATGCAACCTTGAGTGGGTTGAGGAGAGGACCTGAGTCTCTTGGAGGCAGGAGTAGAGGATCGGAGAGATCCTCCAACAGGTCCCTGACGCGGTCGGAGATCAACGAGGTGCTCGGACGAGCCACTTCAAAAATCGTGGGCGACCTCACTCAAGAGATCCGAGAGAAACTGGAGCTCCTGATGATACCGCCCCAAGCGTCACCTACCACGGTGGTAATGTCACCCCACCAAGTACAGGCCAACCACCTGGCAGGCAGGGTTGACAAACACCCTGGGGAGCCTGAGGAGTCGACCGATGCCGACCCCTGCAGCGATACCGAGAAGTCCTTTCCTACCGAGAACGGCCCAGCCGCCCTACAGCCACGTGACGAACTCTACGAGGGCCGAGCTAGACCGGCTGGGGCTGACAGCCTTAAGGGCAATGGTTGATGTGGAGCCTTATGGCTCTAGTGATCTAGGCGGAGACCCCTCCGATGATGAGCCGCCGTCGATGACTTCTGCTTCGCCCTCGGAGGACGATGACCCGGAGGACCCCGAGGACCCAAGGGGTAAGAAGAAGAAGAAGAAGAAGAAGAAGACCCGACGCCCTGAGGGACGCAGGTCTCAGGAGGCGAAGGCTATTGCCACCTCTAAGATCGTGGTGAACCTGCCTGAGTTCACAGGCAAGGACCTCAGCGAGTTGGCTGAGAATTCTGGCCGGTTTCTCCGATTGACCGGCCAAACCCACGCTAGTGGGCGAGTCAAGTGCGATCTGCTCCTGCAGTGCTGCAAGACCAAGTACCTGGAGAAGCAGGTCAGGCAGCTCGTGACTAACTCCGCCACCTTTGCCGATGTGTTGGTTGCCCTGGAGAGGCAGTACCCGACCTACGAAACCGACCTCTCCATCAGGGCCGAGATCCAGAAACTGCCCGTGCTGCCCAACAACCCCAAACCTGGCAGGGTCTCTGAGCTGTTGGCTGACCTGGATCACTGGGCTGGACGACTGACGCCCGGTTCCTACAGCAGCGACGACCTGCTGTTCTGGTTGGTGGCTAAGCTTCCTCGAGAGCTATGGGACGAGTGCCCTTCGACGGCGGAGCGCAAGGCTAGATCCCTCCGCTACGAGGATCTATGCGTGCTACTCCTGGAGCTGGCGCTGGAGAAGGAGAGCGACCAGCACTTGAACAACTACCGTCCTGGTGGTGGAGGTTCTGGAGGCCATGGCAAAGGGTACCAAGGGTCCCGACCTGGGCAGGGGACTACCCCCAAACACGCCCACGCCCGTATCATGGAGAACGTGAAGGAGCTATTCTGGTGTGATGCCAGAGACGGGCAGGGCCACCTGCAGCACGCCCCTGACTGCGAGCAGCGAGACTGCTTCGTAGTCCAGGGGAAGCAGCAGGAGAAGAACACCGGCGCCAAAGCGAAGATGCCGGATCATTGCAGGTGCACCATCACGTGTGCATTCTGCGGGAAGCGGAAGCACTACGAGGATGAGTGCTACCATAAGCAACGCCTATCGGCAAAGCTTAAGGGTGAAGATCCTGGCAAAGGCTCAGGCAAAGGTGGAGGCAAAGGCAAAGGCAACGACTCCGGCAAGGGCAAGTCGAAAGGACGTGGTCAAGGGCAAGACAAGGGTCAAGGTGGACGAGGAGGAGGCGCTAACCGCCAGCCCGACAACAAGAACAAGGACAAGAACGGAGGCAACCCCAACCCTAATCCAGGGGGGAACTCCGAGCCCTCTGGAGGGCAGTCTGGTCCTACCACACGCTCACAAACGCAGGCCCAGCAAGAACAAGGAGCCAAGCGTGAGCATGAAGGTGGTGATGACGGCAACGCTAAGAAGAGGAGCCGTTTCATGAGGATGGCCCGCAAATTGCGGAACAAGGGGTTCGAGGTGACCTGTCCCGCGGAGTTCTGACGGGGACGCTCCGGTGGCACCCAAGACCTGGTGTTTTGGGTACATATCGGACTAGGGGGACGCGAATACCTGGGGGTATTGGACACTGGCGCCACCATATCTATAGTGGCCAAGAAAATTTTACCTTGTGGGAGCCTGAAGAACACCATGACCACCGCTGCTATACGCATGGGGGATGGACATGTGGTGCACAGCTGCGGGGACTGTGAAGTGGAGGTACCTATGGGCTCCCGGACTATCGCCCATCGGTTCTATGTGATGGACACTGAGGCCTTCGACTTTGTACTGGGGACTGACTTCTCCGTACAGCACTCCCAGATACAATCTCTGACGCTGCAAGCGCCCTACCTCCTCTACGTGGACCACGGCAGTGACAGAGAGTCTGTGCCACTGGAGCAGTCGGACCATACCTCGAGTTACCTGAGGCTATCGAAGGAGGAGCCGTCGAACATGATGGCGGCCTCCAAAACTGAGGACTATCAACTATTGGGGGAAGTCCTAGACCAAGGTCTGAAGGAGTTGGGTTACTCTCGAGAAGACCTGAGTGTGGAGTTGTTCGCCAGCGACAAGCAGCATGTACTGGACCTTTACTGCAGCAAGGGGAAGAACTGCAGCTACAAATTTTACTGGCCCTCTTTCGGGATGGCCTACGGGAACCCCAGGTTCAGTGAACTGGGGAAGGTGCTGACCAAGGTGGCCTTGGAACGTTCCCGTATGGTCCTGTGTTCCCCCGATTGGGGAGCCCATGGGGGCAACGAGTACTGGCGAAACCTCCTGGACAGGCTGACTATCAGCTCTGTTCGGTTACCTGATGAGGCCATCTACGTGCCTCTGGGTTGTGAGACGCCTATTGGGAAACCTGGATGGGGGAGTATGCTGAGCGTGGTGGACGGAGGTCTTACCTCCATCCCCTGGGAGGATCTGGACCCGACTCTGGTCCAGGCTATACAACGAGAAAGCGACGGACTCGCCTTGGGTGACTTGAAGGATCGCCCACGACCTCAAGATGGTGTTGAGACTACACCCGGAGGAGATGAGTACGTCGTGACTGACATCAACACCCCCAACTCTCCCTGTCATGTACCTGTTCCTGATGGAGTCTCTGAGTGTGGACTATCTGAGCTACCTAGCTGTATCCACTCAGATGACGAAACTGAGCACGACGCCTTCTTCGTGCAGACCTGTGTGGAGGAAGTGGAGAACGCCGAGTACGTCGCCCCAATGAAACCCCTACTCTCCATGAGGGTGGAAGACCCCGTGGACGAGGAGCTGGACCCTCGATCCAGGCTCAGGGAGTATGTGGATTCCAAGAGGAAGTTGGTGGCGAAAAAGCTATGCTACGCGAAGCCTACCCGCAGCTCATGGCCACTGAAGCAAGGACGTATGGGAGACCTATCCCAATTGAAGGAGGACCTCGAACAGAAGATCACCACCTGGCAAAGGGAGGTAGATCTTAAGCTCATGAAGAGCGTGTGGGGCGCCCGTGCGAGGACCCCAGAGGAGGACGACCTCTCGGAGGAATGTGTATGTGAACCCCCTCGAGCGTGCCTATGTTGCCATCGTCCACCGGAGATGGTTGAACAAGACCTTCTATATGCCTACCAAGGGCTGAAGGACACTACCACAGGCGAAGAGTCGGTGCAGGACCACCTCCCGACGTCTATTACTCAGGGGGCAAGCAACTTACACTCTGACGAGGACATGGAGGACAAGATCAAGGTATTGGACCCGCGGGTACAGAAGCTTATAAGGACCTATTTGGAGGTGTTCGGAGAACTACCCCCTCCAGCCTCATGTGACAAGCTGGTACGGATGGACCTCAAGCTGAAACCCGAGTTCGTGGGTCACAAGATCCGGAGGAGACCCTACCCAGCTCCTAAAGAGCAGGCCGACGAGATTGAGCGACAGATACAAGAATGTATCGACGCTGGCCTAGTCCTGGAGTACAAGGACGGGGACTACCCCCTACACTGCAGCCCCTGTTTCCTGGTGGCTAAACCTGGGTCTACAGCCAAACGGCTGGTAGTGGACTACGGAGAGCTGAACAAGAAAACGCTGAACCACTCAGGGTCCATTCCCAATATGGAGTCTACCCTGGAGAAGATAGCCTCCTGTCGCTACAAGACCAAAATGGACAAGAGGAGCGGATTCTGGCAAGTGGACCTGACGACCAACGCACAGGAACTACTGGCCTTCATCACTCCTCAGGGGAGGGTGTTCAAGTGGAAGGTTATGCCGTTTGGCGTGGCTAACGCACCCGCTCTATTCCAAGAGCTGATGAACAAGATCTTGTCCATCCTACGAAGGAGACCTAAGGTGCAGGAGCTCATATCCCGTGGTGCCCAGATGGAGGCTCACATCGACGATGTATGCCTCGGGACCAATAACCAGGAGGATCACCTAATCCTCTTGGGTGAGTTCTTTGCGGTCTGCCAGGAGAACCACACACGACTCAAGCTGGAGAAGTGTGAGTTCATGCAGGAGACCATGCGGTACCTGGGGTTTGATGTTGGCTATGGGTGGTGGACCCCGGCGGCCTCTAAGGCCAAACCCCTGATGGATGCCAAGGTACGACATGAAGACCCCAAGAAAGGACTCCATGATGTACGCAGTTTCATTGGGGCGTGCAACTTCTATCGCCGCCACATCAAAAACCTCACCTACACCAGCGCCGTTCTGACGGACTTGATCAAGAAGAATACTACTTGGCGCTGGGGCCCACAAGAGCAACAAGCGTTTGACGAGCTCAAAGACAAGGTAGCCAACACTAAGTGCTTGGGCGTGCCTAGGGCACAAGGGGAGATTATCCTGGTGACCGACGCCAGCAATGTGGGCGGTGGTGGAACGTTGTTCCAATGGCAAGCACTAGAGAAGGAGGAGTTCGTCTCGGCCATTTCCCAATGGGGGACGGAAGGTCTCAACCGAGATGGAACCCTCAAGCACAGCTACCCCGACGACAAGTGGGTCCTAGTACCTCTGGGCCACTGGGACTGGAAGTGGAACCAGGCCAGGGGGAACTACTCCACCCATGAGCAGGAATTGCTCGCGTGTATGCTGGTGCTATCCTCACAAGCACGACTGTTGGGGAGTAACCCTGTGGTCTGGCTGTGCGACCAAGAACCGGTCCGCAGTTTCCAGAAGGGTCCCCCACCTGAGAAGGCCAAGCTACGGCGCTGGTGGACCTACCTCAGTCAACTACGGCTGACGGTACACCATATCCAGGGAGTGAAGAACGAGTGTGCCGATTACATCAGCCGCAACAACTTCGACGCCCTGATTGGTGCCCGGTCTGAAGCGCTGGCTAAGGAGGCGTTCAGCCGTATGGACGTCCACTTGGACCTCAACATGACGATGATACGCCCCCTGGATGGACTCCAACGATCGGAGTACCTGAAGGAGTTTGGGGATATCTACAAGCGCCCGGAGAAACGCCTTGAACCCCTCCTGGTCAACCAAGACCAGTGGAAGAGGGACAAGAGCTACCTCTGGCACGAGGACCGTATTGTGGTGCCTAGTGACAGAGTCCCAGCGCTGCTGGAGTGGACCCATGAGTCCAGCGGTCATGTGTGCTGACCGTACCCTGAGGCTGTTCAAGCAGTGGTTCCACACTACATGGACTGACGACCAACTGCGGAAAGCCCTCCAGCCTATCGTGGACAAGTGCCCGTGCAGGTCCTGTAAACCACGGGATATCAGGGACAGAGGTCTCTACTCGACCCTGCCCATCCCTCACTGTGCTAACAGTGTTCTATACGTGGACTACACGGAGATGCCGAAGTTCAGGGGCTATTACTTCGCCCTCGTGGTAACCTGTGGGTTGACCAGGTTTACCAGGGTGTTCCCATGTACCAAGCACATTACCGGGGAGGAGACTATCAAGATACTCCTGGAAGAGTGGTTTTGTGTCTATGGGGCCCCCAAGGAGATCCACTCCGATGAGGACGTACGAGTACGTTCAGATACCGGTTGGTACAAGAGGGTCCTGAGATCCCTCAATGTCCAGGTGTCTACGGGGATTCCCTACTCGCACACGAGCAACCCCCTATGTGAGCGACAGATCCGTGTCCTGAAGGAGAATGTACGGATATCGTGCAAAACTGAACGCATCAGAGACTGGGTGAGGCTACTCCCCGTCATATCCCTGATGATGAACTCCCAAGAGAGTTCAGCTACTGGCTACTCGCCCCATGAGCTATTCCTAGGGCGCCCGGCATGGTTCCTACATGCCCCCTATCCAGAGGACACCCATTCTTCTGTGGGTGAATGGGTCCAAGAGCAACAAGCGAAGGTGGACAAGGCCAAGGCTATGCTTCAGAGAGTGAGGGAGCGTCAGTGGAACAAGAAGAACAAGCACCGAGTACCGGCCACCTACCAAGAGGGGGACTGGGTGCTGGTGCACCACAGTCGACTACCCGCCTGGCCACGCTCTACCAGCGATGATGCATACTTCGGGCCATACAAGATTCTATCAGTGGATGGACACCGTATCACTGTGCGGTGTTCTCCCCGTCTAGGGGGGACCCTGGTGTGCGCTGCTCAACACCTGAAGCGCTACTATGATCCTGAAGACCTCTGTGGGGAGGAGTGGGAGCTGAACGACGAGGAAATTGCCGCTCTGGACCTACAAGGGGCTGCCAGCCCTATGGAAGTTGAAGGTGAACTCCCCGACATGAACGCCGAGGAGATGGCTAAGGAGGGCTTCTACCTGGTGAAGTCTGTCCTACGCCACGGCTATCGCCAGGGTTGGCGCTTCCTCACCCTCTGGGAATGGTTTGGAGTCGAAGAGGCCACCTGGGAGCCCTTCTCTGCGTTTGGTCTACCTGAGGGACGCCTAAACTCAGTTCTGCTGGACTACTTGTCCAGGAACAACCTTGGTGAGTAGCTGAGGCTCGCTGAGACGCTTGCCTCCAAGACTAAAGCTAGGGACTGAACCTTACCCTTACCTGCCAAAGCGTATGTGTGAGTGTGCTATTCCTAAGGTCCTGAGAGCAAGCCGCAGAAGTGGTGTCCTAATTATACCCAAGTCTGCACGCTTGCTAAACCTGGAGGGTTGGCTTATTGATGCCACGGGGTACGCCCCGGGTCTCCCCTCCCCTAAGCGCCCAATTTCTGTGCTTGCGCAAAACCTTTGGGGAATACCCAGCGTACTAATGCAGGTATTGTTTTCCCTACCTATCTGTCCACTACAGGGAGGGGTGGCCAAAAGCTATGAAGGCATGAAAACGCCGTTTTGCTAAGTGGCCAAAACACTGACCTAACCACTGCCACAGCCCAGCAACCCTGCTAAAATTGCAGGAAACGGGTGGGACAGTGACACACGCACTACAGGTCCTACACACCCTACAGTGGCACCATCCTGCTGGGCGAGCACTGCTGCAACTGGCTCAAGCCCCCACTCAGGACTACCACTCCTACACGCACACTCTACTGGGTGTTGATGAAGAACATGTCGTGGGTCCTAGCGACCCTCCTGTGAAGAAGACAAGAGAACACAGCGCTGCTAAGCAACTGTGGCCTAACAGCGGACGCCACAACGCGTTTCCCCTGCTAGGGCTTGGAGGGAAGAGGTGCTCTTTGCGTGCACGGCGCAGATATCGATGAAGTCGGACTCTCTGCTCTGCCACAGGCAGAGGCGGAGTTACTTGTTTGTGTGATCTGCGCCCTTCTTTAGCAGGGCATAAAAAAAAATGGTATGCTGCTGCACCAATCACCCCACCTGCCCACCTGTAAAGCAAAGGCAAATGAAGGGGTGTTTGCGGCGGAGGAACCAAGCCACACTCCCCGTATTATACGGTTCTCAGTGTGACCTATAATACACTGTCCGCAAACACGCTGAAGGATCAGCTCCCCTGTCAAGCAAGCAAGCGTTAAGGGACTCCTCAGGTTCTCTTAAAGAACGTACCGAGGAGCCCCTGGGTAGCCTAAACAAGGTTTACCGTGCGCACTTCGCGTGGCCTACCCTTTAATGCGTGTGTGAATGCGCGAGCATGCACGAATATCTTGGGCAAACCTGCCCATCTGACTCTCAATCACGAACTCCACCAGGGGGTGGCCCCACCTGGGCTTACTCACCTTACCTACCGCTGGAGAGAGAGAGCAAGTGGGCACGTGGGGGGCGCAAGCGAAAAACGTCACTATGCACTTGTGTGTATGTCTAATCACCCTGATCTGACCTGTAATCATCTGCAATCTTTCTAATCAATCCCTCTATCGCGTCCTATCGTTGTTAGCGCTGCTACAAGACTCGTTCACGGAGACACGAGACGAGCAATGTGTATGCGGCATACGAGACGAGCATACCTGTAGTTTATACCTGATTCATTGAAGCATTTTCGTTGATTTTCGAATTCTTGGATTTTTGATTCTTCTATTAGTGTGGGTGGAATCTGTATGTTTATTTATTAATGTGTGTCTCGACATTTTCAAGACTACGCGAGACATACGTTTATAATTCCATTATTTCTGCATTTTCCGGCGCTTCGCTAGGAGCCGCTCCTGCGCGCCGCCTTTTTATGCGTAGGAATTTCTTGATTTAAAAAATCTAGAGATGACTATAAATTTTATAAAAATGTGCTTCTGATGCACAATTGGATTCTGCTCAGGTGTGTTGTCTTAGAAAAATTCTAGGCCGTCATTTGACGGATTTTGGTGTCGTCGCTTCGCTTTTGCGTGGATTCGTCCATAATTCTCCCATTCCTGCCTCTGCAGATACCCACGCGCAGCCCCGCTGAGTAGGCCGTGTTCGGGCCGAAACGCAGCAGCCTGGAGAGACTGAGCAGAATCCAAGACCCCACCAAGGGGCAATCTAATTTTTTTTACGACTACCTTCGCCCTAAAACAGGTCACAGGCCGCCAGCAGGTTTACGAGAACCCATGCGAGTGTGTATATTGTGTCTTGCGTTGGGTTTGTGTCGCGCTGCGTCTTGGAGGGAGGGATGCACATGCACATGTTTTGGCATGCTCCCAAACTAACCCAACCAAGCCATAGGAGCCCCGGCAGCGCCATGAGCGCTGAGTCTTCTGTAGAAAATGTTACAAACAGAGCAGCAAAAGAGCGCCAGCCATGGTGAGCGCCCATTTTTCTGTGTGAGGGAAACTATAGGTATTTTAAAGTAGATGTGGAAACCAAGGAAAGGCCAAGAAAAAATCCCTTTTTCCTAAAATGCGACAGTGGTGGCCACCACAGCACAAGGGGGGAGTAAGGAAAAGTGCTTTTCCAATGCTTTGAGGCATACTCTAGTTGTATTAGAGATGCACTGAGCATCCAGGCATTTCTATCTTAGTATTGGTCCCACCAAAACTGGTGATAACACATTTTGACCTATGGAACCAAACACCCAATCAGGATATGGAGTGCACCCCTCAATCCCTATTCAATGTGAGGCAAATCATCTTTTCCTGAGTTGACTGAGTACTGACATATCCAGGGCAGAGCCTATGAACTTATCTATGTTTTTGCATGAATACTTAGCTGTCCTAGTGGTATGCACCCTAGGGGGCTGGGCACCTCTTTTTGAGAGGTCCTGGGTTCAATTCCTGGTCAGCCTAGCTAAGTAGGAAGATCCCATGTGACATGGCAGTGACCTCATCGCCACATGCCCTGCCAGCTCAGCACATATGGGACCCAAAACAAAGAGTGCACATCTCCTGAGATGGCACTATGGAGATAGAGTGACCATGGGGCAGTTTTCCAACTCTTTTCCAAAACATTTCAACTATCTTTGTGAATATGCATTCCGATTTGACCTGAGTTGCAGTTTCTGTGAATATCCTTTCATCTTTCACTGTTTACACTGCAGCCCTTCATGCTTTGATCCTGATTCTCTTCTCCTTGCATACCTCTGGCTTGGGCTATCCTGGATTGACTGTATTTCAGCAAACAAAAGCTTTTCATCTCCAAAAACAAGCAGCAGGAAACCCTACACCAGCAGCAAGCAGCAGGAGAGACAAAAACACAGTGTTGAAACCACTATAAACGTTTCTGCTGGCACTGCGGCCGGGCAGCCCTCGACACTCCGTGGCCCCTGCTACACCTCATCTCCACCCACTACCACACCCCCACCGCCGCCGCCACCGCCGACCAGCAGGCATGGCTCTCCCCCTGGTTTCACACGGTACCCCGAGACCACCCGGCGCACGTAGCCTGGACCCGAACACCCACGGCGACATGGACGTTCACCAACGAGCGGGCAGACCCGGACGGCTTGGCCATAGAGTACGACCGCTGCGACCCGCACCGCGCAGGACCTCAGGAGACACCCATGCGCCCCCTACAGCACAAATGCCCCACCCTCCGCGGCGACAAAGACGACAAGGAGCGGCGACAGACCATCACGTGCTAGAAGGTCAACTCCAATACGGGATACCTCTTCCACCTGATGTACGCGTATATCACCCAGGGGCGCCCAGACAGGGGCCTCCTCCGCCTCACCCCACGAGCCCAGGCCATCATCACCCAGGGGATAGGCGTCTATGCAGCGCCGCTACTACAACCCACGCAAATCCCCGCCAGCACCGCCCAAGGGAACCCCATCTACGTCTATCACCCCACAGCAATTGCCCGCCTACCCATACCCAGCGACACCGACATCATCTACTTCACTGACGCATCCGGCACCCAGCAACGCACCCCCACGGTCGGTTGCGCCTCCGTGCGCATCACCCGGCACGCGGACGGCCTCCACGTGGAACACCACACCGGGGCCACCATCTTTGGGGCGTCCTCCCACGGCGAACTGCGCACCATGGCAGAGGCCGTCACCGCCACACCGCCACCCACAACGATCCGGCCCCGCAACATCTGGGTAGTTGTGGACGCCACGGTCGACATCCACCTCACCAGGCGCCTTGCTGACCTGCCCCTCCACAAGGCACTCGAGTCCGGCCTCACCACACAAGCGTTGGGACTATGGATGGCCCTCAGGGGCATGCACCCCCAGGACGCCCTACACATCGTCAAACAGGAGTCACACCGCTACGCATACGGCAATGGACGCGCAGACACGCAGGCCAAGCACCAGAACACCAGCCACACCCCAGGGCTCGAACACATGCGACTGGACACCCCACACCACAGCCACCTGCAGCACCTGCCCCCGATACCCCCGGCCACACAGCCTCCCCAATGGATGCCCGAGGACACGCGGTACACAGTTCGAGACAAGCAGTACCACTACCCCACACCCATCCAGCAACTGGCCACCACACTGGGCCACCCAGCGAACACCGAACTCCTCCGACCCCTCGAAGACTCCGTCCACACCCCCCTCTACTACTCCGCCCTGCGCCCGGATAGCCTCCCAGCACACCTACAAAAACCCGGACTCCAACTCGCCCTCGAACAGCTTCCCCTCCTCACCCGATACCACCGATGGTATGCGCGCCGCTCGATCCACGTCCCCGCAGGATACACCAAATGCATCTGCAGCCACACGGAAGAAGAAACCTGGGACCACTTCAAGGTGTGCCCCCTGTACAGAGGACTGGACACCCTCACGGACTGGAACCCAACCCACACCATCGCACAGCACGCCGGATGGCTGACGCAGTCCCCGGCGACCCAGCAACTCACCACCGTCCTCAAGCAGACGGAGGTACTCGAGGCGGTCCGCAGGGGACTCGTCCACACTGCCGTCTACACCTTGCTACGCACCCACGCGGAGGACCCCCAGGCCACGGCGGCGCACATGCAGCGGACGGCCGTTGCCAAGACAGCGGAGCAGCTCACATACTGCACCCACAAATACCTGCAGCATGCAGCAACCCTGCCCCAAACAGACCAAGCCCACCTCCTCATACTCCTGTTCTACCAACCATGAGAACCTACCCCGTGACATACCAACACGGAACCCCCACCACGTCTACACACCGTCCACCGAGCACAACACTGGCACGGCACACACGGGCACCACAGGCACCGCACACACTCCCACCAGCATGCGCGCGCCACCAGCCCCCATCCCCCCACGCCGCCGTCCGTCCACAGGTACCACCAACCGCCAGCCACCGCATGTCCCCTCTGCCTACGCCAGCGGCTACCACAGACAGCCCTGCCCTGCAACCCACACCACTGGGTCTGCCCGGGAGCCGCGCACCGCCTCACCCACTGCCCCCACTGCGGGGACCTCCACCCCCACCACCACGAGCGGCCCGCGGCCCCAGCCGCACCCCCCCCCGCCAGCCATCCCAGCTTCTTTGGGTTCCTCACCGACACCCTCCGGGACCACCTGGGAGGGTACTACGTGGCGGACGCGGCGGACCACGCAAGGGCCATAGCCGTGGCCACGGGCAGCACACCCCTGCCCGCCCACAGCCCACCCCTACGCCACAGCGGAGGCGGCTTGAACGTGGCGGCCCGCCACATCCTCCTCGCCCTATACCTCAACCACCGTGACCTACACCTCCCAGACCCACAACTCCCGGCCCTCCAAGCAGCAGCCCTGACGCCAGAAGCGTGGGCCGACACGGCACCAGAGGAGATAGCAGCCTACCTCCGAATCACTTGCCGCCGGTTCAACACCGCCCTCGGCCGATGGAAGGGAACACCTTACCCACTCAGCGCACTCCTCTACCCGGCACACCACCCCCACCCCGCACAACAGAAGCCCCCGGAGGGCTGGGCGTCTTTTCGGGACGCCCACCTGGCCGCCCCCGACGAGGCCACCGCCACACGGATGGGCCTCACAGACCAGGAAACCTACGTCAGAGGCCGCAAGACGAGCCTCCAAGAGGCACACCGCTGGCACGCCCGCTCCCCGTCGCCCCCACGGGGACAGGGGGGTTCACCCGCCCCCGACACCCACCAGGCCAAGAAGACCAAGACAGGTCAGGGGGCCCGCCAGCGCGCCCGCCAGCAGGGCGCGACGCCCTGACCGGGGCCCGGGTCCAGCCACACCGCACCACCCCACGCCCAGACCCCCGGGCCACACCAACAACACCGCCCCCGCCAGCGCCCATCACCACCACCGTACCGCAGCACCCGAACCCTGCAGCCCAGTCAGCCACCACCGCCCACACGCGTCCACACCATGCCAGGACCACCATACGCGCAGAGCCAGGGGACATGGCACCATCAACACCACCACCACGCCCCCGTCCCTCCCGACCCCTACCCCCTAATGCCCCGATGCTACAGCGACCCCCACCAGCTACATCCCCACCACGCCCCAGCACAACCAGGCCCCACGAACCACCCACCCCACATAGCACACATCACCGCACCACACCATCACGTATTCCACCACCACCAGCCCCTACCACCACACCCACCAACGCCGGGGTACCACACACAACCAGCACACCCTCAACACAACCACCACGCGGTCCAGCACCACCCGCCGCCCCCGCTACAAGGGCCCACGACACACGAGCCACGGTACACCCCCATGGACCCGCGGGGAGCCGCGCACGCACACCAGCAACACCAGGGCCTAGTAGGAGCGCCCTACCACCACCAGCAGCCCCCCCACCTACACCCCATACCAGCGAGCACCATCCACCAGCAGCCACCCATTACATACGGACCACAGCCCCACCCGGACGCCCATGCGACCGCCTCCCATCCACACCTCGGCACCACAACCAGTCAAGAACCGCAAGGGCCGCAGGGCGCACACACGCAACTCCCATACTACCCACAGGGACGCCCAGACCCCCAGCCAGCACAACACCCACCCCCGCCCCCCCCACCACCAACAGCGCCACCCCCACACCACCCCCCCCCGCCCCCCCCCCGAGACCAGGCCACGGACACAACACGCGGCAGCCAGCACCAGCCAATTGACGTCGATGCCCCCGCCGACACACGCCACCGCAAATCCCCCCTCCCGCGACCGCCACAAGAGACCCCATCACCGGACCCCACGCGCGACAACGACGACCACCCCCCCCCAACCCACACCATCCCCCCCATCACACCCCGCACCACCAGCCGCCGCACCGGCCGAACCCTACGCCCTACACAACCCCGCAGCGGTACGGCAGCACCTCCTGGGACTCGGGGAACAGGACGTCGTGCTGTGCCTCCGCACCTCCGGCACCAGCACCCGCATCCGGGCGGCCACCCTGGTCCGAGCGGCCACCCTGGGGGAAGGCGTCCGAGACTTCCTCTTCGACGCCTTCCTCTACGTCGCCCGACACGACCGCCCCCCACGCGCCACCCCAGACGGCGAGAGCCCGCCCCCCACGGGGAGCCGCATCTGGGTGCCCCCCATCGACTGGGGGCGACACCTAGTCGGACACCCCGTGCCGGGGCGGGTGGACACCAAGGGCGGCACCCGCTACCACGAGCCCAACATGGCCCACCCCCCACCCGGCGCCACCCCCGACAACACCAAAGAGTGGAAGCGGGAAACATTGGTAGCCCGGATGGCCTCCCTGAGCAACTTCCGGCACCACGTCCCAGGGGACATCCCCACCCCCGAAGAGCGGCAGCCAGCCCCCTCCACGTACATGACCCTCATGTACAATCTGCACTACACCCCCTCCACCACCCACTACCACACACCCACTGACCACTGGGTGGTACACGGTACCGACTCCCTCCTCCCCGCCGACTACACCCCCCCCCCACACAATCCAGGCCCGGACACGGACGCCAGGGGGGACAACCCTGGACGACCCCCACATCTGGGGGGACAACCCGGACGACCCCCACATCTGGGGCACGTGGGAACGCAAATCCCTGGACACGCTGCTCTCCATCCGCAGCGGCAGCCAGGGCCCTGGTAGGGCGCTGTATTGCCTCGCCAAGTGGACCCAACAGACCTGGGGGATCCTCACGGACCGGTGGGTGTGGGTGGTCACGCTGCGCCCCCAGCAGAGGGAAGCCCCCCCAAACCGCAAGGGACCCACCCCCCCACGCCCCACCACCCTACAGCTCTGCCGGTACATGGTGGCAGCCCGCCTCATGACGCTGCTGTGGCCGGGTCCAGACACCCCCACCCAAAACTACCCCCACCCCACAGAGGAGGACATGCCCGGCATCCAGCGATGCTTCTTCCGCACCCTCGACTACCTCCAGCAAACACACCCGCACGTCCTGGAGCAGATATGGCCACCCCCCGGGGTAACCCACGTGCCCGCGCAGCCGAGACAACGCCGCCACACCAGCACCAGCACGCACAGATCACCAGGGAAAACGCGCGCACACGCCCGGTGCCCGAACCCGCACCCTCGTTCTCGCTACTTGCAGGACCCAGCATCATACGCCCGCCCCCGAAGCCCAGGACCCTCCGCCGTCTCCCACAGCCCTCTCCTCCGCCTCCGACTCCACAACCTCCACCACCACGACCACCTCATCCACCACCACCACCACATCCTCATCCAGCACTCCACCCCCCAGGCCGCGGGGGACACCTCCCAAACGGGCCCCAAAACCCGCCCCCACCGCGAGCAACCCCGCCGCCGCCAAGGCCCACGCCCCGACGAGGCCCACACCCGCGACCCAGCCGAAACCAAAGACCGCCGCCAAACAACCACCCAAACCCGTCAGCGCGCCACGACCGCAACCCGCAGCCAAGCCCAAACCCAAGTCCAAACCCGGCGCCACGACGGCAGCGCGAGCCCGGCCCCCGAGGACGTCCTCTATGACATTCGGCCCCAGCCGTCCCAGGCCGGGAGGCAGCGGCGCCCAGCGTGGCGCCCCCCCACCGTCACCGACGCCACCGCCACAACCTTCATAGCGGAGCGCGCCGCAGCCGAAGCACGACGCACCTCAGACCCACGGACCGCCCCCGACCAGGCCAGAACGACACCAGGGTCCGCCAGCAGCGTCCCCGCCCCCCTACCAACCCTCGATGACAGCCAACATACAGCGCATGCCCCACTACCGCCGCCGCCGCGAGTCCCCGCCCAACCCCGAGGCGGAGACCGTGCACGCACACCCGCGGGTCCACATCCGCCCGCGCCCCCACTCCCCGCGCACCCCCACGGAACAGGACTACGAGGAATCCCCCAGGCCCGCCACCGCCACCGGTCCCCATGACCCCGTCACACCCACCCACGCCCACCCCTCCACCCAAGACCGCAGGCCCGCCCAGGGACAGTGGTGGCAGCGCTGGACCCTCACGCAGCTCTGGGAGCTGCGAAAGTGGGCCCGGGGAGAGCCCTCCCTCGAGGGCCTGGTCCATCGGCCCCGCAAGGGGTCGGTGGAGAACTGCCGCCTCCGGCCAGCGGGGGGGCGGATGCCGCAGGCCGCATGGGAAGCCATGCTGGCCGATGCGCTCCATCCCCTGGGAGTCCACCCCCGCAAATTCCCCGCGCCCCAGGACCACCTGTATGTCCTCAGGCGCCTGCAGGAGACCCTCCAGGAGACACAGCGAGACGGCATCTGCCTGTGGGACATCACCCAAAGCCCAGCCCCGCACAAACACACCCCCTCACCACCGCACAAGCGTCGGCGCACCGACACCGGCGGCACCCACAGCACCCCACGAGCCCTGCGCACCACACAACACGACGCGCCTGACCCCACGGCCAGCGGCGCCGACACCTAGCCCCGTTACCCAGCAAACCACCACCACGGGGCGCCACGCCAGGCCCCCCCCAGAAGTCACCAAACGAACCGGACGCCGAAGGACGCCAACGCACACGACAACGGGCACCACTACGCCCAAAGGCACCGAGCCCAGGCCCGCTACCGTCGCAACCGCCTAACCGAGCCAAAACGCAAACACAAATCAAACCCCAGCCACACCCCGAAACCGCTAACCCTTGACTCCTAACCAGGCCCGCCGAGGGAGCAACGTAACCACAGCCCACACGCACAGCCCACACAGCCGTGTAACCAGCCAGCTCCAGAAGCAAAGAGACACCTCACCAAACCCACCCTGGCCCAAGCCCGTGTACATCAGGACGCGCGAGCCGCACCCCTGGGGCGCGACCGCCGCCACAGCACCGATGACACACGCCAGAGGGCACAACGCTATTGCACCGCCGCACCAGCTGCCCGTGCCTGTGCCTGCAGTGTACGCGCGCCCCTGTTTTTCTTTTTTTTTTTCCCAAAAAAAAAAACAAAAATTAGGGGGGAAGGAAGAGAAACACAACCACCCATGGCACACGCGAACCGCACACAGCGCGCACAGCACACAGCGCGCACACCGGTGAACGGGAGCCAAGTGGCCAAGGACACCGCACACGCAACACAACACACCGAGTGAGCACACCGGTGAACAGGACCCAAGTGGCCCAGGACACCGCAGACGCAACACAGCAAACCGCGCGGGCACACCGGTGAACAGGAGCCAAGCAGCCCAGGACACTGCACACACGTAGGGCGGCCGAGGGACAGGAAAGAACCAATACCCCATGGGTCGGGCGCACTGGGGCGACCCAGCCGACCCACCGGGCCAGTGGCAGAAGCCGTACTCCAAGGCCACTGGTCCGAGCCCGGCCAGGCTGCATTGGGGACCATGGCAAACGTCACCAGGAGCCATGGAAGCAACCGGTGACAGGCGAGCCGGTACACAGTCCAGGAGGGGGTCACCTGCCAAGCAGAGTGGCCCCGTAACTCAAGCCACAAGGGTGAGGCGGTCGTACCGTAGACTGGCGGGAGCAATACCCCTTGTGGTGAGAATTACTCCACACGGCTGGGCAGCCCCCAGAGCTGCCGCCCAAAGGAGGGGGCATGTGGCCCTACCCATGGACACATGTGGGGACACCCTCCCACCTGGGACACATGGACCGGTAGGCCGCGACAATGCCTTCCCAAGCACATCCGGGAGCGGCTCAAGAGGCACCTGACATAGGGCAGTGGGAGGGACAGGACGTCCCCTTGGTAAGACCTTCTTCCTGCAATGTCAAAGGAGGCATCCCGAGCTCCCGAAGATACCTACCTACCTCTTCTCGTTGCGCGAGCCCTGGCGCATGGACCTGTCTTCTATTCGCAGATGGCGATGATTGGTGTGAATCTGGACAGCACAGTGTTGAAGCAGTTTTGAAGATTCGGGAGAAGCGACGGGCAGCATGTCTGGATTTGTACAAGTGGTATACCACATGCATGGCCGATATTTCGAAGCCTGATACACCGTGGGCCTTCCGTGCAAAACTGGCGGGACAAGCACAAGGAAGCGCACAGGAGGTTGAGCCGATACCACTGTATGAGGCGGCAGATAACCTGCTTCGCTGTGTTGAAGATCAGCGGCGGTGGAACCTAAGTAACACATACAACAATCTCAAGATCGCCATTGTGGATGCTGTGCAGATGAGTGCCCTCGTTCCAACCGCTGAACTGAAGCAACCGGGTCAATTCGTATGTTCATTTCACGTTGTTTCGACTCTACTCGTTGCGCGAGGCCTCGCGCATCATCTTGTCATTTTCAGTATAATACGTATAAATTGTGGGAAGATTTCATGACGTTTGCATATTATGCTGGTCCGGATGCTGTGGAAGGTCTGCAAACGTTCCATGACAAAGGGGAGAAAGTCTCGAAGAACACACTAAAGAACCTGGAGGTCGGCATCTTGCTGGAGTTCTACAAGAAAGTGGCAGACAAGATGCAGGAAGAAAAAACATCCCTCAAGTCGTTGCAGAAATCGTTCGACACCATCATCCTTGAACGGTGGGTCTCAATGCATCTGGACCAGCCGGGGAACGGCCAGTACGTCCGACCTGACAAAGGTGTGTATCGTCGATAAGGCCTAGGATGTGTTTCTACACGGCTGCGCGACACCTCCTCCTTTTCCGTTCTGTAGCCCAGAACATGCGCAGCCGCAAAGAGGTTGCTGCACTTGGAAAGCAAGCCCTGAAGGTGACTCTTGGCACATGGGACTATTGGCAGGATTCAGAAGTCAAAAGTCGCGGTCCATGGCCGGCGTGGAAATCCATGTTGCGCGCACCACTGTGGCAGGTGGCAGAGAAAGGCAAACCCGTTCCCGCGAAAATCCTAAATGTCCAAAGACTCCTGGGAACAGAGGTTACCAAGAGCCGTGTGGTCCCCGCAGCTGCTGGCGTTACTGGTGACTTTAAGACAGTGGTCAAGCAGGATCCATTGCTGGCAAGTCAAACTATCACAATTAAGGCGACCCGAATTGCAGCTCTGGTGCACAAACCCCCGAGGCGGTTCTTGGAGATTGACAAGAACCTGATTGTCATCAACGGCGACATATTTGAACATCTCGATCCTGAGACGATGTGACCGGCCCTGCTGTAAGAAGAAATGGCGCATGCTGATACATGTAAAACTTGGGGCATAGCCATGTCAAGAATCCATGTTTGTTGCCCATTTCTCCCTTGCACACTCATGTTGCTTGTTGTGTGACATTTCAGGTGTCAAATATTATGCAATCTCAGCATTTGATTCCAATCCCAGATTTCGATCCCAGAAATAATTTTGATTGCAGATTTCAGTTTTGTTTTTGCATTTATGATGTTGCATTGATTTTATTTCAATTCTGCGGTTGGCCAGCATTTGCTTTAACATTATTTGGATTTACGATTCGTCCATTGGCTGCTGCTGTGTGTGCGCGCGCGCCGTCTTTGGTCGCGCCGTAATGCAGGCCAGCCAATCGAATACCTTTCCAGTTGGTGCTAATAGTGTTAGCCCTATCCTGTTACCGAAATGGATACCGATCGGAAGCTAGGGCGACTCCAGTGGAAGATAGGAGGCCCGAATTCAAGTCTGGCTAAACCCTGGTGTGGTGCCTCCGCGCACACCAGCTGTCGCCCTTGGGTGCTTGCACTTGAGAGGAGAATGGTACACCTTAATGCGCGCATATGTTTCGGCAGTGCCACGCCTACGTGTGTGGGGGATCACGAGTCCTTGGAAGCTGGAGGAGTCCTAGTTGAAGAGGACTGGAAGTGGAAGTGGCTGAGGTAGGCGCACCGCTGGTCGTGGGATACATTGGTTGCTGCCCTGCAATTGGATTCCATTGGGGTGCCACACCATATTTGGTTTTGAGGTCTCATGCTTTCATTCTAAGAGTTGACATTGCATTTGTCATTCATGCATGTTTCATTCATGGTGTAACTCACCCTTGGTGGTGCCCACGATTCCATGGTCAAGGTGGACATATAGTGTCTCCTCTCCCCAAGGTGGATTTGGTGCTTTCCCTCACTCTCCCTCTCTCTCTCCCAATTCGTCATACTCCTCAAGAGGTAAATTGAGCATTTAATGCCATGTGACCGTTGTCCTTGATCCTTTGAGACTCTTGGGCTCTTTCATTTGTTTTCAAGTGCCCGTGGCTTGGGAGTTATCCAATTAAGACATGCCGTGCTTTTGCCGTCTTATGATTAGACTCAAGGATGGGCAGTGGTCGAGCTTTCCCCTCTCTCTCTCAAAGTGCATGCATGCTCTCTTGGGTCAAGGCTAGCCGAAACTCTCTCCATATGCATGTTCTCTTGGTCAAGGCTAGGCGAAACTCTCTCCCCATGCATGCCTTCTCTCATGGTGGATAGGTAAGTCTCTCTCAAGGGATTTGGTTGGCGAATATCTCTTCTCGGGCATGGGTAGGCGATGCATGTACTCTCTCCGGCTCTCTGGGATGAGACCAACTCTCCATGCACGTGCTCTAGTTGGGTGGGATCATCTCTCCATGCACGTGCTCTCTTTGGGTGGAGGTTAGGTCCCATGAGTAGCCCAGGAGGCCATTGGCCTATTGTGTGCTTCTTTGCCAAGAGGTGGATCTCCATGTCAATGGTGTATTACTCTTTTGCTAATTCGGTTTAGTTCAGTTGTTGATCCTAAGAGCTAACCAGGTCATGGTTTGGTGCCTTTGTTGGTGCATTTGCATGCCCCATGTGACCATGTATGTGCATGTGCACTTCTTTCCCTCACGTTGGTGTAGTCAAGACGTCCGGAGACTCAAGTGTGACTCATTTGCTCTTTGGGGATGGCCCAACGGTGGTGTCGATCATTTCTTTCCTCTCCTCCACCCCCGGTGAGACCATTCATGCCAACGGGTTGAAGTAGTGTGAATTTTGGTTTAAACTTATGCATGCAAGATCTCACGTCTATAGGATGATGCCCCTGCCTATGAACTCTCCATTCTTGTATTGTATGTGGTCCGACCGCAAGAGTAGGTTGAGTCTTACTCTCGCTTGTGAATTCTCTTATTTTTCCCAAGGGTGGACCATTCAGGAACCCTTTGGACCTACCTTGTGCCTGTTTGGACTCTCTTTGGACCCGTCTTCGTCGCGTGTGGACTAGTGGACCCGTCTCGGACCCGTATTGGCTCATTTGTGAACCATTGTTGGACCGTGGGTCATTTGTGGGTTTTTGCGGACCATTGGTGAACTTTTGGTTGGATCATTGTTGGACCGTATTGGATTCTTCGGTCATTTCGTCATTGGGCTTTCAATTGGAATTGTTTGTGTCATTGCCGTGCTCTGAGGGACTTGAGTGGGTTGTGAGCTTGGAAATCTCTGCTGGTTTTATTGGTTGGAAATTGGTTGGTTGGAATTTGTGAAAAATGGAAGATTCACCCGGTTCAAGTCACCTCGAGGGCGAATTGTTAGTAGCAATGCCCACACCCGTGTGGAGTTTGCATAAACAATAAACTTATTTGCGGATCTCAAACTGTTGTTGACAACATGTACGATGTTCTGAACACGGAGACAGGGAGGCGCCTCAACGATTATTTCAACGCGCCGCGCATTGGCAACATGTTGCGTATTCCCATCTTCGGTTGGCCAACCAAACCCAAGGCAGCTGGGGATCCTACGTTGCTCCACGTTCGCTGGTTGCTGATTTCGTCAGCGGACAGCTGGAGCAGAAAGGTATCATTTCGTCGTTACGTCCTATCTTTGCGCGAGGCCTCGCGCAATAACTTCTCTCTCTTTGCAGATTCCGAATTATCTGACGTTTGGACCTACTCAAGTACAGGAGATGGTAGACACTTAATTTGGCGGCCCCCTGCCGATAACGCATGTTATGTGGTACTTCGATACTCACCTCCATCACCTGAAGGAGACTAAGGGCTTCAGGGCTGCTTTTGCATTCATTGATCATCAACCAGACCTGGTGTACAAGACTGCTGCCATCGAGCCGGATTCTCGCATGTACCTTCTTGGTGTGTCCACCGACAGTCTCTCTGATTGGGTTAACAAAGTGCAGAATCAGCTGAACCACGTCTTGACACAGGGGTCGAAGCTGGTCGAGTCTGGTGATTGGGACCAGCAGGCCAACTGGACGACTCGTGGTATTCCCCTTTGGGTTTGGGATGAAAAGTACGGTTCTGATGCGTGCGAGCTGAAGGAGGAAGAGATTGTTCAGAAGGGTCAAGCTGCAGAAGCACAGGCCCCTGCAGTAAAGCGGAAGTCAACTGGTGAGGAACCTGCCCCCAAGGAGAAGAAGACTGCTTCCAAGCCTCAGGCAGCAAAATCGGGTACCGGTGAAGATACCGACGAGAGCGATGGAGATGAGGAGGAGGAGAGCGAAGAAGAAGAGGAGGAGGAACCGCAGGTCTCCCAGGGAAGACAGCAAAGAAAGCGGCAGTGAGACCGGGGTGCAAGGAGAGCCGGGCCAGACTTCCATTCAAGCAGCCAGCTCGTCAGTCCCAACCAAGAGACCAGCCCGCAAAGCCAGCGCCAAAGGGTAAGACGTGCGTTGCTAAGTCTATGGGTGCTAAGCTGCAAGCTGCTCCGAAGAAAAAGTAATTTCTTCGCTTGTTCTGATACATTATGCGCGAGGGCTCGCGCTATGCATTCCTCTTCGATGACCTTTTTGCTGTCACTTTGTGCGACACATTTTTTTCCTGTGATGCATTTTATTGTGCTGTTGTGCTTATGTTTGCGCAAGGCCTCGCGCAACGAAGGGTTTGAAGAAATGCTTCTTGTGGTGCTGCATGCAACATGGACGTCAAACACTGGTTTTCGAAAGGATTGCTACCTAATGGGCATTTTCATATGAAAGCATAACTGGTAGAAGAAAGAAAAAGTCATGGTTTTCCAAAAAAAGCAGTGCATTTTTGGGGAGATAAATTATTTTCCGGGGCAGTCGGTTTTCTTAAAGAAAAATCAAAACGTTCCTAGTAATCAATTTTTCGCTTGATTTTATGTCTCTATTTAGGTATCTATGTCTCGATCTAGACCCTGCAACTTGAGCCGCCAGAGTGGCACGTCCAGCGAATCGGCGCAGTCGTCTTCGATACGCTGTGTGTAAAGCCATGCAGGTTCTGTTAACACTGTCCTATGTTACCATACCTAGGACACCTTGTAAGGCAGTGCAATTCGGCCGGTGAGACCGCTAACACGGGTGTTTTTGCTTTTGAGGGATTGCAGATCGTCGTGTGTCTTTTGGACCGTTGGACCATGGGGGGCACACTTTTAAAGTACGAACCCACTGTTGCAACTGCCTTATGATGCCACACTGCATGGCACTAGGCCATGCCTGGACAGGCTTTTGCTGAGGAGTTTTGTGAAAGTCTGCTCTCTAGCCTTAGAACGAAGAAAAAGCAAAACAGAGGTGCAGTGACCATTGACGTTGTTGACGATCTGTACCATCTAATCACTATCCGGAAAGAAGGTAATAGGGGTAACTCTGCAAAATCCCCAATTCCTTTGTCGATTCCGTGCGTCAGCGGATAACCGCTTACTTGAACGCAGAGCGTGTGTATGTGCCTTGGGTTAGGTGGTGCGCGGAGCCTACTTGTGCAATCCAGGCACATTGGCCACGCCGGGGTGTACCCAGCTTTCCACCATCTCTTCTAATTCCAAAGGGGTGTAACCATTACAAACAAATCCTTGTGTCTGTGTTGATAGTGCTGACTCAGCAGGGGCCGCTTAAGGCTGTTTTTGAGGGAAAATTGTCGGAGCTGATTCCCCAACGCAGTGTGTTGGAGGAGCAGAGAGAAGGTAACACGATCCGAAACGTTCGAAGAAGATTGCAGAGCATGCAGTGATGCGCGAGGCCTCGCGCAAACAGCGCAAAACAAGAGGTTATTACACCCCCTGTCTTGCGCGAGGCCTCGCGCAAGGTTGTTAGTAAAAACAGTTGCGGTGCCTCTCAGTTTTGCATTCTGAGCAATGCCTTACCCGTTTTTGCTAAAAATGCGTCACACATCGATTCTTCTCGACCATTTTAACCCTTTTTGATACTTTGTTTCTTGCGAAACAGGCCTTCTTCTTATCGCAGAATGGCAAGCCCTGCCAAAAAGACAGGTGAGGAACTAGTGGATACCGACTATGACCCTGTAGAATCGGAATCGCAGACTGGAACGCCAAAGAAGGGGCGGAAGAAGAAGGAAACACCAGATCCTGGCCTGACAATGGGTACAGACACCGAAGACCACCCAAAGCCAGATGGGAAGCAGGTGGAGATTGAGCTGAGCAAGGTGAGAATCGACCAGGAGAAGACAAAAGGACAGATCAGACGGAAGGATGCAAAGTTACTGCAAAAGCGTATTGAGTCACTTGAAGCAGCACCACCAACAGGCCCCATACACGTCGTTCTTTGGGAAGACAACAGTATGTTTCCAACCGACTGTTCGTTCTTCTCGTTGTGCGAGCCCTCGCGCATGGACCTGTCTTTTATTTGCAGATGGCGATTATTGGTGTGAATCTGGACAGCACAGTGTTGAAGCACTTTTGAAGATTCGGGAGAAGCGACGGGCAGCATGTCTGGATTTGCACAAGTGGTATACCACATGCACGGCGGATATTTTGAAGCCTGATACACCGTGGGCCTTCCGTGCGAAACTGGCGGGACAAGCACAAGGAAGCGCACAAGACGTTGAGCCGATACCACTGTATGAGGCGGAAGATAACCTCCTTCGCTGTGTTGAAGATCAGCGGCGGCGGAACATACCTGACACATACAACAATCTCAAGATCGCCATTGTGGATGCTGTGCAGATGAGTGCCCTCGTTCCAACCGCTGAACTGAAGCAACCAGGTCGATTGGTATGTTCATTTAACGTTGTTTCAACTCTGCTCGTTGCGCGAGGCCTCGCGCATCACCTTGTCATTTTCAGTATAATACGTATAAATTGAGGAAAGATTTCATGATGTTTGCATATTATGCTCGTCCGGATGCTGTGGAAGGTCTGCAAACGTTCCATGACAAAGGGGAAAAAGTCTCGAAGAACGCACTAAAGAACCTGGAGGGTGTCGTCTTGCCGGAGTTCTACAAGAAAGTGGCAGACAAGATGCAGGAAGAAAAAACAACCCTCAAGTTGTTGCAGAAATCGTTTGAAACCATCATCCTTGAACAGTGGGTCTCAATGCATCTGGACCAGCCGGGGAACGGCCAGTACGTCCGACCTGACAAAGGTGTGTATCGTCGATAAGGCCTAGGTTGTGTTTCTACACGGCTGCGCGACACCTCCTCCTTTTCTGTTCTGTAGCCAAGGACATGCGCAGCCGCAAAGAGGTTGCTGCACTTGGAAAGCAAGCCCTGAAGGTGACTCTTGGCACGTGGGGCTATTGGCGGGAACCTGAAGGCAAACGTCCCGGTCCCTGGCCGGCGTGGAAATCCATGTTGCACGCACCACTGTGGCAGGTTGCAGAGAAAGGCAAACCCGTTCCCGCGAAAATCCTAAATGTCCAAAGACTCCTGGGAACAGAGGTTACCAAGAGCCGTGTGGTCCCCGCAGCTGCTGGCGTTACTGGTGACTTTAAGACAGTGGACAAGCAGGATCCATTGCTGGCAAGTCAAACTATCACAATTAAGGCGACCCGAATTGCAGCTCTGGTGCACGAACCCCCGAGGCGGTTCTTGCTGATTGACAAGAACCTGATTGTCATCAACGACAACATATTTCAGTATCTTTATCCTGAGACGATGTGCCCGGCCTGGCTTGAAGCGGTACCCAGAACCCCATGGCCAGGTTACGGCATACAACCGGTCTCCGGTCCACTAACCCCATGCACGGCGTGTTCCGTGCCGTGAAGCCCCGCATCGGCAACCGATGCACCGCCAGCGGAGATTTGTGTATCAGAATATCAGGAATCAACAGGGTTTTATTTTCATATTGTTTCCGTCAATTTTTATGCTTCCGTTCCGATACTCACTGTTTTGACTGCTGGCGGTTGGTTCGCGACTTTACCGTAACCGCCAGTTTAACTGTTTATAATGGAAATTTTAACGCTATCCGTCACGAAGGCTCCAAAGTCGCCAGGAACTGCATGGATGCTTCCGCAATTTTCATAATTAATACTCGCAACCTTAATCCGAATTTTTCAGGATGTCGAAATCGGATTTTCGACTTCGACATCCCCGCACTTGATTTGACCTCTTTCGAGTGGACCTACGTGCTTCCGTATGCACGAATCAACTTCCCTTTTATCCTGCCCTCCATTTGTCTTAAAGATATGGGCAAAACATAGTTGATTCGTGAGGCCACTTGTGAAGGTCATATCTCGTGTTGCTTGCGAGTATTGACGATAAGGAAACGTGGGATGTATTCACAATACTCCCGACGTAATTTAGGAAGCATTATATGCCTTGCGTCTCCACACGTGCGCGCTAGTGTAATGGATCATGGTCAAGAGGGTAGAGTTTGCGTTACAACTCATTGGCCATGATATTGCGTGCGTTAAGATAACTTTCGAGTGTAGCGCGCAAGTGTTGGTGTTGCATAGGAACTCTCCTTGAGTTCCTATGAGCGATTGACACAAAGTTATGCCCTTGGAGGGGCATGACATATCGTGGTGGGAGCCACCTTTTTGGGCAATATTTGGTATGTGCCATGTGTTGTGTTGCGTGCCCATTTGGCGGGTCCATTGCTCCAAGACAAGCCCGCCAATGGACCTCATATTGTGCAAGCCCCTTCTCCATACTCCCTACGATCAATTGCAAGCTTAACCTTCGTGAAGGGAAGCTTGTGTGGTGAACCCGAAGCGATGCGTTGGGAGCAAAGGGTGTATTTTACAATTTTCCATATTTTCATGTGCCCACTTGGGAAGCAGCGCTCGTAACCTTTCAAGGCGCCCCAAGTGGAGCACATATGTGGGATCGAAGGTCAATGGTGTCAAGTCATTGTGTATAGAAGGATTAGTTGATTGCACGATCCAAGCCAAAGATATTATAATATAATTGTGTGCCTTTCAAGGCACTTTGGTTTGTCTTTGTGCCAATTTTGCCGTTTTTGGCTCGTCATGATGTCAAGTGGCGACCGTGTATCTCAACGTTGCGCTCAATTGACATCATGACCCAAGTATGTTATGAGGGTACATACTTCGGTAGCCAACATATCTTGGACCCGGCGAATAACTCCTCTTAGGCTGGGCATACCGTGGCCGCCATGTTGGCGATTTGGGACTATCCCAAATCATGGGCTCACTTGGCGACCCTGCCATTCCCAATACCGGAGGAGTTGGGTGACGCCCCAAAGATATGTTGGACATATATGACTTGATACCAATCCTATGGCACACTCCGGTCCGAGTCGGGCATGTGCCTCATTTGCCCTAACCATGAGTGTGCGCAATTTTGGCCATTTTGAGCATTTTTCCACTTTTGCTGCCCGCCGTGCACTGTGTTCTAACCCTCGTGCACGCCGGACGCATGGACCAATGGACCATGTATGACATGGGTGTTATGGGTAATGGTCCCCATGGTCCACACGCCACGTGGGCGAAGCGGAGCTGCCTTCGTTAAGGCGCTGGGCCAAATTAAGTATGGGCAATTTTGCCATTTTTGCATTTGTGGACCCAATTGGGATCGTCACCACGCCGAGTGGCATGAAGATCTCCGAGAGCCAAGGGCATGGGAGTCTCTGTTGGACTCCCGGTGGATCACGTATGGAATGGCGGATCCGATCTCCAAGCCGGCGTGGAGATATACTATTGGGAGCACACCGAATTTTGGCTCATTTCAGGCAGCCAAAATGACCCAATTTTGGGACCCCAATTTCCCCCTTCCGTGTGGTCAATTGGCGGCCCCATTTCTCTAAGCCCATAGGGAGCCCGGACCTAAATCTAAGTTGTACACTCAGATATAAGTCCTAGGTCCTGCCTCCTACCCTGTGAGCCATTGGCCTTACCTTGGCCGAGCGAGCCACGCGTGGGAATGACGCCAATTTTGGTGATTTTGGCATCATGGCCCCACCTGACTCATCCGTGTTGCCCTGATGCCGGGACCTCAGAGGGAACCAGGTTGGGTGAGGGCTCCAGGGAGTTTGTACTCGAAGGGCATAGGGTCAGTTGCCTCGTCCCTACCTCTGGCGGGTCCGGACGAGGGGTCATGTTTGGGGATTTTTGAGTTAATTTCAGTTTGGGCTGAAACAGCCCATTTTCAGCTACCAACTCCTGGGTGATAATGGCGGGGCCATATCTCTGGCTCAGAGAGGAGTTGGGACCTGCCGTTGAGGGAGCATAGGGAACCACTGTCGGTTTGCCTTGGAGCACATTGGTTCCCAGGAACTCGCCTGTGGCTGTGCGGGAAACCTCTCCCATTGGCAGGGTTTCAGGGTCCGGACTGAGCAGGGCATGGGTTGTGTTTGAGCCCCCGCCCCCACCAGCCACTGAGAGGGTCGGACCTGGGATTGGGATATGAGTTGGGACTGAGTGTCTATTGTCCCTTGATGCCCTTACCCCAGTCCAGTCTTAACCCCATGTGTACATATCCTGATGTGTTGGTGTACATACTTTCGTTCCCTCTTTGCAGAGTGGCAAGGATTCTGAAACGCTTTGTCACATGACACAGGCGTATTGATGCCCTTGTGAGCGTAGTGCCTTGCCTGCCTGCTCACCTGTGCGTGTCACCGCAGCGTCCCGTGGCCGGCCCCCCACGGGAATGCGTCAAAAGCGTTTCACCGCCGCGGGGTTACCCAACCCTCGCGTGCCACTCGGGGCCACCAACCCCGAGCAGCGCGTCGCAGCAGCGCGGCGCAGCTCGCAGCTCGCAGCGCAGCGCAGCGTCTCGCAGCGCAGCGCAGCAGCTCGCAGCGCCACTCAGCGACAGCGCCGAGTTCGTCACGGAGCCAGCAGCGCCGTCCAGAGCTTCGCCCTGACCGCGCAGCAGCCGTGAAAGAGGTGCACAGACCAGGACTCCTGCATCAGCCCCATCGGCCGACCCGGAGTCCCATCGGCCGACCAGCAAGGCCGCGTCAACCACCTCCACAACCACCGGCTGACCAGCACCAGCCGCACGCCCAATCCAGTGCTACAGCACCCTCCTCAACAACCACAACCAGTTCGTTGAGTTGAACGAGTGCACGTCAAGGACCTCAAGATCATCTACGCCCCCGCTGCCATGGTGAATTGGCAGGAAGCGGGCAGGACGTGGCCGCGGCCCCACCCCCATGCAGCACGCCTGCTGTGTGGGTTGGTTTGGGACCAGCACTACCGCCACAGCCACCCCCAGTGCGAAGGCGGCATGCCCAGGAGCTTCGAGCTCCGCACGGACATCGCCCCCGACCGCCTGCAGGCCGTGGAGGACTGGCTGCGGGCGGAAGGGTACGAGTACCGCCACCAGCAGAGGCGCTGGAGGGCGTGGACCCGGCCGGACAGGCCCGGCGAAGGGCTGCGCCCCGACGGGATCGAGGAGGACGAGGACCCCAACGCCTACCCGTCGGGCGCCTCGATCAACGTCTCCCTGTGGGACGTGATCGAGAGGAAGTTCCCGGAACCGGGGAGCGAGCGCAGGCTGCAGGGCAGCAGCAGCGCGTCTCCGGGGACGGAGAAGCGGTCCGCCGGGGACAGGAAGAGGGACCGGAAGTGGCGGGAGTACCAGGAGTCCCTGGCCGCCGAAGCCGCCCAAGGCGCCAAGGGCGGAACCCCAGCCCCCAGTCCCCAACGGCCCAATGGTGGTCACCACCCCGGATCCACCACCCTTGGCGACTACATCCAAGTCGCCAAGCAGACCCAGGGCAAGCCCCGTCCGCTGCTCCTGAGGGCCCGGCAGGCCTCAGCAGGCCCCAGCAGCGACATCGAGTCGGCCCACCGCGGGAGGATGCCAGCCGACCAGGCCAGCTCCAGCAGCAGCGTCGCTCCCGAAAGGGACGTGGCGCGCGCCTGTGAGCGCGCCTGTGGGGTGCCCTGCAACCGTCGGGTTGCCCGGCAACGGGCCAAGCAGTACAGCGCTGCTGTGGAGGGCGCCGACGGCATCGCCCAGGAGGAGGCTGCGCAGTGGGCGCATGGCATGGCCATCCACGCCCAGACCGTGGCGGCCATTGCGGCCGGACTCACGGCCGTAGCCGCCCATGGGGCAGCGACCGCCTGGGTCAACGGTGAGTTGGCGGCAGCCGACGAGGAAGCCCGCCTGACGCAGGAGGCCATTGCCTGCAAGGAGGCCGAGGTGAAGGCGCTGGAAGAGGCGCTTGCCCAAGGGAGGGCAAAGAAGGAGGCGGAGGAAAGGGCCCACGCCGAAGCGACGGCTAAGGCCCAGGAGGACGCCGCCAAGAAGGAAGCCATCGAGGCCGCGCGACGGAAGGTCGCTGAGGAGAAGGCCAAGACGGAGGCGGAGCTGGCGGCGTTGGAGGCGCAGAAGGCGCAGCTGCTGCAGGCCCGGGAAGCCGAGGCGGCTCGTGCTCGGGAAGAAGCCGAAGCGCGAGCTGCCGCAGCCACTGCCGCCGCAATGGAGGAGGCAGAGGCCAAACTCCGCCACGAGACTCCCCCGGGAGGATCGCGAGTGGAGACCCTTCGAAGGCTTTTCGAAGGGTCGCCTCCTCCAGGATGAAGCTGGATGAGGCGGACACGGGCAGCAGTGGGAGCGGTAGCACCACCGCCCGTCGACGGAGGAAGGGCAAGGGGAAGACCCCCGAGAGGCCGCGCAGGCCAGCGGGTGGGCACCCCCACGACAGTGACCCCTTCTTCACCGCCAGTGACGGGGATGAACGAGGCCGTCGACATCGCCAAGTGGTGGCTTGGACGGGTGGAGGTGGCGGAGACGTCCCCATGGAAGGTGAGGATGAGGATCCCCCTCCTCCCTACCGGAGCTCCGAGTCCTCCGTGACCGAGACGCCCAGGTGGGGCGACATGGACGAGGATGACGACATGGAGTTCGGCATCACGAGGAAGCGCCCATCCTCGGACCCACCGAGGCGACCCGGCGGAGACCCACCGGGACCCCCTGGCGGAGGACCTTCTGGACCCCCTGGAGGACGCCCACCGAGTGGACCCCCTGGAGGCGGACCACCGGGCGGGGGAGGACCCCCTGGACCGGGCGGACCCGGCGGAGGCCCTCCTGGAGGACCCCCTGGGGACCCCGACGACCCACCAGGGAACGGCGACCCGGACACCACCTGGCGGTGGATTGTCTACCTCCGCAGGAGGGTCTTTGCCCTCGAGTGCGAGGTAGACACGGGCAAGGTCGAGATGGCTCGCATCTCCGGGGTCGCCGCGCGCGCGCAGAAGGACCTGGACATCGCCAGGGCCGAGACCAAGTCGCTGACCAACGTCGTCAGCGGCCTGCAGGAGAGGCTGGATGCGCTGGAAGCCCGTGGGAGAGTCGGCAGCGACCACCCACCCCTGGAGTCTGGCTCGTCGGACGACGGCTGGGGACCCGGACCAGGTCCAGGCAGACCCCGCGCCCCCGGCGGAGCCCCCAGGAGTCGCCCCAGCGCCAGTGCCCCCTCTCTCTCCGCCCCCTCTCACCACAGCGCGGGCCGCCGCAACGAGCGCGTGCCGCCCGGCAGTGGCAGTGAGGAATGGCGCGATGAGTGGCTCAGCGCGGACTACCACAACCGCCGTGCTCCACCGCGGACGCCTGTACGCCCCCGACGCCCGCCACCAGCCCCGGCGCCAATCCCCAGGGCTGGAGGACGTTATGGTGGACTCAGGGATGAGGTCCCCAGAGGAGACGTGGAGTGGGATGTCGGCGAAGGTGAGGACCTGGACCTGGACCTGGACCTGGAGGAGTTCGACATCAGCCCGCCGCGTGGTGTACGACGGGAGGCCGCTGAACGCAGCCGCCGGCGCCGCGATGAGGATGCGTACATGGATGCAGTACGGCGTGAACATTTCGGTTCAGCGTACGTGGAGGAACCGCGGCGTAGCCACGGGGACTCCATGGAGGAGATGGACGTGGCGGCCGTGGGAGTCCGTGGGCGAGGCCGATGGGAACCTCGGTCGACCTCGCGGCCGGCGTTCATGGTCTCTAAGGCCGCGGACGCCGCCGTGTGGGGAGACTTGAAGGACATCAAGCCCCCCATGTACGATGGCAACCCCCTCAACCTCGACCGCTTCTTGGAGAAGCTGGACGATTGGGGGCTGACCGTCACTGAAGACCAACCTCCCGCGGATGCGGAGAGATATGTCTTCAAACGGTTCAGGTACCGCCTGCCGGAAGTGCTCGGCGAGCTATACTTCGTGGCGACCAAGGAGGGGAAAATCAAGACCCTCAAGGACGCCAAGAAGTGGCTCAACGAGCAGGAGCGGGTGGACGCTCCGCAGGTGGCTGCCAAGCGCTGGAAGTCCATCAAGCTTGAGCATGATGGACGGGAGATCCGCCTACGAGAGTGGCGGGACTTCCGAGGGAAATACACCCTCTTCCGCCGCAACGTGGAGGATTGGAACGAGGGTGACGAGCAGGCTTGCCTGCTCTCCATGCTGCCGGAAGCATGGATCAAGAGGGTCACCAAGGAGGAATCCAAGAGGGCCAAGTCCAACCACACGGTCAAGATGATGCTCCCCAAGGAGTATCATACGAACGTTGTGTCTTGGGCGAAGAAGAACGTGGCCCGGGATGTCAAACGGCACTCCCTGCGGAACGCTCTTCTCATCACCGTCTCGGGCGATCGCGAGAAGACCGCGATCTGGCGCCTTGACGATTGTGAGTTGAGCGGCCAGACCATCCGTCTGCAGCCCATCCCGGCGCGGATGAGCTGCGACGAGATCCTGGAGTGGGTTGGCGAGGAAGTACTCAAGGAGTACCGAAACCTCCACCACACCCGCGGGTTGAGGCCTGGCGACCGCGACGTCAACTACGTTGGCGAGGGACCTGGCGGGGAAGACGCCATGGACCCAGCGGGAGCCGGCGGCGATGAGACTCTAGTCGACGATGACGACGACGATGAGCCCGCCGAGGTGGCCGTCTGTGCCTTCGTGGCCAGGAACCTGAGCGCGGGGAGCAAGCCGGGAAACTGGAAGCCCCTGCAACAGGGTTGGAGGAAGCAGGAGAAGAGGGACCCTCGCCGCATTGGCGACCCTCCGCTGTCCTTTGGGGAGTTCATACGAGCTCACCCTCAGGGCTGTTTCGTGTGTTATGGGAGGAAGAAAGGCTTCAACCATGACCACCGAACATGCCCCGTCCACAAGGCCGACACGGAGGCTTACAAGAAGGCGCACGGGTCGAAGAAGCGTGCGCCCGCGGGTATCCGGGAAGCCAAAATGGAGGTCGACAAGGACGAGCTGGCCAAGCTGATGTCGTCGGTGGGGACCGAGTTGGCCAAGGAGATCCAGGAGATCAAGCGGAACTGGGTCCCCAGGTCGGACAACAAGAACAAGGAGAACAACCAGAATGACCAGAACAAGGACAAGGACAAGAAGGGTAAAGGAGGAGGTAAAGGGGGAAGAAAGAAGGGCGTCAACGACGTTGAGGCCGAGGACAACACCCCCTCTTCCACAACCGACGCCCCCTAGCGGAGCCCCTGCAGCCAAGGGCCCCAGCTAGGGCGGTCGCAGGATGGTGACGTGGGAAGCGCCGATCCATCCCAGTCGGGAGTCGATAAGCACAAGGGGACTGCCGCGGGCGGAAGGCCCGGTCCGGCGCCCAGTCGCGGAGGCGGGGTGAGGGCAAGTGAAGGCACGAACCCTTGCACCCGTCCGTCCTTCGCGACCAAGAACGTGTTTGATGTACTACAGGATCTATCCGAGAGTATCGGAGGATCACCCGGACCGCAGCTGGATGCTGCAGATGGGCAGCCTGAGCCCATTGTCCACGACCTGCACCAGTCGCTTGTGGAGCTTCTGGAACGGCCGGAGATCCTGAGTTTGCACGCCGTGCGCCGTGTCGGTCGCGAGCGGCAGTTGCATCTTAAGGTCCGTGCCTTATGCGGGGAAGTGGAAAAGGTTTTCGACGTGTTGGTCGACACGGGAGCTCAAGTCAGCTTGGTCAAGGCTGGCCTGCTTCCGCCAGAGTGTCTTACCGACAGTCGGAAACCTGTCAGGCTGAAGGTGGCGAACGGCCAGTACATGGTGGGAGGCACGAAGGAAGCGGCCATTGGGCTGCTGTTCGTGAACCATCGTGAGCTGAGCCGCCCAGACCTCGGCAAGGAAATCCTCCTGCACGGTAGCTTCTACGAGGCCGAGATGGACTGGGACATGATCGTCGGGTACGACTTCATGATGGAGACGGACTCCGGCGTCCTCCCGGCCCAGGCCTCCATGACCCTGTACCAGGACGACCAGCTCTCGTGGCTTTCGTCACCTGAGCACCATGTGGAATGCCAATGGATCCACCCCGAACGCAATCAGCTCGAAGTGGCCGCGCTGGACACTGAGCCTACTGGGCCAGCGAACCAGGAGTACGGCGTAAGGCCGGAAGTGGCGTACCGAGTGGTCGCGGACCTGGGAGCGTCGGATCTGGCCCTGGATGCGTTCTCTTCAGGAACCTCCGCCCATCTGCGGGTATGTGAGAAGTACTGGAGCGCCCAGGACTCCGCGTGGAAGAAGCACTGGGGTCCGCATCAGGGATTGATGTGGATCCATTGCCCCCGTTGGGACATTCCAAGAGCGACAGCGAAGATTCGCAAGGACCGCTCCAAGGCAGTGCTGGTTGTTCCTATGGGATGCACCGAGGAGGAAAGTACCCGACATTGGGTAGCCTCATTGACCAACATGACCTTGAACAAGGTCGTCCTACCGGCTGGAGAGAGTGTCTATCAGGACGCTAAAGGACAGCCCATGCCACCCCAGAGATGGCCAACAGAATTCCACTATGTGGATGGGGGCCTTGATCAGGCCGACACCACGGACTTCGTGTGTGTCAACCGTATCATAGCAGAGCCCTGGCGGCAATGCTTTGCGGTTCCCCCTGTTGACATCGAAGAATCGGACTCCGAAGACCCCCTCACTGAAGAGGAGTGGGATCTGGTTCAGGGGTATATGGATCAGCCCTTTCACGACTGGGGAAACCAGCGTGAGGGCAAAGGCCAGGACAAAGCCTGGTGGGAAGTGGACTCAATCGTCTCCGGTTCCTATGACGGGAATACCTTCGTGCAGAGGGTGCTGGATCACATGTCCAGCCAAGACGAGCCGCCTGGCGGTAACCCACCCACCTACGGCGATCTGTTCCGAGGCAAGACCAGAGATGGCCCTTTGGGCCACCTGGGAAGACCGCCTGAGCCGAAAGCGAGCGGGGTCGCTACCCCTCAAGTAAGCTCCGTGGTTCAAGTGCCCGGGAAAGCCAAGGCGGAGTCCGATGACTGCCCCAAGATCCAGGCATTGAGGGCCAGGCTGAAGCAGAAGTATGGCGAGACCTTCTTCAGCGGTAAGCCTGTGTTCCCCCCACCGGTGCGTGGACCGTATGGCGAGGCCAAGATACGACTGAAGCAGGACCCCCGTGTGTATCGGCACCGGGAGTTTGCCCTGAGGGGCGAGAGGAAAGAGGCCATGGAGAAGATCCTCCGTGACTTCATCCAGAGAGGCTGGCTTGAGCCGTGCCACTCCGAGTGGGCCTCTCCCTGCTTCGTCGTCCCCAAGAAGGTTGCCGGTGAGTGGCGGCTCGTGGTCGACTACCGCAGCCTGAACGCCCAAACGCAGCACGACAGCTATACGCTGCCCCTCATTGAGGACATGCTGCAAAAGCAACACCGGCGGAGGATCTTCACGGTGATTGACCTGAAACATGGTTATCATCAGATGCCTCTCGCCGAGGAGTCCCGTGCCTGCACAGCCATGAGCACCCCACTTGGACCTCTCCAGTGGAAGGTGATGCCCATGGGCGTTACCAACGGCAATGCGGCTTTTCAGCGGATGCTGGAGAACCTGCTTGAGCCGGTGCGCGACTGTGCGGACCCCTTCGTGGACGATGTGATCATCGCGTCCGGGGACCCCAGCATGAGCTACGAGGAGCTCCTGGAGGCACACGAGAGGGACGTCACTCGAGTGCTGGACCTTCTGGTTCGGCACGAACTCACGGGCAGCAGTGACAAGGCCACCATTGCGGTAAGCGAGGTGGTCTTCGCTGGCCACGTGGTCGGGAACGGGCAGCGAAAGCCCATACCTGGCAAGGTGGCTGCGATCGAGCACTGGGAAAAGCCCAAAACGGTCTCTGAGCTACGGGCGTATCTGGGGTTCTGCAACTACTACTCGGGGTATATCAAAATGTATGCCGAGTATGCAGCCCCCATGACAACCATGCTCAAGGGCAACCGAGAGGAGACCAAGAAGGGGTCCAAGAAGGCTTTGGTCTGGACTGAAGAGTCTGACCGTGCCTTTGAGGGGATGAAGCAGGCGCTGCTATCCGCAGTGGGTCTGCACCTCGTCGATCCCGACCGAGGGTTCGTCCTGCGCACCGACGCTTCCGACTACGCCATTGGCGCTGTGTTGGAGCAAGTGCTTGACGATGGGAGGCACGTGCCCGTGGCCTTCTGGAGCCGAGTCCTGGCGGAAGGCCAGAGACGGACGTGGACGCCCCGTGAAAAGGAGGCGTATGCCATCGTCATGGCTCTCAGGAAATGGGCTGGGTACATAGCCCTCCATCCCGTCACCGTCTGCACCGACCATCAGAGTCTGCAGTCGTGGCACAAGGAGCACGTGGACACCCCCTCAGGTCCCGCCTCCCGACGGGCAAGATGGCATGAGACCTTGGCCAAGTTCGACCTTACGGTTGTTTATATTCCTGGAAAGGATAACACCGTGGCGGACTGTCTCAGTAGGTGGGCCTATCCCGCCAGCAAGGGCATGCAGGATATCTCTGCCCATGGCGATGAGGCTGAGACCGCTGAAGCCAAGAGGATCATTGAAATGGAGCGCCTGATGGAGGAGGAGGGTGCCAAATGCTTCGTCGTCATGGCCGCAGATGCCCCCCTCGCTTCGAGGGTGAGCAGAACGGTCAGTGTACTCGCCCCTGTGGGTGCCGCGGGCGGAAGGCCCGGTCCGGCACCCCCTGTGGGAACTGAGTCCGACGAGCACCTCTTCCCGGAGTCTTGCCTCCAGGACGACTGGACCGACGATTACGCCAAGTCCGAGGCCTTTGCGGCCGAGTATAGGGCTGTGACCGACCCTGACGACGGGCAGAAGTGGCCAAAGGGGCTGACCGAGGAAGATGGCAAGCTCTACCGAAATGGTAAGCTGCTAGTCCCGGAGTCCCGGGTGCTCGAGCTGTGTGAAGCTTGGCACCACCACATGCTGCACCCAGGGGTCAAGAAGCAAGCTCTTGACATGCAGCGTCGGTTCGAGATCGACCATATTGTTTTCTATACCGCCATCAAGAAGGTCAGGAAGGGTTGTTCGGTCTGTCAGGCCTGCAATCCCGATAACCGGAACGTCAAGGGGGAACCCCAATGGACCCCGGTTCCTGACCAGCCCATGGAGAGCGTGGCCATGGACGTCTTCTCCATGCCCGAAGTGCACATTGGCAAGGAGACCTTTGACTGTGTGGTTCTCTGTGTGGACCGCCACAGCGGCTACGTTGTAGCCGTTCCGGCACGCAAAAAGGGGTTGCTTGCCAAGGAAGTGGCAGTCATGATGATTCGTCATTGGCTGACCGTCTTTGACATCCCCCGCACCATTTGCAGTGACCGAGGGCCCCAGTTTACTGGTGGCTGGTTCAAGGCTATGTGTTCCCTCATGGGGATACGTCATGCCAAGAGCGTCGCCTATCTCAGCCGGTCTAACGGCCGTGCTGAAGTGGCTGGACGGCAGCTGTTCGAGAAGCTGCGCAAGATCCACATCACCAATCCACGGCGGAACTGGTTCGAGGAGATGTGGCCTGCTCTGAAGGCCAATCATGACACCCCCACTCCGGGCGGTTTGTCCCCTCACCAGATTCTGTTTGGCAGGGACCCCCTGGGTAGGGGACTTCCCTTGTCTGGTGATGGCATGGCTATGGATGCCAAGGAGTTCTTCGCGCGGCAAGAGCAAACGGCGCGGGACATCCGCCAGCAGCTTGAGAAGGAGCATGCTGAGCGTCAGAAGTCCGCCCCGAGCTCGACAGCGCAGAAGTTCAGGGTGGGAGACCCGGTGTGGGTGATCAGACCCCGCCCCATGGGCACCCACCGCACCAAAACCTGGTTCACACCCGGCGAGGTGGTCCGCAGGATTGGTGAGGACACCTACCGCATCAAGGTGGGTCACGGACAGTTCCGGGAGCGCCACGAGAGTCAACTCCGTGTGCGGGAACCCGACCTCCGTGGCCGACATGTGTCCCTGGACTACGCCAAACATGAGGCCGATTTGGACGACGACTATGCTGAGCAGGACGACTATACTGTCGAGAAGATCCTGGCTCAGCGTCCGAAGGCCTCGGCACCCGGAGATCTGGAGTTCAAGGTTCGTTGGCGAGGCTATGGGCCGTCCCACGACACCCGGGAACCCGTCTCCTCATTCGTGCCGCGGGTCAATACTCCCTTCATGGAGTACATCCGCAAGCACAAGACCAAGATCCATGTCTCGGACTTGGCAGCACTCACCCGGGCGATTGCAGCCAGGGGTGCCTGATCAGCGCCCTGAGCTCTCCCCTGATGTGTTATGAGCGCTTGTGAGGCCGACGAATCGTCCCTGACTTGCCTGCTCTCTTCCATCTTTCGGTGATAAAGTGGCCGTATACCCCCCCCCTGCTGAATCCAGAGGAGGATGGCCCCTCTCTTTCAATTCTTTTCGTCACTCCCCCCCCTGCTGAATCCTTGGGAAACCAGGTAGGGCGACTGACCTTCATATTTTTGAGCTCTTGGGGCCTTGAAGCCCATACGACGTTGCGCAACGGATGCCGCTGTCATCGGCATTGCGATCTTTGAGTGTGTGGTCTGGTTCCATGGCATTTGCGGAATCCAGACCAGTCGACGTGTGTCTCGAGACTATATATGCCTGAACTCAGGCGTTATCCTGTCCATCCTCCTGCATTTGCCTTATCCTGACCGTGGCGTGGTTTGGCACTCTGTTCTGAGTGTGTTTACGCGCCTATTTACCCAAATTGTTGCTTCTTTTTCTGCCCTCCAGGATATGTGCATCTGTATGTTAAGTGTCATCAGCCCATCGCTGAGGGATGGACTGTTCTTCACCACGAATCGGGATACAGAGGCGCCTTGAGTCGCCGTGTACATATCCTTACAGCCTGGTCCAGCCTGGACCAGTACTTGATTACAGATTCTACTGTTTGAGTGCCCGTGATACCGTGTTGCCCTATTCGCTGTGATGTGTGGAGATCCTGATGGCGCCAGGCGGGAAGCCCAGTTGCCTGACTACACTCCCAGCGGTCCGCCACTGTCAGTCCCAGTGTGAGCCTACCGATTTGCAGACGCACTTGCATTCGGATGGCGGCCTCCGGTGCTCCTGACCTCGGTCAGTCTGCCTGGGAAACTGGTGGTTTGAGGAGTCGACGCCTCCGCCCACACTGCATGAGGACTCCCTCATGTATGGCCTTCGTGGCAGTAGGGCGAGGGAAAAGACGGCCTTGATGCCCGATCCCTTCAGGAGGAGTTCCCTTACGATTTGGGGTTCGTAAGGAGTTCGACTATGGCACTCTGGACTTGCGTCGTATGGATATGGACATGGTGCGCCCGAGGAAGGACCCGTGGGGACTCTCCCCAGTCGGCGGGCCTTGGGAAGCTTGGGGTAGCCTGATGGATCTTTGTGGTCGCTCTCGACTTGTGGGGCCACCTCGGCCGTCGTGTGACGCCTATGTTGGCCGTGTATGCCACTGCCACTGTGGTGGTGACCGTAGCAGCCGGCACCCGGTGCGCCTGGTATGGGTTAACGGGTCCTTTGGATGCCGAACAATCGCCGCCAGGACCCGGGACTTGATACTTGATACTATACATGCGCTACGAGCTGTTACAGCAGCATACCTATCCCACTGTGGGATACCTATTTTACTGTGACTTACTGAAGTGAGGATGTGACACCCCCCCCCCCCTTTCAGGGAGTGGTCCTGGGTACCCGCTGCCATGCGTGGGTGTTATCGAGCCCCCCCAGGGTTTGCTCTAAGGAGGGGGGTGAAGCGGTACCCAGAACCCCATGGCCAGGTTACGGCATACAACCGGTCTCCGGTCCACTAACCCCATGCACGGCGTGTTCCGTGCCGTGAAGCCCCGCATCGGCAACCGATGCACCGCCAGCGGAGATTTGTGTATCAGAATATCAGGAATCAACAGGGTTTTATTTTCATATTGTTTCCGTCAATTTTTATGCTTCCGTTCCGATACTCACTGTTTTGACTGCTGGCGGTTGGTTCGCGACTTTACCGTAACCGCCAGTTTAACTGTTTATAATGGAAATTTTAACGCTATCCGTCACGAAGGCTCCAAAGTCGCCAGGAACTGCATGGATGCTTCCGCAATTTTCATAATTAATACTCGCAACCTTAATCCGAATTTTTCAGGATGTCGAAATTGGATTTTCGACTTCGACATCCCCGCACTTGATTTGACCTCTTTCGAGTGGACCTACGTGCTTCCGTATGCACGAATCAACTTCCCTTTTATCCTGCCCTCCATTTGTCTTAAAGATATGGGCAAAACATAGTTGATTCGTGAGGCCACTTGTGAAGGTCATATCTCGTGTTGCTTGCGAGTATTGACGATAAAGAAACGTGGGATGTATTCACAATACTCCCGACGTAATTTAGGAAGCATTATATGCCTTGCGTCTCCACACGTGCGCGCTAGTGTAATGGATCATGGTCAAGAGGGTAGAGTTTGCGTTACAACTCATTGGCCATGATATTGCGTGCGTTAAGATAACTTTCGAGTGTAGCGCGCAAGTGTTGGTGTTGCATAGGAACTCTCCTTGAGTTCCTATGAGCGATTGACACAAAGTTATGCCCTTGGAGGGGCATGACATATCGTGGTGGGAGCCACCTTTTTGGGCAATATTTGGTATGTGCCATGTGTTGTGTTGCGTGCCCATTTGGCGGGTCCATTGCTCCAAGACAAGCCCGCCAATGGACCTCATATTGTGCAAGCCCCTTCTCCATACTCCCTACATTCAATTGCAAGCTTAACCTTCGTGAAGGGAAGCTTGTGTGGTGAAGCCGAAGCGATGCGTTGGGAGCAAAGGGTGTATTTTACAATTTTCCATATTTTCATGTGCCCACTTGGGAAGCAGCGCTCGTAACCTTTCAAGGCGCCCCAAGTGGAGCACATATGTGGGATCGAAGGTCAATGGTGTCAAGTCATTGTGTATAGAAGGATTAGTTGATTGCACGATCCAAGCCAAAGATATTATAATATAATTGTGTGCCTTTCAAGGCACTTTGGTTTGTCTTTGTGCCAATTTTGCCGTTTTTGGCTCGTCATGATGTCAAGTGGCGACCGTGTATCTCAACGTTGCGCTCAATTGACATCATGACCCAAGTATGATATGAGGGTACATACTTCGGTAGCCAACATATCTTGGACCCGGCGAATAACTCCTCTTAGGCTGGGCATACCGTGGCCGCCATGTTGGCGATTTGGGACTATCCCAAATCATGGGCTCACTTGGCGACCCTGCCATTCCCAATACCGGAGGAGTTGGGTGACGCCCCAAAGATATGTTGGACATATATGACTTGATACCAATCCTATGGCACACTCCGGTCCGAGTCGGGCATGTGCCTCATTTGCCCTAACCATGAGTGTGCGCAATTTTGGCCATTTTGAGCATTTTTCCACTTTTGCTGCCCGCCGTGCACTGTGTTCTAACCCTCGTGCACGCCGGACGCATGGACCAATGGACCATGTATGACATGGGTGTTATGGGTAATGGTCCCCATGGTCCACACGCCACGTGGGCGAAGCGGAGCTGCCTTCGTTAAGGCGCTGGGCCAAATTAAGTATGGGCAATTTTGCCATTTTTGCATTTGTGGACCCAATTGGGATCGTCACCACGCCGAGTGGCATGAAGATCTCTGAGAGCCAAGGGCATGGGAGTCTCCGTTGGACTCCCGGTGGATCACGTATGGAATGGCGGATCCGATCTCCAAGCCGGCGTGGAGATATACTATTGGGAGCACACCGAATTTTGGCTCATTTCAGGCAGCCAAAATGACCCAATTTTGGGACCCCAATTTCCCCCTTCCGTGTGGTCAATTGGCGGCCCCATTTCTCTAAGCCCATAGGGAGCCCGGACCTAAATCCAAGTTGTACACTCAGATATAAGTCCTAGGTCCTGCCTCCTACCCTGTGAGCCATTGGCCTTACCTTGGCCGAGCGAGCCACGCGTGGGAATGACGCCAATTTTGGTGATTTTGGCATCATGGCCCCACCTGACTCATCCGTGTTGCCCTGATGCCGGGACCTCAGAGGGAACCAGGTTGGGTGAGGGCTCCAGGGAGTTTGTACTCGAAGGGCATAGGGTCAGTTGCCTCGTCCCTACCTCTGGCGGGTCCGGACGAGGGGTCATGTTTGGGGATTTTTGAGTTAATTTCAGTTTGGGCTGAAACAGCCCATTTTCAGCTACCAACTCCTAGGTGATATTGGCGGGGCCATATCTCTGGCTCAGAGAGGAGTTGGGACCTGCCGTTAAGGGAGCATAGGGAGCCACTGTCGGTTTGCCTTGGAGCCCATTGGTTCCCAGGAACTCGCCTGTGGCTGTGCGGGACACCTCTCCCATTGGCAGGGTTTCAGGGTCCGGACTGAGCAGGGCATGGGTTGTGTTTGAGCCCCCGCCCCCACCAGCCACTGAGAGGGTCGGACCTGGGATTGGGATATGAGTTGGGACTGAGTGTCTATTGTCCCTTGATGCCCTTACCCCAGTCCAGTCTTAACCCCATGTGTACATATCCTGATGTGTTGGTGTACATACTTTCGTTCCCTCTTTGCAGAGTGGCAAGGATTCTGAAACGCTTTGTCACATGACACAGGCGTATTGATGCCCTTGTGAGCGTAGTGCCTTGCCTGCCTGCTCACCTGTGCGTGTCACCGCAGCGTCCCGTGGCCGGCCCCCCACGGGAACGCGTCAGGCTGTATGAAGAAATGGCGCGTGCTGATACACTTATCTGATGATTTCAAACTGTTGTTGACAACATGTACGACGTTCTGGACACGGAGACAGAGAGGCTCCTCAACGATGATTTCAATGCGCCGCGCATGGGCAACATGTTGCGTATTCCCATCTTCAGTTGGCCAACCAAACCCAACGCAGCGGGGGATCCTACGCCGTTCGACGTTCGCTGGTTGCTGATTTCGTCTTAGCCCACGCAAACTGCACCCCCTTGTGGAAGAGGAGGACCCAAAAAACGACAGCCCGAAAAACTATTCTTTTTGGATGTTTTCAGTACACATGACCCGGACACCACCAAAAAAACATCAATTTACCCAATTTGCTGCTTTTTTCCAGTTTTGTTTACTAAAATAAATTATTATTTTGTCTGATTTGAAGGGTGTGTTTTACCAACCTTGTCGCTTTTGTATTTCAACAACCAACTAGTGCGTGCCTTCTCAGGAGCTCATTTTCCAAAATGACATTCAGCGGGTCTCCAGCTGCACCTAAGTTTGTCCTGCAAATAAATTGCTTTTTTATGTCCCTGAGTGCGCGAGGCCTCGCGCACTCAAGGTTGTGGAAAAACGTGTGTACGGAGGACAACAAAAAAGGACATGAAGAGCACAACGTACAAACACGGAAATAAAAGCTCGCCAAAAATGTACAAGCCCTTAAGGGCATATAATTGCATTCACGTCGAAGGCGAGTGCGCGATGACTCGCGCACACATGACTGCAAAAAGGGACAAAACACATGGGTTAATGGTGACTTACTTCTTCTTCGGTGTTGCAACCTTAGACAACCTGGAAGCCAGGTTTCTTGCCACCGTACTTGTCCCATATGGGCAGGCAACAGCACCACGAGACGGCCGGGCACCAGAACGCGAGGGCGGGTTGAACTCTGCACTAGGAGTCGCAGCAGTCTTTGCTTTCTTCTTCGGCTGGTCCTTACACAAATCATGACTTCACCCTGGTCTCCAGTACTTGCTCCGGATCCTCGCCTTCTGTCTCCTCATCGGCATCGTCGTCGTTTGATTCTCCGGGCTTGTCCGATTCCTTCTCTTTTCCTTTTAGCCGGCTTCTTGCTACTCGAGGGGGTTCCTTTTCCGGCTGCAGTACCCTGAATTTGTACAACTTTGGCAGTCTTCTTCACCTTGGCTTGGGTCGGCAAGGTAGGTGCAGGTGCAACAGGCTCAGTGTCGTCAGCAGGGGCCTCAGTCAAGGTCTGTTCCTGGACGGCTTCTGCAGCATGCACCTTCTGGTGCCCTTCGAACCCTCGGCTGCTGTCCAGAACCTACAGTGGAATGCCACGCAGAAGCCAATCTTCCTGAGTATCCCAAGTTGCAGCTGTTGCTCCCTGCTCCGTCTGATCGGCCTCCCACATTTACCGCATGATGAGGGCATGCTGCAGAGCACCTCCAAAGGCATTCGCAAGGTCCTTTTGCTTGATCGCTGACACAGCCAGAAACGCCACTTTAGTCCTCCCCGACTCGTCGGACATCGCAATTCTTGGGGCCATGGCAGGCGTGTCATCCACAACAACCACTGCATCAGCATGCGCAGAGACCAAAAGGTATTTGTCGAGGTACCACAGCACGTGAATCAGAGGCATGAAACCACCGAGGTTCTTGTTCTGCATCTCTTGGAAATGTCCAGCGGAATACGTCACATAGTTCGGCAACTGCAATTTGTGATGAGGAAGGACGAATAACGGAGGCAGCAGTGCGCGAGGCCTCGCGCACACAACGGCATAGAAACTGACGAAAGAAGCAGATATACCTGCGTATCCTAGTGGCTCGTTGTTCTGATCCACATACAGTGCTAATCAAACTGACACATGTTGCTGGTCACGGGACCCGATAACCAAGAGTATACCGGCAACCGAGCATGGTAGAAAGGCGCTGTGGTTGGATCCTTGTCCCTCGCCATACGCCACAGCCTCTGCCTGTCGCGGCCACTATGGTGCACAACATCAGGCTCGCCATAGAAAATGACGTCCTTCCCCAGGATCATCACATCGAACAGCCACTTCGGAACAAATCCTGCAGAGTCATATTCCACGAAAAGGTCAGCGTTGATGACCCACAACGGGTGCTGCGAATCCCGGAAACGGGCTGGTGGTGTCTCTTCGATATCCTCAATACGGCATGCCGTCAAACTGAATTTGCTCGTTTGTTCGTCCTGCTTGGAAACATTGATCACTTTGCCAGTACTCAACTGTGTCTGTGGCGGTGCCGATGATGGTGCCTCAGCCTTCCTTTGCAATTGTTTCTGCACGACCAGCGTCTGCGGTGATGGAGGTGCCTTTGTCCCCAGTCCGCCACAGAGGTGCACCGGTCAATGTCTTCCACTTTGGACACGGCGACCGGTACCTCGAACTTTTTGCGTCTTCCCAATAACCCCAATTTCCCAGGCCAATCCTTAGTTGCGTCGTGCCCAGCGCTGCGACTTCTGCTCGGATCTTCGCATCGGCAGCTGTGCAGATGTGAAAAAGGTGGTTGATTGCGCGAGCCCTCGCGCACTGAAGCTGCGAAACTGACGCATACCTGCGGTTTGGTTGACATAATCCTTATTGTCCGGATGGTCAAGATGGAAAGTAACCCATTGTTCCGTAATCAGCGCGTCAATATAGTTCTTGGTGGTGCCTAAGGTCCAGTCCTTCAGGTTCATATGCGCACAGACTTTCTGCAATAAACTTGGTAGATGCAGTCCCTCCAGCTTCTTGAAGGCATTCCTTGTAACGTCCTCTTTCTTGCTCTTGCTCTCGAGGTTTTTCATACCAGTAACTGCCTCACGGTCGCAGTAATACGCCACGGAGAATATGTCCCTCCAGTTCTTGAATGTCGAGTCCTACGAGGGAAAACAGTGTCATGGAGTGCGCGAGGCCTCGCGCACTGTAACTGTGTGACACACGAGCACATCCTGTGTGTCCTGGTTCCTCCAACAACTCGGGTGCAAGAAACGCAGAGTTGACGGCAGCCTGGACAACAGCAGCCTTGAACCGTTCGAAATCTTGTGGTTCTTTTTCCCGCTTCTGGTCATCAATGTACAACAACATGTTGTCCAGCGCCTCGGACAGCGGAATCCACGTCACAGACTGGCTGCCAGCTTGTTGCAATCCTGCAACCTTGGCCCGGATCCTCCAGAGCGTTTCGTACTTGAGAATGTCAACGTAGCAAAACTCCTGCCAGTCCTCCGATTCTTTGCCTTTTGCGAGCCGCATGTCCTGAATCGCCTTGCATGTTTCTGTCCCATGTTTTTGCACTATGCATCCCCTCAATCCCCGGTTCTGTCCCACGTTGACCGTTCAGAACGTATAGCGAGCCATCTGCAACGCAAATCATGTACCACAGCAACGAGAAGAAATGTCCTGGATTGAATGCGAAGCGGGTCATACTGCTATCTGCCCACGCCGTTACGCGCAACGGTCCAGGTGGTGGCAGTGCTTGGTATCCCGCCACTTTCTTGGCAACGTCGTCGCGGTCGATCTGTCGGATCTGACCCCGCTCCTTGGTCTTGTCAATCTTCAAATCAGTAATCTTTACCTTCACTGCTTCACCATTCTCCTTCCGCAGCCACTGTTGAACGTCAACTGTGAGCTTCATCTCCAGTATCGGCTTCTTGTCACCCTTCTTCTTGCGTCCTCTCTTCGGCGTGTCCCCTTGGTCGGTCCCTGCTGATGACTCCATGGCCTCTGCGTCAGGTGCTGGACATTCTGGTGACCCTGGTTGACTCATGATGCCAAAAACCACCTGAAAAGGGCAAATCGCATGACGTGAAACACGGTCATTTCAACTCCGAAATCAGTCGAAACGGTATTTTGCAGGTCGTTGTCGCAAATCTGTTGCACAACCGTCTTTGCTGTGACCAATTCCACCGGACTTAGCGACCTACTCAGTGTGCTAGGCCTCGCGCACTCACATCGCATTACAGACCTGTTTTTCGTATCGTTTAGTGCGCGAGGCCTCGCACACTGCGGGTGTCAGTTACCGCATGCGTTGCCGCACGTTGCGTGTTGCTGCTTCCTGTCTGTCCGCATCCATATGTGTTCTCCGCCCCACAACAGCATCCAGTTTCCGTTTCAGTTGGTTGGTGGGATTGGTTTTTTGGTCCATGAGGGCATCCGGTACGCTGTGACCAAGTAGCCGGTAGTGGTCGTAACCAAGGGGTTGTGTTGGTGAGGGTGGAAATCTTGGTAACCTCCGCGGCCACGAAGTTGCAACGGTGCTGACTCGGTTGGACTTCCCTTCCACGTAGGCCATGCAAATCCGGTCTGTCGCCAAAAATCTTGTCAGTCGTTGTCGCATCCTGTGTACCAGGTTCTGGGGAATGTTTTGCACACCCACGCGTTTGCCACCAGGTCCAACTTTTAGTAACAAGTAATGGTTTTCCACCTCCTCAACAGTAACAGAACCGGTGTGTTTCGCCTTGTCCCGCACCAAGTTGCTCAACATCCCTTCTCCAAAATTCTCTGAGTGTGCCTGACCTGGCAGGTCCTGGTGCCACTTGCTGTTCTACAGCAATGTGCACATGATGCTGCGTTTGTACTTCAATACGGTGTCACACGGTCCTCGACGCAGCCTCCGCAAGGGACACAAACTCAACTGCAACACCTCCTGAGCCCGTGACCCTGTACTGTTGTTTTTCCCCGACCAGTTGCACTCCCATACCAGGTGACCCAAGTACAACAACAGTGGGCACAATTCCGACAACAAATGCAACACTGCGTTTGCCACTGCTGCCCTGTTGGCATGTGCCGTGACACGACCACTGATTGCAGTTGCAGCCTGTGCCTTGTGACGATACGGGCGTAGTATTCTGGGTGTGGCAAGCATCAGCGCTGCAACGGTTTTCTCCATGACTATCACCTTTGGGTATAATAGCATTGTTGAACCAGGGCGTAGCAGACCTTTCCGTAGGTAGGTTAGAATAGGCCAAAACACCCGAAAAGTGTGTGTAACAACATACTTGTACGCATGCCAAACACTGTAAAAAACAGGTACATAATGCAGGTAGGCACGCATGTTCCATCGTTGGTTCTTTGCACCGTACAAAAACTTTAGTATCCTGTAGTGTATGTTTTCGTTAACCAACAGCGGTAGCCCTCTGTTTGTCTGTTGTGCTGTGTCCTTTGCAAACTGCAACAAGTTTGACAGACGAACACCAGCGGTTACCTTTTCTTTTAACAGGGCAAACGGGCGCCACACCGGTGCCTGCACAGTCCTTGTATCCCTCCTCACATCCAGCGGTGCTCCCACGTTTCCGGTGTCTGGTACACAACCAACCGCATAGCCCATGTCACGCAGAGTCCCGGGGATTCTCCTTTCACGCTGTTGAACAGCCCTTGCGACTGTCGTTATCCGTGCTGCCAGGTCCTCAATGACTGGATGTCCTGCCCAGTACGTAGGGCCTCTGTTTCAGTTGAAGTACTGCCATTGCAGTACAGTTTTGCGACCGGTCATTTTTGTCTGGGTGTGTCGTGTATTGTGCCCGGTACCAGTTGTCCATCCACAGCACGCAACACGATGCAAGCACCAGTGACGACGTTCCTTTGAGTGCTGCTGCTGCCTGTTCGTCCACTGTATCTGCGGCGGCGTCTGCTTGTCCAAGTCGTATTTTTCTTTTGCTTTTTTTCGTCTTTCTGTTTGCATTAGGTACGCTGTTGTGTTTTCTGGTTTTTTCCTGGTTGGTACTGCCCGTTGACGCATCAACAGGTACAGGTTCCAGCCCTCCTGTCGCAAAATGCGCAGCAAGCGTTTGTCCTCTTGCCTTTTTGCTGCTGGTAAACTGTGGCGCGTTCTTTTGCTGAACCTGAGTCGCTGTGCAAATGTTAACACCAGTTGCGCCACCAGGTTGTTCCGTTTCAGTCCTTTCCACAAGTCGTCTGCTGTTTCGTATGCTGGTTCTGCCGCGCATGCATCTCTTAGTGCTGCTGCTCCTTTGCTTACTTCTGCAACTATTCGATGCCTTACGGATTTTCTGGCTCGAAGTGGCATTTGGCGTCTTTCTGTGTTAAATCGAATTCGCGCACATATTTTAATTATCGTTTCGCACAGCGTTCTTTAAAAAAAGTGTCTTTGAAAAGATCTGGCCTTTGCCTGTCGTCATTTCTGGTGCGCATGCTGCCGACGCAATTTGTATTTGGTGTCTGCGTGCGCTCCGTTCCCAGTAACCGAAAACCGTTTTCCCAGCCACAATTTTCTGTTCTGTTTCCGTCTTTAGACCAAGTTGGAAAAAAAACCCTATCTTTCGGGCAGCGAAGGGTACGGCCGCTATTGAAACTGGACACGTCTGCCATTGAGTGGCTGTTGGAAAAAAGCAAATCATTTCCCTGATCCCCTGATAAATATAACGAAGGTTACCGATGTAAAATCGACTGTCAAAATTGGTAGCCGTGAAAGGGAATGTAAATACCGGCGAAGCCTGACCTGCCTGCCTTTTCATTTTCTTGTGTGGTTTGAGTACGCGAGGCCTCGCGCACTGATTGTTTCCGTGGGACAATGTCCTATGCCGTGTTATATCTGACCAACCTTGTGTCTACACACACATATACCGGAAAAATCAAATGTGTTTGTCCATCTGGCACTGTACCTGCAATTGTACGCGTCATATTCATTCTGAAAATCAATACATAACGTGACCTGAGTGCGCGAGGCCTCGCGCACTCCGGATGCCGAAATTTGTATTTATTTTTACTTTGGAGTATATGTGTTTCACCTAACATGGGAAGTCTGACCGTCATACACTTTCATTGGTCCTTCGTCAACATAACCTTAGTTTCAATAACGTGTGGGAGCTGTGTATTTCCGCAAACGCCAGTCCTCATGGTTTTTATGTTTCTTAACAAACTCTACTTTGAGTATCTTGAGTGCGCGAGGCCTCGCGCAGTCCGAAGGACGTAAAATATAAAAAAACATCCCATTGAGGAACAGGGAGTTGCACAATGCTGAAAAAGCAATTTGTTTCACTACGCCCAAAATCACGTTCATCAAATATCCAAAAAAATAGTTTTTTTGCCAGGTTACGAACCGGTCCTTTTCTGCGCGTTCGGCGCGCAAAACAGGGTGCAGTTTGCGTGGGCTAAGTTCGTCAGCGGACAGCTGGAGCAGAAGGGTATAATTTCGTCGTTATGTTTTCTCTTTGCGCGAGGCCTCGCGCAATAACTTCTCCCTCTTTGCAGAATCTGAATCATCTGACGTTTGGACCTTCTAAAGTACAGGAGATGGTAGACACTGAATTTGGCGGCCCCCTGCCGATAACGCATGTTATGTGGTACTTCGATACTCACCTCCATCACCTGAAAGAGATTAAGGGCTTCAGGCCTGCTTTTGCGTTCATTGGTGTGCAAGACTGCTGCCATCGAGCCGGATTCTCGCATGTACCTTCTTGGTGTGTCCGCCAACAGTCTCTCTGACTGGGCTAACAGAGTGCAGAATCAGCTGAACCACATCTTTACACAAGGGTCGAAGCTGGACGAGTCTGGTGATTGGGACCAGCAGGCCAACTGGACAAACAGTGGTATTCCCCTTTGGGTTCAGGATGAAAAGTACGGTTCTGATGCGTGCAAGCTGAAGGAGGAAGAGATTGTTCAGAAGGGTCAAGCTGCAGAAGCACAGGCCCCTGCAGCAAAGCGGAAGTCAACTGGTGAGGAACCTGCCCCTAAGAAGAAGAAGACTGCTTCCAAGCCTCAGGCCGCAAAATTGGGTACCGGTGGAGATACCGACGAGAGCGATGGAGATGAGGAGGAGGAGAGCGAAGAAGAAGAGGAGGAGGAACCGCAGGTCTCTCAAGGCAAGACAGCAAAGAAAGCAGCAGTGAGACCGGGCCCCAAGGAGAGCCGGGCCAGACTTCCATTCAAGCAGCCAGCTCGTCAGTCCCAACCAAGAGACCAGCCCGCAAAGCCGCGGCCAAAGGGTAAGACGTGCATTGCTACGTCTATGGGTGCTAAGCTGCAAGCTGCTCCGAAGAAAAAGTAATTTCTTCGCTTGTTCTGATACATTATGCGCGAGGGCTCGCACTATGCATTCCTCTTCGACGACCTTTTTGCTGTCACTTTGTGCGGCACATTTTTCCCTGTCTTGCATTTCTTGTGCTGTTGTGCTTATGTTTGCGCGAGGCCTCGCGCAACGAAGGGTGTGAAAGAATGCTTCTTCTGGTGCTGCGTGCAACATGGATTTCAAAAACCTGTTTTCGAAAGGATTGCTACCTAATTGGTATTTTCATATGAAAGCATAAGTGGTAGAAGAAAGAAAAAGTCATGGTTTTCCAAAAAAAGCCGTGCATTTTCAGGGAGATAAATTTTTTTCTAGGGCAGTCGGTTTTCTTAAAAATAAATCAAAACCTTCCAAGTAATCCATTTTTCGCTTGATTTTATGTCTCTTTGTTTTTGGGTCCCCCAAACAACTATTTTTTCTGAGTGGTGCAGACAGGCACTTTTGGGCAGATTTTGACCCTGCAACTTGAGCCGCCTAAGACCGATTGCATCAAGTGACAAAGAAATGGGGCCTTTGTGTGCATGCCCTGTCACACCCAAAGTCAAAATTTCCCAAGACAACGTGTTGTGCACAAGTGCTTCGGCCAAGGTAGCTCAGTACCCTACTTTCCAGAACCTAACAAAGAAGTCTGGAACAAAGGGGACCTTTGAGGATCTTTTTGGCTGAGCAACCCGCCCTGTCATCAAAACTGCACATCAATAGACATTAGCTTCAGCAAACGTGTGCCGCCATCGCCGTGTAGTTCTTTTCTTGATCCCAAACCCTCAGTTCCGAGAAGAGGTCAAATTGTGCACATAAGTTATGGCCAAACCGGCTGAGTACCGCAGTTTACATAATTTAAACCTTGTCTATGATCATTTCTCATGAACTCTTTTTGTAGGTCCCTTAGGGAACGGAGACCCTACAACACAAAATTCAGACATTACTTCTGACCCTCTCAAATGAAGTCTCTGCATAGCCCATCCTCCGAAGGGGGACCCTTGTTGTGAAACACAAGCTTTGTGCAATGCACTCAAAACCTCCAATTTCATCAAATGCTTGCAAATGGTACTTTTTCACTGCATGCACCATACAACAAAGAAAGTGAAATGGGACCGTGTGCAGCAGTACTGCACCACTAACATATGAAATTGTGCACATAGGCTGTGGCCGGTACAAAATTTGTCGATCCCTTGTGGCTTAGTAGGTTCAAAAATAGACATCCTCCATTTTTACCCCCTCCAACGTCCAGGTCTTTTTAACATTTTGGGTGTTCAAATGAAATATTATTTTGCTGGATTTGAAGGGCCGGTGATGCCAAAGTTGTTGTTGTTGTATTTCAAAATCCAACAAGCAACTGCCATTTCAACAGCTCAATTTCAAAAATTCGATTCTGCGTACCAACAGTAGTAACAAAGTCTGTCCTGCGAAATAAATTGTTTTTCTTGCTCCTGAGTGCGCGAGGCCTCGCGAACTCAAAGTTGTTGAAACAATTGTGAACAGAAGGCAGCAAAAACACGACGCGAAAGTAAACAAATGCATACACTGAATTAAAAGCTGTGCAAAATTGTACATGCCCTTAAGGGCATATAAATGCCTTTGCTCGGAAAGCGCGTGCGCGAGACCTCCTGCACACATGACTCGAGAAAAGAGGAAAAACAACTCGGTTAATCTTGACTTACTTCTTCTTTGGTGCTGCCGCCTAGGCCAACTTGGCAGATAGGCTTCTTGCCACTGAACTTCCCCCACTTCAAGAGGCAACCCTACCTTGGGATGGCTGACAACCAGAACGTGATGGTGGCTTGAACTCTGCACCTGCAGTCTTGGCTTTCTTCTTCGGCTGGTCCTCTGGCGCATCATTGGGACTTGTATCAAAGTGAGAGGCGTGTGCCTGCTTCCGCTTTTGTGCTTCATTACTTGCTCCGCATCCCCTCCTTCCACCTCTTTGTCGGCTTCGTCATCCTCTGTTTGTTCCACCTTGTCCAATTCTTTTCCTTTTTCTTTTGCCTGCTTCTTGCTAATTGAAGGGGTTCCTTTTCCTGCTGTAGTACGCAGAGTTGGCACAACGTGGGCGTCTTCTTAATTTTGGGCAGGGTAGGCGCAGTCGACTCACTGTCATCGACGGGGGCCTCAGACACAACTTGTTCTTAGGGAGTTTCTGCAGCATGCACCTTCTGGTGCCCTTGGTGACCTCGGTCTCTATCCCAAACCCATCATGTCCCTGCCCTCTATGATTATGACGGACATTAAGACAAAGGTTACCGATGTATCAGGGACAGTCATAGGTGGCATGCTTGAAAGGGAATGTAAATGCCGGCGTAGCCTGACCGGCTCGCTCTTTTAGTTCATCATGATGTTTGAGTGCGCGAGGTCTCGCGCACTGATTGTTTCAGTTCAACAATGTTTTGGGTAGTCTACTATGTGTCTACCGCTATGTCCACAGACACCTACACCACACAAATCCAATTTGTTTGTCAATATGGTACTACACCTGCAGTGTTAAAAGTCATATTCCATCCGAAAAACGTTGCATTATGTGATCGGAGTGCGCGAGGCCTCGCGCACTCGGGACGCCGATTTCCTATTACATTTGTACAGTAGCGTACACGTGTTGTACCAAACTATGGGAAGTCTACCTTTCATACACTTTCATTCCTCCTTTGTAAGTACAATGTGAGGTCCAATGACCTGTGACAAATGTGCACTTCCATATACCTCCAGTCACCGCTGTTTTTGTGGTGCCATAGGAAACTGGTTTTTTGAATATCTTGAGTGCGCGAGGCCTGGCGCACTGAGATCATCGCAAAATACAAAAACACTGCCCACTGTAGAACACTGAGTTGCATAGTGCCAAAAAAGATTTATTTCACATTGCCTAAAAACAACATCATCAATTTTCCCAATAAATAGTTTTTTTGCTGTGTTGTGAACTGGTCCTTTTCCCTGCATTTGATGCGCGAAACAGGGTGCAGTTTGCGTGGGCTAAGTGCCATGAGATACTGAAAAGCAGTTGCAAAGCTTTGGACGGCTTGCTGTGGAACAGGGCTTGGTGCCAAGATGGTTGCAGCTTTCATAATCCACGGGGCTTCGGTAATGGTCGTGCCTAAAAATAGGGGCCCTTTCTTTATTTCAAAGAAAAGCAAAAGAAAAGAATGATGTACATAAAGGTTATATTGGTGCCGAATGAATGACCATTTGGGTAATTGATATCAAGAAAGGAACCATACGACTAAAAAGGGATAAATGATACTATATCAAGAAAGATGTCCTTGATTAGTGCCCTAATGATTTTGATGAAATCCTGCAGTTTTTGACGTTGAAAACCCAAACCAAAGCAGTAAGTAGAGCAAGAACAGGATGTGGATCGAATCAATGAATAGTTCTGCATTCCAGTATATCACAGAAGGGCTGCAAATGGACAAAGCAGGCTCAAATACAAAGATTCAATCACAAATGGATAAAACAAATGATTTTCAGTGAAAACTGGCCTGACTTTAGCCTCCAAGTTAGCATTAAGCACTTCATGTGCACTCTTTTGGATGAAATGGAGCTGGTTAGGAATATGGGGCAAAGGAGTTAGGCCAGACACAGAATATGACTTGGCCAAGCAACTGAATTCAGATATAGTTAAAAGGTAAAACCACAATAAGTGGTAGAAACAGTTGAGTACAGGGGTCTTGGGGTGGGGGTCCACTAGGCCTAACCTCCAAGGCCTTAGGCATGAAATGCCTATTTAATTTCGGTATAACCTCCGTGAAGGAAGATATCTCCGCTCAGTTGAGTGGTAGGGGTGAACTTCATGGAGGGCTAGGATTATAACCCTAGTTACTTTGAGAAGGTGTACCTTAAGCTTCAAAAGAGAGATAAAAATACTTAAGTAAGTCTTAGCATCAACAAAAGCGTTTTAAGGGGGGCTTGACCTCGATCAAGCCCTCCAAGAAAGACATGGCCATGACGTTTTCTTACTCCCCCCTGGAGTACTAGTTGATCAAGCTAGTAGGACCAAGGAAAAAGGCTCAAATATCCCCAGAATTAGCTCAGAAAATGCATTAAACCAACCAAAAACATTCCCATCAGGTTTTAGAAGCCTATCACACTGTAGGTACCCATGAAAAACAGTGTAATGTACCGTGAATGATGTCCTTTCGATGGGGCATTCCTCAAAAGTTGCCAGCGTGCGATGAAAACGTTTGGTAAAAATTTGGGGGTAGTGGGGTTTGAACCCAGGACTCCCTCCCTAGAGCACACATGCTTGCCCACTAGGGTACAGTGGAACGCTCTAATGCGGGCGGCTATCGCTGTATAAACAGCGTTTTAGTAAACCTCCTACCAAAGGCCAGGGCAGAGCAATACTCCCGATGGAGGGGACAAACCTCCAGGAGCTTCAAAAAAAGCAAATGGAACCAACAGGGAGTGAATCCTGTGGTTTAGCGAAAGGTATAGCAATTTAAGAAGTCAAATCGCTAAAAATTGACGAAACGATGCTAGAAATCGTCATTTTTAGACTAAAACCTAAAGTCACAGACAAGTGCAACAGAAGCGGACTCCGGTAAAGGAGTTGCGCAAGCGTAAACGGCTCTGGAAAAAGAAGGTATGCGCCGTAGTTTTCAAAGTTTTAAAAGAAATTTTGGCACATTTGCATCAAAATTTTTATAAACTGTAGGAAGAAGTATTGAAAAGAAACCCACACCACAGAGCAGGTGGACAACCCACCTCTCAGGTATGTCAGTGTCATTTCACATGCATGCGTTGCGTTCCTGTTGGTTGCTTCGTTAAAGTAAGTAAGTAAGGGCGGCCGTGTCCGCAGCCTCATCTGACATCCCCTTGTTTGTTTTACATGGTGGCCGCCACTGGCGGGAAGGGGAGCTCTCCACCATCAGTTCCCCTGGCGACCCCTGTCTCAGCTCACGGCCGAGAACTTCAACCAGGTTCCCTTGGGGCATGACCGGTGGTAAGTTTCCTTCAGTCGCTGCGCTCACGGTCTCAGCTCCTTCCGGTCACCCATCGAAGGATCCTCCGGTCTTCTCCCCCTGGCACAGCCTTTCGAGCGCCTGCAGGCGGGTTTCCTGTGGATAGCCGTCGCCGATAGCGCAGCATTTCTCTTTCTCAACCACATTCCACCACTCCCGATTCCTCACGGGCTGGAGTACCCACTCGGCTCCCGGATGCACTTGGTTGTCGTCCATCCGCGGCTGGAGGCCAGGGGCCGACCCTTTCCACGTTCCCCCAGGTCCCGCTCACGCGTGAACCCACGTGCACTCAGGCCATTGACCCGGGGACCTCAGGGTCAACCCTCACTCCTGCGGAAACCTCACCGCCGTCCCGGAGTTCAGGGCATTTTCCCGACTTCCCGTGGTCAGGCTCCCCATGGTTGGCCCATGGTTCACCACTCCATGGCGACTGGTTTCCCAATCGCACGGGGCTGTTGCTCAGTATGCTCCGCCTCCCCTCATCCCCTGGTTTGCAACCCCGCTACATCCCGTTCCCCTGTGCCACGTCCCGTCACCCATCTCGGCCTATTCCCCGCGTCCCGTGCCTTCCCATTCTCCTGGGGCTGTCGTGCGGCCCTAGCCCCACGCCCTTCTCTGTCCTGTCCCCTTCTCCCTTCATCCCGTGTTTATACCCCACCGGGCCGCCAGCAACCCTGTGGCGCGGGCCCACTGGATCCTCATCCATCCGGGGACCGTTTCGTGCGCCTAGCACGGGTCGCTCCCTTCCCGCCCCCGTCCCTTTCCCCTGTGCCACGTCCCGTCACCCATCTCGGCCTCCTCCCCGCGTACTGCGCCTTCCCATTGTCCTGGGGCTGCTGTGCGGCCCTAGCCACACGCCCTTCTCTGTCCCGTCCCCTTTCCCCATCATCCCGTGTTTATGCTGCACCGGCATGCCAGCAACCCTTTGGCGCGGGCCCACTGGATCCTCATCCATCCGGAGACTGTTTTGTGCGCCTAGCACTGGTCGCTCCCTTCCCCACCCCTTCCGTTTGGGTGGTGTGTTTCTTTCTTGACCTGTTTTGGGCCCTTCCTCCTGACCCCGCCCTCGCTTCCCCTGGTACCCGTGCCTATTCCCGACCGGGTCACCTGCTGCTTTTTTTTTTTCCTGTCCTTTCGCGCGCCACCCGCGGCCCCTCTTCTGCACCGTTTGCTCCTGGCCTGCCTGCTCGCTCTGTGCTTTACGCCCTCCGGCGGTGCTTTGTGGTTTTGATTGTTTTTTTTTCCGGTCTGCCCCCCCCCCCTTTCCCGCTGTGCATCCTGCCTTGTGGTTCCCTCCTCCCTGCATGCACGCACGTCAGCACTGCACTGGTCATCGGGTCACGGCTCCCCTCGGTGTTCGTTCCTGTCCCATCGCCCTCCTGGGGCGTGGCCCTTGGTGGTCCCCGGCCATGCCAGGTGGGCGCCCTCCCTCGCGTCACTCTCCTCTCTTCCCTCTCTTCTCTCCCCTCTCATATGTCTCTCACCCGCCCTCTTACTGTTGCTCTCCTGCTCCGTGTGCTCTCCGCTGGTCTTCCCAGCGCCAGGGCTGTATCTCGCGCGCTCTCACGCGCCTCTTGGCCTCTGCCCGGTCCTCCGTCCTGTAGGCCGACTTGGGCGGCCTCCCCAGGTACCCCTTCGGGGGTATTCCCCCATCTTCCGCCCCCGCCGGCCTCCCCCCCATAAGTTCCCTGATGGTGGGGCGGGGCGGCCGGTATGGTTCAATGCGTGTCATCGGCATGGCCTTTCTCTGCGCGAGACGAGGTGTACCTTTGTGCCGTTGTTGGCCCCCTGCTTCCCCCTCCTCCCGCGCGGCCCTGTCCGTTGGGTTCACCTGCTTTTTTCTTTGGTTGCCTCTCTTGTTGCGCTCATCGCTGCTCATGGCCCAATGCGACGCCCACCACGCCCCGTTCCTTTCCGACCCACAATGGCCAGCACGCCACGTCTTCCAAAGGTACCTCCGCGCATGTGCTACGAAGGCAGGGCGCGACATGCCGGGGCCCAAGGACATCGACACGGCGTACACAGCCTTCCAGCGCCAGCACCCCCGGCCCCGCCCGAGCGAGCACGAGACCCCCAACGACGGCGGCACGACGCAGGAGGAGCCCACCCCGTCAGCCGAAGGCTGGACACCACCCACCATCCTGCTGCTAGCACCAAACGGCCACAAACATGCTACCCGCACCGTCCAGCGACACCATGCCCCCTGGTCCATCCCCAAACACAATGCACCGGAGACCGATGTACCACCAGTCAGACACAGTGACCAGGGCATACCACGCACGTGCTGGCACTGCGGCCCGGCAGCCCTCGACACTCCGTGGCCCCTGCTGCACCTCATCTCCACCCACTACCGCACCCCCACCGCCGCCGCCACCGCCGACCAGCAGGCATGGCTCTCCCCCTGGTTTCACACGGTACCCCCAGACCACCCGGCGCACGTAGCCTGGACCCGGACACCCACGGCGACATGGACGTTCACCAACGAGCGGGCAGACCCGGACAGCATAGCCATGGAGTACGACCGCTGCGACCCACACCGCGCAGGACCTCAGGAGGCACCCATGCGCCCCCTACAGCACAAATGCCCCACCCTCCGCGGCGACAAAGACGACAAGGAGCGGCGGCAGACCATCACGTGCCAGAAGTTCCACCCCAATACGGGATACCTCTTCCACCTAATGTACGCGTATATCACCCAGGGACGCCGAGACAGGGGCCTCCTCCGCCTCACCCCACGAGCCCAGGCCATCATCACCCAGGGAATAGGCGTCTATGCAGCGCCACTACTGCAACCCACGCAAATCACCGCCAGAACCACCCAGGGGAACCCAATCTACGTCTATCACCCCACAGCAATCGCCCGCCTACCCATACCCAGCGACACCGACATCATCTACTTCACTGACGCATCCGGCACCCAGCAACGCACCCCCACGGTCGGTTGCGCCTCCGTGCGCGTCACCCGGCACGCGGACGGCCTCCACGTGGAACACCACACCGGGACCACCATCTTTGGGGCGTCCTCCCACGGCGAACTGCGCACCATGGCAGACGCCGTCACCGCCACACCGCCACCCACGACGGTCCGGCCCCGCAACATCTGGGTAGTCGTGGACGCCACGGTCGACATCCACCTCACCAGGCGCTTTGCGGACCTGCCCCTCCACATAGCACTCGAGTCCGGCCTCACCACACAAGCGTTGGGACTATGGATGGCCTTCAAGGGCATGCACCCCCAGGACGCCCTACACATCATCAAGCAGGAGTCACACCGCTACGCATACGGCAATGGACGCGCAGACACGCAGGCCAAACACCAGAACACCAACCACACCCCAGGGCTCGAACGCGTGCGACTGGACACCCCACACCACAGCCACCTGCAGCACCTGCCCCCGATACCCCTGGCCACACAGCCCCCCCAATGGATGCCCGAGGACACGCCGTACACGGATCGAGACAAGCAGTACCACTACCCCACACCCATCTAGCAACTGGCCACCACACTGGGCCACCCAGCGAACACCGAACTCCTCCGACGCCTCGAAAACTCCGTCCACACCCCCCTCTACTACTCCGCCCTACGCCCGGATAGCCTCCCGGCACACCTACAAAAGCCCCGACTCCAACTCGCCCTCGAACAATTTCCCCTCCTCACCCAATACCACCGATGGTATACGCGCCGCTCGATCCACGTCCCCGCAGGACACACCAAATGCATCTGCAGCGACGCGGAAGAAGAAACATGGGACCACTTCAAGGCGTGCCCCCTGTACAGAGGACTGGACACCCTCACAGACTGGAACCCAACCCACACCATCGCACAGCACGCGGGATGGCTGGCGCAGTCCCCGGCGATCCAGCAACTCACCACCGTCCTCAAGCAGACGGAGGTGCTCGAGGCAGTCCGCAGGGGACTCGTCCACACTGCCGTCTACACCTTGCTACGCACCCACGCGGAGGACCCCCAGGCCACGGCGGCGCACATGCAGCGGACGGCCGTTGCCAAGACGGCGGAGCAGCTCACATACCGCACCCACAAATACCTGCAGCATGCGGCAACCCTGCCCCCAACAGACCAATCCCACCTCCTCAAACTCCTGTTCTACCAACCATGAGAACCTACCCCGTGACGTACCAACACCGAACCCCCACCACGTCTACACACGGTCCACCGAGCACAGCACTGGCACAGCACACACGGGCGCCACAGGCACCGCACACGCTCCCACCAGCATGCGCGCGCCACCAGCCCCCATCCCCCCACGCCGCCGTCCGTCCACAGGTACCACCAACCACCAGCCACCGCATGTCCCCTCTGCGTTCGCCAGCGGCTACCACAGACAGCCCTGCCCTGCACCCCAGACCACTGGGTCTGCCTGGGAGCCGCGCACCGCCTCACCCACTGCCCCCACTGCGGGGACCTCAACCTCCGCCACCGCGAACGGCCCGCGGCCCCAGCCGCACCCCCCCCCCCCAGCCACCCCAGCTTTTTCGGGTACCTCACCGACACTCTCCGGGACCAACTGGGAGGGTACTACGTGGCGGACGCGGCGGACCACGCATGGGCCATAGCCGTGGCCGCGGGCAACACACCCCTGCCCCCCCACAGCCCACACCTACGCCACAGCGGAGGCGGCTTGAACGTGGCGGCCCGCCACATCCTCCTCGCCCTATACCTCCACCACCGAGACCTACACCTCCCAGACCCACAACTCCCGGCCCCCCAAGCAGCAGCCCTGACGCCGGAAGCGTGGGCCGACACGGTACCAGAGGAGATAGCAGCCTACCTCCGAACCACGTGCCGCCGGTTCGCAAACGCCCTCGGCCGACGGAAGGGAACACCCTACCCCCTCAGCGCACTCCTCTACCCGGCTAACCACCCCCACCCCGCACAACAGACGCCCCCGGAGGGCTGGGCGTCTTTTCGGGACGCCCACCTGGCCGCCCCCGACGAGGCCACCGCCAGGCGGATGGGCCTCACGGACCAGGAGGCCTACGTCAGAGGCCTCAAGACGAGCCTCCAAGAGGCACACCGCTGGCGCGCCCGCTCCCCGTCGCCCCCACGGGGACAGGGGGGTTCACCCGCCCCCGACACCCACCAGGCCAAGAAGACCAAGGGGCACCGGCACCAGGGGGCCCGCCAACGCGCCCGCCAGCAGGGCGCGACGCCCCAACCAAGGCCCGGGTCCAGCCACACCGCACCGCCCCACGCCCAGACCCCCGGGGCACACCAACAACACCACCACCACCAACGCCCACCACCACCACCGTACCGCAGCACCCAAACCCTGCAGCCCAGTCAGCCACCACCGCCCACACACGTCCACACCATGCCAGGACCACCGTACGCGCAGAGCCAGGGGACATGGCACCACCAACACCACCACCGCGCTCCCGTCCCTCCCAGCCCCTACCCTCTAATGCCCCCAAGCTACAGCGACCCCCACCAGCTACATCCCCACCACGCCCCAGCACAACCAGGCCCCGCGAACCACCCACCCCACATAGCGCACATCACCGCACCACACCATCACGTGTTCCACCACCACCAGCCCCTGCCACCACACCCACCAACGCCGGGGTACCACACACAACCAGCACACCCTCAACACAACCACCACGCGGTCCAGCACCACCCGCCGCCCCCGCTACACGGACCCACGACATACGAGCCACGGTACACCCCCATGGACCCGCGAGGAGCCGCGCACGCACACCAGCAACACCAGGGCCTAGTAGGAGCGCCCCACCACCACCAACAGCCCCCCCACCCACACCCCATACCAGCGAGCACCATCCACCAGCAGCCACCCATCACATACGGACCACAGCCCCACCCGGGGGCTCATGCGGTCGCCTCCCACCCGCACCCCGGCACCGCAACCAGTCAAGAACCGCAAGGGCCACACGGCGCACACACACAACATCCACACGACCCACAGAGACGCCCGGACCCCCAGCCGGCACAACACCCACCCCCGCCCCCCCCACCCCACCACCACCAGCAGCCCCCCCACCCACACCCCATACCAGCGAGCACCATCCACCAGCAGCCACCCATTACATACGGACCACAGCCCCACCCGGACGCTCATGCGGCCGCCTCCCACCTACACCCCGGCACCAAAACCAGTCAAGAACCGCAAGGGCCACACGGCGCACACACGCAACACCCACACGACCCACAGGGACGCCCAGACCCCCAGCCAGCGCAACACCCACCCCCGCCCCCCCCACCACCAACAGCGCCACCCCCGCACCACCCCCCCCCGCCCCCCCCCCGAGACCAGGCCACGGACACAACACGCGGCAGCCAGCACCAGCCAATCGACGTCGATACCCCCGCCGACACACGCCACCGCGAATCTCCCCTCCCGCGACCGCCACAAGAGACCCCATCACCGGACCCCACGCGCGACAACGACGACCACCCCCCCCAACCCACACCACCCCCCCCATCACACCCCGCACCACCAGTCGCCGCACCGGCCGAACCCTACGCCCTACACAACCCCGCAGCGGTACGGCAGCACCTCCGGGGACTCGGGGAACAGGACGTCGTGCTGTACCTCCGCACCTCCGGCACCAGCACCCCCATCCGGGCGGCCACCCTGGTCCAGGCGGCCACCCTGGGGGAAGGCGTCAGAGACTTCCTCTTCGACGCCTTCCTCCACGTCGCCCGACACGAGCGCCCCCCACGCGCCATTCCAGACGGCGAGAGCCCGCCCCCCACGGGGAGCCGGATCTGGGTGCCCCCCATCGACTGGGGGCGACACCTGGTCGGACACCCCGTGCCGGAGCGGGACAGCACCCGGGGCCGCACCCGCTACCGCGAGCCCAACATGGCCCACCCCCCACCCGACGCCACCCCCGACAGCACCAAAGAGTGGGAGCGGGAAACATGGGTAGCCCGGATGGCCTCCCTAAGCAACTTCCGGCACCACATCCCGGGGGACATCCCCACCCCCGACGAGCAGCAGCCAGCCCCCTCCACGTACATGACCCTCATGTACAATCTGCACTACACCCTCTCCACCACCACCTACGACGCACCCACAGACCACTGGGTGGTACACGGCACCGACTCCCTCCTCCCCGCAGACTACACCCCCCCCCCCCCACACAACCCAGGCCCCGACACGTACGCCAGGGGGGACGACCCGGACGACCCCCACATCTGGGGCACGTGGGAACCCGCATCCCTGGACACGCTGCTCTCCATCCGCAGCGGCTGCCAGGGCCTTGGTAGGGCAATGTATTGCCTCGCCAAGTGGACCCAACGGACCTGGGGGACCCCCACGGACCGATGGGCGTGGGTGGTCACGCTGCGCCCCCCGAAACCGCGAGGGACCCACCCCCCCACGCCCCAGCACCCCACAACTATGCCCGTACATGGTGGCAGCCCGCCTCATGGCGCTGCTATGGCCGGGCCCCCACACCCCCACCCAAAACTACCCCCACCTCACAGAGGAGGACATGCCCGGCATCCAGCGATGCTTCTTCCGGACCCTCGACTACCTCCAGCAAACACACCCCCACGTCCTGGAGCAGGGATGGCCACCTCCGGGGTAACCCACGTGCCCGCGCGGCCGGGACAACGCCGCCACGCCAGCACCAGCACGCACGGATCACCAGGGAAAACGCGCGCACACGCCCGATGCCCGAACCTGCACCCTCGTTCTCGCTACTTACAGGACCCAGCATCATACGCCCGCCCCCGAGGCCCGGGACCCTCCGCCGTCTCCCGCGGCCCTCTCTCCCGCCTCCGACTCCACAACCTCCACCACCACGACCACCTCATCCACCACCACCACCACGTCCTCGTCCAGCACTCCACCCCCCAGGCCGCGGGGGACACCTCCCAAACGGGCCTCCAAACCCGCCCCCACCGCGAGCAGCCCCGCCGCCGCCAAAGCCCACGCCCCGGCGAAGCCCACGCCCACGACCCAGCTGAAGCCCAAGACCGCCGCCAAACGGCGACCCGCAGCCAATCGCAAACCCAAGCCCAAACCCGGCGCCACGACGGCAACGCGAGCCCGGCCCCCCGAGGATGTCCTCTACGACATCCAGCCCCAGCCGTCCCAGGCCCGAAGGCAGCAGCGCCCAGCGCGGCGCCCCCCCACCGTCACCGACGCCACCGCCACCACCTTCATGGCGGAGCGCGCCGCAGCCGAAGCGCGACGCGCCTCGTCCCACCACCTCCCAAAGCCCGCACCCCAGGCCCACGGACCGCCCCCGACCAAGCCGGAACAACACCAGGGTCCACCAGCAGCGCCCCCGCCCCCCTACCGGCCCCCGATGACAGCCCACATGCAACGCATGCCCCACTACCGTCGCCGCCGCGAATCCCCGCCCAACCCCGAGGCAGAGACCGTACGCGCCCACCCGCGGGCCCACATCCGCGTGCACCCCCACTCCCCACGCACCCCCACGGAACAGGACTACGAGGAATCCCCCAGGCCCGCCACCGCCACCGGTCCCCACGACCCCGTCACACCCACCCACGCCCACTCCTCCGTCCACGACCGCAGGCCCGCCCAGGAACAGTGGTGGCAGCGCTGGACCCACACGCAGCTCTGGGAGCTGCGGAAGTGGGCCCGGGGAGAGCCCTCCCTCGAGGGCCTGGTCCATCGGCCCCGCAAGGGGTCGGTGGAGAACGGCCGCCTCCGGCCGGCGGGGGGGTGGATGCCGCAGGCTGCATGGGAAGCCATGCTGGCCGATGCGCTCCACCCCCTGGGAGTCCACCCCCGCAACCCCCCCGCGCCCCAGGACCACCCGTACGTCCTCAGGCGCCTGCGGGAGACCCTCCAGGAAACGCGGCGAGACGGCATCCGCCTGTGGGACATCACCCAAAGCCCAGCCCCGCACGCACACACCCCCTCACCACCCCACAAGCGTCGGCGCACCGACACCGGCGACACCCACAGCACCCCAGGAGCCCTGCGCGCCACACAACACGACACGCCAGACCCCCCGGCCAGCGGCGCCGCCATCTAACCCCGTTACCCAGCACACCACCACCACGGGGCGCCACGCCAGGCCCCGCCCAGAAGTCACCAAACGAACCGGACGCCGAAGGAAGCCAACGCACACGACAACGAGCACCACTACGCCCAAAGGCGCCGAACCCGGACCCGATACAGTGGGCTCCTCCCCACCCTCAGCACGACACACACGTCACTGACGTCACTCCTCCGCCGTGCCCCCTCCCACACCACCGCCCCGCCCCCCCCCCCTCCCGCCACACGTCCCCACGCCGCCCAGCACCCGGCCCCACACACTGCGCCACAGCATCGCCTCACAGTAGACCGCCGTCCTGTGGTCCCGCCCCCCCCAACACCGCTCCCGGGGCCGCACCCGGCCCACGTCGTGTTCACCCCCACGTCGCGGGCCGCGGACATCCTCCCGCTCCTCGCCGCCACCCCTCCCGGGCATCGCATACTGCTTGCCGCCAACCCCTCGGTCCTCAGTGAGGTCCCCATCGAGCACGCCGACGCCCTGCACGTGCGCCCGCTGCTGCCCAACCTGCACGCTGCGTACGCCCCCGGCACGCCCGTCGACCCCTCCGTGTGGGACTCCCAGTGAGGCCACCGGCCAACGGCCGGCCCGCACGCACCACCCCGCACTCGCCTCGGGCACACGACCCCGTGGACGCCGCTACCCACACGCCCGGCCCCGCGCAACCGCCTAACCGAGCCAGAACTCAAGCACAAATCAAACCCGAGCCACACCCCGAAACCGCTAACCCTTGACTCCTAACCAAACTCGCCGAGGGAACAACGTAACCACAGCCCACACCCACAGCCCACAAAGCCGCCTAACCAGCCAGCACCAGAAGCAAAGTGACACCTCACCAAACCCACCCTGACCCAAGCCTAAGCGAGCCGAAGCCCCAACACAAATCAAACCCGAGCCACATCCGGAAACCGTCAACCCTTGACTCCAAACCAGGCCCGCTGAGGGAAATACGTAGACACAGCCCACAGCCACAGCCCACACAGCCGCCTAACCAGCCAGCACCAGAAGCAAAGAGACACCTAACCAAACCAACCCTGACCCATACCCGTGTACATCAGGACACGCGAGCCGCACCCCTGGGGCGCGACCGCCGCCACAGCACCGACGACACATGCCAGAGGACACAACGCTATAGCACCGCCGCACCAGCTGCCCATGCCTGTGCCTGCAGTGTACGCGCGGCCCTGCTTTCCTCCTTTTTGTTTTTTCTTTTTCTTTTTTTTTCCAAAAAAAAAAAAAAAAAAAACGAAAATTAGGGGGGGAAGAAGAGGGACACAACCACCCATGGCACACGCGCACCGCACACAGCACGCACACCGGTGAACAGGAGCCCAGTGGCCCAGGACACCGCACATGCAACACAACACACCGAGCGAGCACACCGGTGAACAGGAGCCAGCTGGCCCAGGACACCGCAGACGCACCACAGCAAACCGCGCGGGCACACCGGTGAACAGGAGCCCAACGGCCCAGGACACTGCACACACGTAGGGCGGCCGAGGGACAGGAAAGAACCAATAGCCCATGGGTCGGACGCACTGGGGCGACCCAGCCGACCCACCGGGCCAGTGGCAGGAGCGGTAGTGCAAGGCCACTGGTCCGAGCCCGGCCAGGCTGCATCAGGGACCATGACAAACGTCACCCGGAGCCATGGAAGCAACCGGTGACAGGCGAGCCGGTACACAGTCCAGGAGGGGGTCACCTGCCAAGCAGAGTGGCCCCGCAACTCAAGCCACAAGGGTGAGGCGGTCGTACCGTAGACAAGCGGGAGCAATACCCCTTGTGGTGAGAGATACTCCACACGGCTGGGCAGCCCCCCAGAGCTGCTGCCCAAAGGAGGGGGCATGTGGCCCTACCCATGGACACATGTGGGGACACCCTCCCACCTGGGACACATGGACCGGGTGGCCGCGACAATGCCTTCCCAAGCACATGCGGGAGCGGCTCAAGAGGCACCTGACATAGGGCAGTGGGAGGGACAGGACGTCCCCTTGGTAAGACCTTCTTCCTGCAATGTCAAAGGAGGCATCCCGAGCTCCCGAAGATACCTACCTACCTACCTACCTCATCGCTGCTCACGCGTGCCCTGCGTGTGCCCCGCGCTCGTCTCTGCGCTACCCCTGCCTCGCCGCCCCATCCCCTCACCCCTTGTCTCGCCAGTTCTCCCCTCCTCACCTCCTATCCGCTGTCACTCTGAGGGTCCTGTCTGTACTTTTCCGTCCGCCCTCACTGCCTTTGCCGTGCATTCACTCGTGTGTGCCACCCGTGTGTTCTACCCACGCCCCTCCCTGTTGTCCCTACCCTTCTCCCTGGTGTCGTGTCGCACCCTCACCCCGCCCTCTCTGTTGGGCTGCTGTCCCCTCTCCTTGTGGTTTGCCTTCGTTCCCTGTCTCTCTCCCCTTCCGGGTCGCCACGGGTTCATGTTGAGGGGGGGGGGTTTACTTGCGGACTGGATTGTGGTCCTGCTCGTGGACGGGTTAGACGCTGGATTGCTGGGATCCGACCACTGTGGTGTCCCTCACGCAGCATGCAGGAGTGAACCGCCCATGGGGTCCACAGTAGCCAATGCGGTCCTCGTAGGCCCGGCACCTCGAGCGGGCAACCATGGTGCTCCATGTCACCTCTGGCCTTTCGCGACCGTCACGACCCCACGCTGAGGATCCCCGCCAGTGCTTCTGGCAATGCAGCCCGGTTCCATACACCGCTCGCCGTACTCCACCAGCACACCAGTACAGTACCCCATTCCACCTGTACTTCGGCATCATGTCAGGCTTCTCGCTCTGGACCGCGCTGTATGCGGTACCCTGGGTACTTTCCGCATCCTGCTGCCCGGCCGCTCCGTCCGCACCCGTCTGCGCTCCCGTACTCCGCCGCTCCATCCGTTGCCGCCGCGGACCCAGTTCCCTCCGCTGGGGGTTCTCGTCCGTGTCCGCCATCACCACATCCCCCGCTGCCATGCTGGTCACCCACTACTGCCGGCCGTGTCTCTGCCCTTTTTCTGCTCACGCGCGCCCCTCCGCGCCTTTCTTGCACTCCTTGTGTCCTCCACACCCTCCCTTTAACATCTCCTACCTTTGCCGACTCCCCGAGTCCTCCCCTCCTGCAGCCCTCCCTGCCTCTTGTCTGCCCCCCCCCCCTGCACTCCCCGGGCGATTGGCGCCCCCCTGTTGATGACGATAAGCACCTGGGTCCGGCTTCTGCCCCGCCCTACGCCCCGCCCCCGTACCACCCCTCTCGCTGCAACAGTTCCCGCAGCATCCGAACCCTGGGCCTCTTGCCCCGCTGCTGGGGGCAGTCCAAGCGCACCCCCGGGAGCGCCTCTCCGAACATCCTCCTCCACCTGCCCTCCTCCATCTCAGGCCCCCTTTCCCTGGGCCTCCCTGCCCTACCGACCAGGTCGCTGAAGGGGTGGGTCCCCCGCCTCTCCCGTCCTCCCCTCGTCCTCCCCGCCCACTTCACGTAGTGGACCAGCTCCGCCACGTCCCCCGCCGTCCACCCCGTGACCGTCCCGGGCCCCCTCCGTACCGGCGGCGGCGCATACCGCCGCGGCGGTGGCGACTCTGAGCCTCAGTCCGTCGGCGTCGGCTCCGGGCTGGGGCTGGCAGGCCGCGGCACCGCCTCTGCTCCCCCTGCTCCCCGCTTCTCCACCCGGCGCCGTTCCCCCTCTCCTGCCCAGCCTCCCCTTCGTCCTCTCTGGCCCTTTTCCCGGACGGCGACCACCCCTCGATATCCATGGAGGGGGTGTCCCCTTCCGGGTCCGGGAGGACCCGGTGTGCCCCCCGGGCCGACGCCTCTTCCTCCTCCCGCACCCTGCGCTCCCGCGCCGCCACCTCTCTGTCCCTCTCCGCCAGCCTCGCTGCCTCACCCCTGATCTGCCTCCATGCCCTCTCCTGCATCTCGCTCGCCTGCTCCGGCGGGATAGCCAGTTGCCTGAATGGCAGCAGTGGGGGGCAACCCTCAGGCCCCCCTCCCTCCTTGTGCCGTCCGCCTTCCCGTTCCGCCCTCTCCACCCTCTCCTGCCTTCTCCGAAGTTCCACCCACGCTCGCTGCAGCTCCTCCACTGCCTGCGCCTCCCCTCCTTGCGGCCTGCCTGGCCCCTCCGTCTTCTCCTCCGCCACCCTGTCCGTCCCCCCCATGACCCTTGTCTCTCTCTCCCGCAGCCTCCTCTCTTCTTCCCCTATCCTCTCGCATGCCCTCCTGTGCTCTTCTCCCTTCCCTCCCTTCGCCCCCCACGTCGTCCCACCGGCCTACGGGCGCTGCTGTACGTGTGCCTGCGACGGCACGCCCGGGTACGCCCATGGGGGTGGGTACATCATCCCCATCGCAGCATAAGGTGGTGGTGGAAATGGTGGGATGACTGGCGGGATGACTGGCGGGACGATACCTCCCCACCATCCCATCCCTTCCCTAGGAACACCGGTGAGCCCATGTACCCATGGCCCAACTCCTTCCCCTGCCCTTTGCCCTTTCGCCCCGCTGCCCCGTGCCCCTTGCTGCCTACTCCGTGGAGTCCCGCCTTCCCGTGTCCCTTTCCCCGGAGCCCCTCTTGTCCCTCTCCTTTCCCTTGCGCACCGTGCCCACCATGCCTGCCCTTACTGCCTTCTTCTAGTCCCGGACCCCTGCCCTGCACCGCGCTGCCTGCCTCTCCACGTTGCTGTCCCCCACTCTCTTGCCCTCTCTGCCGCCGGCCGCGGTGCCCCTCCGCCGCTGCGCTGCTCTGTCCTGCCTGCCCTCCCTCTCTCCGCAGCCCGCCACTGGCTTGTCCGCCGTGCTCCCCTCCCGACCCCTCCTGCCCTCCCTGGCGCCATGACCCTGCCCTCCCTGACCCCATCTCCAGCCGGTAGATGGTGTCTGGTCCCGGCTCTGGGGGCTGGTGGCGACGGCGCTGGCGCTCCATGTGCGCCAGCGCCTCGTACCGCGCCGCCTGCTGGCGGCGCGCCTCCCTCTCCTCCTCCGCCCGCACCGCCGCACTGACCTGTGGGAGCGACCCCGGCGGCAGCTGCTTGAGCGAGCGTTTGGGCTGCGGCCACTGTCGCCCCCTGTCCGCCCCCTTTTCCCCCTTTCCCTTCCTGGTGTCCCGTCGCATGCCTAGCCCCCGACGCTCTGCCTGCCCTTTCCCTCCCATGCCTGTTCGTCCCCGCCCTCCGGTGCGTACACTGCTGTCCCCGCTCTCTGCTGCTCCCGCTGCCGGTTGTCGTCGCCTACCCTTGTCCTGCTCCTTCCTCCGCAGTTCCGGCAGAATGGACTTCATGGCAGCCGCCGGCACATTGGGCGCCGTCGGCTGCCCTGGGCCCCCCTCCACTGCCATCCTCCTCGCCTCCTCCCCCTCATCCTCTGATCCTCAGATCCTCCGACACCACGAGGATGTCGTCGACTACCGACCCTCCCTGCCCGACGTCTCCGCCAGGCATCAACTCTGCCAGGTTGAACAGGTCCGCCCGCGGCCTCACTACTGCTTGCTGCCCCTGCTCCTCCCCCTGCCCCTCAGCTTCCGCTGCCACCACCTCCGTCCTCCCTCCACTTGCCTTCAATATACCTCCAGTCACCGCTGTTTGTGTGGTGCCATAGGAAACTGGTTTTTTGAATATCTTGAGTGTGTGAGGCCTGGCGCACTGAGGTCATCGCAAAATACAAAAACACTGCACACTGTAGAACACTGAGTTGCCTAGTGCCAAAACAAAGTTATTTCACATTGCCTAAAAACATCATCATCAATTTTCCCAATAAAGAGTTTTTTTGCTTTGTTGTGAACTGGTCCTTTTCCCTGTGTTTGATGCGCGAAACAGGGTGCAGTTTGCGTGGGCTAAGTGCCATGAGGTACTGAAAAGCAGTTGGAAAGCTTTCGACGGCTTGCTGTGGAACAGGGCATGGTGCCAAGATGGTTGCAGCTTTCAATAACCCATGGGGGTTCGGTAGCGGTCGTGCCTAAGAATAGGGGCCCTTTCTTTATTTCAAAGAAAAGCAAAAGAAAAGAATGATGTACATAAAGGTTACATTGGTGCCGAATGAATGACCATGTGGGTAATTGATATCAAGAAAGGAACGATACGACTAAAAAGTGATAAACAATACTATATCAAGAAAGATGTCCTTGATTAGTGCCCTAATGATTTTGATGAAATCCTGCAGGTTTTGACGTTGAAAATCCAAACCAAAGCAGTAAGTAGAGCAAGAACAGGATGTGGATGGAATCAACGAATAGTTCTGCATTCCAGTATATCACAGAAGGGCTGCAGATAGACAACGCAGGCTCAAATACAAAGATTCAATCACAAATGGATAAAACAAATGATTTTCAGTGAAAACTGGCCTGACTTTAGCCTCCAAGTTAGCATTAAGCACTTCATGTGCACTCTTTTGGATGAAATGGAGCTGGTTAGGAATATGGGGCAAAGGAGTTAGGCCAAACACAGAATATGACTTGGCCAAGCAATTGAATTCAGAAAAAGTTAAAAGGTAGAACCACAATAAGTGGTAGAAACAGTTGAGTATAGGGGTCTTGGGGTGGGGGACCACTAGGCCTAACCTCCAAGGCCTTAGGCATGAAATGCCTATTTAATTTCGGTATAACCTCCATGAAGGAAGATATCTCCGCTCAGTTGAGTGGTAGGGGTGAACTTCATGGAGGGCTAGGGTTATAACCCTAGTTACTTTTAGAAGGTGTACCTTAAGCTTCAAAAGAGAGATAGAAATACTTAAGTAAGTCTTAGCATCAACAAAAGGGTTTTAAGGGGGGCTTGGCCTAGATCAAGCCCTCCAAGAAAGACATGGCCATGACGTTTTCTTACTCCCCCCTGGAGTACTAGTTGATCAAGGTAGTAGGACGAAGGAAAAAGGCTCAAATATCCCCAAAATTACCTCAGAAAATGCATTAAACCAACCAAAAACATTCCCCTCAGTTCATAGAAGCCTATCACACTGTAGGTACCCATGAAAAACAGTGTAATGTACCGTGAATGATGTCCTTTCGATGGGGCATTCCTCAAAAGTTGCCAGCGTGCGAGGAAGCCTTGTGGTAGACATTTTGGGGTAGTGGGGCTTGAACCCAGGACTCCCTCCCTAGAGCACACATGCTTGCCCACTAGGGCACAGTCGAACGCTCTAATGCGGGCGGCTATTGCTGTGTAAACAGCGTTTTAGTAAACCTCCTACCAAAGGCCAGGGCAGAGCAATACTCCCGATGGAGGATACAAACCTCCATGAGCTGAAAAAAATAGCAAATGGAACCAACAGGGAGTGAATCCTGTGGCTTAGCGAAAGGTATAGCAATTTAAGAAGTCAAATCGCTAAAAATTGACGAAATGATGCTAGAAATCGTCATTTTTAGACTAAAACCTAAAGTCGCAGACAAGCGCAACAGAAGCGGACTCCAGTAGGAGAGTTGCGCAAGCGTAAACGGCTCTGGAAAAAGAAGGTATGCGCCGTAGTTTTTAAAGTTTTAAAAGAAATTTTTGCACAGTTGCATCAAAATTTTTATAAACTGTAGGGAAACGTATTGAAAAGAAACCCAGACCACAGAGAAGGTGGACACCCCACCTCTCAGGTATGTGAGTGTCATTTCACACGCATGCATTGCGTTCGCGTTGGTTGCTTCGTTAAAACGTTAGGGTTGTCACCGCTGTGTTCGTCGGGGGCTCGGGCGCTCACCTCCTTTCCTCTGCACAGGTCAAAACAGAGATGAAAGGTATGCGAAGCGAATGGAGCACGCAGCGCGCACGTAGGGTTAGAGTATGTGCTGTGCTCGCGATGCATGTGCCTAATCCAGGCATTCACACGTTGTGTCGCTTTCCCCGTGCCCTAATCCACCCTTGTCTTCTCTTCACAGGTTAGAAAAGGAAGTGCTTGCTCGTGTTTGTGTTGCCGAAGCGCTAAAAGAGGGTTGCTTAAAACGCTTAGGCTTGTTTTGCGCTGTGCAGTGCGCCATTCTCTCTCCTCTTTCTGCAAGGGACCAAAGTAAGAAGAGCGTGCATGACACACAATGCATTAATTGCTTAGGGTTGTTTATAATTCGCCGTAGGATTGTTTAAGCGCTTAGGGTAGTTTTGCGCTCGTGTTACCTTCGGCATTCACATGATGCCTGGTGAGTAAGGTAGGTAAGCCCAGGAGGAGCTCACCTCTTGGTTTAGTCACGCTATGGTTTGTTGCCGTGGGTAAGATTAGGAGTAATGGAAGACCTGTGCATACTTGTGCATGCATATTGCGCATTAAAGGGTAGGCCACGCGTGTTGCGCACGTTAAAACTCTTGTTTAGGTTACCCAGGGACTCCACCCTACGTTCTTTAAGAGAACGGGTGGAGTTCCTTAAGCTTGCTTGCTTGTAACCTGGTAAGCTGACAGTGTATTATAGGGCAGCCTGAGAAGCGTATAATATGTGGAGGCTGTCTTGGTTCCTCCGCCACTTGCCAGGTCCATCCGCCTTTGCTTTACAGGTGGGCAGTTGAGGGTGATTGGTGAAGCTGCAGTTGCCTTCGGCGACTTTGAATTTTTCTGCCCAAACTAAAACGGGCGCTGCTCACACAATCAACAAACTGCAACTCAGCCAGGAGTGGCGAGTGCAGTCCGACCTCTTCGACATACACGCTGTGCACGCAAACTGAGCACTCCTTCCATCCAAGCCCTGACAGGGAAACGCGTAGTGGCGTCCATGTTAGGCAACATCTGCTTAGTAGCGCTGTGTTCCCTTGTCCTTTCACAGGAGGGTCAGTAGGGCCCGAGACCTCTTTGAGATGTACGCCCAGTAGTGCGTGTAGGTGTTAGGGTCAGCAGCCCTGGCAGGTGATGAGTGCAAGTGCGGAGTGCTCACCCTGACTTCGAAGGCCGGTGCTGGCGTTAGTGAGTGTAGTGTAGTGGTGTCTCCTGTCCGCGTGCTTTTCCACGTGGGCAGGGGAGTGCGTTAGCTTTTGGCCGTTAGAAGAATGAGCGTTTTGTATGCCCTTAGCACATTTGGCCACCCCTCCCCTCTAGTAGGTAGGGCTTTTGCCGTCTTCCCCCAAGGATAGGCTGGGCGCCACAGGAGTGGTAATAGTACCTGATTAGGACCTTCGGTCCGACGTCAGCGAAGCCCGGTCTCCGGGAGCCACGACGGGGAGAGAAGTGAGACACATACAGACATACGTAGCACACTTAGGGGTATGGTACACCCTGTAAGGAAGGGTAGAACCCCATGGGTCTGGACCAATCAGGGGTCCTAACTGTGGGCACGCTTGTCCCCAAGGAGGGTGGACACACCTTGCTTCATAACACCTTGCTTATCATTCCCCCCTGGAGTAGTAAGCCACCGTTCCTCGTTGGCTCCCCAAGGTCATTACATCAGGGCAGTTCCCATGCAACACATGGTCGACATGGCACACACTCGCTGTGTGGCTGCAAACCTGATAAGCGGGCATCTGGCTCACGCTGGTAGCCATAGGCATGGGACTGTAGGGCACAGCCAGGGGAGGAACAGTGCTCTCCAAGCAGGAGATGTGTAGGTGTTTGGACCGCCGAACCCAATTGGGGGTGGGAGTTAGTACATTCACCGTAGCTGGAGCTCTACAGGAGTTCTGAGCCTGTCTTGGCACACACTGAGTAGGTCTTGCTGTTCTGCACAAGAATGCTCACCGCCCCTGGAAGGTTAGGAGACAGTCAGTAGACTGACACAGTGAAATTAGTTTATCTTTTTACGCTGGGACAGAGTCTCAGCACGGGTTAGTAACTGTCCCTCGTTGTTCTCAACAAGGTAGGAGCGGAAGATGGGGTTGATATTCCCATGTGGTTGTATCAAGGCGGACATGGGTTCCCAGGTTGCCTCAGATAGCCCATAGCCATCCCACAGGGTAAGGAATTTCCAGACCTGTTTCTACTCGTGGCGAGCAATACCTGCAACCACGTAGTAGCCATTGACTGCCATCTCATCGGCAGTCATCTGTTCGAGTTCGTCTGCCTCCTCTGGGCTGACAGCGTTCTTTAGGTCGATACGCTCGACCTCACTGTTGCTGAGGCGCCACTCATCCCAGGACAAATCGTCAGGGGAGTGATAGTGCCTCAGCTGTTTAGGCGCACAAAGCAGTTCACCAACTAGACGTGGACTGCACCTGACATGGATCCTAGATCCATCTATCCTGATGATACGATAGGGCCCAAAATAAGGGTCCTGTAGACAGTTACGGGGCCAGGAGGGTAGACGTGAATGGTGCACCAAAACAGGGTCACCTACCTTGAAACTGGCAGGCCGCCGTAGACGATTCTGCTGGCTCAGCTCACGGTCACGGATGTGTCTCAGGTTAGTCCCAGCCTGGTTAACCATAGACTGTTTGTGTCCCAGCCAATCCCCAACCGGGCTCTTGCAGTCCTCAGGAAGGGGGGTTTTGAGGAACTAAGCAGGTCATCCTCCATGAGAAAGCTCGTGGGGGGTGAAACCCGTAGAAGAGCACCTCTGAGAGTTCATGGTCAGCACTGCCCAGGGCACTAGGCGTACCCAGTCTTTGGTACGTTCCTGTTTCATCAGGATTCTCAGGTTCTGTTCCGCCACACGGTTTCGTCTCTCACAAAGAGGGTTAGACGTGTTGGTATAGGGTACACCTGTGGTCACCTCAACGGTGAGGGCATTCAGCACTCGTTTGTACCATCCAGTGTCACTGCGGATGCGTACATCTTCATCAGACTGCACCTGCTTAGGTGCTCCATAGGGTTCGACCCACTGTTCGACCAACGTTTTCACAGTCTGCTCACCTGTGATACCTTATTGCAAGGGAACACACGGGTGAAGCAAGACAGGCCACTGGTGACCACTAGGCAACTATCATAGCCGCCGAAGCGAGGTAAGCCGTGGATGAAATCCACATAGAGAAGAGAGTTAGTTCAATAGGGTATGGGTAAGCTGGAAATCAGTCCCCTATCCCTACTGTCGCTCTGCTTGCTGGCATGACAGCCACAAGCATCCACAATGCTTTGCATACGAGACCTCAGTTCAGTCAAGGTTAGACTACAGTAGAAACACTCACGGAAGAAGTCCACTGAGCGATTAGCGCCAGTGTGACTTGAGCTGAGATGGGCCCACTGTAGGCACCCATCAAGTCGGGCCTCAGGTACGACAATACGGTCCTCGTAGAAGAGGTACTGGTTGTTTTTATACCACTGGTGTCCGTCAATGACACGGGGTTTCGAGACCAGTGCTGAGGGTCTGGAGAATTTGTTTATACTCTGACTGATGGTCAGTTAGGCTCCAACCCCCGAGGATTCCAGCAGTGCGCATGGACAGGTCAAGCTGGACATCCATACGCTGGAAAGCCTCTTTGGCGAGTGCCTAAGAGCTCTCATCAATAAGCGCATCAAAGTTATTGCGTGATATATAGTCAGACAGTTCATTTTTTATACCAGGGATATGATGGACTGTCAGCCTGAACTGGCTTAGGTAAGTCCACCACCGCTTTAGTTTCGCTTTCTCCGGTGGTGGGCCCTTCTGAAAAGACTTCACCGGTTCCTGGTCACAGAGGCAGACAATAGGATTAGATCGCAATAGTCGGGACTGTGATGAGAGCACGAACATACCGGCCAGGAGTTCCTGGTCGTAGGTGCTGTAATTGGAACGCGCTTGGTTCCATTTCCAGTTACAGTGTCCCAGTGGCACAAGTCGCCACTCACTGGTAGGATAGTCATGCTTCAGGGAGCTATCACGGTTCAGTCTGCCAGTACGACAATGGTAGTGGGTTAGTTAAGCTGGGTTAAGCTCCTGCCATTGGTAGATTGTTCCACCCCCCCCTACATCACTGGCGTCAGTGATCAGGACTATCTCGCCCTTAGGGCGGGGTACTCCCAGGCAGTTGGAGGAGGCAATTTTCTTCTTCAACTCCTGGAAACACTCCTCCTCTCGGGCGGTCCACCTCCAGGGAGTAGGTTTCTTGATTAGGTCCGTGAGAGGGGCAGAGGAGTAGGTTAAGACTCTCCATTTTGTGCAGGTAATCCTCCTCAGCATGGAGGTTGCTCTTTCCATGCTCTTTCTTTTTCTGCCGATCAGCAGTTTCGGCAGGTACTGAACCATTGTCCCACTCAGAGGGACATTGCTGCCCATAGTGCAGAGAATACACTAGGGGTATCTCAGGGTCAGGCAGCGTGTAGGAATCATCGTCCTCCTCAGACCAGATGGAGGATTTCCAGGTCTGTCTGAGGTATTGTAGCCGCTCGTGGCGCTCAATACCTTCGGCCTCCAGGTACAACAGCCGTCCGAGTTCCTGAATGTCATGCTCAGACAGTGGCATGTTATTAGAAGCAGGCCGCGCTAGAGCATCAGGACTCTGGGCCACGGGTTCACCTGAGTGCATATGCTGCATGTGCAGCACCGGTTCCCCAACAGGGGAAGTGGGTTCTGAGGTTGACTCTAGATCTACCTCCTCCAGCAACAGCTGGGCCACAAAGGCACTGTGTTTTAGTTCAACACAGCTGGGATCAACAGGGGGGATAGTGCTGGTGATCTCAGACAGTTGGTCGTCAGCATCCTTCTTTACAGCTGCAGGTTCCAAATAGCCATTGGGAGATTCAAACCCTGTAAGTGTGGCAGATAGGTGCTCAGGAGATCGTTTTTTGAGATCAGAAAGGGTCAGGCGACGATTTTCCGCCATGACCTCCTTCAGTCGCACCTGATCCAGATCACACAGGGGTACAGGATTGAGGGATCCATCGACAATGGATAAGAAACTGGCCCAATCGGGGGCCTTCATAGCTGTGTCTGAGTCCTCAGGCACATAAATGGGACCGTCCGGGAGTTGCGCTCTTCCCACCGTCATTCGCTCTAGCATACGGCGCCAAAAAGCGTGTTCACCTGAGCAACCCCAGTCAGGGGTGCACATGACAGCCCTTCCTCCCTCATAAGCGATTTTGGTTAGAACCTTCGCGAGCAGGGAGAAGGGAGGGTTAGCATACGCTAGGCCCATTGCTTTCCAGAAAAAACGGAAAGCGTTGTTCAAATGTTTCGAGCAATACAACTGCATGATGTGCTGTTGTTGGCTCGTCAACGATTCCACCTGGATCTCATCCAGGGTTACCTGAAGGGCCGCCAGTCCATTTTCAAGAACGTGATGGGCCAATTGGTAGTTTTCAGTACGATAGTTAGTCTTGGCTGCGTAGCGCAGCCCAGACTCTTTTCGTCCTGACAGCTCCAAAGGTACGGAGAAGAGCCCACTGCCAAAGTCGCAGTGCAGAGAATAGGGGCGCTGGAGAGACAGCATTTTTACCTGGGGGTTTCTTCGCAGGAAGTCGGTACCAATGACGATGTCAAAGGCGTCAGTGTCCAAAACTCTACAGTGTTGGGTCACAGTTTTGTCGCCAAGACAAATAGTCACATCGACCCCCCCCAAGGAATGGATGGTACGCCCATCCCCTACTCTTATTGCCGCTGTCTTAGTTTTCTTGAAAGTCTTTAGCAGGCGCCGGGCCACTATAGAAAGTGTTGCGCCGTTGTCAAGCACTGCTCGAAAAACTTGTTCCCCAATTTTCACGAGGATCCAGAAAACCAAGTCCTCCTCTTCGGAGCCGCCCCCCTACTCCTCAGCAGGGAATTTGACATCCACCCCTGCAGCCATGAGGGACTTGGCCATCCAGGCCAGTCACCTTATCTTGGAGTTATTCCCCTCAGGAGAGGCGTTATCCCCCTGTGGGCGCTTCTTGGGGTCACCCTCGGCAGGAGAGGGAGAAGTAGCGGGTGCTGACGAGCGCCTCTGGGGGTTTGGGGTTCCACCCTTGCCACCCCCCTTACCACCTCCTTTACCACCCTTATCCCCTTTCTGGGAAGTTCTGGTGGGTGTTTGGGTCTTCTGGCGTTCAGCCTCCTGCGGCTTGTGTTTGTCACTTTCTCGTTTCTTTATGTGACACTCGTCCTCGTGGTGACGACGTTTGCCACAGTAACCACAGGTGAACAGGAACCAAGTGGCCCAGGACACCGCACACGCAACACAACACACCGAGCGGGCACACCGGTGAACAGGAGCCAACTGGCCTAGGACACCGCACACACACAGCAACGCACCAAGCGGGCGCACCGGTGAACAGGTGCCAAGTGGCCCCAGACACCACACACGCAACACAACAAGCCGAGCGGGCACACCGGTGAACAGGAGCCAAGTGGCCCAGGACACCGCACACGCAAAGCAACGCACCGAGCAGGCACAGCGGTGAACAGGAGCCAAGTGGCCCTGGACACCGCACGGGCAACAGAATACAGCGAGCGGGCACACCGGTGAACAGGAGCCAAGTGGCCCAGGACACCGCACACACAACACAACAAGCCGAGCGGGCACACCGGTGAACAGAAGCCAAGTGGCCCAGGACACCGCACACGCAACACAACACGCCGAGCGGGCACACCGGTGAACAGGAACCAAGTGGCCCAGGACACCGCACACGCAACACAACACACCGAGCGGGCACAGCGGTGAACAGGAGCCAAGTGGCCCAGGACACCGCACACCCACAGCAACGCACCAAGCGGGCACACCGGTGAACAGGAGCCAAGTGGCCCGGGACACCGCACACGCAACACAACAAGCCGAGCGGGCACACCGGTGAACAGGAGCCAAGTGGCCCAGGACACCGCACACGGAAAGCAGCGCACTGAGGAGGCAGACTGGTGAACGAGAGCCAAGTGGCCCAGGACACCGCACACGCAACACAACACGCCGAGCGGGCACACCGGTGAACAGAAGGAAAGGGGCCCAGGAAACCGCGCACACAACACAACACGCCGGGCGGGCACACCACTGAACAGGAGCCAAGTGGCCCACGACACCGCAGACGCAACACAACACACCGAGCGGGCACACCGGTGAACAGTAGCCTAGTGGCCCACGACACCGCACACACAAAGCAACGCACGGAGCGGGCACAGCGGTGAACAGGAGCCAAGTGGCCCAGGGTACCGCACACGCAACACAACACACCGAGCGGGCACACCGGTGAACAGGAGCCAAGTGGCCAAGGACACCGCAAACACAACACGACACACCGAGCGGGCACACCGGTGAACAGGAGCCAAGGGGCCCAGGACACCGCACACACAACACAACACACCGAGCGGGCACACCGGTGAACAGGAGCCAAGTGGCCCAGGACACCGCACACGCAACACAACACACCGAGCGGGCACACCGGTGAACAGGAGCCAAGTGGCCGAGGACACCGCACACGCAAAGCAACGCACGGAGCGGGCACACCGATGAACAGGAGCCAAGTCGCCCGGAACACCGCACACGCAACACAACACACTGAGCGGGCACACCGGCGAATAGGAGCCAAGTGGGCCAGGACACTGCACACACGTGCACACCTAGGGCGGCGGAGGGACAGGAAAGAAACAACACCTCATGGGTCGGACGCACTGGGGCGACCCAGCCGAACCACCAGACCAGCAGCAGGGGCGGTACCCCAAGGCCGCTGGTCCGAGCCTGGCCAGGCTGCATCGGGGACCATGGCAAACGTCACCCGGAGCCATGGAAGCAACCGGTGACAGGTGAGCCGGTACACAGTCCAGGAGGGGGTCGCCTGCCAAGCAGAGAGGCCCCGCAACTCAAGCCACAAGGCTGAGGCGGTCGTACCGTAGACTCGTGGGACCAATACCCCTTGTGGTGAGAGATACTCCACACGGCTGGGCAGCCCCCAGAGCTGCCGCCCAAAGGAGGGGGCATGTGGCCCTACCCATGGACAGATGTGGGGACACCCTCCCACCCGGGACACATGGACCGGGTGGCCGCGACAATGCCTTCCCCAGCACATGCGGGAGCGGCTCAAGAGGCACCTGACATAGGGCAGTGGGAGGGACAGGATGTCCCCTTGGTAAGACCTTCTTCCTGCATTGTCAAAGGAGGCATCCGGAGCTCCCGAAGATACCTACCTTCCTACCTAACCACAGGTGATGGTACACCTGAAGTGGTCCTGATGGGTCACAGTTTTCCCATTTTTGGTGTGCTGCTGTCGTTTCATCTGCAGCATACAACCACTGCGGTGGTCGCAGTCAGGGGCATGACAAGGTCCCCCCTTGTCATTGACAGGCTTACAGTAGAACAGAGGGGGTGTACCTGCTTCAGGTTTAACCTCATTCATGGCACGCAGGTTACCCCTTCCTTTACCACCACCCTGGTTGGCGTTAGTGGGATTTTTAGGCCCTTTCCCTTTGCCACGCTCGGGGGTAGGGGTACCACCTCGACCCAGGTGTTTCTTGAGAAATTTCTCCATGTGGGAGTCATTCTCCCTCTCAAGGGCTAGCTCGATCAGCAGGTCCACCAGGTCGTCGTACGTGGGGGTCCGACTCTTCCTCTCAGAGGTAGTGCGGCAATCGTCCCACCTACGTGAAGGGATCTTACTCATGAGCCACAGGTGGGGCTCTGTGGCTCCATAGGAACCCACGTTCATCCGTGAAAACAGATACTCTAGGTCGCACACGTATTTAGAGACTCGCGCAGCGGAACGAGACTCAGGGAGCATAGGCAGCTCCTCTATCTGTGTGCGCACACTGAGGTCAGTCTCATAGACCGGGAAGGTTTTCCCCAGTCTTTGGAGCACCGCGGCCCATGTTGAACAGGTTTTCACAATCTGCTTCACCTGTTTTTGCAAAAATTTCTTTTTCATGAGCGTTTGAACAGTGAACATTTAGTGGCCACATCCACATGGGATTGGCCAGTCAGTAAAAGAAACTCAGCAAATTCCTCCGCCCATTCGGGCAGATTTTTCGGGTCGAATTCCGGCAATTCCAGCTGGATGTTCGCCTGGGCAATCGGTCTGCCACTCTCCCCCCCCCCTGGGGTTAGGCCTGAAGGGGGGAGAGGTACGCCGGCGAGGGGTGCCAGGGATGACAGCCCTCTTTTCTCAGTCTGTGTCACATGCACGTCCTGAAGTTCAGCGATAGGGACTGTCCTAGTGCGAGGATGAAAAGGGCTGGGGCAAGTGACCTTGGGTAGCAACCTGGACACCCTTGATCTTTTGAGATCTTCAGCCAGCGTGCTCAGTCCGGGTGAGGGTGAGGCCAGTGCTGGCTGGCGTAAGGGTTCAGTGATACCCGGTTTAGCTTTGACAGCCTCAGAAAGGGCTGTCAGATCAGGGTCTTCGGACCCAGACACTAATTTGGCCAGTAGTTCGGCCGTACGATCCAGGGCCCCATAAGTTGGCTCTGGGAGATGGGGATCTTTCACATGGCTCCTGCTAGTGTTTGGCAGCTCTGGACGCCATACTGGCCTTCTCGGTTGCCTGGGTAGAGACACTGTATCCGCCAGGTCGGTAGGTGGGCCGGAGTAAGGGTAGGAACCCATGTCCGTGTACGGTGGGGATCCCAAGGCGTCTAGTGGTTCCTCTCCATCTTCGCCTGTGACAGAGGTGTAGTATACCTCGTGGAGAATATATTCATTGATCCTCCTTCTAAATTGGCCTTGTTCGTCAGGTCCTCCAGCTGGAGTAGCCGTTGAAGAAGAAGCAGGGCAAACAGATCGTGAGATAGACGCAGCAACTCTTCGGCGGAGATGCTGCAGGCTGTCACCACGGGCCGCTAAGGCCTCTGTGGTTAATCTGGGCGCTTCTTGCTCCGCCCTTCTGTGTACTGGATCTTCTTGAGATCCAGATGCAGCTCTGAGCTTGGGCTCACTCATTGAGGTGGGCCCACTGTTGCCAAGTTGAACTTGTACGCTCCGAATTGGCCAGGTCCTGGCAGACATCTGTACTGATGGTGTGGACATTTTGTTTCTGGTTTTGGCTTGTGTACTTCTCAGAGTCGGTTCGAAAGGTTCTCAAGGGTTGCCTCTACTACCGGAAAGATGTCCTTGATTAGTGCCCTAATGATTTCGATGAAATCCTGCAGGTTTTGATGTTGAAAACCCAAACCAAACCAGTAAGTAGAGCAAGAACAGGATTCGGATGGAATCAATGAATAGTTTTGAAATCCAGTGTATCACACAAGGGCTGCAGATAGACAAAGCAGGCTTGAATACAAAGATTCAATCACAAATGGATAAAACAAATGATTTTAAGTGAAAACTGGCCTGACTTTAGCCTCCAAGCTAGCATTAAGCACTTCATGTGCACTCTTTTGGATGAAATGGAGCTGGTTAGGAATATGGGGCAAAGGCGTTAGGCCAGAAACAGAATATGACTTGGCCAAGCAACTGAATTCAGAGACAGCTAAAAAGTAGAACCACAATAAGTGGTAGAAACAGTTGAGTATAGGGGTCTTGGGGTGGGGGACCACTAGGCCTAACCTCCAAGGCCTTAGGCATGAAATGCCTATTTAATTTCGGTATAACCCCCATGAAGGAAGATACCTCCGCTCAGTTGAGTGGTAGGGGTGAACTTCATGGCCTGCTAGGGTTATAACCCTAGTTACTTTGAGAAGGTGTACCTTAAGCTTCAAAAGAGAGATAAAAATACTTAAGTAAGTGTTAGCATCAACAGAAGGGTTTTAAGGGGGGCTTGGCCCCGATCAAGCCCTCCAAGAAAGACATGGCTGTGACTTTTTTTACTTATCACGGATGATACCTATATAAGTCTATTCATTCTGCTTTGGTTGTTTCTTTTATAGTTCGAATTACATCCGCTTTCTAAATGAGCGTATGTACAAGATGGGCTATATTGCCAAATGATTTTGGCTTGCACGCCACCGAACGTCTCAAGGCCTGTCCGTTTTCACTTCAATGGGCTGTCAGCATGTGCAGCCTTACCTTGTTCTCCGGATTTGGTCTAATCTGCTCATTTTTCACTCATCTCGGTCTCAACACATGTACCGCATGCGCACGACCAACGGTCCTATATTTTCTTTTGGATGAGCATTATCTTTTTTGGAGGTTATATTTCTTTTCAACTAAAAAAATAATCCGCACTGAAAAATATACCATGCTAAAAAAGTATTCCGCACTTAAAAAAAAACTCAAACATTTTTTTCCCTGCGCGCCCTGGTTTTTTTTGGCACAAATGCCGGAAATTTTAGAAGTGGTCAAAAAAGTGTTATGGGTGATTCTCTGGGCAACTCTAGGGAAACGTGGTGTGTGTGGAGAACCCATGATGGCACGGGTGATGAAGCAACTGTGATTTTGACCCCCCCCCCGGCTTGGATTTACACCCTTGTTTGACCCATTTCTACCTTTTTGCGTATTCCTACCACATCTACTCTTTTTCTGGGTTGATTGGTGCCCACCTACAGAGGACGCCGACCTGTGAGGCCTAGCATCCCACCTCTTTCTAGATCCCTTGTGGAGCGCCAGATTGGCAAGACGAGGCGCTATACAAATGTCGTTTGTTGGGCAGACATGTTGAATGCAATCATCGGCCCGCAGACAAGGGGCCCGTGGCGCGGGGCGCTGCCACCCACATTGAGCATTGTGTCCAATCCATCTACTCTCCAAGCGGAGCCGCTAGCCTTGCTACATTAGCGGTGCCCCGCTCAGCAATGAGTGTGGGCAAAGCGTGGAACCGCGTGACCAATAGAGTTTGGTGGCCTTGTGGCAACCCGTGATTGGAATTGCGGTACACAATGTGAAATCGGGGGTGTTCCACTTGTTTGTTTGTTTCACGACCGCATATTGGTCACTATTATTGCGCCCTTTGAGTTGGGGTTAGGGACTCACAATCCACGCTTTGTTGCGGGGCCCCTTGAGGTGGGGTTAGGGACTCGCAATCAACGCTTTGTTACGTAGCCCCTGGAGCTGGGGTTAGGAACTTGTAGTCCACGCTTTGTTGCGTGGCCGCTTGAGTTGGGGTTAGGGACCCGCAATGCACGCAGTACCATGATGAAACCTACTACTGTTTTTGCGTTGCATTGCTTTGTGCTGCCATCTGTGCTGATTAAGATGCAACGGATTAAATTACTGGACTTTACCTTAGGCTACTCAACCATAGTGTACGTTACTTTCCTATTTCTCACCCTACCTTGCCCGATTTTGACATACAGCTCATAAGACTGTAAAATGTCTAACAAATGTGTTGGTCGGGCATTTGGCGACCTACCTATTGCTAGCCTGTGAACCGGCTTGCAGCAGGCGTTTGCTGCCATGTCACCCAATACCATGGCTGATCATGCATATGCCTTTCAAGAGAGTTAATCGCAGAGGATCACAGGTACTTTCTGAATGTTGTAAAGTAGGGTACGCAGCCGGCTTGGCCAGAGCCTCTGTGCACAGTTCTATTTGCTAAGAGAACAGAGGTCTTCCTTCGATGGAGGACCTATGCAGACAGTTCATCGCAGAGGAACACAAGTACTATCTGAATGTTGTAAAGTAGGGTAATCAGCCACCTTGACCTGAGCCCATGTGCACAAATTCATCTGCTCAAAGAACACGGGTCTTCCTTCGCCGGGGGACCTATGCAGAGAGGTCATTTGAACGGATCATACATAATGCCTGAATTTTGTGAAGTAGGGTACTCAGCCACCTTGGCCAGAGCCCGGGGGCACAATTTCAAGGGTTGGGGTAAGGTGCTTGCAGTGGAGGGCTCTGAGTGCACGATCAAGTGGCAAACAGAAAAGAAACCCAGTTCCCATTCTATTGCAGATGTGTTTCTTACTGCTTTTCGTAGCATTCCAAGTCCGGATACTGCATCAGAGGCTCCTTTGTATCCGGAGTCTGACCACGAAGCTACTGACCCAAAAACATCCCTACGCTTAGCTGCTCAGCAGAATACCCACACACAGAGTGATCCAGCCAGGTTTTTTCTGCTCATTTCTTCTGCATTATATTGATATCAAATTTTTGGGCTGTTATGTCCGATTTTTCTTGCTTTGTAGTACTTGTTTGGTTTCTGGATCTGTATTTTGATTGAATTTTGCAGTACTAGCTGGGTTGCATGGCATGTGAAGTCTATGGGAATGAAGACGCAAGAGGAGCTAATGAAGATCCGGCAATCAAAAAACTAAAACAAAGGGGTTCAAGTTGCAAAACCACAAGAGAAGTGGTTCATTTGGCATTTACATGTTTTGGTCAACGCAAAAAAGTCAACATACTTCACCTACCAAGTCGCTTACTTGCTCTCCATCCCTTGGCGTTGAGTGTTCTCAGGTCAAGTAAAGGCACCAAAAGTGAGCGGATGCGTTCTGTCATGCTTCGCACATTCCCAGAGCCGCAAATATATTTTCAATCGCCGAAGCAAATATAAAAGGCGCAAGGAACGAAAGCGAGGTAGCTCACTACCAAGGCACAATTTGAAAATCACGCCAGAGCGGTGGGCTCGTTAGCTCAGGGTTCATGTTTTGGAAATACAAAAGCAAAAGAGACAGAAAACATACTTATAAAGAGCCCCCCCACCTCCACCTCACAAGCCTTCCTGAATCATCATCTTTTCAAGCCTGCCAAAACAAAACCAAAACATCTGGCGCTTCTTGGGTGCCAATAGATTTGAACATCTGCATTTCGTCATGAGCAAAAAGGTTCTTTGGATCCTTCCAATTTCTGCGCATTTTGTTTAGCAACGCGACCCGCTTGCGTCACCCCCTCTACCCTAGCTTCCTGTCCAAACCCCGCTTCACTTCCAAATATTCCAAATTTTTTCAACCCTAGCGGCAAGTAGGCCCAGGCAAAACAGAATTCGTTATGCAATATTGACGGTTTCAATCAAGAGACACATTTGTAAGAGAACGGTGACATACGCATCTCCGCGCAAGGCAGCTGTGGCCGAAGGCGTCGCAAGGGATGCAAGTGGTCCTAGTGGGTAGGGAGGTAGATTCCAAAACTGTTGGGGTTGATAGTTGTCGGTGACAAATGAAGATGTTTCGGTTTCGACCGAGAATTTCGGTTCGGGAGAAAGGGCTTGGAGAAAAATTGGTGAAAAAGTGGTTAGGAAATTAGGGGTGAAGCTGAGCCGTAGTGACATACCCATATGAGGTTGAAATGCACCGGACCTGCCCCCCGCCCATTGTCATCAAAATACACTAGTAAGTCCCCAAAATGTGCTGCAAACCCCAAGCAATGTACTGAAGAAAACACCTGTTTGTACTTAACAAAAGAACCCGAAATGGTACTTTAACAATCTCCCAAAATGTACTAAGCCCCCCCGCCCCCCCCCCCTGCCATAAAATTACCAAAACACTCCCCATAATGTGCTAACCCCCCCCCCCCCCCAAAATGTTTTTTGTTTTGGTTCAGACCAAGATGAGCTGGCATAGCCCCCTCACTTCACAGTACTTGAGGTAACCCCTCCGGATCAAGGTTCAGAGCTGTCCAGCGCTACGATCATCCCACAAACAGCTGCGGCAGCAGATCTGACACATAGTGAGGATTAGCTGAGTCTGAAACCACGTTATGCAGTGGGAAACCCCCCCAAAACGTACGACCCCCCCTCCCCCCGGAAATGTAACAACCCCCCCCCCCCCCAAGGAAATCCCCCTTTTATCCTACAAAAACCCCTGGGTTTTTTTTGTTATAAGAAAGGGTTTTTTTTTTGTACATTTAAGGGCGGCGGGGGGTTAGTACAAAAGGGGGGCTTCTTAGTGCAAAAACGGGGGCATTCTGATGAAATGTGACAGTATTCTGATGAAACAGGCTGAGTATTCCAATTTCTGTTCATGGCAATCTGTGACCTTGAGGAGTGGAACATGCTCAACAGGGGCGAGTGGAATGCGTTATCTTTGTCACCCCCTCGGGCTGATTCACCCATTTCCCCTGCTGTTAATAACAGGCTCGGGAGACACAAAAGGAATATTCATCCTACAGATCAGGGTCCTGCCCATTCAACCAGACGGGCATACCAATCGGCTGTGAGGCATGACGTCCCTTCAGCTTCAGGAGCTTTGGCATTCCTATACATATTTTTTTTTGGTCCAGACTAAGACGAGCTGGCGTAGCCTGCTCACTGTACAGTACTTGAGATAACCTCTCGGAATCAAGGTTCAGAGGTGTCCATTTGACATTCCTTTATTATATGGTGCAGTGTCCTCATCATATTATTCTGTGGCCCCATGAGACCATTCTGGTGGGGGCAAATGCTCTGGCTTTCCAAGAGTTATTGACCAAAAATGTGCTTCCTGACACCCCTCAAACTGCGTCAAAAGGGCAACCAATAACAAAAAAAAGCGGAGGACCTCACTGGTGCAACTGAACCAAGGGGTCCTCTGGTTACTCCTGCACTCCAGGCAAGAAACTGCACCTGTGCACACTGTGCAGGTAGCTGTGTTGCAAGTGTTCTGTTAGGGGGTTCAAAGGTATGGTTGCATGGGCATGCCCATATGTAGGGGAGATATTGCAATGAGATCCTATGAAATTTTCGGGCATGGCAAGCAATAAAAAAGCTGCAAAATTTCCCAGCGAACACGAAAGAGTGATTTGGTGAAAGCAAATGGACACAGTGAAGAACATTAGGGTACCAGATAGCCGTGTAGGAGAGGAGGTGGCGCAGGAACAATTGATGGCACATCGCCTGCTACAGCTTTGCTACCCCTTCATACTCCCGTTCCTTTTGCACAAGCACAGCCCAGGGCCCGAAAAATAGCTCTGCGACTAGGCCATGCTTCTGTGCATGAAGGAGTGCATGTTGGGTAGGCAATGTTAGCCATGGCTCCTGATCACATCCAAACCTCTCTAAAGGGCATGCGGTGCTGACTGAGTACTGTGACGGGCAGAAACAACTCTTACATACACCAGCCTCTGTTTCCTTGTCTTCCCACACACCATCGGCTCATATTCTTGTGACGTTACATTCTGGACCACAAAATGGAGGTCCCGGAAATGGCGGTGACATGGGGTCCCCGTGCTCAGACAAGACCATGGTTCACCATGCATATGCTGCATCGTGTCACACGGTCACTAATACAATTGACTTGTACACGCACTACGCAACATAGAAAGAGGGGTATTGTTTACAGCAAACAGAACTCTAAGCTGGAAAATTGTTTAGATTGATCCTTACTTTTGTAGAGAATGAGTCAGGCCAATCTCTAAATAGCAGTAGAGGGAATGCAGGGGAAGGGGGGCAAAACCCACACCCATCGGGAATCGAACCAGCAACTATGGTTCCTCCGTCTCAGACGATGACGACTATACTAGGCCACACCTCTTGCCATACTACCACTGAAAAGGGGGCACCCAGTGAATTCGGTGCATCTCAATCCTAATTAGGTTCGAATCATGACCACAGGATTCGAACCGCCAAGTGCCTCCTATCCGCTTTGATGAATAGCACTGAACTATGGATGATTCTATACCCAGTCATGTCACAGCATGCCTACACCGTAAAGTCGATCTCTGGAATCTGAAGATCAAACACGCCGTCGGGGGTGGGGGAAAATTGGCTTGCGCGCGGGGGGGGGTCGTTGGAGCCCCTTTCCCGGACCCCCCCCCCCCCCTCCTTGGCTCCCGTGACGGGGCCTTGAAAAAGGTCATAGATGGTGGCAAATAAAGTGGAACTTCCATTGAGGGGGGGGGAGCAGTGGTGGTATTTATGTCCGGTTAGAGAGAAACACATAGAATGGGTTTTCGTCAGTAGCAGACTTGGATCCAAGCAGTGGGGAGACCACATGCACCATTACAGGCAGTGGTTGAGTGGTAGTGCAGCGGGTGGTGGATTTTTTGGTCGGCGGTTCGAACCCCGGTCCGGTCCACATGCTGGCGACGCCGCCGATGGCATTCGACTGACCAGGATTCGAACCGCCGACCGCAAAAACAGCAGCCGGCTGCGCTACCATTCTACCGTGGGCTGTTGCAGCTGATAGTGCATCCCCACTGCTTGGAGCCTTCTGCTTACAAATTATTACACCATGCCTTGGGGTATGCTACGTGAATGACCCCAAAAAAGGGGGGGTATACAACGCCCAGTCCCGCGCTTGATCGAACAACCTCTCTTCGAGGTGATTGGTACTTTACCAAGGGTTCTGTCACAGGAGCCCCATTGCCAGACCCCCCCCCCCCCTCCTTCGGGGGGCTCCCACGACCCCCCCCCCCCCCGCGCAAGCCAATTTTCCCCCCGCCCGGCCATTTTCCCCATGAGCCCGGTGCTCTTGCGTGGTCTGTGCTTGAGGGGTGCTTGGGGAGGGGAAGAGCTCATCTTGCGTTTGGATCTGCATGATCTTGGCGGGGGGGGGGGGGGGGGGCAGCCCGCCCACATTTCATGGTGAGGGCGCCGATCGCCCGATTGTAGACTGTCAACATCAAGGTCGCTGTTTGAAGGTAGATGCGGGCGGTGTTTATGAGTCGGGTCGTACGCCGCGCCCCAGACTGAATCAAAGAAATGCTGAGCAGTCAAGAGTTGGTTTCCCGTGTCCACAATCGTTTTCTCGGCCGCCCGTAACACCTTGAGGCATTGTACCCGATAGAAGGGCGTCAGCAAGTGGTCAATCAGCCGACACCTGGCTCTTTGGCCACCCCTTGGTGATCTGGCGGTTCAAACACATGCAATATACGTTGGGTGGTGTGTTGTGTCAGGGGGCGAGACAAGCGAAGAGAGGTGCGGTCTTGTACCTGTTGTGCCGATGCTAGTGTCATTTTGTCGACCACCGTTCCTCAACGGTTGGTACAGTACTGACCGTGGGCAACGCTGTTTCAAGAGCTATGGGTTGCTAGCCAAGGGCCATGGCAGGAACATGCGCGCACTTGGTGGGACACAGCTTCTGCGAATGACAGACACCACGCAGCCTTCCTCCATGTCCCTGTGACTTACATAGAGTCCCTACCCCCTGAATAACTGCCATCCATGCGTGAGAGGGTCGTGCATCACCAGTAGAGTGAGTCAGGAAAATGCAATGCATGGAGAAAGGAGAGGATGCAGCAATACAGCGTCGTAAAGATGACTGAATGCAGGAGGGGGGGGGGGTTGAGGTCATGTGTGAGGATGCTCCAAATGAACCTTGCTACCTTCCTCGAGCCTCCGGTAATGGAATGGCCGCTGAGGACAGGGATGTCCATCATGCTCCCATTTGGAGTGGTGGTAGCCAAATCACAACAGCTACTGTATCCAGCCAATCTGAAACTTCATGCCAAGCAGTCTACAGCACAATTAGACAGGGGGGCCGAATGCAAATTCAGTCCCAACTTAAGTTACTGCAGGACGTGCTTTGTGCATCTTGGAAAAAGTAGACGGGGGCGGTGGAGCAATTAACAAAACCATTAAGGTGCTCATACCAAACTGGCTGGTTGTGTGCACCATGTAACCATTCCCTCTTGAGGACTCATCAGAAGGCGACACCAAAGTGTATCCCTCGCACCAGCTGACAGCACAGCGGTGATCAGGCACCGCAATGCCCATGCCCCCACAACCAACAGCACTGTGCACAACGAAAACCGTGGCACATCAGAGTCCGCCGCCGTTAAGGTGTGCGTTGTGTGTGTGAATGTGTGCTCGTGTGTGCTGCCCTGGGTCAGGGGTGTCTGGGGGCTCCCTCAGAGCCTGACATGGCATGGCAAGATCAATCAACCAATCGCAGCGTTTCGTAGCCTGGGGATGGTGTGAAAAGGGATGCCAGTTGGACGTCTTTCATGACCAGTATTTCTAGTTTCTAGGTGGTGAAATTGCCATACACTTTGTACGTGGCAGAAACTTCCCATGAGACTGTTCTGAGACTAAATATAGCTTAGTTTCAAAGAGAGAGCAATGGTCGATTCCGATTGACTGAATGCCCCTGCCATAGGCACTTTCAGTTTCAAAGAGAGAGCAATGGTCGAATCCGATTGACTGAATGCCCCTGCCATAGGCACTTTCAGCCATCAGTCCAACAGGAAGTGTCCTCTGCAAAGAGCATAAACCCACCATCTGCTATGTACAGTGGGCTGTACCCAGTGTTCGAGGATGCACAACATATTATAGACCAAGGACTATTCATGCAAATGTAGGACAAAGTCGTGTGAACCTGGCGCAAACACGAAGTCGTGAGGTCATCCTTGGCACTCCTCTGGCCTTAGAGGGCGACCACCCCCACTTCATGTTGCCGTGAAGCTGGTTGTGTGGCTGGGCAGTGTAACCTGGTACCCATGCCAGTATTGGATGTGGCTGTGTCAAAAGCACCAGTGGAAAACAAATGTCATGGAATAAAACATAGGAACAAATCATAGCGAAAAGAAGACACGTGAGGACAATCGCGTGTTGCTGACATCCGTACTGAAGCCGTCAGAACTAGCACCCCAGGAAATCTTGGACGCACTGTCAGAGCCTCCCAAGTCTGCTGAAGAGGAAGCATTCAGCTCGGGCATAGGTTCAAGACATAATGAGTGAAAAATGGCAGTTGCGCTGTCTGAGCTGAAAGGGAGAGTTGAGAGACCTCCATAGCCACAGGCGTGCATGGATCAGTTCTAGCACGCTTGAGTGGGGGTGGAGAAGTATTTGCTACCATGGCTTCTTTGTGTGGGGTTTGGCGGAAGGGGTATAATGGATGGGCATGCAGTCCTACTGTGGCCAGGCGATCCGCTTCGTTATTGCCCTTGATGGTGAGATGGGATGGCACCTTCATCTGATAGCTTAGTGACCCTGAGGGGGGGGGGGGGGGGCTGGCCAACCCCCAGCTGACCCAACCACCCATCCACATCAGAACCATTTTCCTCAGGAAAAAATTGAACTTTGTTGAAGAGACCCAAAAACTTAGGCACACGAACTTGTTTTTGGCTTCTGACCCCCCTGGGAATAAGGGCGAGGAACCACTAAGCTACAGCCTGCTGGCGATACCCGTCAACAAAATAGCCCAAACTGGCTGCCCAACAAAACCAGAGGTGAGGCGTTGGTCGGCCTTACTTCTTTTCTGGTATGGATTAGTTTCAATGCCAACAGTAGGCCGCTCCCTCTGGTGCAACGTACACGCAGACCTGAAGGCAGTCCGCACACCTGCTATACCAAAGACAAGAACGCGCTGTTCACGCGCAGTTACTGAAAGAAAATTTAGTGCTCAGTCAATATGTCCACTTCATGCGCTGCACTGTTGGAGAAGACGTACCTTGGCCAAAGGGAGGGGAGTTGGGACGAGAAATGCACATTGAAAACACAACCCACAGAGACCAGGGGGGACCCGCTGCACCGTGTGCCCACAGTGCGAAGGACCAACATTGGCCGCCATACAATTACTGACGGATCCAAAATCGTGAAGTTGTGACTCGAAATCACGACTCTGAAGCGTCCAGAGCAAACACAGGCCCAGGGGAGCATGGGGCCCACCTTGTGGAAAACCCTGCTTCAAGGGCTTCCAAACCATCATAAAACGCAGTGGAAAACCCTGCTTCAAGGGCTTCCAAAGCATCATAAAACGCAGCGAGACCCGATTGAGTGGAAAATTCTGCCCACAGGGGGACACTTCAGGAAATCAAGGGGAGCCAGTCAGGAGCTGGATTCCTGTTGCTGACCCGGGCCTGTTTTTTTTTCCTCCAGACCAAGATAAGCTGGCGTATCCTGCTCACCACATGGTACTCGAGACAACCTCTCGGAATCAAGGCCCACAGCTGTCCAGTTCTACGACGATCCTTTTGCTGACCATGGCCTGTTTTTACAGACCCGCCTTAAAATCGTAACTTTGAAGCGTCCAGTGGCCGCGAGTGCCGCGAGAGCCAAAGATACGTTGCGCACTGTGCACGCACCTTGCACCCACCAGCACTTCAGGAGCTACCTTTGAGGACAGGAGCTCCTCCTGAAACTCGACACGTGTCCCGCACATCCGTACGGAATGAACACCACCACAATCCCTCGGCAGGATGGGTGCCGCTGCCCCCCCCTCAATTTTTTGCTCCAGCAAGTGAAACCCCAAGATCCTGAGCAGCTGCAGGCAAATCCACGGGTCCTGCGCCCTTGAGACGGAGGTTTTCGGACCTCCGCTGGGGGTGCAAGTGGTTGTTCACAGCCATGGGAAAAAAATTGCTCAGACATGCTCATGATGAGGCAGAGGAGCAGGGGGGCTTTGAAACAAAAAAGAAACAAGGGGGAGCCCCTTCCCCCGCTCCCCCTGAAGAAAGGGGATCCCACGGAAAATCCCCTTGCAGCAGAATCACATTTTATCCAAGCAGCAATTTTCGGGCTAGCTTTGGTACACAAGCCCTTGGGTCTCAAAACCTCCGTCCCCGCCCCTCTTCTCTCACTCCAAAGCGTGACACTCAGTACTATTGACGAGGAAAATCCGGATTTGGCAACGAGGTGGACACACAAACTGCATCATGATAAACCGGAACTCTGTTTTTTCTGGTTTGTGACGGTCTGGCACAGTGTGAAGTAGTGTCACATCGCTACAATGGGGCGTTCGACAATGAGTCCAAGGACAAAAAGAGCGCCCATATGCCTGCCCTCTATCCTTGTACAGAGGTAGACTAAAGCCCAGATTCCCCTGCACTGTTCTTTCGGACTCACGTGCCCAAGGTGGAACACAAGCAGAGAGTACATGGAGAGTATGTGTGGATTTGTGGAGTAGAATGGAGCGTGTGTGGAGATGATGTGGGCATTTTGTTAGAGCATGTGGAGAGTAGGCCGGGGTCTTTGCCTTCCCCGCCCCATGCCAATGATACAGGCCATCATTCTTCTTTCTGGGAGGGGAGTCCATTGGCAAGGGGGCCATGCCTTCTTTCCGAAGGGGGGCATTGGTATGGCCGTTGGGCCGCCAACAACATGAATTCAAAAAAGCCTTGAAGTTCGCATTTCAAGGACTGTGCACATAATTTGAACATCCATTTCTATGACGTTTGGTGCATTTGCAGGGGGGCTGGCAGTCCTAGAGCTGCATTCGCCTGCTTTTTTGGGGGGTTTATAGAGTCTTGTAGCAGTTTAGTAATCTGCAGTACAGCGATCTAACTAGACCATGAAGGAGGGCATCCATTGGCATTGTGCCTCAAAATGTCAAGTGTGGATGTGCCACTGGCATTGGGGGGTGGCTGCATTGGCATGGGGGATCAAATGGCACCGGGGGGGTACTACCCTTCACCTTGGAGGGTGTGTGTGTGTGTGTGTGTGTGTCACTTACCTGTTGAGCATGGCTTGGATGCACGCCACTAGCTGGAGGCTCAGGCTATGAGCGCAACAGACAATGTGTGTGTGTGTGTGTGTGTGTGTGTGCTCTGTACTTTGATGAGGTAGATCCTTGTGCAGCATAGGGTTGGACGTCCCATTCAGCTCAGGTCTGCTGAGGCCTCTGTGTGACGTTGTTTCCCCCCCTTCTGCGGGATCAGAACCTCTGTGTTTGGTTGGTTATGTGACCGAAGTACTGGCTCTCCCATGCCTCGACAGAAAGAGTGGTCGGGCTACTGCATCCTCGGCTTCGTCACCTTCCAGTCCCTGTGGAACAGGTGCTGGGGGGGATGGGGGCGGTGGTGTTTTCGGCCTTCTGCGCTTGGGCGCCGGTGGCGTGGGCGGTTGGTGTGGGGACCTCAGCAGACCTGATGAGTGCCGTGCTGGCCTTTGCAGGCAAGGTTTTTTGTGAGGCAACAGAGATTGCATAGGGAGAGTACGTTTCCTGTGTGCCGGGACCGGGGTGTGTGTGTGTGTGTGTGTGTGTGTGTGTGTGTGTGTGTGTGTGTGTGTGTGTAGAACAATATTAAAGAGGGAGGCCCGCATGGGTCCAGGGCCCCCAGCGGTCGCCTGAGGCGCCAGCTTGAAAAAGACAAAAAACTACAGCCCTGACGGGCTGTGGAGCTGCCTCTGGTGCCTGCTCGGGTCGCGGTAGGGGGCCTCACCTGAGCCAGAACCTCTGGGGCATGGGGGTTATGTCACCTCGGTCCCTGCTCTCCCGTGCTTGGCAGCGCCCGGCGGCGTACAGCGCCTCCTCTTGGCAGGGGGGGGGGTCGCATCCACCCTTCCTCGCTTGTGTGTCTGCACCCGGCCCGGTCCCGTGTCCAGTCCCCGCTGCTGTCTGCGTCTCTTCGCCGACGGTGTGCCCCCCGCCCCAAGGGGGTGGGCCTCCGCTCTTCGTGTCCCCCGCTGGCGGCCCCGCATTGTCGGTTGCGGGTGCCCGGCATGTCCCCTGGCGCAGCAGTGCCGCACCCCCCGACCCACAGCTGCACAGGATGCGCATTGTCTGTGTTGGTGTGCCACGCAGACCCAAAGGCGTGGCAGCCGCGGCCCCTGCTCAGGGCGTCTCGCCACCGCGCACTTTTGCGGCGGAGTGAAAAGCGCCGTTCTGCCACAGCGCGCCGCTCCTGCCGGAGAGTCCGGCTCCTCGGTGACACAGTACTGTGGGCCTCGCCTCGTCCCTGGTGGGAGCACCGGGCCCGCGTAGAAGTCGCTGGCGTATGCCCCCGCCGAGCGCTTTGCTCCTCCCTTGCCCGGGCACTTCACTTCCTGGGGCTGCTGCGCCGATGCCGGCTTCACCTTCACGCCCTGTGCTCGTCGGCGTTTGCTCTGCTGTCGTGCCACCTTTGCCTGCTGCTGTTGGGCCCATCTCTTCGCGCTGTACTGCTGCATACGGCGCAGGTGGTGCCAGACCGCCGCTGGGCGTGTGAATATAGGCCTACCTTTCACCCCCGCCGTGGTGCCCGCCCCCAGCGGGACCAGAGAACGGCACCTGTTGGTGAAGCCCGCCGGGAGAATGGACTCCCTGCCCGCCGCCTTCCCCAGCAGACTGACCGCCAGCCGTAGGACTCTTCCCTTCTCTTGCAGCGACATCTCCCCTCCCTTAAATCGTGTCTGAGGGGTAGGGGGGAGAGGTCTCCCTGTGTACGATTCGAAGTCCAGCGCCAGTTCCAGGAAAGACACTTGCCGGTGTGCCTCGGGCAGGCTGTCGTGTGTGTGTGTGTGTGTGTGTGTGTGTGTGTGTGTGTGTGTGTGTGATCTGTACTTTTAGAGGTGGATCCTTGTGCAGCGTTGGGCTGGACGCCCCATTTGGCTCAGGTCTGCTGAGGCCTCTTTGTGACGTTGTTTCCCTCCCTTCTGCGGAATCAGAACCTCTGTATTTTACTGGCTAAGTATCCAGAGTGTTTGCTCTCCCGTGCCTCGTCACGAAAAGCGGGCGGGCGACATCCTCGGCCACGGTCTCCTCCAGCCCCCGTGGAACTGGGGCAGGTGGGGACGGAGGGGGGGGTGTTTTCGGCCTCCTGCGCTTGGGGGCTGGAGGGGTGGGGGGTTGGTGTGGGGACCTCAGCAGACCCGTTGAGATACGTGCAGGCCCTTGCAGGCGCGGTCGTTTGTTGGGCAGTTGTGCATGTGCAGCAAGTGGGCGTTTCCGGCGCGCAGGCACTGGGGTGCACACTTTATGGTGTCCCCGCTGACAGCAGTGGCGCACTCCCCTTTGTTTGAGTGTGCACCTCGGGCACGGTGGCAGGCCATGCAGTGGGCACAGTTGCAGTTGCGGTCTGCGTGCTATGTGGTCATCAGCGTGATGTCCCAGCGCACAGCACGCTTCAGCTGTGAGCCGAAATCTCTTGCAGGTCGTGCATGCGTCAGCCGAGTGCTGGCCACACTTTGACGGATCAGCCGGCGGCGCCGGTGGTGGCCCCCTGTGTGTGTTTGCGCGCCTGCGTGTCCCGGTGTAGGGGCGCTGTGGGAGCTTCCCATCCCCTATCACAGGGAAGAAATCAGCTGCAAAGGAGGAGCAGCCCCCCCCCCCTTTGGCAAAAGTGGTCTGCTCCGAGGGCGGGGCCAGCCCCAACTGTGTGTGTGTGTGTGTGTGTGGTGGGGGGGCAACAACACCATATTACAGAGGAAGGCCTGCATGGGTCTCCGGGTTAGCTGCCCGCACCCATCCCTGAAAATGGTAGCTGCCGGCGCCCTCCCGCAGCCGTCCCCTCGCCTAGGCTAGAGCCTCTGTGTTGGTGACAGTTATGAGCATTCTGTACCCGCATGGCCGTGCCTCTCCACTGTGCGCCCCGCAGGGCACAGGCGCTTGCCCAGCGTGCCGGTATGTGTGGGGGGGGAGGGTCCCTCCGTTGCTTCACTGCTCTCCTCCCCTGCCCCGGGTCATGCGGGGCCTCCCCCCACAGGCGGGGGTGGGGGGTGGCTCCTCTTCCAAAATTTCGCCACCAACGTGAGCCCCCCTCTTGGAGTCCTCTGACTGCATCTGCGCCCCCCAAGTCTGTGTGCGCGCGCGGCGTGTGTGTTCGTGGGTGCCCCTGGTAGTGTGTAATGGTGCGAGCCGGGCACAGAGGGTGTCCGCGCTGTTCACAAAACTACAACTTCTACAGGCAGGGTCCTGTTTCTGTCCTTAAGACAGTGGCCCCGGCACGAAACGGGATGAAGTTCAGTCGTGTCAGCGCTTGGCCCGGCACATGCGTCTCGTGCATTGCATCTACGCTCAATACCGAAAATTGCAGGCCCTATCTTCCCCCCTCCACTGACACTAGCTTGGCTTAAACAAAATAGTGCTGCTCCGATCGCTTGGCCCTTCCTTTGGTTGGACATGGCATCATGGGTTGCTCCGCTGGCCTCGCTTGGCCTTCTTCGCTTGCCGTCTTGCTGTCTGGGCTTTTTGCTGCGGAGCCCACTATTCCTCTCCGCGCGCTCTTAGTTGGAGCTAGTGGTGCCATAGGGGCCTAGGTGAGTATAGCTAGCCCATTTTGACACGGCAGCACGGCTTCACGCATTTCCAGATCCATATGCGCTCTACTCCATCCCCCCTTTGGACCCACTAGCAGGCCGGGGGTTCTGGATCCTCTAGTTCATGCAACAGGCCGCGTGGTCTGATCGTCACGGTTTGCAGATGTCATCGATGACCCGTTTCCACGTGGTGGTTAGCGCGTTGATGACAATGACTAAGAGCGGTCACCCTTGTAGGTTGCCATTTGTTGTGTGCCACCATGATCCAAGGCATCCTTTGATTTGAACGTCTGAGCTATGTGTACATTTCTCGGAAGGTGCGCAAGACTCCTCTTTCTATGCCTTGTATGTCCAGCATGGTGATGGATATTGCTTGTGGAATCAAGTCAAAACACTTTGTATAGTCTGCCCCCACGCCCGGCATCGGGGTCCCTAGCGCTTGGGACAGTTCAATGAGGAGCGTGAGCACCAACACGGCGCCAAGTGAGCTGTGGTGTGAATGCATACAACTCGTCATGCGCGCATGACTCATACCATTCACTAGCATCTTGCATGCGGACTCTTGCCCACATTCCGTACATCTAGGATAGGACTGTCAGCAGCCGCAGCCGCATGCAATCTCCTCAGTGAGGTGAAGCCTTGAGCTACTCTATCCAAACATTTCCCCGTGTCTTCCACTGCTCCCAGCAATTTTGTAGCTTGTCCTAGAACAATGACGGCAGTCTCTTTAGCAAGTGCATTCACCAAAGGTCCATTCCATTTACTGTCTTCTCCCCCATCTTCTTCGCTTTGTCGCGGAGCACTTGGCCATTTATGTGCCGCACTTTCATGGGACCACTTCGCAGGTACTTTCGTCATTGTTGCATGAAGACCTCCATGGACGGCTCTGGCTGGTTCTCATACAGCTAGTCGAGTGTTCTCCGCCAGCATCCATTTCCGCAATGTTGGCCGTGAGCTCCCCATTCTCTTTCCGTACCATTTGCAGCAACTCATCCGCGCTGCAGGGCTAGATGTTCCCTGGTTTTTGCGTCCATGTTTCTTAGGCCTAGGCTTTCCACGCCTTGATGCATGCCGTCTCCTCTCGTCGGCCCATTCTCTGCGCGTCATACTCCAAAGCCCCCTTCAACTGTGTCAGCTCTGCCCGCATGCGTCCCTATTTTTTGGGGTCGATCATGCTAACCTTCTATGAGAGGCCATATTCTACCTGTAGATGCACATCGTGCGGTAGGCACAGAGAGAGAGTGTGTGTGTGTGGGAGGGTCACCATATTATACAGGAAGGCCCGCATGGGTCTGTGGGCTGCTATCTGTATGGGGGGTGCCTGCATCTTTGTCGCCGCACAGGGCGCTAGGAAAATGAGGGCACCCCCCTTGCATCCACCCCTTGCCTAGGCTAGAGCCTGTGTGCGGTTGGGTGTTATGAACATTCCGTTCCTGCATGGCCATGCCGCGCTGCCGGGCGCACCTAGGTGTGCATGCGCTTGTTGGGCACCTCGGGGGGGGGGGGTTCACTTCCTTCCCCCCCCCCCCCTCTTGACTTGGGGTCTGTTGTGTAGGTTGTGTGGGTCTCGCAGAGCTAGGATTTCCTCAGCCTCTCCAGGCTCTTGGTCTTATCCCTCTCCACCAGGGAAAGGCCATGACCATTGGCGCTATGCACATTATTGCCTCCCCTTCACGGTCCCCACCCACCTCGAACTGCGGGCCTCTCTTGTCCCCCGGAGCCACTATTGGGAGAATGTTTGCCTGGCGCGCGCCTGGCGCGCTACCTTTCTATTAACTATCCCAACTTCAGCCCAAGATTTACCCTCTGATGGAGAAGGGCCCCCAAATAGACCATGATGGACTGCGCACCTTCCTTACAAAGCACGTTGCATAGTTAGACAATAACCGTGAATTCAACAACTCCAAATGTCATTTGTACTGTACTGGACAAACGGTACTTTGCCTTGACCTTTCCCATAGATTTCGCTACGGTAATGAGTCCCCAAGCCGCAAGCGGTTTGGACGGCGTTTCTGCCTCACGTCACAAGAACGAAGCGCAAACTCAGTATTCGCTACATCACCCCTACCTTCTTGGGGTCCCCATGGTGGGGAGAAATCAATATGGCTACATTACCCCTACTTTCTTGGGGTCCCCATGGTGGGGAGAAATCAACCTAGTAAGGAGTGGATGTGGTGGAAACGAGCAAAAATTGGATGAAAATGGGTGAAACTGGGTGAGAATCCAAATATACCATATCCCCAATGTGAAAGAAGCATCAAAATACCCGTTGTCAAACAACAATAATGCCCATAGTATCACATAGTATGGGTTCTGGGACGGCTAGACGTCCAAAAAGTTGCACTGCGCGCGCACAGCGCTTAGTGCACCCCCTAAAAGGTCACCGGTGGGGCACGGGTCAAAAAAGATGCCCGGTGCGTGCCCGGTGCGCTAACGCTCCCCCATTAGCGTGGTGCAAAAATCGGTTGTGTAGTGCTTTCTTGCACTCTTGGCCCCTCCTTTGGCTGGGCATCGCTTCTTCATAGGTTCACCATCCCCGGCGGGTGCTCTATTTGGTGGCTTTTGTTGAGCATGCTTCCTTTTCTGCTTGGTCACTATCGCCCATTGTTTCTAAGCCCACAATGCCTCCCCGTAGGCTTGCAACCTCATTCATTGTCCCCATATTGGCTCTGGACGCGTCAGGAGGGAGTGCCGTTCCACCCCCATGATCGTCCCCGCGCCCATGGATGTCAGCGACCGACAGTGGTGCGTCATTTTGGCTGGCAAGATGGAATTGTGGGGGGTGGTCTACTGCTTGTGCCCGTGTCTGTGTGTGTGTCTTTCAAAGTCGAAGGTGCTCTTGTAACATTAGCGAGTCTCGGGGCCTATGAAGGTCCCAGCTGCCATGAACGAGGGAGACTCACATGTAGCCACGAAGAGTGGATGCCACTAATCACCCAGCTTGAGAACACGGGCTTGTGCGGTGGTTGTGCCCCCTTCCATTCTACTGAGTGCGAACCTCATGTTCGAAAGGTCCATCAACTGACTTGAGTCGAGGCTCTCCCATGCCCCTTGGACAACAAGGTGCATGCTACCTCTGGCCCTTTGTCTAGCTGCATGCCGTTTGGCAGGAGTGTGGGAGGTGACTGCAGGTACGGGCTTTCCGTCTCCATCGTTTGTGCGTGTGTCTGTGCGCACGCGTGCGTGTGTGTGCGCGCGTGCGTGTCCCAAATGCCAAAAGCCCCATTGCAATGGGTTGATTCAAGCACTCTCAGTACTGCTCACTTAGTGGTGTGTGCGCCAACGTATCAGTTCCAATGATGCTCAAACTGCGAGGTTCAACAATACTAGTTCCTACCACTACTGCAAACCATGAATTCAACATTCTGCCCTGAGGGGGGCTGCCCTGATGGGCGGTGGACTCCATCTGTACAAGCGCGGCTAACACACCACAGCTCGCTAACACACCATGGCTCCTGTCCCTTGGAAACCAGCCATGAGACAACACGACACACATTTTATGCTTGTGTGCCCTACTGCTCCCCACATCCCTGCCCCATGCATTCCTGACACTCGAGCAGGGGTGTGTGTATGTGTGTGTGTGTGTGTGTATGTGTGTGTGACGCCCAATACAATTTTACTGATGCTCAAATTGTGAGGTTCAACCACCTCATCTCCTACTGACTGCTGAAAGATGCATTCATGTTCGGATCCCCTGCTGGCAGGCTGATTGATATAATGATTCAAAGCTTCCTGACCTGATCCCTGGCCCCAATACCCTGGTGTGCGCACGGTGACAATTGCCAATTGCCCCGCCGCGGGGTTGATTGACGCGCTATCAGTTCTTGCCTGTGGCAGTTGTTGACTGTTCAGGATTGTCGTTGGGTTGTGGGTTGCGCCTTCGGGTTCCCTCCTCTGCACTGTGTGTGTGTGTGTGCGCGCGTGCGCGCGCGTGTGTGTGCCACTTTTTGTGGATGTGTGTGCCACCCAACGATTTGAATCAACTCATAGCGTTCGCTATCATACAGCACACCAACAGCTCTGTTCGCACTGCAACAATGTTCAACTTGGGCCCCCATTGCACCCCTTCCCCCCCCCCCTCTCTCTGTGTGTATGTGTGTGTGTACCAATTGCCCCTGCCACGGGGATTGATGAAACACTCTCTCAGTTCATGCCTTTGGCAGTTCATGACTGTTCCTGTTCATACAGGATCGTTCTTGGGTTGCAGGTTTCACTTTCAGGTTCCCTCCTCTGCAGACTGTTGTTGGAGCACTGGGAGCTCCATTTGAATGTGTGACACGGTTCATGCGGTGTAGGTGGGCGCAGAGTGAGTCAGGAAAATGCAATGCATGGAGAAAGGAGAGGATGCAGCAATACAGCGTCGTAAAGATGACTGAATGCAGGAGGGGGGGGGGGGGTTGAGGTCATGTGTGAGGATGCTCCAAATGAACCTTGCTACCTTCCTCGAGCCTCCGGTAATGGAATGGCCGCTGAGGACAGGGATGTCCATCATGCTCCCATTTGGAGTGGTGGTAGCCAAATCACAACAGCTACTGTATCCAGCCAATCTGAAACTTCATGCCAAGCAGTCTACAGCACAATTAGACAGGGGGGCCGAATGCAAATTCAGTCCCAACTTAAGTTACTGCAGGACGTGCTTTGTGCATCTTGGAAAAAGTAGACGGGGGCGGTGGAGCAATTAACAAAACCATTAAGGTGCTCATACCAAACTGGCTGGTTGTGTGCACCATGTAACCATTCCCTCTTGAGGACTCATCAGAAGGCGACACCAAAGTGTATCCCTCGCACCAGCTGACAGCACAGCGGTGATCAGGCACCGCAATGCCCATGCCCCCACAACCAACAGCACTGTGCACAACGAAAACCGTGGCACATCAGAGTCCGCCGCCGTTAAGGTGTGCGTTGTGTGTGTGAATGTGTGCTCGTGTGTGCTGCCCTGGGTCAGGGGTGTCTGGGGGCTCCCTCAGAGCCTGACATGGCATGGCAAGATCAATCAACCAATCGCAGCGTTTCGTAGCCTGGGGATGGTGTGAAAAGGGATGCCAGTTGGACGTCTTTCATGACCAGTATTTCTAGTTTCTAGGTGGTGAAATTGCCATACACTTTGTACGTGGCAGAAACTTCCCATGAGACTGTTCTGAGACTAAATATAGCTTAGTTTCAAAGAGAGAGCAATGGTCGATTCCGATTGACTGAATGCCCCTGCCATAGGCACTTTCAGTTTCAAAGAGAGAGCAATGGTCGAATCCGATTGACTGAATGCCCCTGCCATAGGCACTTTCAGCCATCAGTCCAACAGGAAGTGTCCTCTGCAAAGAGCATAAACCCACCATCTGCTATGTACAGTGGGCTGTACCCAGTGTTCGAGGATGCACAACATATTATAGACCAAGGACTATTCATGCAAATGTAGGACAAAGTCGTGTGAACCTGGCGCAAACACGAAGTCGTGAGGTCATCCTTGGCACTCCTCTGGCCTTAGAGGGCGACCACCCCCACTTCATGTTGCCGTGAAGCTGGTTGTGTGGCTGGGCAGTGTAACCTGGTACCCATGCCAGTATTGGATGTGGCTGTGTCAAAAGCACCAGTGGAAAACAAATGTCATGGAATAAAACATAGGAACAAATCATAGCGAAAAGAAGACACGTGAGGACAATCGCGTGTTGCTGACATCCGTACTGAAGCCGTCAGAACTAGCACCCCAGGAAATCTTGGACGCACTGTCAGAGCCTCCCAAGTCTGCTGAAGAGGAAGCATTCAGCTCGGGCATAGGTTCAAGACATAATGAGTGAAAAATGGCAGTTGCGCTGTCTGAGCTGAAAGGGAGAGTTGAGAGACCTCCATAGCCACAGGCGTGCATGGATCAGTTCTAGCACGCTTGAGTGGGGGTGGAGAAGTATTTGCTACCATGGCTTCTTTGTGTGGGGTTTGGCGGAAGGGGTATAATGGATGGGCATGCAGTCCTACTGTGGCCAGGCGATCCGCTTCGTTATTGCCCTTGATGGTGAGATGGGATGGCACCTTCATCTGATAGCTTAGTGACCCTGAGGGGGGGGGGGGGGGGCTGGCCAACCCCCAGCTGACCCAACCACCCATCCACATCAGAACCATTTTCCTCAGGAAAAAATTGAACTTTGTTGAAGAGACCCAAAAACTTAGGCACACGAACTTGTTTTTGGCTTCTGACCCCCCTGGGAATAAGGGCGAGGAACCACTAAGCTACAGCCTGCTGGCGATACCCGTCAACAAAATAGCCCAAACTGGCTGCCCAACAAAACCAGAGGTGAGGCGTTGGTCGGCCTTACTTCTTTTCTGGTATGGATTAGTTTCAATGCCAACAGTAGGCCGCTCCCTCTGGTGCAACGTACACGCAGACCTGAAGGCAGTCCGCACACCTGCTATACCAAAGACAAGAACGCGCTGTTCACGCGCAGTTACTGAAAGAAAATTTAGTGCTCAGTCAATATGTCCACTTCATGCGCTGCACTGTTGGAGAAGACGTACCTTGGCCAAAGGGAGGGGAGTTGGGACGAGAAATGCACATTGAAAACACAACCCACAGAGACCAGGGGGGACCCGCTGCACCGTGTGCCCACAGTGCGAAGGACCAACATTGGCCGCCATACAATTACTGACGGATCCAAAATCGTGAAGTTGTGACTCGAAATCACGACTCTGAAGCGTCCAGAGCAAACACAGGCCCAGGGGAGCATGGGGCCCACCTTGTGGAAAACCCTGCTTCAAGGGCTTCCAAACCATCATAAAACGCAGTGGAAAACCCTGCTTCAAGGGCTTCCAAAGCATCATAAAACGCAGCGAGACCCGATTGAGTGGAAAATTCTGCCCACAGGGGGACACTTCAGGAAATCAAGGGGAGCCAGTCAGGAGCTGGATTCCTGTTGCTGACCCGGGCCTGTTTTTTTTTTCCTCCAGACCAAGATAAGCTGGCGTATCCTGCTCACCACATGGTACTCGAGACAACCTCTCGGAATCAAGGCCCACAGCTGTCCAGTTCTACGACGATCCTTTTGCTGACCCTGGCCTGTTTTTACAGACCCGCCTTAAAATCGTAACTTTGAAGCGTCCAGTGGCCGCGAGTGCCGCGAGAGCCAAAGATACGTTGCGCACTGTGCACGCACCTTGCACCCACCAGCACTTCAGGAGCTACCTTTGAGGACAGGAGCTCCTCCTGAAACTCGACACGTGTCCCGCACATCCGTACGGAATGAACACCACCACAATCCCTCGGCAGGATGGGTGCCGCTGCCCCCCCCTCAATTTTTTGCTCCAGCAAGTGAAACCCCAAGATCCTGAGCAGCTGCAGGCAAATCCACGGGTCCTGCGCCCTTGAGACGGAGGTTTTCGGACCTCCGCTGGGGGTGCAAGTGGTTGTTCACAGCCATGGGAAAAAAATTGCTCAGACATGCTCATGATGAGGCAGAGGAGCAGGGGGGCTTTGAAACAAAAAAGAAACAAGGGGGAGCCCCTTCCCCCGCTCCCCCTGAAGAAAGGGGATCCCACGGAAAATCCCCTTGCAGCAGAATCACATTTTATCCAAGCAGCAATTTTCGGGCTAGCTTTGGTACACAAGCCCTTGGGTCTCAAAACCTCCGTCCCCGCCCCTCTTCTCTCACTCCAAAGCGTGACACTCAGTACTATTGACGAGGAAAATCCGGATTTGGCAACGAGGTGGACACACAAACTGCATCATGATAAACCGGAACTCTGTTTTTTCTGGTTTGTGACGGTCTGGCACAGTGTGAAGTAGTGTCACATCGCTACAATGGGGCGTTCGACAATGAGTCCAAGGACAAAAAGAGCGCCCATATGCCTGCCCTCTATCCTTGTACAGAGGTAGACTAAAGCCCAGATTCCCCTGCACTGTTCTTTCGGACTCACGTGCCCAAGGTGGAACACAAGCAGAGAGTACATGGAGAGTATGTGTGGATTTGTGGAGTAGAATGGAGCGTGTGTGGAGATGATGTGGGCATTTTGTTAGAGCATGTGGAGAGTAGTAGGCCGGGGTCTTTGCCTTCCCCGCCCCATGCCAATGATACAGGCCATCATTCTTCTTTCTGGGAGGGGAGTCCATTGGCAAGGGGGCCATGCCTTCTTTCCGAAGGGGGGCATTGGTATGGCCGTTGGGCCGCCAACAACATGAATTCAAAAAAGCCTTGAAGTTCGCATTTCAAGGACTGTGCACATAATTTGAACATCCATTTCTATGACGTTTGGTGCATTTGCAGGGGGGCTGGCAGTCCTAGAGCTGCATTCGCCTGCTTTTTTGGGGGGTTTATAGAGTCTTGTAGCAGTTTAGTAATCTGCAGTACAGCGATCTAACTAGACCATGAAGGAGGGCATCCATTGGCATTGTGCCTCAAAATGTCAAGTGTGGATGTGCCACTGGCATTGGGGGGTGGCTGCATTGGCATGGGGGATCAAATGGCACCGGGGGGGTACTACCCTTCACCTTGGAGGGTGTGTGTGTGTGTGTGTGTGTGTCACTTACCTGTTGAGCATGGCTTGGATGCACGCCACTAGCTGGAGGCTCAGGCTATGAGCGCAACAGACAATGTGTGTGTGTGTGTGTGTGTGTGTGTGTGCTCTGTACTTTGATGAGGTAGATCCTTGTGCAGCATAGGGTTGGACGTCCCATTCAGCTCAGGTCTGCTGAGGCCTCTGTGTGACGTTGTTTCCCCCCCTTCTGCGGGATCAGAACCTCTGTGTTTGGTTGGTTATGTGACCGAAGTACTGGCTCTCCCATGCCTCGACAGAAAGAGTGGTCGGGCTACTGCATCCTCGGCTTCGTCACCTTCCAGTCCCTGTGGAACAGGTGCTGGGGGGGATGGGGGCGGTGGTGTTTTCGGCCTTCTGCGCTTGGGCGCCGGTGGCGTGGGCGGTTGGTGTGGGGACCTCAGCAGACCTGATGAGTGCCGTGCTGGCCTTTGCAGGCAAGGTTTTTTGTGAGGCAACAGAGATTGCATAGGGAGAGTACGTTTCCTGTGTGCCGGGACCGGGGTGTGTGTGTGTGTGTGTGTGTGTGTGTGTGTGTGTGTGTGTGTAGAACAATATTAAAGAGGGAGGCCCGCATGGGTCCAGGGCCCCCAGCGGTCGCCTGAGGCGCCAGCTTGAAAAAGACAAAAAACTACAGCCCTGACGGGCTGTGGAGCTGCCTCTGGTGCCTGCTCGGGTCGCGGTAGGGGGCCTCACCTGAGCCAGAACCTCTGGGGCATGGGGGTTATGTCACCTCGGTCCCTGCTCTCCCATGCTTGGCAGCGCCCGGCGGCGTACAGCGCCTCCTCTTGGCAGGGGGGGGGGGGTCGCATCCACCCTTCCTCGCTTGTGTGTCTGCACCCGGCCCGGTCCCGTGTCCAGTCCCCGCTGCTGTCTGCGTCTCTTCGCCGACGGTGTGCCCCCCGCCCCAAGGGGGTGGGCCTCCGCTCTTCGTGTCCCCCGCTGGCGGCCCCGCATTGTCGGTTGCGGGTGCCCGGCATGTCCCCTGGCGCAGCAGTGCCGCACCCCCCGACCCACAGCTGCACAGGATGCGCATTGTCTGTGTTGGTGTGCCACGCAGACCCAAAGGCGTGGCAGCCGCGGCCCCTGCTCAGGGCGTCTCGCCACCGCGCACTTTTGCGGCGGAGTGAAAAGCGCCGTTCTGCCACAGCGCGCCGCTCCTGCCGGAGAGTCCGGCTCCTCGGTGACACAGTACTGTGGGCCTCGCCTCGTCCCTGGTGGGAGCACCGGGCCCGCGTAGAAGTCGCTGGCGTATGCCCCCGCCGAGCGCTTTGCTCCTCCCTTGCCCGGGCACTTCACTTCCTGGGGCTGCTGCGCCGATGCCGGCTTCACCTTCACGCCCTGTGCTCGTCGGCGTTTGCTCTGCTGTCGTGCCACCTTTGCCTGCTGCTGTTGGGCCCATCTCTTCGCGCTGTACTGCTGCATACGGCGCAGGTGGTGCCAGACCGCCGCTGGGCGTGTGAATATAGGCCTACCTTTCACCCCCGCCGTGGTGCCCGCCCCCAGCGGGACCAGAGAACGGCACCTGTTGGTGAAGCCCGCCGGGAGAATGGACTCCCTGCCCGCCGCCTTCCCCAGCAGACTGACCGCCAGCCGTAGGACTCTTCCCTTCTCTTGCAGCGACATCTCCCCTCCCTTAAATCGTGTCTGAGGGGTAGGGGGGAGAGGTCTCCCTGTGTACGATTCGAAGTCCAGCGCCAGTTCCAGGAAAGACACTTGCCGGTGTGCCTCGGGCAGGCTGTCGTGTGTGTGTGTGTGTGTGTGTGTGTGTGTGTGTGTGTGTGTGTGTGTGTGTGTGTGGTGGGGGGGCAACAACACCATATTACAGAGGAAGGCCTGCATGGGTCTCCGGGTTAGCTGCCCGCACCCATCCCTGAAAATGGTAGCTGCCGGCGCCCTCCCGCAGCCGTCCCCTCGCCTAGGCTAGAGCCTCTGTGTTGGTGACAGTTATGAGCATTCTGTACCCGCATGGCCGTGCCTCTCCACTGTGCGCCCCGCAGGGCACAGGCGCTTGCCCAGCGTGCCGGTATGTGTGGGGGGGGAGGGTCCCTCCGTTGCTTCACTGCTCTCCTCCCCTGCCCCGGGTCATGCGGGGCCTCCCCCCACAGGCGGGGGTGGGGGGTGGCTCCTCTTCCAAAATTTCGCCACCAACGTGAGCCCCCCTCTTGGAGTCCTCTGACTGCATCTGCGCCCCCCAAGTCTGTGTGCGCGCGCGGCGTGTGTGTTCGTGGGTGCCCCTGGTAGTGTGTAATGGTGCGAGCCGGGCACAGAGGGTGTCCGCGCTGTTCACAAAACTACAACTTCTACAGGCAGGGTCCTGTTTCTGTCCTTAAGACAGTGGCCCCGGCACGAAACGGGATGAAGTTCAGTCGTGTCAGCGCTTGGCCCGGCACATGCGTCTCGTGCATTGCATCTACGCTCAATACCGAAAATTGCAGGCCCTATCTTCCCCCCTCCACTGACACTAGCTTGGCTTAAACAAAATAGTGCTGCTCCGATCGCTTGGCCCTTCCTTTGGTTGGACATGGCATCATGGGTTGCTCCGCTGGCCTCGCTTGGCCTTCTTCGCTTGCCGTCTTGCTGTCTGGGCTTTTTGCTGCGGAGCCCACTATTCCTCTCCGCGCGCTCTTAGTTGGAGCTAGTGGTGCCATAGGGGCCTAGGTGAGTATAGCTAGCCCATTTTGACACGGCAGCACGGCTTCACGCATTTCCAGATCCATATGCGCTCTACTCCATCCCCCCTTTGGACCCACTAGCGGGCCGGGGGTTCTGGATCCTCTAGTTCATGCAACAGGCCGCGTGGTCTGATCGTCACGGTTTGCAGATGTCATCGATGACCCGTTTCCACGTGGTGGTTAGCGCGTTGATGACAATGACTAAGAGCGGTCACCCTTGTAGGTTGCCATTTGTTGTGTGCCACCATGATCCAAGGCATCCTTTGATTTGAACGTCTGAGCTATGTGTACATTTCTCGGAAGGTGCGCAAGACTCCTCTTTCTATGCCTTGTATGTCCAGCATGGTGATGGATATTGCTTGTGGAATCAAGTCAAAACACTTTGTATAGTCTGCCCCCACGCCCGGCATCGGGGTCCCTAGCGCTTGGGACAGTTCAATGAGGAGTGTGAGCACCAACACGGCGCCAAGTGAGCTGTGGTGTGAATGCATACAACTCGTCATGCGCGCATGACTCATACCATTCACTAGCATCTTGCATGCGGACTCTTGCCCACATTCCGTACATCTAGGATAGGACTGTCAGCAGCCGCAGCCGCATGCAATCTCCTCAGTGAGGTGAAGCCTTGAGCTACTCTATCCAAACATTTCCCCGTGTCTTCCACTGCTCCCAGCAATTTTGTAGCTTGTCCTAGAACAATGACGGCAGTCTCTTTAGCAAGTGCATTCACCAAAGGTCCATTCCATTTACTGTCTTCTCCCCCATCTTCTTCGCTTTGTCGCGGAGCACTTGGCCATTTATGTGCCGCACTTTCATGGGACCACTTCGCAGGTACTTTCGTCATTGTTGCATGAAGACCTCCATGGACGGCTCTGGCTGGTTCTCATACAGCTAGTCGAGTGTTCTCCGCCAGCATCCATTTCCGCAATGTTGGCCGTGAGCTCCCCATTCTCTTTCCGTACCATTTGCAGCAACTCATCCGCGCTGCAGGGCTAGATGTTCCCTGGTTTTTGCGTCCATGTTTCTTAGGCCTAGGCTTTCCACGCCTTGATGCATGCCGTCTCCTCTCGTCGGCCCATTCTCTGTGCGTCATACTCCAAAGCCCCCTTCAACTGTGTCAGCTCTGCCCGCATGCGTCCCTATTTTTTGGGGTCGATCATGCTAACCTTCTATGAGAGGCCATATTCTACCTGTAGATGCACATCGTGCGGTAGGCACAGAGAGAGAGTGTGTGTGTGTGGGAGGGTCACCATATTATACAGGAAGGCCCGCATGGGTCTGTGGGCTGCTATCTGTATGGGGGGTGCCTGCATCTTTGTCGCCGCACAGGGCGCTAGGAAAATGAGGGCACCCCCCTTGCATCCACCCCTTGCCTAGGCTAGAGCCTGTGTGCGGATCACAAAGGACAAAGCACCAAGGCAATTCAACAATTCACCTGTGGCCGACCAAAACAGCCAGAGTGCTGCGGGCGACTTCACCGCCTGCAATAGAACTAAAGCTGTACTCGCCCACAGCGCCACAGGCCTTAGTGTGCGCTCTCCAAAAGACCCCGCCGGGTCTATGGGACACTACCACACACGTACACACACCGGCGATCCAAACCCGTGAAGCAGCACTGATGCAGGCCTAAGCCCCAAAATTATAACAACTGACAGATATATACCGCAAGTATCATCAACCCACCAGCAATGAAACTCAGACTCATATGCACCGCCGCACACAGTGAGGGGGCGGGCGCGGGGGCGGGTGGTGGGAACACAATAAATTTTCAACAAATCTGTACACACACAGAGATAGTGATCCCCTGTTCGTAAACGAAAAGGGGGCAAGACAAACAGGGGATCACAAAGGACAAAGCACCAAGGCAATTCAACAATTCACCTCTGGTACTCCTCATCCTTGTTCCCATGCACAGACCAAACACGCTCACCAAGCCGGAACCTACAGACATTACGAGCCCAAGCTGGGTCAGTGGCCGGCGCACGCGGCCAAGCAGCCACAGCACCGGCGTGAACCCCAGCGTGCGAGTTCAGTGCGCTGTAGTCCCATTCGTCAAAATCCCCACCCATGCCTTCACGCCAGCGGCCCGTATCACTGCACGACCGCACCGCATCAGCACACATGTTGATCCTACTCAAGCAATAATCCAGACCGGATGGCGATTCCAACCACCTGGAAATAGCACATGCATTGCAGCACACTCGCGCACCCCTTGGTCCCATATACAGGAAAAGGCATGGGGCCGCAGCCATGGCGCCCGAATCCACAGGGCGGCAGCTTCAGGTGCCCGCAGACAAACATCCACGGCGCCGGCGCCAACCACAGGGCACAGTGCTCGCATGCACAGTCCCCAAACTCCAGACCCCGCATATTCAGAACGGCGGGCGCTCACAAAGCACGGAACATGAAGCACACGCGCCGCACCAACACCTGTTTCCCTTGGACCCATATATAGGGCAGACGCTGGCCCCCAGCCTTCGTGTGCGACGACAGACTAAGGTACAGCCTACTATCCCCAACCCTCACAATCCAACGATGGCGGCACAGGTGATTCCCGCCCATCCCCTTAACATTCGCATCACCGGACGGGGTCTTCTGCTGCTCCGCAACACCATGCAGACGGCCCGCCAGGTCCTGCGCCGCCAGCTGCAGCACCCCCGGAGCATCCTCCTGCGAGCAAGGCCGCATGAAGACCAGCCTAGCAGCCAGACCCAACCAGATCCGCTTCACCGGCCGCCAGGCAAGGCGCCTCTCCAGCACAACCCTGAGGTGCTGTTGCGCACGTTCCCGCCTGCGCTGCAGCGCCTCCACCGACCGGCGGTGACGAAATTTTCCACGCCTGCGGCGGCGGCGTTTCCCACGTTTAGGCATGGCAAAATCGCTGAGCACCGCGAAAATGGCGAACCATGTGTTTCCCTAAAACTAACAGAGAACACCTCACAATACCAACCCTCCCACCGACACCACCTCGCGAGGGTGCTTCAGCAACACCCGCCAGAGTTGAAACGCATGGAAACACGCCCGTTGCACATTAGACTGGAAGTTGGAGTCCAACCTACTTGGCGGGTCAGCCGGCTGTAACACGCCCGGCACCAGCCGGACCTCGACAATTAAACCAGACTGCAACAACCTCAGAACCAGGGCCCTCAGTAGCTTCTGCTGCCTTGACAGCCACGTGGACGCCCGCAGGGCCACCAACTGGCACGCAGATACCTGGGAGTCCGTGACCAGCACAACATAACTCCACCCCAACCTGACCGCCAACCTCACCAACCACACCAAGACCCAAAGCTCAGCGCTCTGCTGCGTGTGACGTGCAGGGGGGATCACCTGGGAACAGACACCTGACAATCGCGGGATGAATGCCCCTCCTCTATATCGAATGATATCCAATGCAGCATCCCCAAACATCACACAGTGTCGAACAGCCCATAAATCGGGCGTAGCAGACAATGCATGAAACACAGCAAGGCGTGCCGGTGTTGGGGGTTCCCAAGTATCCATACAACGGACGATCGCGGTACACAGTCCATGTAGCACCTTCAGTGGCGTGGGTCTCTCAAACCCCCCCCACCGATCACAACAATAGCTCCCCGCGAGCAGTGGCCCCCCCCCCAGACGGGGTCTAAAGTGCCAATGGCTGAAGCCCAATGCCTTGGAGAGTAACCTGGAAGAAGGCCTGGACCTCGTGGCCAGCCTGAGCCAAATGTTAAACATCTGGAGAAAGGCCCTTGGATGTGAACGGATCGTGCGCACTCCCAAATTGATGTACTTCCCTAGGAAAAATATATCCGTAACCGGCTCCAACGTACTCTTTCCCAACACAATAAAACCAGCCTCCTCTAGCGCCCTGACCACGCGAGCAGTCACAACACGCAAACGCGCTGGATCCGGCCCCAAAATCAAAAAATCATCTAAATAATGGAAGAGGGTGTACCCCTCCGGGATCAAGGGTCGCACTATCCTTCCCAACGCCGTCTGACAGAACAACGGGGAATGTTTCCAACCAAACGGCATCCGCGACATACAAAACATCCTCTCCACACCTTCCCAACGCATCCGGAACCGAAAGGCCCTCTCGTGTCGTCTTGGCAACTTAAAACTCCAAAAGGCGTTTTTAAGGTCCACGTGTGTACAAAACAACGGCCTATCGGCCGGCCAATCTGCCAACTTCTTGGAGATTTGCTCCCAACCATCCAACGAGAAAGATAGCGGCTTATGTAAGCTCTCATTGAACTCAACGAGATTAAATATAAGGGACACTTTTTCTGTGGACTTCGGGATCACAAACGGCCAGCATGTCGCCCTCAAAGGGCAATCTCCATCCATAATGGTAACTATCCCCTCACGCAACAACCATATAACCATGGGTCGCACCAAAGCCTCCCTATTAGACGAGTGACTTTCCCTCTCCAAGTGAAAATCGGACACAGAAACCTCAAAATCAGGGGGGGCCAACTCACACCACAGATCATCGGAAATCGTGTAGTTTCCCACCGCCCCTAAACCCCTCTCCACCGGCTGCGGGTCCACCCTGCCCACCTGCGGCACTGGCGACGTAGACAAATGCAAAAGAGCCTGCCAAGACTCAGCGGTAAATTCTGACAGCGCGTTAAAAATTATATCCGGCGCTTGACGCAAACGGTAGTCCTCACACGTCACAAACAAGCGAAGCACAAACAAATGGAGTCGCTTCATGAGTAGCAGAACCCCGCAAGACAGTGCCTGGTGAAGCCACGGTAGGAATGTAAAGAAGGCTTGCAAAAATTGGACAAATAACGGAACTGGTTCCGAACGCACATACAATAGGTCTGCCCTGGTCAGAGGGCAGGGCCCCCCATCCGCCAATGTGATAACCTGCAGTGATCCCTGCGCTGAACTCAGCACTGGGCCACCAACAGGCTCGTCACAGGCAGATGGGGTTTCGCGAATCGCCCCCACAGGGGGCGAATTTCCAGGCGACCCCCCCCCCGCGCTTGCCTGCCGCTGCACTGCCGCCTTGGCCCTGATTCCCCGGTGGGGAACGCACAGCCACTTTGCTGGCAGGCCCGACTGGAGGCCCATCAGGATGCCTCCTCTTGGAGGCAGGCCGTCTGGCTTTTGCATTACCCAGGCCCACCTTCGCGCTCGCCGCATGATGCCGCTGGACAGATATGGAACCGCCCAGACCAACGACTCGCCGCTTGGGCCTCGGTTTACCGTCGCCGTCGACCTCTGCTGCGCCACTTCTCGGTGTCTTGCCGGCTCCCTTAGATCGCAGCCTCCTCTTGCTGCCCCCGACCTGAGGTCCGGTTCCCGGCGTGAATTGTGGAGGGTGTTCCCCCGGACCATCGGGCGGTGCGGGCTTCGTGGGGGAGCCACAGGCGCTTGCTGCGGACACGGCGGAGGCCGAAGACTCCGAGGGGACGGACGAAGAATCCGAATCAGACTCCACGTCGTCCATTTCCCCTTGATGCGGCACCACATCCATATCAGGAAGAGATACCACAGGCCCCGCAGGCACCGGGGCAGCGATTTCCAGCGACGCCTTCGGGGACTTCCTTTCGGGATTAGCATACATGGGGTCACCCCACAGGTCGGCCAGCAGCACAGCCAACCGCTCACTAGGAGCCTGGCCACCCACAGGCCATGGAAGCACCAAAGCCCCAACCACCGCAGGGTCAGAGTAGCCCAGAGCGTACTCCAACGCCGTGGCCAGTCGTTTCCACCTCCCCCACCAAACGAAATAGGCCACATTTGGAGAGCGGTGGAAGGCGGCCGCAGCGCCCCCCCGCCGCAGGGAATGCCACCGATGGTCACTGTACGGGGAATCACGGAGGAGGTCTGCGAAGATCTTCTCCACTGCCTCAACCCCTCCCCTAACCAACGGCTGACCTTCCGGGACGCAGCTTGCCGCGGTGTAGGATCTAAGGAATCGGACCCACGAGCGTCCCCACTCATAAAGCGGGCGCCGCACTTCCCTGTGGCCTCCAACCTTGGTAGTGACGAACAGGACCACGGAATCGCTTGCCAGTCCCGCTGGCGTGATGGACACCGCTTCAGAGACTCGCAAGAAGAGAAGCCAACTGAGGTTCGCCAACGCCGCCACTGCCTGCTCAACCGGTGAGCTCGCTCTGGCCCACAGGAGGCTGAGACCCCCCGGTCCCAGGTATGGCTGTCCCGGCGTCGGTTTTCCAGACTTTGCAAGCCTCCAGTGGATGGCCTGAACACAGCCCGGGAGCAGCCTGATATCTTCCGCCGCTCGAGCCGCAGACACATAAACCCTGAGGGTGGACCTGGCCTGCCCCATAGAGACCCTTGACGCCAAGAAGTCAGACAACGTGTCAGTAAGCGGCGTCCGCAAAGCCCTGGTTCCCTCATACTTCGCCACCGCGGATAGGGCGGAACGGTATCGGGCTTGCGTTTTTGGGGCCCAGCCCCGAACGCCCACGGCCGCCACCCTAAACGACCCAACAGCCGCCATCGCCATTGCCCACCCCGCCGCCGCCGCGCTGAAGGTCGCTCTGGCAGCAGGTAAGGCCTCGCGGGTGGGGATTGGACGCGCGGGTTGGGAATCTTCACACCAACACGGCCATCCCCACCCCGCCCTGTCGCAGTGGCGACAGTCCCGTCAGGACCAGTGGGGACACTGGAAATGCCAGTGCCTCAACTGCTCTGATGGGACGCCCTCTTTGGCGCATCTCTGGCAGTCGCCAGACGGGCGGGCGGATATTGGTACCCACCTTCCTTTCTTCGTCATCCAATGAAGGACGCCTTGTCGCATAGCGAAGTCGATGCCCTTATACTTAAAGGACGGTCCCCCGTTTTTGACCGCATCCGGCCAGCTCATGGCATCCAGCGGGTTGGACGGGTCCGCCCGACTGCTGGACTCCGGCGCGAACCTCTGGGCGTAGGCTTGCTGGGAGTCGAGGATGATACCCCAAATCCTGTAGGCCAGCCTGTCGCCCCTCGGGCATTCCATCGCATTGCCCATCACGTCGGACGGCCTGACCGGTGCAGCACTTGCGCTTCTAACGTAGTCCCGCAGCGCCTCGCCTGACTGGCGCATCCAACTGGCTACTTTGTCGCCCCCCAGCATCTGCTCCACTGCCTCTGCGGTCAAGTCCGGCACTGAATTTCTCTCCGCGACGGCCAGGCTCTCCAACCGTGCTTGTAGGTGCCCGATCGCCTCTTGCTGGGACTGCAGCAACGCGCGCAGCTCCTCAGGCGACATCTGGCTGGTGTCCTGCACCGGCGCGTCCGCCCCAGAGCCCGAAGCTCCTTGGTCTGGGGCCCCAGACGACGCACTCTTAAACGGGGAGCGAAAGACCTGCATGCTGCTTCACAAAAAAACAATAAATTTTCAACAAATCTGTACACACACAGAGATAGTGATCCCCTGTTCGTAAACGAAAAGGGGGCAAGACAAACAGGGGTTGGGTGTTATGAACATTCCGTTCCTGCATGGCCATGCCGCGCTGCCGGGCGCACCTAGGTGTGCATGCGCTTGTTGGGCACCTCGGGGGGGGGGGTGTTCACTTCCTTGCCCCCCCCCCCCCCTCTTGACTTGGGGTCTGTTGTGTAGGTTGTGTGGGTCTCGCAGAGCTAGGATTTCCTCAGCCTTTCCAGGCTCTTGGTCTTATCCCTCTCCACCAGGGAAAGGCCATGACCATTGGCGCTATGCACATTATTGCCTCCCCTTCACGGTCCCCACCCACCTCGAACTGCGGGCCTCTCTTGTCCCCCGGAGCCACTATTGGGAGAATGTTTGCCTGGCGCGCGCCCGGCGCGCTACCTTTCTATTAACTATCCCAACTTCAGCCCAAGATTTACCCTCTGATGGAGAAGGGCCCCCAAATAGACCATGATGGACTGCGCACCTTCCTTACAAAGCACGTTGCATAGTTAGACAATAACCGTGAATTCAACAACTCCAAATGTCATTTGTACTGTACTGGACAAACGGTACTTTGCCTTGACCTTTCCCATAGATTTCGCTACGGTAATGAGTCCCCAAGCCGCAAGCGGTTTGGACGGCGTTTCTGCCTCACGTCACAAGAACGAAGCGCAAACTCAGTATTCGCTACATCACCCCTACCTTCTTGGGGTCCCCATGGTGGGGAGAAATCAATATGGCTACATTACCCCTACTTTCTTGGGGTCCCCATGGTGGGGAGAAATCAACCTAGTAAGGAGTGGATGTGGTGGAAATGAGCAAAAATTGGATGAAAATGGGTGAAACTGGGTGAGAATCCAAATATACCATATCCCCAATGTGAAAGAAGCATCAAAATACCCGTTGTCAAACAACAATAATGCCCATAGTATCACATAGTATGGGTTCTAGGACGGCTAGACGTCCAAAAAGTTGCACTGCGCGCGCACAGCGCTTAGTGCACCCCCTAAAAGGTCACCGGTGGGGCACGGGTCAAAAAAGATGCCCGGTGCGTGCCCGGTGCGCTAACGCTCCCCCATTAGCGTGGTGCAAAAATCGGTTGTGTAGTGCTTTCTTGCACTCTTGGCCCCTCCTTTGGCTGGGCATCGCTTCTTCATAGGTTCACCATCCCCGGCGGGTGCTCTATTTGGTGGCTTTTGTTGAGCATGCTTCCTTTTCTGCTTGGTCACTATCGCCCATTGTTTCTAAGCCCACAATGCCTCCCCGTAGGCTTGCAACCTCATTCATTGTCCCCATATTGGCTCTGGACGCGTCAGGAGGGAGTGCCGTTCCACCCCCATGATCGTCCCCGCACCCATGGATGTCAGCGACCGACAGTGGTGCGTCATTTTGGCTGGCAAGATGGAATTGTGGGGGGTGGTCTACTGCTTGTGCCCGTGTCTGTGTGTGTGTCTTTCAAAGTCGAAGGTGGTCTTGTAACATTAGCGAGTCTCGGGGCCTATGAAGGTCCCAGCTGCCATGAACGAGGGAGACTCACATGTAGCCACGAAGAGTGGATGCCACTAATCACCCAGCTTGAGAACGGGGCTTGTGCGGTGGTTGTGCCCCCTTCCATTCTACTGAGTGCGAACCTCATGTTCGAAAGGTCCATCAACTGACTTGAGTCGAGGCTCTCCCATGCCCCTTGGACAACAAGGTGCATGCTACCTCTGGCCCTTTGTCTAGCTGCATGCCGTTTGGCAGGAGTGTGGGAGGTGACTGCAGGTACGGGCTTTCCGTCTCCATCGTTTGTGCGTGTGTCTGTGCGCACGCGTGCGTGTGTGCGCGCGCGTGCGTGTCCCAAATGCCAAAAGCCCCATTGCAATGGGTTGATTCAAGCACTCTCAGTACTGCTCACTTAGTGGTGTGTGCGCCAACGTATCAGTTCCAATGATGCTCAAACTGCGAGGTTCAACAATACTAGTTCCTACCACTACTGCAAACCATGAATTCAACATTCTGCCCTGAGGGGGGCTGCCCTGATGGGCGGTGGACTCCATCTGTACAAGCGCGGCTAACACACCACAGCTCGCTAACACACCATGGCTCCTGTCCCTTGGAAACCAGCCATGAGACAACACGACACACATTTTATGCTTGTGTGCCCTACTGCTCCCCACATCCCTGCCCCATGCATTCCTGACACTCGAGCAGGGGTGTGTGTATGTGTGTGTGTGTGTGTGTGTATGTGTGTGTGACGCCCAATACAATTTTACTGATGCTCAAATTGTGAGGTTCAACCACCTCATCTCCTACTGACTACTGGAAGATGCATTCATGTTCGGATCCCCTGCTGGCAGGCTGATTGATATAATGATTCAAAGCTTCCTGACCTGATCCCTGGCCCCAATACCCTGGTGTGCGCACGGTGACAATTGCCAATTGCCCCGCCGCGGGGTTGATTGACGCGCTATCAGTTCTTGCCTGTGGCAGTTGTTGACTGTTCAGGATTGTCGTTGGGTTGTGGGTTGCGCCTTCGGGTTCCCTCCTCTGCACTGTGTGTGTGTGTGTGTGCGCGCGTGCGCGCGCGTGTGTGTGCCACTTTTTGTGGATGTGTGTGCCACCCAACGATTTGAATCAACTCATAGCGTTCGCTATCATACAGCACACCAACAGCTCTGTTCGCACTGCAACAATGTTCAACTTGGGCCCCCATTGCACCCCTTCCCCCCCCCTCTCTCTGTGTGTATGTGTGTGTGTACCAATTGCCCCTGCCACGGGGATTGATGAAACACTCTCTCAGTTCATGCCTTTGGCAGTTCATAACTGTTCTTGTTCATACAGGATCGTTCTTGGGTTGCAGGTTTCACTTTCAGGTTCCCTCCTCTGCAGACTGTTGTTGGAGCACTGGGAGCTCCATTTGAATGTGTGACACGGTTCATGCGGTGTAGGTGGGCGCAGAGTGAGTCAGGAAAATGCAATGCATGGAGAAAGGAGAGGATGCAGCAATACAGCGTCGTAAAGATGACTGAATGCAGGAGGGGGGGGGGGGGTTGAGGTCATGTGTGAGGATGCTCCAAATGAACCTTGCTACCTTCCTCGAGCCTCCGGTAATGGAATGGCCGCTGAGGACAGGGATGTCCATCATGCTCCCATTTGGAGTGGTGGTAGCCAAATCACAACAGCTACTGTATCCAGCCAATCTGAAACTTCATGCCAAGCAGTCTACAGCACAATTAGACAGGGGGGCCGAATGCAAATTCAGTCCCAACTTAAGTTACTGCAGGACGTGCTTTGTGCATCTTGGAAAAAGTAGACGGGGGCGGTGGAGCAATTAACAAAACCATTAAGGTGCTCATACCTCTTTCGTAAGGCTCTAATGAGGGACATGGAGGGGGGGGGGGCACGTTCGGGTGCTCCCCTGGTTGACATGCTGCAACGGTTTTGGGGCAACAGCGGAACCCGCACGTAAATCCAGAGACTGCCAATGGGAATGGGGATGCACCATCGATGTAAGCCTTGCAGATTGGACCGTTGTGTTGAGGTTTCAAAACCGTTTCAGAACGGCACGATTCCGGAATTGGATACTGCCCCACACCGCGCACAAACCAAGCGTTCAATGAAGCAGATCTTTGGAGATGCTGAAGCTGTGGCTTGAAGGACATAAAAAGCAGCATTTGGCTGACCGAATATGCTGTGTACGGGCAAGTGACCTCTGATGGCGGTGGCCAATTGGCTTGACTGGATACAAGAGAATCCATTTCTGGGATCTCAAATTTGAAGGGGTGCAGAGGGGATGCAAACCACAAACCTTGAAACGGCACAAAGAATTCCTGACAGCAGGCTTTTTTTTTTTGCGCCAACTGGTCCTAATCCTGAGTGTGTGAGATACGATCGGAGCTGCATATTCCGAATCTGCCTCGAATAAGCTGGGTGACAAAGGTGGTGTGCACAAGCATGAGGCTTTGACGCACAGCACAGCCCCACAACCCCTGTTCTATGCTTGCCCTACGAATTGGCCTGTGGGGGAACAGATTCCATTGCGCGAAAATGGCATGAATTGAAATGACCGCGAAGAGGAAACGAGAGCATATTGATTAGCATAGCAGCACCTGGATTGGGGAGTCAGCAGGCGTCCTTCTCGCCAGCCTGCAAAACCTGTGTTCAGATACAGGGCCCACACACACGCCGCTTGAGGAAGAGGCTCTGAAAGGAGTGCGAAGAGACTGTAACAACAGCGAGTCTTATGTTGGCAAAGTCCAGGGCCCAAGCCTGTTTGCTGAGGGATAGCACGGGCGCATCCTACGGCGGTGCCACCCATCCAGGGTAAGCCCCATGGTGAGTGGTTGCGGGGGGTTTTGGGCTTCTGGCGGCCAATTCCCGGCACTTCCCTGCCTCCCTCTGCAAATCAGACCGTGGCGACCTATGCGCCACCAATGAAGCCGATGTGCTGTACTGCTGGTCGCCAGCACTGTTCTTTACCATAGGGCTTCTGCCCAGTGGACCGTCGCACAAGACAAAGAAAACATGGCGGTGAAAAGGAGGAATTTTTCACCAGCAATGAAGGGCAAGCACGGTCCAATCGATCCAATCAGTCCAGTGGGAACAGCACTTGGATAAAAAATCGTTCCAGGGCGGTGGCCTACCCGGTTGCTTGTTACGTGCCCTTCGCACCGGCCAATGGACATGTGAGGACACCGTGGGGTGCAGAATTTCAGTAGTTAAGGAACTTTTCTCTTGATAAAACCATCCATGACCTGAAAACCTGTGCTGTTGCAACCCAAACCCGGAGGCGATGGGCTTTGGTGCGATTGCCATCCTGCGATTGATTATGCGCGTTGCTTCAGCGCGCTGGGCTTACGGGACATTGGACCGAAGAAATGGCCTCGCTTTGGTGTGATTGGACCAAGCAATCAAGGACTGGCTGACTTCTCTACTTCCAGTGAACCTGATGGAGTGTAGGTACCTAAAGCGTCGACAACATTGTTCAAAGCCAGGCCTGCAAAAGGATTGTATGAGTTTGTTCATTGCAGCCATGTGGCGCACACTGCTGGTGGGGGTACTTTTTCGCAATCAGTTACACAAACACACACACACACACACACACACACACACACACACACACACACACACACACACACACACACACACACACACACACACACACACACACTATTGCAAGGCAAAACGGGCACAACTCAGGTTCCGAGTGCCAGAATCCTCGGCAGTTGAATCGTCAAACACACACACACACACACACACACACACACACACACACTTCGTGGTGGTGGTGGTGGTGGTGGTGGTGGTGAGGGGGGGGGGTGAAATAAATCGGAGCAAAGCACGCATCACACGGGTGGCCCCTGGTGGAGGCAACCATTACGTACACGCTCATACCTGGCGGATCCAGTACACTGCCCATTTGAAAATCCCTTGGACATGGCAGAGCATTCTGTTCTCTCTTTTCAGTTCCGCGGTTTGTGAGGGTGGGGACTGGGGAGGGGCACAAAGACTAAATAAGCGTACTGCTTCAGGATGTACACCATTGTTCAAGTGTCCGAGAGGACATTGTGCACAATGTGTGTACCAGACGGTGAAGAAACGCGGTCTGGTGGGCGAGAGTGGTACAATCCCTTTGCCCGTGGCGTCCACTACTTTTTGAGGGGGGTGCCCGCAATGCGAGATCACGGTCCATTTCCACACGTTCACATTTGCTGCATGAATGGCTCTACCTCCGGGAGGAGCTCCATTATGCTATCTGCGTCGTCCAGCACCCGCTGCACCCGCTTCAGGCTCAGGTCGCCGAAGGCGTTTTGTGGTCTGTCTGTGCACCCATGCACCCCTGAGGGGGAGTCCAGCACCTGGGCTCGCGCGGCTGCGCTGCTGGCCGTCACGCAGACCGAAAGGGGGGGCAGGGGGTCTGGGGGGCTGCTGTGCTTGAGCACAGGCAGACCGTTTGGCTGGAACGGTTTCCGTGTTGATCGGGGGCGGGTACACACATGTGGATCCCAGGCGGAAGGCGAAGTCCTGTCACCAGCGCCCGTTTCCGGGTGTACAGGGGCAGGGGGAGGGGCCGGGCATTGCGCTGAGGACGTCAGTAGTGTGGGGTCCGCCGGGGCCGGGGTGTTGGGGTCTGGGATGGACAGCACCGGGGCCAGCTCACACCGGAAAATTTCGGCAGAAACCCGGGCGAAGTCCCGCACCCACGGGGCTGGAGTGTCGGGCCGGATGTCGCCCGTGCTGGCGTTGGCGAGTGGCGGCAATGACCCAAGGCGGCACCGACGATGCACGAGCGTGGGGGAGTCCGACGGCCGGGGGGGCAGGACTGGCGCGTGCATTGCGTTACGGCGGCGCATGGACACTGCGAGGGGGTTCAAGCGTTGGCCGTGAAAAGTGACGAAGGTGGTGACTGCGTTGCGTCGGCCCCCTGGGGACTCCTAAGGCAGTGTGCACGGAGACGTAGTCGTTTTGCCGTCCCCATCCCACTCCACTGGTCTGCTTTTGCGCATCCATGGACCAGCATGTGGGTCCAGCTGCAGCCCATGTCTGTGGGTGGGGGCTGTGTGGTTGCAGTGCGGGGTGCCATGGCACCGGGTCAGAGGACCATCAATAACGAGGCAACATCACCACATGGGAACAGGCCAACCACCCTGCACCTGGGAGAGGCACACCGCACCGAATCGGTAGCCTCATGGGGGGGGGTGTTGGTAACACACCCCACCACGCGGAAATCTGATACTTCCAAACAATCGCGCAGCGTGCACATGCGACACCATGAAGCCTCCTGTTGGCTTATGGGGTTCAGGTGTTCCTTACGAGGAAAGACACCCTCATTTCGAAACTACTTGACATGCAAGTGCAGCAGCAAGCTTCCATGCTTATGCTTATTCACGGCAAGAGACTGTTCACCATTGACTATCACAAGGCAAAAAAAAGCAAGATGTGTGCGCTGTCTGAACCAGATTGAAAGAAGAGTGACACAGCGAACACCATCATGGGGGTCTAAGATGTGCAGTTGCGCTATATAACTAAAAAGACAATGCCCCAATCGCACCAAAACTGTTTTACAGTGAGTACTGTTTGCACTGTGCGCAGTAAGCGCTACCTTTGAGACATACTGTCTACTGCCGCCCTCGGCTATCCTCCTACCGTCCTCGGCTATCCCCCTACCGCCCTCGGCTGTCCTCCTGTCGGACTAGGCTATCCACCTGCTGCCCTCGGCCAGCCTCCTACCGCCCTCAGCTATCCTCCTATCGCCCTCATCTATCCTCCAACTGCCCTCGGCTATCCTAGAAAGCCTCCAAATTGACCCTGCGAAATGGGCTCCAAAACAGCCAGGAAAAAAACCAGTTGTGCACTGTTGTCCCCTCCTTTCTTGCAGAACAAGAAAACATGCAAAATACACAACAGAAGGGGAGATGCTAGCAAGGAACCAGCCTAGCAATATTGTCAGTCCCCACCCAACCTCATGTCCCCCCTCCTTCGGATACCAACCTGACCCTGATCACACACACCTCCTAAATTCCCTCAGCATACATTGAGGCACATCACATGTAGCTAGACAGCTGAGGAAGGCAGGGCGCATCGGCTAATCATGCTACTAGCAACATTGGTAAGCAACCTTTGAAACTCGCCAGGTATAATCCGTCCATGAAACAGGTTTCTCAACTTTGTGGCCGAATGGCTCAAAATTGTTGTCACATGTTCTGAAATCTCCAAGAAAAGGGCCATTCAGAAAATGATGGGTCATGGGGGGGGTCCTGAGGCCATATTTTTGAATCCCGCAGGCGAACTTTTGGACTTTTCAAGCTTTAGGTCTACTGCCGCCCAGGCTTAAGAGAGGGTGTCTCAACTTTGATGGCCCTATTCCTCCAACATATTGTCAGTTGGAGGTCAACTTATTCCACGGTGGAGTTGCTGCATTTGATGAATAGACACAATTTGCAAAGTGGTCGGCTAATTTGATCACTACCACCCCCCGGGCAGCTTGCTGCGAACTTCTAGCACCACGCTGCACGGGGGTGTCCAAGGTTGTCATCTGTCAAATGAGCCAACATATCGTTGAGTTGAGGGGAAGCGACCTTGCACATGGCTCCTTTACATCAAATGCAACAAAACCACTGTCAGGTCTTCACAATATCCTCAGTGGAATTTTAATGCCTCGGACCAACAGAACCCTGAAAGAATTCTTTGGTACTCTACGAGCACAATTAATCTGCTATTTCCATGGCTGACCATGCAGCCCAACGCAAAGGCCTAGCACGTGGTGGGCCTAAAATCCAAACATAGTGACTTTGAATTGTGCCAACCGCTGCCGGTGAAACGCCCTATGCAATCCTTCAGTCCCCAGCTGCTGTTTCTGCTTCGTCAACTGTGGGGGTTTGTTAACAAGCGCCAACAACTCAGCCTCTTTTCAAAGTGTCCTTTCCACCTTTGAAGCAAGGCCAGCCCTAATCTCCATAATGCCTGAAGCACCCCTCCTTTGCGGGCACGGATGTATGTGGTCAAAATTTTGGGGATCCTCTGCACGTTCCCCATACTTTTGGTGCGCATCACCCCAGGTCTTATCCTGACCCAGCGCCAGGGGAGGCCTTGGACTCAGGTGGCTGCGGACGCTCAGAGTCCATCAGCAAGTGACAAAGCTAGCGCATTTGCCTGCATCTGCCCAGAGCGTGCAAGGCTTGTGATTGGCTCAGCCAGTAGAATGTATGACAGCATTGTGCTGTGATCCCTGGAGGCAGAGGGTAAATGGTCCTTACCCCCTTTTTCAGACGCCAAGGATACCTTTCTTGTTGGCGAAGGGACGGTAGTGGAATCTTGCTCCCAAGCTGCAGCAGGGCGAGGTGGTGACGGCATCCGGCAAGTCAAGAGCTGCGGATCGAATTGCAGGCTAACACTTTCATCGATGCTCGGCACAGGGCCCAAAGCGAGCTGCTGCGACAGTTTAAGTGCCTTGGGAGAGGGCATGTGTACGACTTGAGGGACGGTTGGGCTCATTGTGCTGCAGCAGGGGTGACAAAAGGAAATTCCTGTGCGCACAGAACACTATGGTAGGCAACAAGCAGAAACCGCAACAACACGAAAGGTGCCACTGGGATTTTACCAGGGGGGGGCGACCATGTGAACGTGCTACAGATTATGTCACTACAACCCCCATTGTGTTACCGGCCGATATTTCACCTGTTACATCCATGGGCTCAAATTGATCCAGTAAGTCAACAGCACCCAATTGTTGTCCTATGTCTTGTGCGCTGCTCTAGACTTTCGGCTGCTGTCCTGCTTGGTTTTTCACAACACAAAAATCACATCTGGATTTCATTGCGTAGCAATTCACCACCCTGGAGCCAAGCAATGCTACTGAGACAGGCAGTGTATGTGGGTACACGGGCGGCACAGGGGCAGGCGGGTGTGACTGCTAGCCAGCATCTTAGGACAAAGGGGAAACCCGTTTTATGCACAGATGCATAATATGTAGACCATGAAGCAAAAGTCCTTTCAGCAGGCAGAAAGGTGAGATCCGCATACCACAAAATCAAAATTAAATCACATACCAAGGCCTCCATTCGAATCATGCTCAAACTGCGAGGTTCAATATTCCTACTCTCCTACATTGCTGCCAAACTATGTTTTCGCGTTCATATATGGGCCTGGCAGAGGCCCCTAGCACACTGATTCACAGCTTCCTATCTCTAGGAACCATACTCCATCCCTCCTGCACACTGTAGTCAACAGTCAGCCAGACGCCTGCCCTATGGCGCCCCGCCGGTGAGGGCTCAGCGGTTTTCAGGCTGGTGTGGGTTGGTTGGAAAATTGAGATTTTTGGGTGACCTCTGGCAACCCGCGGGGACCCTTGGCTAGGCTTCGGTGATCATTGGACCACTGCTCATCAGTGCACATCAGTGACTAGCCCATGCTTCCCTCCTAACCCTCCTAAAGGTACAATATACTTTGCATGGGTGGGGCCCAAGCCCAGAACTTCGTTCGAGCTGGCAATACGTGAAATTATGCAAGTTGAGTGCAAGCATTTGTTTTGTGGGTGGTGATATCTTTCGCTTGGGTTCACAAACAACCAAATGCACCAAATCATACAAATCCTATTGGTAAAGAATTGGAAGAGAACCGTATGCAGTGGCCAAGTGAGATACATGTGGACCTAAAATCACTACCATTGAAGTGTGCTGTTTGGTACTGGCACATGTTTGTCTCATGATTGTGTCACAGTGTGAGATAGAAGGTTTCGTGGGGCTACTTTGGGGTAAAAGTCTGCCTTTGTTTGGGGTATAGGTCTGCCTTTGTGTTGTGTTGGGGCATGGGGGCGCGGTTGGCACAAACCAAAAGTTTTCCCAATATCCAAGCTTGCCTCACACATTGAATCAATTCTCTGTGGTACCTCAAGAATACAAGAATCCAATAGGTCAGTGCTGCCTTCATGCTGCCGCTCTTGTCAGTGGTGGTGTAACTGCTGCTCCGAGGGGGGGGCAACAGCAATTTTGGGGTTTTTTTGGGGTGGGGGGCATGGGGGAGTATCAGTGCCACCTGCACGCTACTTTTATGGTGCATTTACCTGGAATGGCCCAGGGTCCTAAAATGGCGTCTATAAAGAGCATGCATGTGGCAAAGTAAAAAGTAGGTGGTGCCAGGGTGTGCCATGTGTCTGTGTGACGAATGTAAGGAGTGCAAACACAACAGCTATACACAGGCGCAACAAACTTTGTTAAGAAGATTACAGGGAAATGCAGATGTGAGAGAAGCGAAAAACTCTTCCTAGGGGATGACCTGTAGGCTTACAATGACCTTGGCATCAAACTCGTACATTGAAAACAGCATGACAAACACAACAAACACAGCCTAGATGCCCAGAGCATAAACAATCTAAGAAATGCATCCAAACCTTGTCAAATGCAAAGACACCGAATGACAGCTTGGATACCATTCACAGAGCCAACAAACACAAGCCACTGAAAGCCGGCAAGCTGACAACACGTAGCAAGCCACGCCAGACACATATGTGAGCCAATAAGCCCAAGGGTACTGCTATCAAGCTCAAATTTCGTTGATGTTTTGTCACTGGTATTCCTTTTTGTGGTGGTTTTGCTGTTCTTTGTTGTACTCTGCTTGCAGGCCGATAGTGTTGAGCAGGAGATGACCTCAAAGCAAGGGCAGGCTGGTCACTTGCTAGATATACACACACGCGCGCGCACACACACACACACACACACACACACACACACACACACACACACAATTTAACAGTTGGGGTCGGCCTCCAGTGACTTAAGATCTGCGGCATGACAGCAGCCAATTGGCTGCTTGGGGCTAAACAGAGGCGTAGTCACGTTTGTTTGTTGCAGTGTTTCTGCCTTCAACCTTGGTTCAGCAAGTTTGTTGGGGGTCAAGCCTTAGTAACTCGACTGACCTCGGCAGCTGGCTGACAGCCAGTGCCTGTGGGGCCGATCTCGGATACCCGGAGATGGACCTGGGACCTCCCACCATTGGTTAGGGTGTCCATATACAAGAAAAAAGTCTTTAGGACCAGGTCCGATGGATGCATAGTGGCTACAATAGGCCAACCAAGTTTTGACCCCCCACCCAAAAAAAAAGCAAGTGGTACCCTCCCCCTCCTTTGAAATCTCCCCCCCTAGTGCGCGACGGTCTCCCGGGAGGGGGGCTGAGACGGTCGCCCACTGACAGTCTCCCGGGGGGGTGGGGGGGGTTGCAAGGGTATTTTGAGGCAACGTGTCGTGTCCTCTGGTGATGCAAGCAAACAGAACATGGGTGGACTGATATCCTTGGCAGGAATCGGTGACTGGGGACGTTTTGGGGGGCTGGGGTTCCTCCACATCTCGTCCAAAGGTTCTATTGATTTGGACCTTGTCACACCCTTGGTAGTATGGGGTAGTGTTGAGGCTGTGTGTGCGTTTGGGGTTCTGAAGCCATGATAACGTCCAGCGACTCTAGCGACTGTGGAGACTTGGGTGATGCAGTCACCACAGCCTCTAGCGTTGAGAGTTGAGCGTTCTCGTGATCAATTTCAGCGCTTTTGGAGAGAGAATATCACAGAACACGAACAGGTGATTGATTTGAAATAATGAGAAACCAATGCAAGGCCGTGTGTGACAGATGGGCAACACAAACCGCTGTAATAGATGTTAACTAGAAAACCATTGAAGTGACGGTCTCCTGGGAGGTAGATTGCAAGGGGTGGGAGATCTCAAAGGGGGGGGGGGGGGGCAGGTACCTGGAGTGGGGGGGGGGGGTCAAAATCGGAAAACTCCCCAGGGGATAATGTTGTCTCCTAAAATGATGACTTTACAGCAGACGCCTGTTTCTTAGTCATGGTTCGATGCTGCGTCCCTTTCTTCTTGGCCAAATCACGAGGTTTTCATGACTCCCCTCAGCCCCTCAAGCTGGGATCACTGCTGCCACTGTTCTTCTTGGAGCGATTGGGGTTTTCAACTCCATTGTTGGTCCATTGTTGCTGTAAGCGTGCGTACATTTGCCCCCACCTGTAGCCATTGCACCGATAAGCTGGCCACCCTTTTTGCCACCTGCTCCTGTGGTACTCATGGGCACCACCTTGAAATGCGCGCCCTGAAAAGCATGTCGCCGAGCCACCTCCGGGGCTTCACCACCTGCTGGTCTTTTCTTGCCTTTGGGCATTTATCCAAACAGTAGATGCTAGCCAGCACCTGAGAAAATAAGAAAAGAAATATGATGCACAGGTACTGTACTATGTACAGGTATGTGTGATATGCAAGCCAACGAATAGCAAAATAGTCCTTTCTGCTGGTTTTGGATGGGGATTCGGGCGTTTTCTCGGCACCTGGTATGCACTTTATTCGGCTTGGATGGTGAAGCTTGTGAGACTGTATGACAGCCTGGTCCCCTTGACTAAATAAACTCTCATGAGTACGATGGGGGGGGGGGGGGTTGCTGCGGGAAATTTTCGCCATGGGATATTTCGAAGCGGGTTTATTTCGCATGCAGTCGTGAAGTTGCTGTGGGAAATTTCGCACCCACATATTGTGAGTCAACCTTTGGTTGGTGGTGGTTGCTGTTATTTACTGATGCTTTGCAGTTGAGTCCTGGAGGGTGGTTGTTCCTTCCTGATGAGTTGCTGGTTGCTGGTTGCTGTTACTTCATGGTGCTTGTTGTTATTTCCTGGTGGTTGCTGGTGTTTTCTGATGCATTGCTGTTACCGTTCAATCGCTGCAAGGCACAATACTCTGCACTCAGACCATTGGCAACTGGCACCTGTTGGACAAGATATTTTGCTAAATCACCTCGCAGAGGTTGTTAGATCAAAGCCAGGCAGGCGTATATATTGGGAAAACGCCACATACCCCCCCATTTGGGCCTATTCGCGTACCCTACCCCAAGGGGTTGAATTGTTAGTTTAACCCCTTGTAAAATCATTTTTTTGTCCAATAAACGCATCCCCCAATGAGTTTTTGGTCCGGACCCCCCTAGACCCCCCCCACTTGAAACCCACTTTTTAGAGGGGGGGGTGGGGGTGGGGGGGGTGGGGGGGGGGTCAAAAATGTTGAAAAAAATGACCCCCCCTTTTTTTGGGTCGAAAATCATGAATCTTTTGGTTTTTTTCGATTTTGAGCCGAAAAAGTGTTTCCGGGTCCCGACTCCATAGGGTTTGTATGGCGCGGAGTGGGACGAGCGCTTATGCAGTTTATGCACTTTTCAGCCATTTTTGCTATGTTGGGGGTTTTGGCGACCTCGGTGACCCCGTGGTACCCACCCTGAGGGGTGTGAGTGGGGATGTTGTGACGATATATGCCTACTAGGATACGGAAGGAGGTTTTTTGCAGTCTCTAGCCTTGCCTAGGGCCGTTCACAACCCGTGCCAAAGACGCGAAATGACTGTTTCCACCAATAATGGCCTAGTGAATGGGCCAGTACACAACCTGCTTTTGCAGTTTTGCACCCCGGGCAGCTCAAAAATCGAAGTTTTTGAAACTTGTTTTTTTGATGTTGTGACCACCCAAAATGACCATCCAAGGTATGTAAAGCATGGTTTAGGCCGTATTTACGTGTTTTTCAGCGGGCGCAGATCCTGCGCAAGGCGATGGGGCTGGCGGAACGCCACCTGGCAGCGGGCGCACTACTGAGCGGGGCCCCGCTGGGGCGCTGTCGCTCGCTCCTCCCTCTTGGGGGGCGCGTGTGCGCGGGACTCTCGGCGCGGCCGTACTTCGCGGCGCGCCACGAGGTCATGTTGCAGCTCATGCGCCTGGCGGCGCACTGCCGCGACTCATGGGCCCGACGCCTGCGGGCGCCGGCGCGCATGCGGCCACAACACGGTGACCGCTTTCTCATGGACTACTTCCCCCGCCCCCCTGATGGGCCCCCCCCCCTGCTGCCCTATGCCCGACGGCCCCCTCGGGCCCCGGCCCGCAGCGTCCCCCTAGCGGCCCCACAACGCAGCCGCCCCCCGCGGGCGGGCAGTGGCACGCGAGGCGCGCTATGCTTGGTACACGGGGCGCCGTCGTGCGCCCGCTGCAGGAGCCTGGGCTGGGGCATCAGCCGCTGCTGCCGGGCAGGCCACACAGGCCACGCGGGCCCCTCGGGGAGCTCGAGCTGCCCCGTGGTACCTCCCCGGGTCGCGCCGGGCCGCCAGGTGCTCGTCCCCGAGGCCCGACGGGCGGGGGCGGCGGCATTGGCCTCCTGGCTGGGGCGGGCCCGCCCAGCTTCACAGGCCCTCCCTGACTCGGGCCCCCCGGCGGCGCGCCGGTGTGCGGCCCCGCCCAGGGTGCTGGGCACGCGCCCTCCCCTGGCCCCGGGGCAGGACGCCTCCCGGCCCACAAAGCGCCGGACGCCTAACCGGGCTAATCGGGGGGCCCCCGGGGGGATGTCGCACCGGGAGTCGGGTGAGGGGGCCGCGGACCCCCTATCACCCCAGCCACCAGGGGGGGGAACCAATCCGATACCGACCCCCCCGGCGCTCCCCCCCCGCGGGGAGGACGAGGGAGCGCCGCCGAGTGGTCGGGGGCCTGAGGGGCCCCCCTTGTCCCGGCCAGTGGGGGGGGGCGCAGCACCGGGACTGTCCCCCCCCTCCCCCCCAGCCGGAGCGGGGGCCTCGGCCGAGCCCGAGCTGCGACAGGACGCCCCCCCCCAGCAGCCCCCCCTCCCCTCCCTAGCAGAGCGACCCCCGGCGTCGCTACCCGACGTGTTCGGCCGCATCTCTGCGACCCTGAGCAGCCCCCCCTCCCCTCCCTAGCAGAGCGACCCCCGGCGTCGCTACCCGACGTGTTCGGCCGCATCTCTGCGGCCCTGAGCAGCCCCCCCTCCCCTCCCTAGCACAGCGACCCCCGGCGTCGCTACCCGACGTGTTCGGCCGCATCTCTGCGGCCCTGAGCAGCCGCGCGCCGCCGCGGCGGAGGCCCCCCCCGCGGGCGCCACGACGACCCCCCCCCAAAGCCGCCAGGACGGTGGTGGACATGATGCGCGCGCGCCCGCCCTCCCCACGGGCCATGGGCGGCGCAGCGGCAGGGGACCCCCTCTCCCCCCCACTAACCCAGTGGCGGGCGCGCCTCCAGCGGCGTCGCCACCCCAGTCTACACTGCCGCCGCGGCGGCAGCACGGCAGGGCCAGCACGGAAGAGACTTAGTCCCCTCCGGCTCGTCCCTCCTGGCCGCCGTACAGGCTCAGGCGGGGGGCCTGTAGGGGAGGACACGGGCGCCTGAACTCGACTCGGACTACCTCCCCGCCCCTCTGCCTCTGTACATAGACCAGTGGACGTCAATCGACGAATGCCGTATTTACGTGTTTTTCACCCTATTTGGGTATTAGGTCCGGGGGGGGGGGGGGGGTCTCCCAAGGGAGTGGTACACAACCTGCTTATGCAGTTTTTCAACCTGGGCAGCTCAAAAATCGAAGTTTTTGAAACTTGTTTTTTTGATGTTTTGACCACCCAAAATGACCATCCAAGGTATGTAAAGCATATTTTAGGCCGTATTTGCGTGTTTTTCATTGGGTTGGGTATTAGGTCCGGGGGGGGGGGGGGGTCTCCCAAGGGATTGGTACACAACCTGCTTATGCAGTTTTTCATCCTGGGCAGCTCAAAAATCGAAGTTTTTGAAACCTGTTTTTTTGATATTGTGACCACTTGAAATGACCATTTAAGGTATGTAAAGCATGTTTTAGGCTGTATTTACATGTTTTCGACCCTATTTGGGTATTGGCCAAACGGGGGGTTCTCCGAGGGATTGGTACACAACCTGCTTATGCAGTTTTTCACCCTGGGCAGCTCAAAAATCGAAGTTTTCAAAACTGGTTTTTATGATATTGTGATCACGTAAAATGACCATCCAAGGTATGTAAAGCATGTTTTAGGCCGTATTTACATGTTTTTCATCCTATTTGGGTATTAGGTCCGGGGGGGTGGGGGGGGCTCCCAAGGGATGGGTACACAACCTGCTTTTGCAGTTTTTCACCCTGGGCAGCTCAAAAATCGAAGTTTTCGAAACTTGTTTTTTTGATATTGTCACCTCTTAAAATGACCATCCAAGGTATGTAAAGCATTTTTTAGGCCGTATTTATATAGTTTCTACCCTATTTAGGGTGTGTGTGGCTTGGGGTAGATTCTCTGCGAGGTGGACTTGCCGAAGGCAATAGAATTTCGAAGTGGGTTTATTTCGCACACACGGGGGGTGCTCCCAGCCAATGTGTGACCCCAAGGGGTGCAACCGTTTTGGGGACTGTAGGGGGGGAGGGACTCCCCCCCCCCCCCCCGGTTGACCCTAACCTTGGGGGTCGGCTGGTCGGGCAGTCAGCCGCCGGGCTCCGGGGGGGGGGGGGGGGGGGCGGTGGGTACCCCAACATACATACCTCAAAATGATCCCCATGAATGATTTTGGGGTCTATAGAGGGGTCCCCCCCCCCCCCCCTTGGGGTCGGGTCCTGGCTGGGACCCCGTGTTCGCACAGCGGCCTGAAAATGGTGTGGGAAATTTCGGATGAATTTGAAACGCGAAATATGCCACGGCAAAATATTCCTGCCGCAAAGCCCCCCCCCCTCCCCGCTGTATATTGCCTCATTATCCTGAGGGCAGCGCTTGAAACATGAACAATACAATTGCAATTGTGAGTCACAGCATGCACAGTGTCCCTTCTTCCAAACACACAAGATAAATGCGCGGCACAAATGCAGAGCAATGTATTTTTTTTTTGCAGATTTGCAGCCCATTGGAATACACATGCCTGTGCCTGTCGTATTCAAATAATTGGACATGCCCACCAGCGTTCTTGGGCTCAGGCTTGGGGTGAGAAGATGACTCAGCTTCAGCCTTTTGGGAACTTGAAATTGTTGGGCAGAAAATTTGTTGCATGAGCTTGCCTGTCAAATATAGTTGCCCTTGGAAAACCTTTCCAAAGCCCCCCATTCTACAGCCTCTCGGCCCAAATGACTTCCTCTTTATCGAAGTGTAGAACCCCTGCCTGGCAGTACAAATACAGAATGTTCCACGCCATCATCAACTGCTGGACACAAGGGAACCAAATCACAACCATGCAACCCTGTACCCAAGAAACCTCTCAATATGAATGCAAATCAATCAAATTCCGAACATTTGGAAACGAGGCCCAAATTAGATTGGTTCCTACATGAATACAGCCCATGGGAAGTGATATCTCGTGGGCCCTGGTGTGCCCAGGGTCTCCAACTGCAAGTGCAAGATACAGCACTCATTTCACTGGTAAGTTCGTTGATGCACACTATGCTGGACTCACTAATGCAGGCAGCGCACAGGATTGCAGCGAATAGTCTCAGCCGCCAGACGAAGACCTCTCCAAAGCCCATGCAAGACACGTGGGCGCTACTATCATCAGGAGTATGCCACATCTTGGATGTCCTGGGTGCTCCACGTGGGTGGAACTGCAACGATACAGCTTGTTTCAGAATTCAGTGAGGCTTCGTTGCGGCTGCGATTAACATCCAACACAATCCACGCAATCTGAGCCTTGTTTGACGCCCATCAGCGACCAGACCGTCCGCTGTCGCATCCACCTATGGACGGTGTCTCCATGTAATGGCAACCCAGAGGATTCCCAGGGTCTACTTGAATTCCGGTGTTCTGTTTGTTCATCTTTACCAAGCATCACCTGGTGTGGATGCGTACCTGCCCTGTGCACAGGTGACACCCATGCTAATCACTTTTTGAACTCAACTATTGCGAATCTGAGTTTCTGGACTTTCGGTCTGTGCGATCAATCTCACGATTGCAGAGAAAAAATATTGATTGCCAGTCCTGCGCACATAACAACATGCGTCGACGTGTGGTCCATAGCAATGTGGTCCATAGCAAAAGGGACTCCATGATTCCGAACGCACCCATAAAAGATCACAGTTGCTTCACCTAAAATCGTCATAACAGATCCAATACGCATCACCATTGGCAGCAACATGCCCACTTTCCGCAGTCTATGGGGCATTCGAATCGCCAAACAGCTCCTGCCGGTTGGAGTACGCGTGATAAATAAAATAGGCAAACAAGGCAAACAACACGACGCTCACACTGAGGGAACATAATTGTGCAAGCACAACGGAGCGGTCCTCTTCAATGGGGTCTGTTTGTGTTGCGGCGTGGTCATCAGAAATCGGCGACCGGTCAGCTGCAGCCCCACCTTTGCGTTGCATTCAATGACTGAAGAGACACAGGCAGAAGCGGCATAGTGGCTTCGTGGTGAGATCCCAGGTTGCTTGGGCATGCTTTTGGTGTACATTTTCCTGATCACTTCGTGCAGTGTACACAAGCACAACTTTGTCAAAGCACAAAGTACTTGTTTGACTGTTGCTTACTGCACCTTGGCCATGCTTGCGCAAAATGGGGTCTATTGTTGCCTGTTCATGATATGATTTGTTGTTCCGTTTGTTCTGTGCACCTTGTTTCACCCTTAGTACTGCAGCGTTGCACACTTCCGCTTACTTGTAAACACAGTTGCACAAGGACACAATCATAAAACACACTGTGTGCGGCTGTTCAGTGAAAAGGGCATATGGCAACATCTCTGAGGGCGACACTCTCCGTTTACTGTGTACTCAATTGTCCTACCAGTAGCAGAAAGCAAGCTCACTTGCCTTCGGGGGCATGCTTGCACTGTTCGTCCACTGCGCACACAACACGCTACTTTTGAAGCACACCATCCGAGAACGCTTCCAAATTCACCACCTTCCAAAGACCCGAAAAACAAACGTCTGTGGAACCCAGTTGTGTCATGTCGTTCCCTACCTGCCCAAAAGCCAAAAGAAAATAGACAGCATAAGAAGCATTTCCATGTCAGCCCTCTCATTTCCTGCTGTGCTAACATGTGAGGGGATATGTTATCGCATTACCTCATCCCCAAACAGCTGAATGCAATCCAACGTTTCAATCCAAAACCTGACATGACTGACTGGTCCAGAAAAACCAACCCATCCATGTATGCGTCATTTTCAGTCTTTCCTTGGACACCACTACCAAGCCAATAGTGGGTCTGTCTTCCATGCTGATGTAGTGGCTTCCCTCCTGACATCTGTTCGGACTTCCATTGATACTTGGAATTTAGTTGTATTTGTTGCAACTGCCACATCAGGGTGACAATCAAAATTGACTCCAAAACCACGCACTCGTCCCACCTCCGAGTAACCTTGAGAGGATGCATGCACTCGTCCCACCTCCGAGTAACCTTGAGAGGATGCATCGAGGCAACTGTTTTACCACCCCAGCTCCGGTTACCAATGTTGTAGAATGTGCACATCTCATCATTGTTGACTGCTCCACTGCTCCACTGTCCCCTGTGCCTCCTTCATTGTTTGGCAGTGCAAGGATGCAAGCCAAACGGACATCACAGTATCACCACAAAACACTGCACCAACATAGAGCCACTGAAAGAGTGACCAGATGGGTTTGAAACCCCTTGCCACATTCTTTCTCTGGCTGAAACTACATTGCATACCACCCGCATCCCTCTGAAAGGTCCTGATCCACTGCAGCACACACTGTTCATGGACTAAGGTTTGTCACACATACTCTGCCGTGCAAACGGCACACAAAAAAGGTAGCAGGCGAGCAAGCGTGCGCGCGCGCGTGTGTGGAGAAAGGTGTTGCATCCAAACCCTTGTCGACATGCACTAACCCCCCACGCCATCCATCCACACCTCTCTTTCTCAAAATTGCTCCTTGTAGGGGCTATTTTTTTTTTTGCAACCATTATTTTGCCGTGGCCAAGACGCAATTTGACACACAATTTGAGTGAAAATTTGCGCGACAGTTTTGGAGTAAGCAGCTTGCAACATGACAGACCAATTATTAATGAATGATTATCCATGAAATATTGTTGTGTAACCTTCAGGAACCTGTACAGTTCCAGCTTCAGCAGCTCCATGACCTTACAATGACCATGCTTAATTGCTTAAATAATCCACTGAAGAAGCTTCTTTGGTTTTACATCCACAAATATGGAAGAATCTGAAAATGCAGCATGCACCAAATACAAATGCGACCCCCCCCCGGCTATGGGTGATAGATAGGTGTGAACCCCCACCCCCCTCCCCGACAGACACCTGAGACTTGGAAAGCGAGATAGACTGGCCAACCCAACAGATTTTTCACTTTCAATCTGCTAGCATCGTGGAAAATTCTTTAAAGTTGGGTTTCACAATATATTCAGCCTGAGTTGATACATTGGGTGCAACAATTGGGGGTGATCCCCTATTTGCTTAAATGGACCAGTAGTTGCGTTTGCCCCCCCACCCCAAAGTGCACAATCAGGGGAAATCAATGGTAGCATGAGGTGTTTGTGCTTAGATGCCATGCTTATGCCCAGCCCGTAGCAGAAGAAGGGATGCACCAGAAACCTGCCCAAAGTTCACCAGACAAACATTCCCACAGGAGGGCACCACAAAACAGTAGGACAGCAAATTTCAGCAAGTTCTAAATGTGCCCAATGGCCATCACGGCCTTTAGATGCGGTGGAATAGAATCTGTTTCCAACCTTATCTGAATAACTGCACGCGCTTTCCTTTTGGGGCAGGCTTTGGAGCAGCCTTCATTGCAGACTTAGGAATTGGTTCGGGCTTCCTGGTCTTGGGCACAAAAACGTCATATCCAATGTGAAATACGGTTTGCCCTCAAAAAATCTGGCTCCGGATACCACCAAGGCACATGTTCACAACTGGTGAACCGGATGCACCTGACTGCCATGCCACAAATAGCAACACTTGCCATGGCTGAAAATCGCAAAGATAATGTTGTCATGAGCAGTAAACATCTGTCACAGGCATGACCTGGCCCGCTTTCACCTCTGCAATCAGCGCAAACAGACGTCGCATTTCTCTTGACAAAAAGTGTGGTCAGAAAAACGGTGTGGTCGTCGTGCTTATACTAGGCTGGGGTTGCGCCATGGATACATTTTCAGATAAGAAGGTTTGCTTTTTCCAGAATAGCATACTGTACCCGGTTGGCAACGACCGGGTGCACGGCTGCACTGGCCAGATAGACCCCCCCCCAAAGTATGGTGACGCTTGTTCTGTCACCGGTGTGGTGGTAGTGACAGTGTCAGCACAACATGCAGCACATGCAGCAACTCAAGAGAGATGGGCTAGTCAAGGGCTGAAAAACAACCTTTGGCGCCTTTCGCACACGGTCCGAAAAAATAGACACTCAGAAAGAATCTCCCGACGCTCCTCCTCCAAAACATACTGCCACGCCTCTTGGTATACGTTGGACATGCTTCCACTAGAATTCAAAGGTACGGATTGTGTTGAGGTATGCACGTTGAGCAAATATTCTTTCCACATTGCTGAGTGGCTGAAATGCGCCACAAACCATAAATCTAACAACGCGCCGCTGGATATGCCTGAATTTCCCCCAAACGCCCTTTACTGCCCCTCCCTCACTTTGTCCTACCCTTATGGCGCCTTGCTTTTGAGGGTGTCCTTCTGTGGACGGCAGAGGACGACCAGATCTCCATCACCTTTCTCGGAAAAAGCCGTGTTTCGTCCACAGAAATGTGGCAAAACCTCTCATTCAAGTCGCTCTTGCAGACTTTGTAAAGAAAACAGACCACATCTGCAGTCTCCAATTTCAAACCTCCTGCCCCTGCCATTCTTCCCCAACACTGCATCTGGGGTCATGGGTCATGGCGCAGGGATGATTGACACACCTCTGTCACTCCCCAAGCCCCCTCTGTCCGTGAATTGCATTCCACACCTGGAAACAAAACGTCATTCAGGGTCAGGGGCAGATGTATAAGAGGCAGTGTCTTGTGATTCAACGGGGCCAAAAATAGCTGAGGCAGGGCAAAACTAGTCTGTCTGGAGACTTGGGGCTGATGGTTGCCACCAGTATTTGTGTCTGAAACGAATCAATGGTGAAAAACATTCGAGGGGAATTGAGCAAAGCCAAATTTTCAGTGAAACCTGACATTCTGCACCCGCTAATAACTTTACAAGAGTCTTGACCTCTGGGCCCCGTCCACCCCTCCTGCAGAAGGCTCAAACTGGCCGCCGGGCAAAACCTCTTTCCACTGTCCTCGGCTTGATTGTGCAATCGCAGATTGGCTTCAGGATCTTTCGTTGAGTTGTGATACTGCGCTCTGTCAAACGGTTTAGCTGCCCTCTGTTGTCACATTGCTCCCTGCAGTGAATGCTCAATACCATTCATGTACCCGAAGTGCTCATGTTGTTACTGATGGACGGCGTTGAGCTCCAGTGGCCAGATAGACGCAGCTCAAAGTTCAGTGGGAGGTACATCAATTTGGAGGTCCCCGGGCGGCGATAGAAAAATGGGGAAGATGGAAAAAACGGGGGAAATGGAGAAAAATGGGGGGGGGGGGGGAATGGGGGATCATCAGCAGATCAGAATGGGAAATTTCATAACAACTTCCCGACTTCCCGAGAAATGGGGACGAAAGGCCCATTTTTCACAGTCCCATTCTCCCCATTTTTCCGGAGGCTGAAGACCTTCCCCTCAGATCCCTTTGTGAAATCTGGTGTCCGAGTATCTGCTGGAAAAAGGAGACAATTCCAAGGTATCCGTAGGTATCCCACAAACCGGGGACATCCTATGCTTGCACAATGCGCACAGCTCCGATCCGGAGCTGCATTAAAAGGCCTGCACAGATGGAGAGCATACGGTGTTCATTGTGTACATCTCTGCAAACTCCCCCCCCCCCGTGACCTAAATGTCGACCCCACCCCAGGGAAGGGGGCGTTGGAGGTGGGGGAGTTGTCCTGAATGTACAAAGTACGAAAGGGCTCTGGAAAGACAACCTCCACAGAATTGCAATGCGGACAACATGTGCGGTCGAGTTTGTGTTTGAGTGTCAAAGTCTGAGACTCTTCAAACATTTGGTTGGGCGAATCGACTGTACATTGACCCTGACAGTGACGAGGTCAAGATGGACGAACTCCAAGATTGGGACATTGTCATATTCGCACACCCAACACCATTGCCTGTGACGAACAGCCAGTGGTCAATATGTGGTTATCGGGAGGACGGAGCCACTCACCCCTCCAAGGGCTGCACTGTGCTGCCCAAAAGATGTTCTGGGGCCTTTGGCACAAATGAGGGGAGGGAGAGTAGAAGATTTTCAAAGAAAATCTCAATTCATCTTTTGTTTGAAGATGCACGAATAGATGGTTCCCTGCACCGAGTCACATGCGGCACGCAACAGCACCGAACGCCGCGGACAAACTTCTGTGTGAAAACTTGGCCAAACCCGCTTCGGAAATTATTCACAAAAAGGCAGCCCGCACAATTCTCCGTCCCGGGGGGTTGCCTTGCACCGATGGATGAAGGTGATGCAGATAAATGCCTTCCGTGCTCCGCACTATCACTGTCGTGTCTGCCGCATGCTTGTCTTCTTGCCGGTGTTGTGTTCTTTCTGGATTGTGGGGTTTGCACCTGCAGTTGTACCCCCTTGCACACCCATCAATCCGTACCATCTTTTTTTCTTGGCAGCTGCAGGCCCTCAACCACCGCCTGTGTTACCCATGGCCAGGATCTAAAAGTGGAAGTCGCGTGATGCACGAGGGGCGCTCGGAGTAGCAGTGGGGCACACAAGGGGAGCTGGGGGCAACTACGGAGGACACGGCGTGCAAGGGCTGAGGATAGTTGTGGAGTGCATTTGCATATAAAAACACAGACGACATATCACAGCGAAATGTAAATGAAGCTACGGAGGACAACAGCTCAATGCAGGTGACCAACGCGGGACGGCTCCCACTCTGATACATTCCAGCCCCGTAATCCTTCAACACGACATGAAGCCAGAACGAGACGCCTTGCAGGGTGGTGCAATTGGCGGCGGCCAGACTGGTGCCACACTTGGCGCCACGTACCAACCCAAAATTGACCAGTGCCAAATGCGGACGCGCTGTTGGGGCGTCACTCTTTCATGGGGCTGCGGTAACGGGTGTGGTCAAGGGCAGAGGGTTTGGCCCCGGTACCTCTCAACGTACCCCTGGGCCCCACCAGAGCTCAACGCCATTCGCCACCGGTACTCTTGGCGCTGCTGGCCAAAGCTCCTGCTTCATCGCTACGAACGGGTCACTCCCAAAAAGGCACTGCAGGTGTGGGCGGCCGTGAAAGTAGACCGACTTACGGCTGATCTGCACCAATGCCCTGCGGATACCACAGCACGCCCTGGGGGTCCACCAGGTGCTTGACGGCAACCAGACGCTTATAGTTCCCCCCGTAGTACGCCTGCGGCCACGCCGGCAGAGCATGGTTGGGGTAGTTGCAGTAGACCTCCCCGGACAAATGCGACGCCATCAGCTCTTGATGCGTACGATTGGCCCAGGCCAACATGTCCGCGTCGAGCGCGGCGTCGTACCAGATAGCGTTCAGGGCACTGTTGGCGCGCATTCCGCGGTGCCAGAACGCCGTGGCGGTGCGCGACACGGCGTCCACTTGCCCTCCTGGAGGAGGTGGAAATGCACGAGGGAGATGGTGTGTATGGGGCAGGCTTGTGCTGGAAAGTGGGGCTTGTGGAGCAGGGGGGGGGGGGCGTCGCATTTTATCCGTCTGTCTCTCGTGAAGAGACGTCCGTCGTGGTCGTCCGTACGTTGCAGATGTGGCGCCTGGAGCATGTTGCTAAATCCAAGGGCTGCATGCTCACGGCCTGCGGTGCGCATTCTTCTGTACGTTCCAGGCCCCCAGCTGGTCCCATGTATTGTCGCTGGAATCCCCCCATTCCCTGTTGCCCGGCTCCATTTGCCACAGCCTCTAAGGTATGACAGTCTGCACAACATCTACATCATCTGTAAGGCGTCACTGCCTTGCTCACGTAGAACAGCGCTCCGGGCAATCGCCCTACCAATGAGCTACCCCACCTACCAACGGCCCCACCAGTCATGTTTTAGAACGGGGGAAGGGGGGTGGGAGGTTTGGACCCGGGTGGTGGTGGGGGGGGGCTTGACGCTCCTTACCAACTGGCATCCAAAATGTGTTGGCGCCGAAAACTTTGTTCCAGGTGGATGACTATTGGGTGTTGCTCTGGATTGTTGCTGTCATTTCCTGGTGGTTGCTGTCAAGAGCGCGAAACATGTGCAAAACACAGAGAGAAATTGACACCCATACAGGGTGGGGATTGTATCACCATTGTACCAATTCCGCATCCCCCTTTTCAAAAAGCTTGTGCTGAACAGTCAGGAATACGAGGTGTCAACCACTTTTAAAACAATTACTCCTGCGCCATGTGCACACTCGAAACACGTGAACCATTTGAACTGTATCACCTGTGGGCAGGACAAGGAAGGATGCGTCACGTGGCACATCCTCATTGGCGCCGAGGGCGCTGGAGCAAACATTCTGTGAATTGACCACATGCCAATTCCAGACGACTTAGAACCGGACGAGGGGGGGGTTGAGAGGAGGGGGTGGTGACCCTCCTCCTTTCCTTTTTCGGATTCAAGCACATGACTGGGTCCCACCCACTTCACCTAACAACTCCATTACCTGCCAAGTGTCCCACCTATCCACTACCTCATTGCAGGGGCCACCAGGTGTATACAGTTGCGGGTCGATATCTGCTATCTGCCCTGTACATACCCATCGCCCAGACCAGCAGACGGACTGAATGGGCCTGGAAGTGCCAAGCACCTTCAGCCGAGAAAACTGGGGGCCCTATGTCCAACAGGCTGCACAGCGACCGTTGGAGCACCCGAGCGCCACTACAATGGCCGGGGGAATCCAACCGCACACAGACAGTAGCGTGCACCGTGCATGGCGTCATGTCCCTGCCACTATTGTATAGCCGGGACCCCTGCTGACCCAACGCAAAGGTGGGTACATGGGGGGTACTTAGGCTCAGACCCTGACACCAACCCCCCCCCCCCGTAACCGTTTTTGGGGGGGGGTGGGAGGGGTGGGGGAGTCCTTGGGGGGGCCTGGGAGGCTGCCAGGCTGGGGTCCCGGGTACCCCAACATATATACCTCAAATGACCCCCTCGTCGCACTGATCATTTTGAACACACATATGTGGGGGTTTTCAATAAAAAATTGTCCCCTCGGGGGTTCTGGTCCCAGCAGCCACAGCAGCCAGGTGGATTGGGGAGGTCAGGAGGTCAGGAAAATTGTTCATGTTGTTTTATACAGATTTGGATTCCCTATAAAATTCTAAGCATTTTGAGTATCCCCCCCCCCCCCCGTCCTGCCCCACCCCAGGGAAGATGGTCCCCCGCCACTCCCTGGGGGACGGTTGCCAATGACGGCCCCCCACCGCCCCCCTGGGGAACCGCACTACCACCGTGCACGCACATTTTCAGGCACAGAAATTGCACTGCAAAACGAAAGAATACAGTGATGAGGAGATATGCATCACCGTGCTCTGAATATCCACCGACCTGCGCCAAAACAGGTTCCCCTGTGGAGCACATGAACATCACATTTGTCCCAGGGGTAAATATGGTTGTGCTGTCAAGTTCCATTTCAGCAAAAGTGAGCAAAATGCCCTGCCAAGAGTACAAGGGATACACGTGGAAATGCCACACAACACAGTCACCCACACAACAACACAGTGAGCTGTAACAAAACTTTTTGTGTTGACCAAGTGACGGTCCCCCCCAACCCGGGGAAGGACAAAGGGTGGGGCAGGACAAAGGGGGGGGGGTATACACACAAGGGGTAAAAACGACATTTTACCCCCCACCTTATGCGGAAAAAATTTGCCGGCGCCCAATGTGGTCCGGACCTCCTCAACATTTTGGACCTCCTGGGGGATGGGGGGTGGGGGTTGGGGCTGGGGGGGGGGGGGGATTGCGGTCCCCCAAGCCTGAAAAAATTGCGGTAAAATTGCGGAAAATTGCGGTAAATTGCGGTAAAAATTGCGGTACAGTGGAGCGCAAGATTTTTTGCAAAAAGGTTTTTGTGACCAATTACGCACCCAATTGGCAATTTCAGCACACGTTGATGTGACTGTCCACAAAGCTCTTCGTTTGATGTGACACTGGGTTTCCACAGCACAAGCACCACAGTCGCTCTCCCGCATCTGTCTGTTTCAGCGTAAAGGGTTCGGCGGGGTACTGTGCAGCTCGAGCAGCAGGCGTCATCTATGTGGCCACCCTGTCCTTTGCCACGCTTCACTGGCCTTTTGCCCTTGCCAGAATCACTGTCCCCAGAAGTAGATGACATTTTGGGAACACAAAAACAGAAAAGCGTCCTGCCACACAAATGATATGCAGGACAGATGAGAACACAGAAATGTACAGTGTGCCTAGTGACAGCAAAGACAGAGAAAGATTTTTCCTCAGGGGAAAATTGAAATTTTTGAATAGAGGCATCACTGAAAAATTGCGGTAAAATTGCGGTAAATTGCGGACCTCAACCCCCCCCCCCTGGGGTTGGGGGTGTTGGTGTCAGGTCTGTGTCCGGGTCCCTCCCATGGAGGGGGTATGCCACTTTAGGGTCGTCCAGGTCCTCCTAAACCCAATGCAGTGCAGAGATGGAGGCACGGTTCACAGCGCAAGGATCAGAATGGCATTCGTACAATTGACTGAGCATTGACTGATCAGTTTCTTGGCATTGGATCGCGTGGTCATGCAGTGATCCCTCACCGCAAATCCTCTCTTCGCCTGATAGTCCAGCCCAATGGATGGGGGGGTTTGGCTGGTTCTCTGGATCCTCCCTGCCCTCAAGACAAGGGCACAGTATAAGTCGAACAACCATCTGACGGGCGGGAGCGCGCGGCCCCGCCTCTTCGCCTGATAGTCCAGCCCAATGGATGGGGGGGTTTAATGCTGTTGCAATTCTTCACCTGCATCCCAGAGGAGGCATTGAGTGCAGCCGGTTCCTCTAACAGTGCGCAGCCCTGCTTCCCAACCGCAGTCCCTCCCCTTGTGACTGCTGATGGGCAGATCCAATTTCCATAAATCTACAGGCATTTACCCAAAAGCCAAAAGGGGCAAACCTAATGCATTGATGAAAAACGAGCCTTCGAACGCGGGGTTTGCCCCAATCCTCCGCGCCATCTCTGCAAGCACGGCCTCAGGGTAAGGCTCCGTTATGAAGCCACTCTTCATATCCTCCATTCGGTGGGCCCATTTGGGATCATCTCCGCCTGCAGCACCACAACGGACACACGAAATGCACAATTCCCGGGGCACAGATGAAGGCAGGGACTGACAGGCTGGAGGGGAACAGGGAGGCAGGCGGAGGGACCTTGGGCAACTGACTGCCTGTGCCATGCGAAGCGCTGCAAATCCCCCACTATCTCTGCCCATTGTCGCCAAGCGTCATCCAACCACAAGGAACATATGCAAGACTAAGGTCAGATGTTCATCCTCCCAACACTGCGAACCCCTGCACTGCCTCCAGGCCCAGGCCCAGGACCAGGGAGGCGTTAGTGGTATCCACCTGGCTGAGGACGGCACTGAATCACCCCGGCACTGGGGGGACACGCACGCACGCACGCACACACGCCAAGCGCCCCACGCACCCTGTGCCAAGTGCTGCCAATTTTGCTGTCGGTTAAGCGCCAACCTCCGTCGGTTGAGTGTAAACTGCCGTCCATCAACCGAATCCTGCCTCCGATGCCCCTCAGGCCGTCTTCAGTGGAGAAAACTAAAAGAGATATATCTTGTTCCTGAGGGACAGTCCTGGCCTGACCCAACCCCATTCCCTCCTCCCGCCAACGCCGCCGCAGCAGCGCACCTGCAAACCGGTGGTAACACTCGGCATATGTGCCTTCAATAAACCCATTCTGGCCCCCTTCAATCTTCAGGAAAGGCAGCAGCTCAGCCCATCCGGCGGCAGGCGGCCCGGCAAAAACGCCGTTCACCAGCACCTGCTTCGGCATGATCAGGAACATGAGGCCCAGACGGCGGTCTGCCGTGGCCATGTGCCGCTGGAACGCGGCGCCCACAGCACCCGCCATCTCCAAAGGCCATGCTATGTGCCCCCCGAGCACAGTGGCGGGCAGGCGGTACACCTGCACAAAGGGGCGTACGACATCGCAACTGATAAATGATGTGTGAATTGCTGTCCTGGGATATATGAGAGGAGAGGAGGAAGGGGGGGGACCGGGTCTACCCCCTGTGTGACATTTCATCGGGTTGCAGTTTCTTTACAGGGCCCTGGACAGTCACCCGTTCTTCGCTTTGCGTGCTGCATCGGGTCAATGCATTCTGACAGCCGCTGCAGCCTGTGTTTGCTGTGGTGCCGTTGCTGCGTTAGTGGAGCACAGTAGTTGGCGTACTGGGGTTGTGCTGGTTGCTGCAGGGGTCGTTTTACGGTTTTTGCTGCACTCCCCTCCGCGTTCAGGTTGTCCACCACATGTCTCGCCGGGTTTCTGCGTGAGGGCCAATTGTTCCACCCCCCCCGCGTGTTGTCCTGGAAGCCCCCACGCCCCCCCATCCTTTGGTCTCTGGCCCAAAGGGCAAGAGGAAAATTGCCAAAATAAACGCCGAGGAAATTTTGCGACCGAGGGCCAAAAAGATCTTTTCTCCAGGAAATCGCACTAAAAATCTTTGGGCTGGATCACGCATTGGAAGAAGAGGAGGGGGTCTTGGAGGACGAGGGGGAGGGGGGGACCCTCCTCCTACGGTTGTCAGACATTCCAATAAATCCCTGCCGCTGTCACGGAGAACTCAGGGCCACACCTTTGCTTAGCAACCGGGGGGGGGGGGGGCGGGGGGTCCCTCTGGGGCTGCCTCAGGACCAGGCAGCCCACCCACCCACCCAAGCTGACCCACCCACCCACCCACCCACCCAAACCCCCCCCTACACCCCCCATAGGGGGGGGGGGGCAGACATGTATTAGAAGGGGGGGAGGGAGAGGGGGGGGTTTGCTAGGGACACCCCTCCTCCTAGGGTGACCACCCAAAAAATGGGGGAAATACTTTTTTTTTTCTGCCGAAGGCGCCAATGGCACCCAAAAAAGCGAAAATCTGTAGGACATTAGCACCAGCAAAAATATGCCCCCAGTGGGGTTTGAACCAGACCCGTTTCCAACCTGCAGTGCACTATTCTACCACTCACCTATGACCCAAATTTGCCAGATCTATGCAACCCAAGGTTCATACCTTGACATGTTATCGAAAAAAAAGTTCCCAGAAGTTCTCTATAGGTTGTTTGACCACAATATTTGTAGAAGAGTGCCGCTCTGGGGAGGGCCTATGACACTGTCCAATTTCAGTTAAGCCACTTTTGAGCCGCCTGGTACTGAGGTGGGAGACCACCAAGACCATTTTTTGAAAATTGGTTTTGGTGCTTTGGCTGTCCAATTCTGCACACACTTTTCTCTGCAAACCACACCCACATATCACTGGATGGCATGTGATTCGTAAGGCAAAATACGGCAATGGTCTGCTGACCCACGTTTGGTAGCTCTGCACAATAACCTCTGCTGCGATGCCAAAACCCGCTTGTGCAAAAAAGCAGCACTCTTTTGCGCTTGATTGTAGGCCTCCTGTCGGCGCTTCCCACTAAATATGTCAGCACATCAGAAGAACATGACGGCTGCAACCAGGTCCTGAAGTGTGACAGTTTCCACTGCCTTCTTCAAGGGGAAGAAACGATCCATGGTGTGTTTTGGGTGACACAAACATAGCGGTGACAATCAACAACATTTTGCGAGTCCAATTACACATTAGAAGGGGGGGAGGGAGGGAGGGGGGGGGTCAAGGGGGGGGGGTAGGGTGGTCAGGGGGAGGTACCCCCCCTCCTCCTACGGTGTACAGCCGTTCTAATACATGGCTGGGGGGGCTTTGTGCTGCCACAATCAGCCGGTAACACAAAAACCATTTGTATTTCCCCAAAAAAATTTTGTCCTTCAGTCACTATGCGATCTGTGAACAATAGTGTGTCACAAATGACAGTTACCCGAGCAGTAGATCACTGCATTGACAAACATACAAAGCGCAAGTTCCATCCCCACTGCTTGCGGACCGGAAATTAGTGCCACTTTCAACCACCATTCTCACAGTTAAAACTGTGTTCTCATGGACAAACAAAGGTTGTTGGACCATTCTTCCACCCACCCACCCACCCACCCAGACCCCCCCCCCCTTGGCACTTTGGGCCAAATTGCCCCAAACCAAACTAACCCACCCACCCATAGGCCACAGACCCCCCCCTCCCCTGGGGTGGGACTACCCTTAAGCAAAGGTCTGCTCAGGGCCAACGGGAGTTCAGTGGTCCCCAACCCTCAAAAACAGGGTTGGAACAAGGGCTGCGATACCAACCAGAGCCAACCAGAAGGAGGTAGGTGAGCAACCGCTTTTCGCAGAGGATTCGTGAGGGTGGCAACCAACCGTCATCTGTTTCCTGATTATTCGCCATCGGGGCACAAACCTTGGGGGGGGGGGGGACTCCGCATGTCCTAGGACGCGGACAACCCCCCTTCCCCCCCACGGGGCCTCCCGGCCAACAGTTGGTTGCCAAAGGTGCCGGGGACAGGAGTCCACGGGCACCAAAGGCACCCGAAGGATATTTTTCCACCCCGTACCCCAACACTATCCTTAAACCCAACCTTGACACTAACGCCTGCCCCAACCCTCAACCTATTCCTAACCCTACTCCTACCCAACCCTAGCGCTAACCCTAATCCCAGCCCTAGCCCTAATCAAGACTGAATATTGGGACCGAGCTGGTGGGGGAGGGAACATTAGATATGACTGGTGAGGGACACCAATGAGTCACACATTGAAGGCCGTTGACAGAGTGAAATCAGCTTGCAAGTGATCCCCTTCACCACAAGGCCCACTTTCAAGGCTTTTTGGACTTCCGAGGGGCCAAAGTGCCCCAAAATGGGCTCAAAATGGGCCCACTCCTGTTTGTGCACCCCAAATGGTCTAGGATGAGGTTTGGAAAAATGCGTTTTCGACCCATTTTTGACCCATTTTTGGTCCCAAAACAGCGCATCTTCAAGGCATTTTGGGATTTTTGGAGGACCAAAATGGGCCACCACAAGCTCAAAACAGTCCAAAAACACTTGTTTTAGCATCACACATGGTCTAGGATCATTTTTGAGAAAAGTCATTTTCGTGCCCCTATTGGACCCTGTTGACCCATTTGGGCACCCACATGTTTGGGCTTGAGCTTGCAGCTTGCCGCAGCCTAGTGGGCCTAGGTATTGGGGTCTAGGGTTCCATTTGGGCAATTCTGAGAGGTGGAAACCACAAAATGTGGGGGGTTGCGGGTGGACTAGGTGCCCTCGGAATCGCGTTTTGAGCCATGTAGCCAAAGATATAGCCTATTCTTGGTTTGTGGCTGTTGGCATTTGGAGCTTTCCTCCAAAAATCCCAAAATGCCTTGAAAATGGGCTGTTTTGGGACCAAAAATGGGTCCAAAATAAGGACCACTTGTTGCGACCTGACCGACGATGGTTGTTGGTGCCACGGGGGGCTGACCCCTCGGGTTTGGACGCGGAGTTACCCCCCCAACTAACTGTTGGCCGAAGGTCCCCGGGCTGGGGGGGGCTGGCAGGGGGGTCTAGGAGGGGCGATTTGGGGTGGGGGCTTGGGAAGGGGTAGATGCCCCCAAGGCCAAGCGTTGGTTAGTCACAGGCTCCCCTTACCGCCCCTTGCCCTCCCTCTAACCATACCATCACCCTAATCAAGATTGAATATTGGGACCGAGCTGGTGGGGCAGGGAACATCAGCTATGACTGGTGAGGGACATCAAGAATGATTCACACATTGATGGCTCTTGACAAAGTGAAATCAGCTTGCAAGTGAACCCCATCACCACAAGGCCCACTTTCAAGGCTTTTTGGACTTCCGAGGGGCCAAAGTGCCCCAAAATGGGCTCAAAATGGGCCCATTTCACCCGTTGGTGCACCCCAAATGGTCTAGGATGAGGTTTGGAAAAATGCGTTTTCGACCCATGATGAAAACTAACTCACGCCTTCAAGACGCCCCTGCAAAGGGAATCGCTTGAAGGGGTGATTCCCCCCTCAACACCACCTCATCAACCATCTGAAGAGAAACGGCCCATCGACAACCTCAACCACCGCCAACCGCTTTGTAAGTGCCAAAACCGCCGTCTGCCACTGCTCAGCAGCAACCGCTTTTCTGGCTGCCCCTGCACAGCCCCTTCACATCGCCTTGCCCCCAAGTGGTTCCCTACTGCAGCATTCTGCGGGAAGGGAAGGGTTGCATTGGGATCCACCCCAGTGCGTGTTTCCATGTCCCCATGCCACCGCCTTCATGACGCACCTTGACATGGAACTCGGTGACAATTCCGAAGTTGGCCCCACAGCCGCCGCGAAGCGCCCAGTACAAGTCCTTGTGGCGGTGTGCATCCACTTCGGTTACGGTGCCGTTGGGCAGGACCACTTCCATTGCAAGCACTTGGTCCAGGCCCACACCCATTGAACGAGCCGTGATGCCCAGACCCCCTCCCAACAGAAATCCCCCCATGGCCACCGTCGGGCAGCCTCCAGTCACGCCCGCCACGCCCCGTGCCTGCAGCGCGTCCACTACGTCCCCGGATCGGGCTCCAGGGCCAAGACGGGCAGTCATGGAAGCGAAATGCACCGCAGTGGAATTCATGCCGCTGAGGTCGAGCAGGAGCGTGCCGTCGCGCACGGCCCAGCCCTCGTAGCTGTGTCCTCCGGACTTGACCGAGATTGGCAACGCCTGTGTGTGTGTGTGTGTGTGTGGGTGTGTGTGTGTGGGGACGTGGTCCGAGTCAGAGTGCAGGGGCTGATTGGTTGCAGGTGGGGGTTAGGGCACTGCTTTGCGGTGAGGGGCATGTTGAGTGGTAGGGGTAGAGGGGCCATCAATCGATTCCAATCATCTACAAACTGCAAGATTCAAGTGGAGTGCAGCGAACAAGCAGCGCCCATTCCTGTTGCTTCACGACACTTGAACAGTGGGGGACCAGAGAGTCCCAGCTCATCAGCGAGAAAGTCGCAACAATGCAGTCAATTGGACACCGGAAGAGCCAGGCGCACACGTTCATCCTCATGAGACCCAGTGATGGGGGCAGAGGGGCAGAATTATCGTTCAAGCTGCAACAGTTCCAGAGGTGCGAGAGTTCGACAGAGGCAGGGCAGAGCAGGGGGAGCGGGGACACCTGCGCTGTGCACGCCGGGGCCTTAGTTCCTGCCCCTTGTAGAGAAGTCTTACAGGCAGCAAAAAGGATGAACTCACTCTGTTTTCGCGGCAGGCGCTACAGCATCGAGCCCTGAGGGCCTCAAAGCTGTGTCGCCGGACCCCAACCCCACTGGTCAACCCCTAGATCCCATGCAACGGTGCCCCACCACCTCGAAGATGGTGCACCTCAACCCAAACCTGACCTTTCCAGGGATTGCTCTTCAGTGCCTTCCGCGCCATGGATGACACGCATACACGACTGCGTTTGTCTCTGTGCCAAACATGCGCAGCTGTGACAACAGTCTTTATTGTACATGCCGCTTCTCTTCCTCCTCTTGTCCAATCAGGACAGCCCGCGGCGAGCACTCGAAGGCGTGGTACCTGTGCCGCTGCCCACTGCACGGCTCTGGCAACGTCGCGGGTGTCAGCGCAGGCGGCAACGAGGCAGGGGCGGGCAGTGAAGCGGTGGTTGTTCTGAGTGGCGGCTGGTGCGAAGGCCGAGTCCTGGGGAAGCAGAACGGTTCCTGAGAGGCTGCGGCGAAGGGCACTGACCGCTGTGGAAGGAACGTCGCAGTCGGCAGGCGGGGCACGCTCTGGCAGCAGCACCGCCGAGCTGAGGTGTGCAGCCAGGGCAAGGCAGAGCCACGCCATAAGGGAGCACTTCATTCTGCACAATCACGTGGCACTAAGGCTATGGATGGAAACACGGGGATGCGGTATGAAACCTTTGTTGTTTTTATCTGGTGGTTTGTGTTTCCGTAGATGCCCCATGCCTTGTGGCAAAGGTTAGGCCATGAAAAAGTCACTGAGGCGCTCGAGTTCACCAGAATGTTGCAGCGGATGCCTCTCCAATCTGACAAGGGTGGTGGTGATGGGGGTTACTGTCCCAGGTGCTGGGCTGCAGGTAGAGACACAGGGGAGAGGGGCGGGGGTGGGCATGTTCAATCTGAAAATTCTGATTTTGAGCCAAAATTACACATTGCATTGACTGACTGACAGCTTCTACAGGTTGCGATCCACTTTGCCTAAGGGTATGTGCCTTGCCTAAGGGTTCTCCCCCTTGCAAGACGACGACAGGGAAAGCAACAGTCAGATGGGAATTCTGTGGATAGACAAAGCCCCTGTACGCGACCCAGAGCCCCCCCTCCCTTGCCCCTTGGAATCTCCCACCCTAGTGCTCGACGGTGGTGGGGGGGGGCGGGGGCGGTCACCAAATGACGGTCTCCCGGGGGGGTGGGGGGGCATTGCAAGGGTATTCCAAGGCAAAGTGTGGTACCCTCCACTGATGCAAGCAAACAGAACATGGGTGAAGTAATTTTTTGCATTGACGTGGTGCCATTGTCATTGATGTAATACCAATGTTACTGGGGATCCAAAGGAACGGTAAAGAACTTCCGGGGATGAGAATAGCACTCTTTGGACTGTTGCACATGTTCAGTCTGCATGACGGGCACTGAGTGCGTGGCGCAGGCTGATGATGAGGAGGCAATAGCATGGGGCTGGTTTGGCAGCCAGTTTAGCGCTTGCTCTTGCCTTGTGGGCAAGCTTTGCTTTTGCTGTAGGGGCAGGCACTGACTTCCCAGGGGCGCCAAATCCTTGTGGATCCACTTTTCCTCAAATATATCACGAGTGAAGTACAATTTTCCACCACACACATGCCCCAAGCCCCAAACCCCATGTCACTCTTTGCCCATACCACCTCCACATCATTACCCTCCTCTTCCTTTGGACCGAGAATATCACAGAGCGCACACAGGTGGTTGGTTTGAAGTAATGGGAGCTGTGGCTAGCCTTCACGCTCTACCAGGCCTTCCTTCGCCGAGGCCTACCTGGGAGCTACGCCTGTGGTCCTCGCGCTTCACCAGGCCTTCCTTCACCGAGAAGAGGGGGGGGGGGGGGTTGCCCAACCTCCTTCTCCCACCGGTCTCCCCACCTGTGTAGGGGTTGTGGCAGGTAGGTCAACAAGAATTTCTCCCGCCGGTCTCCCCACTGGGGCCGCGCCAGCCGGCACGCCCATTGCTCCCGCAAGAGGTTGGACAGCCGCTGCATATGCATCTTCATGGCCGTCCGCACCGCAAAGAACGGCTTGGCCATGCGCCTGATGATGGGGTAGCCCCCCAGCCGCAACAGGGATTTGCAGCCCCAGTGTAGCGACCCCTCCTGCAGCCATGCAGTTAGTAAGTTGCCTTGCACCATGTCTAGCGCCTGCTTCAGCACCTGTGCTCTCTCTATAGGGGAAGCACGTTTCCTTGAAATCAGTTCGTGGGCAATGCGGGGATTGTGTGCCCCATGTACTCCTTGAAGTTGAGCACCAACTCCGTATACATTACTCCACCACGCAGTGCCCAATGAAGGGCTCGCACCCACCTCAGAGTGTCATTGTGAAACGTGACCTCCCAGCCCAAACGCAGTGGCAGCCCCGATGGAGTGATGGGGCTGAGCAGTAAGGCCGGCGGCAGCTGGACATTGTCCGCCAGCTCATCATACGGGTACTGTCGCCCCGTGCCCGGCTTGTGCCGGCAACTGTGTCCGAAGGTGGTCCAGCCACCTGTTATCCTCGGGCTGCTCTGGCCGGACCCTTCGGGCCACCAGGATGGTGAGATACATGCCATGCAGCCTGTGCATCAGCGACTTGGCTGCTGGCAACTGCCCCGCTAGCACGGCTACCGCTCACAGCATGCTTGTTGTGTTGAGATAAGGGGGTCCCACGGGGAGGTTTGCAGTTCTGTTCTAGACCCCAACCCCCGCGGCGTGGGCGGCGGTGGGGGGGGGGGGGGGTGGCGAAAGTTTTTCTCCATTTTTGGGGGCATTTTTGAATTCCCCGTTTCATCTTGAGCAGTTTGAATATACACAAGTGGGGTGAAATTTGGTTGTACCACTCACAACAAATGAAAAACAGTATCGTATTCCAACAGATGCAACTCTGAATCAGCAAAGGCATCCTAGCCAGCAGAAGTAAACACGTGGCACAGCATTCCCTCACTCAGTGTGAGCATTTTGCCTCAGGCCTCACAAGTAACCCCCCCCCCCTGTGTGGGGTCCATCCCCCCCCCTGTGCGGGCACCAACAACTTCCGTGCCTCAGTGGTGAAGAAGCATGAGCTCTCAGGTCCGCACCATGTCGCACTGGCAATGTGGGTTTCCAGTGGTGAAATCTCATCCGCCCTAGGGACCCTGCTGCCGCATGTACGCACCAGAGGTACCATCCATCCAGCCAACCAAATTCAGGCTACCCCTTCGAGAACCACAACTTTCATGCGCCATTGTGCGCCCTTTCTTCGCGCAGTACGTTGTGTTTTGAGAGGAAAACAACAATTTCCCACTTTCACAAGCACTGGAACACACACAATCATCATCATCATTATCACAATCAGCCGCACAAGGAAACGAAGCTCCACAAGGAAACCTACAAGGATCGTGAACCAGGCGAAGGTTTCAATTTCAGTCAGTTGATCAGTGGCACATCAATATGTACAATAGCAACAGGGTGACATGCTAGTAATCAATGTCAGAATATACAACATCGTGGTGTCATGCAGGTTGCATTTTTCGGCGGACCAAAACGGCTGTAAACCAATGAGGAAGCAGAGCAGCAACATTAACATTGCACCCAAGACGTCATAGGAGGAGGGAATGGAGGAAAAGACCTTGTACTCCCAGTTGCCGCCCTTCCTCCCACATACCACATACCAAGCTGAACACACATATCACTCTTGGGCAGCGAACATGTATGAGTAAGGGCAAGCCCAAAGCACAACCAAGGCATATTGATCCTGTTGGCAAAAAGGTCAACAAGCGCAGCACCTGTGCGACGCAAAGCATCAGCACAAGGTGGTGGCCTTGCAAGAAGAGGAAAAAATCAGTGCAGCAACTTTGTACCATAGCACACTTCCGTATGCAGCGGCGCTGGAATGGTCAGGTTGTTGTAACGTTTTGAAAGACTTGAGACAGGAGTTTTCCGCTTTCTAAAGTTTTGAGCTGTGTTCCATTTCAGTGGCCTGAGACACTGTCTATCTGTGGACACACCTGTGAAATGTATCACCCATGCACCACCCAAATACCATAGCCTGCTGACTGCATCCTTCTGCTTGTGCAAGTGCTCATTGATAAAGCATTGTTCCCCCTCCCCCCCTTGCCAGAACAAAGTAAAAGCACTGAAAATGACGGAAACGACCTCCTGCTGTTCTGACCAGGGCGTTGATTGCGTGCACACTGAGAAGATACAACCAGTGATGGCACCCTGCCCAAAGGTGGGCTCACAAACCACGTCAATGCACAATTCTCGCCCACCTTGCCCGAAGGTGGGTCCTTGACGGAATCTGGCTGCAAACCCCCCGGCCCCAAAATCACCGGAAAAAACTTGATCTTCATGGACAACCAGACAATGGAACCGTCAAATTCCATGGTCCAAAGGTTGTGGAACCAACACCCCATGTTGTTCTGACAGGGGCATTATTCTTGCAACGGGGGGTTTGAGACAGGATTTTTTGCCAGGGGTACTTTTTCGGTGGTACCATTTGCCTTCCCCACCCACCCTACTGCGCATATGACGTTTTGGTAACGGCATATTTGGTCATAGGGGGCGCACGCTCGGCACGCTGCTTTTCGGCAGATGTCCAGGCTTCAGCCCCTGGCCGCCCTGTCATTATATGCCTAGTGCATGAGAAACCTGTTATCCTGCTGGCCAAAAATCCACCTCCACTGCACTGTGAACTCGGATAGCACTGGCCGTGAGCATTTGGGGTTGAAAGCTTGTGTGATGCCCACCCGCCACAGACGCTCCTTCATAGCCACCGTGTGTGCACTGCATGCACGGCATTCCCCTGGCCCAACAACATCAATCGTCATTCCTGTCCATTTTTGAACCACAGTTTTGCCGACCTGCAGGCCCATTGGCAGCATACAATGACCGACATTTCCCAGGGTTGGGGGGGGGGGGGGGACATTTTGCACCACCGCTCATGTATGCAGCCTCCTGCCCCCACGGCTTGCGGTCCCCTTGCGGCACCAACGGATTTCACTCTATCTCATGGCCAGTGGCAACGGCAGTTGCTGCAGCACTGTCCCATCGATGGAATCTGTAAAAAAATGTTTCTGGCACTGATGCAGCCACTTGCCGGAGCATGGTGTGGTCACAACCACAGGGCCAGGCTGAATCCGACGGTCATCGGGGGGGTCGAGCTGGGGCGGGTCAGTTCGTGTGTGTGTGTGTGTGTAATGAACACACACTCGTTGCATTCCCTTCATTGTATTGCAAAATCATGCTGCGGAGTTGACTCACTGCTACGCCACCCCCCCCCCCCTGCCCACGCCCACTAACCGTGTCGCCATGATGAAGCAGCAGAAGAATGCGGAGGAAAAAAGAGGCCTGTGCTGCCGATTGTAGGAGCTTCATTCTACAGTGAAACGCACCGTCAGATTGTCTGATGTTGCTCATGAGAAGTGACTGCAATCACGTGTGGCTCAGGCGATCAGGCGATCAGGCACAATTGCAGATCAACATGGCATGCACAGGCAAAAAGTACACCATCTGAGACCTTCCGGATCAGCTGGTGTGACCCATCAGTGGTGCGCAGCCGGACGTTGAACCTTTGAAGGAAGCGCAAGGGTGGCTTCACACTGCGGTTTGTGGGCAGGACCCTCCGGTAGCTGATGCAGGAGGGGCCGAAGCCGTCGAACCGCAGGGAAGCAGCGGGGGGCCGGTGGGGGGGGGGGAGAATTTTGAGGAGGTGCAGGAGGACAGCCCCTCCCATGCCTAATCCCCCCGTCCCCCAAAATATACGTGACGGACATTGATGTCCCCCAACCAGATTCAAAAAGAAGAAGGCAAAAGCTCAGTTCGGTCCTGCGGTCCTGGATCAGTGCCCAAATACGCCCTCCACCTTCTCCAACATCCGCCGTGCCTCTGGGGGCACGCGGCGCTTGACCTTCTCCTTCAGCCGATACTCATCCGTTTTGCGGCGGTTGCAGGGGCCGCACATCGGCTGCAGGTTGCGGACACAGTTCAGGCCGTCCCTGTGACAGAAGCAGTTGGATGGACTGCCCAGGAATGTGGAACACTGCTGCCCAAGCACCGAAGCAATGGGCACTCAGAAGGACAGCAGTGCTCAAACCCATTGTACGACCCACCCTCAGGGCCGTCCGCAGGACCAAAAAAAAACCTCCACAGCGCGCCAGCCGGCGAGTGGCTGCGGTGAGCCATCATGGCAAACCGGCGCCGGTCGACCATCAACTGCCGTCGGTTCAGGGCCAACCTCCGTCGCTTGAGTGTCAGTCGCCGTCGGTTAACCGAATCTTGCCACCGACAACCGTAGGTCGTCCGTAGTGGAGCAAAAAAAAAAAGAAATCTCTCTTTCCTAAATGACAGCCCTACACCCCCTTCCTTTGGCTCGCTGACATCGCTACGTGAGCCCCAAAAGGCGGACGTCAAAGGACTGAACACGGCTTGGGAGGGGGGGTTGAACCACGAAGGCCAAGACCGATGAGAACGGCAACACACCCCATGCGCGATGCATGGCGAACAGCCCGGGTGCGGTGTTGCTCAGTATCAGCCGCAGGGTCTTCATGCGGCAAATGTCCCATGAAAGGGGCCATCCGTACTGAGAACGGCTGATGCTGAGCAACACCGCATATGGGCTGCTTGCCATGCATCGTGCCTGGGGTGTTTGACGTTCTTCTCGGTGCCTTGCTGATATGGACTTCCGGGGACACCATCTGGTGTGCGAGGGGTTGCCTCATGCCAGATGGCTGGCAGCTCTTGCAATACTGCAGGCTGCTGTCTGTGGATCTCGTCAACTTTCTGGTTGCTGTTGCACACCCTCGTGCACTGCTACACGTGTCCGCCCCAGGATGACTCTGCATCTCCACAGGCACTGACGTTCGGGTGCATTGTACCTCACCCAACTGCCCTTTGAATCGCGGATACCCATGCACTTTGGCTATTCCAAGGCCCTTGGGGTGCACCAAAGCTGGACGGGTGAAAGAAGTGCATACTTTGCTTGAGGTTTGATGTGATCGATCTGGATATTGTCCCATGCAAAGTGTTGGTTGCAGCCGACGCATTTGTATTTGCCATTGTTGGAGGGCCAGCCTGAAGGATACGCCCTTTGGAAGTTTGTGCGGTACTGTTTAGTGCAACCGCGGCCACATGGGCACTTGTTCTGTTTGGCGCGCTCTTCATTACCCATCGTGAATGCTGTGCAGAAAGTACGGAATCCAAAGGGTCCTGTTGCTACTGTTCAGATGCACACAAAAGGAAGGGCACACTGACAAAGTCACTGTTTCCGGGCCATCCGATACACCAATAACCGACACTGAACATGCGCCGTGCTCTACTGAAGATCAATTCAGACTCTATAGTGACTCGCAGTTCATGTGTGTCCCTCAAGGGGGGCCGGCACGCGACTTGTTTCTGCAGGGCTGCTGCTTGACCACCTCGAGGCCACATTAACAGAAAACAATGCCCTTGAAGACTGACTTAGTAGCGCTGTCGGTTGTCCAACAGATTGTGCAGTCCCTCCGTTGTCATTGCGCTTCCCAGAGCTGTTGCTCGTCCATAGTTTGCACCCGCGTCGTGGTTGTAACCTCTGGGGGCTGTCACGTTGCCCCTACACTCCATATCTCCCTTTCACCCAAAGCATCACCTGGAAAATGAGCACAAGCACCTCCAATGACTCCTCCTGAGCATGTCAATAAGCATTAATCCATAGGAATGTCTGCCACCGACATTCCCATTGAATTGGCTTGAAAAATCTGTGCCTGGACACGAAAATGGTTGGGCGCTTGTACCATTTGAGGTGATCATCCCCAGAAGGCAGATTATTATCACTCAGACAGCAGCGGAAATCACATGCATACATCCCACCCCCCAACAAGAAGACCACAGTTTACTAGGGTAAAATCTATATGGCGAAAATGGACCAAAATAATAAAAATACAGCCCGAAACTGGCCAAAATGGGCCAAAGTAATTAGGATACAGCCTGAAACTGGCCATCATGGGCCAAAACAGTAAAAATACCGCCCGAAACTGGCCAAAGGGGGCGCCCTTGCACTGCGCGTGCACTGTGCGCTACTTTTGTTTTAGCCTAGATTCCCCTGTGAAGAACCCCCATACCGACCCCTTCCAAACACCCTCAAAAATAGGCCACCCCAGCTACCCAAACGCCCCTAAATTTAGGTCACCCAAACTACCCTACCTCCAGACAAATGCAAGCTACCTTCCCTTTATATAAGACATCATGCAAAATTCGGAAAGTCACAATGTAGAAGAGGCATGAAAACCTATGCTAGGGGCAACAATGATGCCCCTAGTATCACAAAGCATGGGTCTCCAGTACGGCTAGATGCCTAAATAGTTGCACTGTGCCCGCACTGCGCTAAGGGTGCCCCCAAAATGCGCCACAAAAACAGATAATACAGTCTGAAAATGGCCAAAATGGGAAGCAGAAGGTGTACAGGGGAGGGCAGGCAGGCCTGCAACGGAATGAAAAAGAGGCCACATAGTAGCGCAGCGAACGCTCGTAAAACCAGTCGGCCACAATCCGGAAAGCAGTTGGGGAGCAAGAGGCAGCAGTTACAAAACAATTGCAGACGCGGTTGGATTTAAAAGGATACAGTTGGAGCGCAACCAACAGTTACTGTTGCCCCCCTCCCCCCTTCAAGCGCAGGCTTGAGGTTACGGGGTACAGGTCCGCATTTCGGTTCTATTTCTCCAATTGGTACGTCCGCATCCCTGTTGAGTTGGGGCTGGGTATATCTTTGACTCGGGGGAGAGACGGTGCATTATGCTGCATGATACATTGTGAACCATTCCTACTGCCCTCATGGGTCACCCCCTCCGGTCCATATTCTTAGGGGGGATCTTTGCACTGCGTGCGCAGTGCACGTCGCGCGCATTGCACGCTACTTTTAGACAAGGTACTCCCTAAAGAACCCCAAGGCACACCTTTTTCAAATGCCCCTAAATTTCGGTCACCCAAACTACCCTAGCTAAAGACAAATGCAAGCTACCTTTCCCTCACATAAGACATCATGCAAAATGCGGAAAGCCACACACATATCCTCTTTTCTGTTCCGTCGTCAACTAAGTACAAAATCAGAATGCTCACCGTGCCAGCTAGTACCAAAGCCTCGTATGTGTCCACTTCATCCTCAACTAGACCGGGGGGCAAAGTGGCTTGCAGGAGGGAATCCACGTCAACCTCTGGTTTCCATTTGTGGTACAACCACGCATCCTCATCAGTAGCGATGCATCCTTGCATAGGGCATTCGACTATGGTCCGGCAAAAACCGGGGAGTCCGTCACCCCAACTCAAAGGCCCACACCAAAGTGTGCGAGTCTATGGTGGAGATGAGCAAAAAAGTGTGAAAAGGGGTGGAAATGGGTGAAAGTGGGTGAATATCCAAAAATGCCATATCCCCAATGCGGAAGAAGTGTCAACACCTAGGCTAGGGGCAACAATGATGCTCCTAGTATCACAAAGTATGGGTCTCCAATACAGCTAGACGCCCAAATAGTTGCACCGCGCTTGCACTGCGCGCGCACTGCGCTTAAGGCGCCCCCTTAGTCAAATGCATATGAGTTAGCGTGTGAGCTCTGCTTGATTTTTGCCTCTATGCCCTCCCCACACCTGTGCAAGCCTTTATGGAACACCCCCACGCTGCTCTCACCCCCAAAACACCATTTTTGCACCCCCCACACCCACCTCCTTGGACAGGAGTCAGCCTTGCAAATACTCCACGAAATCTGCTCAAAACCATTGTCCACTGTACTTGTGCCTTGCCACCAGGCTCATAACTCTAAGGCTCATTACTCTGTCCATTTAGGCTGTGGGGGAGTATCTACGCCGTGCACGACTTTTGTGGCAACTCTACCCGGTGTTGTGTCCATGTGCTACAAATGCCTTCTTTGCATCCATAGATTTTCATTCTCTCTGCGCAGAGCGCTTAGTTGTTGGCAATTCCGGCCATGGATGTTGAACGCAATCATGATTCACAAATGCCTTCTTTGCATCCATAGATTTTCATTCTCTCTGCGCAGAGCGCTTAGTTGTTGGCAATTCCGGCCATGGATGTTGAACGCAATCATGATTCACAAATGCCTTCTTTGCATCCATAGATTTTCATTCTCTCTGCGCAGAGCGCTTAGTTGTTGGCAATTCCGGCCATGGATGTTGAACGCAATCATGATTCACAAATGCCTTCTTTGCATCCATAGATTTTCATTCTCTCTGCGCAGAGCGCTTAGTTGTTGGCAGTTCCGGCGATGGATGTTGAACGCAATCATGATTCACAAATGCCTTCTTTGCATCCATAGATTTTCATTCTCTCTGCGCAGAGCGCTTAGTTGTTGGCAATTCCGGCCATGGATGTTGAACGCAATCATGATTCACATAGCAACAGTTTGTGAGTCTTTGAGATGCTATGTACAACCTTAACCTTAGAGAGGTACTTAGAGAGCTACTTAGATGACCTGTGAACGGCCGAGAGTTCAAATACACTACAGACTCCACTGCCACTTCCTCCCTGCTTTGGGGTCTGAGTGCCGGCACTCCTTCGGTCATGCCAAAAGTGGAGCGCTGTGTGTGTGAAGGCACCATTGAAGGAGAGTATTAATCAGACACACATTCAATCTGACAATATTTTTGACATGCACCACCCGGGTGCATGTCGGTTGCCAACGTTTAGAGGGCATGATTGTGGTTGCAACACTCCAGGGTCCCTTTGAAACCCATTGCCAAGGGGAAGGTTCTGCGCTGCGCGCGCAACACGCGCTACTTTTACAGCAGGTTTACCCGGAGTGGGTTGGTGCCCCTCCCCCCCCAGAATGCCCACGAAGGAGAGCAAACCCTTGGGTACAAGGCCTTGTAAACATCCCTCCTTCCCACAAACATTGCACAAGCAAAAGGGCAACTCAATGAAATAATTTGCCGTGTGTCAGCAATTCATCCCCATGTGTGGGGATGGAGGGACAAAGCTTGACGGTGGGGCGGAAGATTTGGACACATGCCTCTCGTTGGAGGTTGGATGGTGACCTTGCCCTTTCCTCAAATTGTTGGCCGAAGCGGTGGTGTTTACATGGGCAACAAACAATATTTATTTTGCGCCCTGTCTTGCCCTATATGGCACCTCCCACGGTGAAAATACATAAGATGGCCCCTTGGGAGCAACCACCACCCCAATTTGGGGTCTAGGGGGGAATCTTTGCACTGCGCGCGCACTGCGCGCTACTTTTAGACTATGTTCCCCCCGAAGAGCCCCCAAGCAAACCCCTTGGAAATGCCCTTAGAATTAGGTGACCCAAACTGCCCCAGCGCAAGAAAGTTGCAAACTACCTTCCCTTCACATAACACACATCATGCACAACTGGAAAAGCCAAAGCCATGAACAGCGCATTGGTCGCCACCCTCAAGAACACAGAACCGTCTTTCTGTTCCATTGTCTACTAAGTACACATGGACTCCATCTTGCATTGGCGATTTACCACCCGTAGTGCATCTTGGTAGTACTCCAAGTGGATGAGCCGACATCTCCCGCCATCCCAACCACCGTGGCAGGAACTCGCACGCCGTTGGAGTGGGTGTAGAACACCCGATTGCCAAGACTCAAATCCATGAAGAAAGTGTTTCTAAGAAAGGAGGAGGGGGGTATGAAGTCCTGTAGCATATGTGCAAGCACGATAGATCAATGTGTGCACACGAGCATTGCGCCTTGCCATGCCTTGACACAACCATGCTACGCCTTGCCATGCCTTGACCCAAACGTGCTACACCTTGCAAAACCTCCGCTAGGGGTCACCATGATGCCCCTAGGGGCCCCTAGTATCTCAAAGTATGGGTCTCTAGTACGGCCAGACGCCCAAATAGTTGCACTGCGCGCGAACTGCGCTTGAGGCTCCCCCTGGGTACCTGGTCTCCTTGCTGATTTGTCGATTTTCTCAACCCTTACCCTAATCGTGGAGGGAAATCATAGCTCTTCCAGCCTAACCACCGGTTAATCTACAACTGCTTGGTTGGGCAAGAGGCTAAATCTCCGCACTGTGTGTGCGCCGCGTCGGGTGCTTCCCCCAAGCCCCCTACCAAAAGTGCTGCCCAAAAAAACCGCCGCCAAACCTCACGCCAGCAACCCCTTGCCTGCGGCCCTTGTTGAGCATGCCCAGCTCATCTAGGTGAAGTCTGGTTGCCAGCAAAAGTGGCACAGAGAACCTATTTCTCAGTGAACTTTGACACACACTACACATGCCATTTGTTGTGTATACCGCAACTTGCTTTGTGCATGCTTTGACCTGCTTTGTGCATGCTTTAGCGTGTGCTGTGCCTCCTTGAACATCTCTTGGGGGATGCCATAAAGGCTAAGTAAATATGCCGGTTGGTACTTCTGGGTGTACGCACTGCTTTGGGTTTTTAGAAATAAATTGTTGCTGTTGAGGGGGGGGGGGGGGTCCAGGATCAAATGCGTCGTGGTGCAGCCACTGGAACACGGAGCTTCCCATTTTTTGCACAGCACCTCTCCGCCTCGGCCTCAGCCTCCCATGCAGGAGGGCTGCCTGTGTCTATTGCATTTTGATGTCCGCAGTATTTGCTGCCCTCCACTATGTCAGCAGGGTGTTCATTCATGAGTATTCATTCACACGTATTGGTGAAAGGCCTGGTCCCTTGACGAGCCATCTCTCTTCCACTGTGGCTGCTCTTTTTGTGATTGCCTGCTCTCTACCCCCGGAGGACCTGCACCACATGACACACCCATTGCTGTGTAAACCCCACCCCCGACCTATAACGCCCCCGGGGGTAAGAGCATTATAGATAAAAATTTTCCTTTGGGGGCTTTGTGCCCAAAGCGGCTCGAGTTAAATTGAGGCAATGTTTGCCAGGGGGGGGGGGGGCTAAGGGTGGGTGAGGGGGTTTATATGTGGGAGGGGTGGGGGTTTGCACGCTGATGAAACCCTCCATTGCACTCTCATCACATGAAGCATCCGGCAATGTGTGCATTGTGTATTCCCAGCTCTTGTCTGGACATGGACCTTGGGAACAACACCTACTGTTGTTCTGACAAGAGGTTGTTCTCGCAAAAAAAGGGGGGGGGCGGGAGAGCCCTGCTGCCAAGTGGCCAAATTGTCGCACTCCGAAGTGGGAACTGCAGCAGCCTCACAGGCCTGGCAACAGCATCGGGGCAGGCAGGCAGGGGGGGGGGGGGGGCGGGGCACAGTGTTGTCACACGGTCCATCACCGCCTGTCCAAAAAATGGTCAGCCAGCGCCCAAACGCAACAGCACCACCACTTCACGGGGTGCACACTGGCCCATAGATGCTTCCTCACTTACACGGCCCGTGTTCCACCAAATCACGCCTGCTATCACAAGACTCAGGCACCTCAGTTCGATGCAGCTGTGCTTCCAGAGAATGATTGGCAACTTCTTGGATACCTCGGATACCCCCTGGCCTCTCTCTGCCCTGCATTGTCACCCATCCTTCTGCTTGCCCTGCCTTCAATCTACAATGGAAAGGTGTGCACGGTCATGTGGTGGGGGGGACATGTTGCGTCAAGGGTCAGATAAATGTGTGTCTTCCGGCTCCCCTAAGTAAAGTAGCGGCACATGGCAGTGTTGTTTGTGACGTCCCAAACCAAACGGAATCAGAAATATGACATGTCACCGCACAATACGAAAAGCCGCCATGGCAGCATGGGCTGGGGGGCTGTCTGCTGCACCAGAGTGGAAAATGGTTCCATGCCTGCGGTACATTGTTGAATGCAAACGTGCAGGTGCACAAGCGTGGGAGGCGGGTCACAGACAGGAACGGGGGGGATGGAGGTTACAGTTACAGGTCAGAGCCAAGAGTTTTTTGGGCGCTTTTTGCAGAATGTGTGGTGCCACGTGGTCACACGCGGCGTTCGGGGCCAAAAGGGCCCTGCACCCCTCGCCATCTCAGACACTAAATGTGTGGTACTGATACACACCAGACACACACACACAGAGAGAGAGGCGCCGGGGGGGGGGCACACACTCAGGTACACACCCGCACAGCTACGCGCACGCGCGCGCGCACACACACACACACACACACACACACACACACACACACACAGAGAGAGAGAGAGACAGAGAGATTGACACAGATGAGTCAATTATGAATCACTGACTAGTTTCAAAACTGCAAGAGTAAACGATGGACCTTCTGCTTAGGGCAACGATGGAAAACTGGGTGCAAATAGCAGTTGTACGCATGGGTGGATCTGTCTGCACAATGTGCCCGATAAAAGCGGTCACGCTCAACTTCAAGTCGTAAGAGGGGGGCCAGGGCCATCAAAGGATCCACGTATGCACCGAAGGGCCAAGATACAGACGCTAAGCAAAAATCCTTCTATCACTTTGCAGTTCAAGCGAAACCACTCCTTGGCAACTCCTTGGCAACATCCAAAGCGGTCCCTGCCAGCATCTCCGCAGAGAGAGGCATCGACTAAGCATCTGGCATGCACAGGCCAGGCTTCCCTGTACAGAAAGCTCCGATTCCGCGGGTTCACCCACCACTGCCCATAAGCGCAAGGGGGCGGGCCGGAAAAGGGTGATGGGGTCTGGGAAAGGGGCGGGAGGGGTGTATGGGGAGACCTCCCCGTCCTCGCATGGACAGGCTGACGCGATAAGAGGGGCGCGGAAACTGAAGCCTGGTCAGAGGCTAATCCTCCGATCACAGACCCACTGACGGACTTCCCCACCCACCGAACACTCCAGATCCCCGGATCCCCATTCCACCCATTGCAACAGCTCCTTGTGCACACGGTTCGTGAAGGACCCCGGCCACCACGAGTAAAGCATCCGCAACCCACAAGGCCCACACCAGGAGCCACCCCCTTCCCTTCGGTCGAGGGTGCAATCTTCCGATGGGCCCAGGGACTATGGAGCAGCTGTCCACAGCACAGGACCGGACCTTGGGCCCGCCGCAACGCAGCGCGGAACCTGAACCCCCGTCCTCCAGCGCAGTGCACTGCATGGCCGCATAGACCCTACAGGGCAGTGCCGCGCTCCAAGTTCTGCTTGATTTCCCGAGTGTAGGGGTCGAAGGCCCGTTTGATCTTGTCGTTGAAGACCTTGTTCCTCTCGTTGATGTAGTCCACATCTGCGGCCTCCCAGAATTGCCGGCGACGGCTCCACTTGGCGCGCCGCTCCGCTTGGTCGTCCAGTTCCTTCCGCAGGCGCTTTGACCCTGCAAACACACGGGACGTGGGGAACGGAAATGGTGACTGTCTCGGTCTGGAGCGTGCGGACTGGAGATGGGGATTGAAGTGCAGGAATTGGGTGAACGACGGAAGCAGCTCCCTCCGCCCCCTCCCACTTGTCAAAATAACGACCGGGGCCCAGAAGAGGGGAGGACGTAGGCACTGCATTTGTGGGGCAATATGCCTTGGGGCATTGCTGATACGGTATGCTGTCTGTACAATGTCGGGGCACCAGATGTGGGGGTGATATGCTGATTCCAAGGTGTGGGAAATAGGAGAGGGCTACACGAGGGATACAATGGTTGCCTGAGTATCAGAAATTGCCGCACATGCAAAAGTATGTGAACATGCTCACTGCCGCCATTATCGAATCCTCTCCATATTCCCCAATGCCCGAGCCATGAAAACAAGTGCTAATCTGTGCTGTGTAGAAACCGCAAACATCAGCATGTTTCTGTTTTGGTTGGTGAGGTTCTTTCCACAGATGAAAGGCACCATTACATGGACGCGTCCCTCGTAGGCACCATCCATCACCCTCAACACGGCTGTAGAAATGGGAAGCGAGGATCCAAACAAACAAGTAATGCACAAGGGAGACTGCAGACCAGAGTTCCACTTCGGGGGGGGGGGGGGGTGGGTTGGTGGGTCCAAAGGGGGGGTGGGTGGGTCCAGCCCAGGGCGTTGCTTGAGCGGAGGGGGGAGGGGGTCCAGGGGGGGACCCCCCCCTGCCAAAACGCAACATATCCCCAAGGAACTGCAAATATGCCCTGCAATGGCCCAGTCAGCATATACAGTTGTCGTAATGTCTGAAGAAAAGTAATGCAACTCATCTTTCCACGTCCATGCATTGTGCCCTCAAGCAAACACCACTAAGCAACACAAACAGGAATCATCACACTCAGCCCAGTGTGGGGAATGATAGGCAATAACGAGCAACTGGTCTGTCATCACCATGTCCAATGAGCGATGATCTTGGCGGTTGATCCTATTCAACTAATGGAACGACCGTTCTGCATGATTGCTGCCTGGACAAGCGCAATAAATAGTGCATGGCCGTGAACAAATCAGCCGCACAGATAATCGGCTTCCAAAATTCTAGAACCCAGTCGATCTATCTTGAAACAGAAATAGAGGATCGCGGTTATAACACCGTGGGTTTTTGTGCAGGGGCACGTTTGGACTGGAAGACCAAAGAACACACTGATGGGACGCTGCAACATGTTAACTGCAACACAGGCAACAATGGATACAAGTGGAATGACCAAAGGACCCTACTCTACATGCGCTGAAGGCGCGGGAGAAAAAAATTTGTGCAGACAAATATAGTTTCCAAAACCCTGATTTTTACCTGATTTAGAGCGAGGGGGGAGGGGGGGAGGGGGTCTAGGGGAGAAGCCCCTCCCCCCCCCCTTGCTGAAATCAAAATTAATGCAACGCCCTGGGTCCAGCCCCCTGTGTGACATTCCGTCTGGTTGTTGCTCCTTTACGGGGCCCTGGACGGTCACCCGTTCTTCCCTTCGCATGTTGCGTCGGGTCACTGCTTTCTGCCGGCCGCTGCGGCCGGTGCTCTTGCTGGTGTCGTTTCCGCGTTCGCGGAGCCCAGTAGTTGGCGTGTTGGGACTGTGCTGGATGTGGCATGGTGTGCCGTTTGCGCGTCAGCGGCGCCCAATAGTTGGCGTATTGAGGATGTGCTGGTTGTTGCCGGGGTCGTTTGACTGTTTTTGCTGTCCACACACCTCTGTCCACAGGCCGTCCATAGCCTGCCTCGCTGTGTTTCTGTGCGGCCCAGGTGCCCTGTTCCTCCACGCGCTGTCCGGGCCGTCCACCATATGTCCTTTTCCCCCTCACGGTTGGTCTGCCCCTGATGCGCAAACAGCCTATCTGGGCTGCGGGAGACACCCCCCACCTGATGCCGGTTGAGCAGGGGTTGCCCTGGCACCCGGTAGCGACGGGGTTGGCTGGCCAAGCCATCCCCTTTATTGTCGCTGCCTCCCATGCGCACGCTCTGCCATCCGCTCCATTCTGGTTCTCTGTTCCCGCTGTTCCGGTTGCCTCTCCCGCCTTGCTGTGCCCCTCCTCCTTGTCTGCTGTGCCCGCCCTTGTCCCTCCTGGTGTGGCTCCTGCGTTCTGTGTGTCTGTGTTGCTCCTCCCCCTGTTTGGTGGCGCTGCTGGGTGCCCATGTTGCGCACCCCCTCCTGTCCCACCCGCCTGCCCCCCCATACGAGGATTTCACATCTCCATACAACGTGGACTGCCCCGTGCCCGGTTGGCTGTTCACGGCCCTGTTGCCACCCCCGTGGCGGGCACCTCCCGGAGCGCGGGGCGCAGCCCCCGCCCTTGTGGAGTACGTGGGCACCTTGTAGAGGGAGGCGGGGTGTTTGCTGATGGCTCGCTCGGCGTGCGCTGCATTTGGTGGTTGCTGCAGTGCTCGCACCTCATGGTTCCCTTGTGTCTTGTTGTGTGTCCTGTTGGGGCTCGTCTCCCTGCCGTGTGTAGGGCGGCCTTGTGCCCAGCTGTTTTGCTGCATGCGTTCCTCCCAGTTTCGGGCTCTTTCTTTTTCTGCTGGCATGCTCACTGCTTCTGGTCTGCGGCGCCAGGGGGGTAGCATGTCCTCCCCCCCCCCCAAGTGGTGCTGAGGTTTAAGAGGCGCCAAAGAAAATTTTTGGTCTAAACTAATTGGTGCCAAGAAAATTTCTGATTGGCCGAAAGTGCGGAGCAAAATTTGGCCCAATCCGTTAAGGGGTGGGTGGGTCTGAGGGGGGCAGAGGGTGGTCTGGAACCCCCACCCCGGATCAAGTGTTAAGATAGTTGTGGGTCCTGGGTCCCAGTTGGCGGTAGGCGGTAGTCGGGCTTCGGGGGGTGGGCTGTGGTTTGGCCTGGAGGCTGTGTTTGGCGGTGGCAAGCACATTTGCAGGAAACTCAAAAAAAACTCCCTTCCCTTGTAACCCTAGGATCGGCACACACAAAACACAGTGGTGTAGGGGACAACTCTCAGAATCAAGGTTCAGAGCTGGAATCCGAGCTTGAGCTGGAGGTTGAGCTTGAGCTCGAGCCTAAAGAAGAGCTGTTGCTGACACTGTCCCTTGACGATGAACCTGGGCTGTCCCTTGACGATGAACCTGGGCTGTAGTCCGGTTCGGAGTCTGAGTCACTATTTATGTGGCCAAAAGGCAGGCCCACCTGCACTCCCACACCAGCACATTACGCTTCAGATTGAGGGCTTGCATCTGTACCTGTGGACACCATCCCCGGTGCAGTCCCACAGTCCGGTCACACACCCATGTCCACCGACTTGGGGTTGTTCTTCCCACAGTCCGGTCCCACACCCATGTCCACACCCTTGGCTACCTTCTTCTTCTTCCTGACACTCGCCCCTACTATTTCCTTACGCTTTTTCATTTTAGATGCACCGTGTGTAACAAAAGCATTCCACTTGTTCCATTGGCTGGTAAATCGGTCCACAATGGCACTCCAAATTTCAGATGTGTCCACAACATCCTCAGCATCTTCATCCTTTTTTTTCTTGCCCTTCCCACGCGACCCCCCGCCCAAGCACCTACGGTCACACAGAAACTTTATTACATGTTTGGGATCCCAGATGTCAAGGGGCGGCCCATTCAAAAAAATGCGCAGCAAGCGATCAATCTTTCCCGTGTCAAGGCGCAAACACCGGATGCGTGCGAAGAATGTCCTCTCTGCAGTGGCAGATGCACCTGCAAGCACATTGCTACATGCCAATAAGCCCTAGAAACCCTCATGCTTCGGGGCATGTATTGCCAACGCCCCCCTATGGTCTCCCTATCCATCTTGGAGCGATGGGTGGTCCAAGCAGGTACTGACCTTCGGACCTCTTCCTTTACCGCCACCCACTGCTGGACAATGTCTGCAGGGTCACACCGCACAATGACATAAAAATGCAAAGCCAAGGTGCAGATCTGCACGTTTCCAAAAGACTCCGGGCCCAGCACACGCCAGTAGCCTGCATCCAAAACAAAAAAACACATCCAAAACAACGTGTGCAGGGAACCTAAGGTCAATAAATTGCAACACAGCGCCCCTCAATTGCTGGCTTATCCGTGCTTTAGCTTCTAAATCATCGATAGTGGCAGTCAGCGGCACACCCCTCCACACGAAAGCGCCCACCACCGGTGGCCTGAATGATGACTCCAAAGGGCCACCGCCATCCATACTTGCCAAAACCTTCTTCAAAGTGATGACTTGTGCAGGCACATGCACTATGCTGCTACGTACATTGTGTAAAAACTTGCTAAAAACACTTACAACACCCAACACATCCAAAAGAGTATGCAACAACGACAACCGCTTGAAATCAGTAACCTGGGGAAGCATTGCCTCTTCGTTTGTGGACTTGAAATATGCGTGCAACGTAGGCAAATTGTGCACAATGCGGGTCAGGACATTGGCCCGACCTGCAACCTGGCGGGTAACAATAAAGCGCTAGAAGCACGGAGGGGTCGCAGCAACGGGCCATACACTTACTCCTTCCCGCTTCTGTGCCACTTTCAGGGTGGGGGTGGGGGGGGGGGGGGGCTGGGTTTGGTGGGGGGGTTAGGGGGCCAGCTAGAGGGGGTGGGGGGGGCTCCGGACCCCTACATATATGGCTTGAAATGGCCTTCTCATCGCGTTGATCACTTGGAGGTGCAGATGTAGGGGCAAAAAATATTGCAAAAGGGGGGGGGGGCATGGTAGGTGGTACTTTTGTTTACGGGGGTTTAATGGGGACAAAATTAGAATTGGCTGCCTCACCCCTGCCTTCTCGGGGACCCACAAGTGGGCGGGAATGCTACGTAACCCCTGCGTTCTCGGGGTCCCAACAAAGGGGACAAAATCACAATTGGCTGCATGTCATTTGCCTTTGCATAGTAGACTCTTGGTGAGCTATGGGGAAAAAAACCGTTGGCCAAGTGCCTCCCAAACGGCGGTTTTTGGGCCCTGGAATGTCCACTTGCGGGGTCTTTCCCCCAACGGGGGCACATAATAACCTTTTGCCTGTCCACTCCCATGCTCAATCCTCCTTCTGTGGCGAGCACATCATGTAGCCCCTACCCCCCCCCCTTTTATGTCCATAGTGTGCTTTTGCTTCCACTGAGAATTGAACCAAGGGCCCTCTGTTTGTCGGTACAGTGTCCCACCAACTAGAGTAGTGGCCATCTCTGAGAAACTCTGCTCAGAGGTGGGATACTTATTTCGGGCGGACTGAAAAAATACCCATTTTTGCCCATTATTGATTTCTCCTGAAAATTCCGAGTGTATTGAGTATAGACACATAGAGTGAAAACACAATTTTTTACCCTTTGCCACATCAGGAAAAATTTGCTTTCGGCGTCTTTGGCGCCGATGGTCCGGCACTTTGGTGCCAATTTCTAGGGTGGGGGGGGGGGGGTCGGCGTAAAGGACCCGGGCCCGGCAACCCCCCCGTGGCTGGAAGCCCAGCACCTCTGCCTGCTCCACTTCTGCTCTCATTTATGCATCAAACTCTTCAAAAATAGACTTTAGATGGGCAAACTTTTTTGGGCTCTTATGGAACCCACCACTTCCCTGACCCAATTCTCAAACGTTTTGATGTCCTCAGAAAGGGAACCTTCTGCACAAGCATGTAGCAACACCCATTCCATAATATGACATGCACAGTGTATGCACATTAACCATGGCATAGCGTGCCTGTGGCGGAGGAGCTGAACAACGCCCTTGTGCCACCCCTGGTAACTGGCAGCACCATCACAGACAACACCAACCAGCTTCAGTTTCCTACTACCCTCTGCATATACCACTAGGGTACCACAGATTTCTGCAAATACTGTGGTCTTGGGGGCATAGAGCCTCTTTTTTCCCAAAAAGTCTTACATACTGTGGGTTTCCAAACTTTTCGGGCCAACCCATCTCCATACCCATCCCCCCCCCCCCCCCGTGGGTAGGATGTTTTGCCCACTAACCAATATCCTAGATTCCGCGGTAGGTACCCAGATTTTTGGAAACTATCTTAACACTGCCCCATTTCCCCCCGCCCCACTGGTGCTGAGTTGAGTTATGAAGTGGAACTCTGCCGCAGACAAGCCAAACTACGAACTACAAATAGTGCAGAAATTCACACCAGGGAAAAACACAGACTGAGGACTTACACTGTGTGCACCCAACAGCCTCTGCACTCCACTGTGCCCCCGTTCCGTCAGTTCGATACACTGCACAGTCCATTGACAAGACCTACTAGTCTGAACACCAGGGGGCGAAGAATGCTACACATGCCATCGCACCCAGATCCCCTTCCCTGGCATAAGGTCTTGCAGCTAGTCCCAAGGTACCACCCAGCATAAAAAGCGAGGAACATATCTCTGATCACTTGAAAAAATGCACGGCCAGAATCCGTGGTGCTGAAAGGAAGGAAACAGCGCCCAATGCTGTTTGGATAAAGCCATGAATCAACCAAGCGCTCGAGTTCGACCAGATTGTTCTGTGGCTGTCTCCCTGATTCTAACTCGCAATGCATCTGGCATGTGTATCTGCACTGTACCTGCCTCTTTCGGCTTGTGTTCCTGGTTACTTGGTGCTGGTTTGCACAGGGGGGACGGAAGTGTAGGAGGGCAGGAGACAGGACCTTTGTCGTCGACCGCCGTCGATGCCCCAACGGTGACGAGAGTGTCTGCGGATGGGAAAAATGTCTCCTCCGCTTCGGTGGCCTTGCGGGCGGCGTAGGACCCCTTCAAATCAGAGCCATGGTCCTCATGGAGGCGGTTGACGCGTTTCTTGTAGCTGTTGTACATGGCGTCTGCCCCGAAGATCTCCCATCCAAAAGCAGCCTCCTTTTTCTTCTTCTTCGCCTTCTTCTTCTCCTGCGCGTCGTTGGTTGCGGCGGTTGTATTCAGATAGTCTTTGTCGGGGTTCAGGGTGTCGTCCTCAACGTCTGCCTCATACTTCTTTTTCTTCTCCGCCCATTCCTCCTGCAATGCAGAAGGCGGTGCCGCTGGCATTGGTGACAAATAGGCACATGGGTCAAGCTACGAAGTAGCGAAATACTGAGCAGGTGTGTGATGTGATGTGTGTATGCGGGCCTCAAAAGCCGCCTTCACACAGCCTCCATTGCCAATCAGCTACAAGCAAGACCCTGCTCAGAGTTCTCCATCGATGTTCGAAATGTGCACTTCCCTCCTCCCTGGCTTGGGGCTGGAGAATTGCCTTGTTGTTCGCTGCGCGTCTCTGTGTGTGCGGGGGCGGGGGGCATAAAAGATGAGTCAGTGCGCCAATTGGTACTTCCTGGTGTACACGTTGTTTGGTACCAAACAACAAAAATGCTCCCAATACCATGAGCCAAAGATATGCTTCCACCCTTTGTACGGTACCTCCTCCTTACATACATGGGGTGGGACCCTGGCCCAGAACTTTTCGGACTGGCGCATGGGTCTCTGGTACGGCAGAAGATGAAAAGCGAGCATAGCCCATAGACCATAGACCATAGTAGGACTCCTGTTTCTGCTAGAGCAAAAACGGTTCACACACAAAGCAAAGGAATCAGAGCTTGTGTATTGGTTGCTCACCCTGGTCTCCTTATTCTCCCGCCCCAAGCCTTGCCGCTCACACCCCCCTCCTAACAGGGTTTTGTGTGAGCGGGCTAGGAGGGGGGGGGGGGTAGGAGGGGGAAGGGGGTCTCGGGGGAAGCCCCCCCTCGGAATGTGCTGTACCCTGGGCACAGAAAGCAGCAAAATTGTTGCAGCAAATGTCGCCTTCCTGGGTGTGATGTGGGTTGGTGCCTCAGGTGCAGGACAATGCACAGATGCTGGGACTGTGAAAGACAGAAAGTACGCGTGCTGCAAAAGTGCACAAGTGCACGGTAGCTGTGCTGCCCATCGCACGTCTACGGCGAACGGCGGTGACAGAAATTCATGTGGCAAGGAGCGCACCTCGACTTCGTGCCATTTTCATTTGCCACTGTTATTCAGTTGCTACTATGCAGTGTGACCATGAGTGCACTCAGAAACAATGTTGAGGTTGCTCTCTGAGGTTGTACGCCTCTTGCTGCCTTAATCCTTTGAGTGTATCTTTAAATCGCAAATACAAGTACTTTGCGTTTTGCATGTGGCGGCGACTCGACCGGGGAGCTGAAAAACACTGTCAACGGGTGCCGGGACATTGTATTTGTAACAGAAATGACATTGGGTAGATGTTGGTAACAAAGGAACCCTCCTTAATGGGTGCTGCGGGTGCCCAAGAAAATTTTTTTGCTGTCTCTGAGAAATGCTCCCAGAACACTGCTTTTCACCTGACCTGAAGCTGAGGGGGAAGGGGGGGAGGGCGCTTGGGGGGAAGCCCCCTGCTGTTGCGACGAAAATTCAAGCAACCCCCCCTCCCCCGCCCGGCCTGGGCACATGGGATCCCATGGGGGCGTTGTCGCACGGTGCGCGCACAGTGCGCGCACGGTGCGTGCACGGTGCGCGCACGGTTCAATGTTTTTGGGATGGTTGCCCAACTTGTACCCCGTTGAATGGCCCCCATAGAAACACACCCAGGGTCCTGATTTCTGCACCTTGCAGTCTCTGATGCTTGTCACAGGTTCCAGGGTCCTATTTTCTGCACCCTGCAGCCCCTATTGGCGTACCGGGTTTTTTTTTGAATCTGATGCTTGTCACAGGTTCCAGGCTCCCAATTTCTGCACCTTGCACGCACCTCCGTAACAAACCATGCACAGGCGACAACACAAGCGACAACACTGGTTGGGTTACGGGAATTTCAATTTCATCCGCCACAGCATTCTGGCTCATGATCATCAATTCTAGGGGCTTCAGCTTCCACTTCAGGTAATTGGGGCTCCAGCAAAGCGTCCATCGGCGCCTCATGGTGCACAGGTTGGGGGGAATCGGGGCTCTCAGCAGTCACAATTGCAAACTCCAACCGCTCCTCGGGTGCATGCTCGTACAAGACCTCTTCACCACCCAATTCGTACCGAATAGAGACGCGACGCCCACCTCTTGGAGAAGGGTCAACGACAGTGGCCGACACCCTATCCCCGTTGGAGCGGTGGTAGTACACAGGCAGTCCGGCGACAAGCCAGGGCAGCTCAGATTCAGGCATTGTGGATCTGGTGGACACAGAATACGTAAAAGGACGCACGGTGCGCGCACGGTGCGCGCACGGTGCGCGCACGGTTCAGGCAACACCCCCCATACAACCATCAGGATCAACGACACCACAGGAAATGTCTTGAATGTGGTGAACAGCCAACCTGCCAAATTGTGAACTGCGCAACAGCAATGAACCAACATGACAAGTCAGGCAGTCAACCTGACAACCACCCAGACCCCCGGTCCCTGCCATCACGCATCATACATCATGCACTCAGGCTATCACACAAGCCATTCTGCTGGCGTTGGGCCTCTCCAGCAGAACAAGCAAACAGTGTGCAACCAACTGATCGAGGCAGGCCACCAGCACGACAACCACCGTCAGGTAAGCAGGACCAACCCCATTAATGCAAATTGAGGCTTTTATGTCAACAAGCGTGTTTGCGTCATAACACTGGCCCTCCAGCCAGCCGGTACATATCCTGGAGGTCAGTCAATGCAGGGGCTCAAACCACAACGCAACCTTAACCCAAGGCCCACATGACGAGAGAAGGGGCCATACCTTTTTGGCCTTCCAGTCCACTTGGTTCCCGTCATCACCCCTCTTGAACTCGTCCAGCACCGCCGTCTTGTTCAGACTACGGGCTTTGTTGAGCTTCATCCGCAGCTCAAACAGCCTGTTCATGCGTGCCTTTGCGGGGGTGATCTCCGGTTCCTTCTTCCCTGACTCTTCTTCCTCCTCCTCCTCCTCCTCCTCGACCTCCTCCTCGGAGTCGTCAAGTGCGATTTCCCCTTCTTCAGCCATTGTAGAGAATATGACTGCAACAACAAGAACATTGGACGAGGCAGGGCGCTGCTGTGATTCACCAAATAAACTTCGAGCAATCTGGTGCCAAATCACAATTTGGTGAAGGGCTGGAAATGTTTCGTGCAATAGGAACGGATGGTGCACCACACAAGCGAGCACATGGCCAGGCAAACAGTTGGCTGGCTGGCGACAAAGGTAGTCGATTGGCCGGGCAAACAGCTTTTCAGAAAAACGGCCATTTGGCCAGGGAAACAGTTGGTTGGCAGGCACTTTGTCACTTCGTCAAGCAACCAACCAGGTGAGGAGGCGGATGTCATCAATCACATGCAAAAAACAGTTTTCTCAACTGCAGACCGTCACTCCGCTGCCGTACAACTGCACTGCGGAGCCTCAACACCATGTTCCCAGAGCATTACACATGATGGTGAACGAGTTTAGGATGAAGTGGAGCGGTAGAAATTTTTGTTGGGCTTTAGTGCCAGCGCATTCGGCTCTGCAAATTCTGGTCACTCTTCATCTGTTGTCAGCTACCCTCCAACTGCCATAGAGGGGGCACAATGAAGGTCGATCCACTGATGTCGGATGCCCCCGCTGGTACGTACTTCCAGCCAACGTTGACCCTAACCACCTTCCCATCATCCTCCTCCAGGTCCTCAGGGGTGCTCAGGCGTCCTCGGGGGCACAGCGCGCGTAGCGCGTGCACGGTGTGGGCACAGCGCGCACATTACAGGGGGAAATTGGGGATTTTCGCTACCATTGGCAATATTCTTGCCTCTGTGGACCATACTGCACCCCACAATATTGCACAACCTGATGTTTCACCCCCCCCCCCCGCCCCATGCCATCCACAGCCCCAAATTGCAACCTGAACAACGGTTGAAGCGGAGGGGGACCGTGCCGGCAGGCTTGCCGCCCGTGGTTGTGACACCGACGTAGACAGTGTATTCGACCGCCGCAATGGTGGGGGATGGCGCCACTTAGCCTCTGGCGATGCGATGAGACTACGGCCGGGCTGACTAGGAGAGGGTGGCGGTGAAGGTGACCGCACCCGGTCCCTTTGCATTGAAGTGGACATGCAAGTCTGAGAGACGGCAGAGTAGTGGGCGCCCCCGAACAAGGTAACCGAATGTACCACCATAGCACCGAATCGGGTACCCTTTTTGAGTGACATGCACAACAACACACACAAATGCACTAGAAATGAGGGCTAGGCATGCAGGCAAGTCATATAAATGCACAACAAGGCTCATTGTCATTGATACTAGGCACTACTATGCAGATTGGGAATGGTTTTGTTCAAACTTTGTCCACCTCGCGCGCACAGGGCGTGCAGCGCGCGCAATACGCCCCCCTCAGGGAACATTTTCACACTTCTCAAGAGCGCAATGGGTCATGAAAAAGTAGGTCTACACAATGATGTCTCAGGGGGCGTCCTTGCACTACGTGCTACTTTTCCACCAGGTTCCCCCCGAAGCACCCCAAGGCACACCCCTTCCAAACACCCTTAAAGTTAGGTGACCCAAACTACCCTAGCTCAAGACAGCCGCAAGCTACCTTCACATAAGACATCATGCACAATGGGACCATTCTAGCACCATTTTTTGCGATGGAGTTTGAGATGGGGCAAATTCTATTGCAGTGCACCTTGAAGAGAGGTTGACAGTCAACCAATCATTCAGTTGGTCAGGCAAGTAGTGAGTCACGTGGTCAGTTAGGCAAGCAAGCAGAGAGGCAGACAGAAACACACAGTTTGGGCTTTTTCAGTGACGGACTTGGCTACAAGCAGTGGGGAGCCTCTTGTGTACCAGAACACCCAGCGGTCCAGTGGAAATGCATCCGGCCGCAAACAGCCACGTTGGCGGTTCGATTCCTGGCCGCGCCGGTCGATCTGTATGCTTTTTTGTACCTAATCCTCGTTTAAATCCTTCTGAGCACAAACTCCCCCCCCCCCCTGACAAAAGCGATATCCAGTTTCATGGGATAGAGGCCTCGGAATCCAAAAATCCAATGGGGGATGGTTTTACTGGGCAAAATAATGATTTTACAAGGAGTTGGACACCCAATATCATGCCTTGGGGTATGCTACGCAAACAACCCCCAAAAGGGGGGGGAGACGACGCACGCGCCTGCGCTTGATCTAACAACCTCTCTTCGAGGTGATTTGCATGCTATCTGATCCATGAACGCCCTTTCCCGAACGTACACGGTACTCACACGAGCCTTAATAGCGTCCTTGTATCGAATATTGGGACTTGCTTCAATGCTTCCACTTCCCAATGGAATCTTTGGCCGCCCGATGCGTGCTTGTCCTCCCAAGACAAAATGATTCCTGGCCACTCTACAGAAATACAACGTAGGGCATAGAAACTAGTGTGTGTCATTGAACCCCTGCCTTCCTGGGGTCCCCATGGTGGGCAGAAATCAACCTAGAAAGAGCTGATGTGGTGGAAATGAGCAAAAAAGTGTGAAAAGGGGTAACAATGGGTAAACCTGGCTGAAAATCCAAAAAATGCCATATCCCCAATGTGGAAGAAGCATCAAAACCTACAATCAAACAACAATAATGCCCCTAGTATCACAAAATATGGGTGTACTACGGTCAAACACCCAAATAGTTGCACTGCGCTACGTGCGCCCCCTCACAGTTGTGTTCCTGTGCAATATGACACCGATGCGTTTTCTTTTGGAACTAGCTGGTGGCGGTCCCAAGGGGGGTGGGGGGGCTTCCACAATCACCGCCTACCTACTATGCATGCGCAGCCTGATGAGCATGATGATCTGACCTGAAAGCCTGTCATTGCATTGTATGGCCATGCTACAAATTCTATCTAGCAATTGCTTGGGGGCTTACCAATGCTGAGGAAGCTACATTCCTATGGGCCATTGGGTGTAATACGCTTTTTAAATGTTTGAACAACCTTGGGCACGTGTGTTGTGACCATGTCAATCAGACATCACCAGTCCAATGAGCCGGAAACACGGGCACAATTTCTGTCGGGAGTAAAACGCTCTTTAGGTGCATTTGAACAAGCATGGGCACGCGTGCAGCATGACCTGTCATCCTTTCACACCGCTCACGTTGCAACCGCAGCAGCACCACGACAGCCCAACAATGGCACAAGATACGACTTGTATCACTTACTCTTCAATGCAGCCTTGTTTGCAGGTCAACAACTGTCATTATGTACAGCATGGGATGCTCTGTCTGGACCATGCGTGAATGTGGCAGTTAGTGTGCAGGGCGCTGCCAAACTACCCACTGTTTTGTACCCTGGCCCAACCCACCCACATCCACACCCACCTACACACACACACACACACACACACACACACACACACACACACACACACACACACACACACACACGGGTGCTTGAAAGCCACACAAAAAAAGCGCAAGAAAATGGGATGCTGGTGCAGCAGAAAGCGAGCTGTGTGGAGCGACATGACAAACGCCATGTCATGCCAAATCTGTAGACAGAAAGCAGCATTGGTGACTGCATTGGACTGTCCTAGGTACACATCATGCCTTTGCATAGATGTGGTCCACGGGAGGTGCGCAATTTTCAGTTAAACTCCGCATGCTCATACATTGATCTTTGAGTATCTTGCAGAGGCACCTGCACATGTATACACAGACACACGCTGCCCACTGTGGTTGAGCAAACCATGCGCTGCCAGGTGCCCACTTTTGGCCTTAGCGACACCAGATTGTGAGAAGGGACCTTCATGGAAGGCCATCCAGATTGATCAGCAGCAATGACCCGACATGGATGGAACAGACACATTTGGTTAGTGCATTGCCGTGGGCTGGGGCAATGGGATTGCAGGTTGTGCACGTGAAGCAGGGTCAGCGTGATGTCCGGTCAGGCGGTGGTGGGAATGGCGGTTAGGGGCTCGCATTAAAGGAAAGTGCCTGGAGCCTTCAGGGGCAGAGGTTATGGGAGAGAAGAAGGGTGGCACCTTGGCAGCGCTTCTGGTGTGGGCGTCTGCCCTCTCAATATCGCTGTCCCATTTCACTGCCGAACGAGGCCCTCTTACCCTCCGCTGGATGTCACAATGAGGTTGCTGCACTTACCGCTTTGTGATGTGTCTCTGCACAGACCCTAAGCCCTTGGTACTCTGCATCTCCCCTCCACCATCCATGGGTGTCGCCCCTCCACGGGTCCCGGTACCTGAACTTCCTTTTGAGACAATGAGCCATGCCGCGTCCCTGCAGCACCCACAAGCATCCATCCATGCAGCTGTTCTACTCATGCAGATGAGTACTAATGGGGGACCAGGTATCCGTCACTCTTGGCGACAATGCCCTGCCCTGGCACATGTTTAATTTTCAAAAGCTTTCCAGCGACCCCTCCCCCTCCCTCAGGGGTGATTCCCATTCAGGTCACTTGACCGTGGCATCATTGTACAAACCCCATCGTATGAGAACGTCACCAGTGCACTGCACGCGCAACAACTGATGGACCCAAATGCCGTGACCGTGTGGCTGTCCTCGACCACACCTTCGTCGAGCCGGAACCGATAGCAACAGCCTGTTCACGCGGTCGCCCCACGGCGAACACCACACCGTTCTGCATCTGCATAGGATCCCTGGCTTCACCTGAGCGCTTTCGAAAAGGGTCCACTCAAACCCCTTCAGAGCGTCAGCTGCCCGCCCCTATCCGTCGGTGTATGTCCAGTCTTTGAAGACTGCGGTGAAGGAACGTTGCAGCTGCAGGGCATCCCCCTGTGCACTTCCCATGAATTCAAAACGCTTTGTTGATGTCTGTGCTCCCTCGTTGTGACGAGCAGCGGAGCACAGAACTGGTGGTCCTGAGGCGCGTCACGCGCACTGGTGTCGGCGGCAAGGCCCTGCGGGGGAGGGAATGCAACGACAAAGTGGCAGAGCATTCCCTGCAGAGGGTGCCAGTGCGATGCGGCAGCCTCTGACATATATATACACTCAGCTTCTGACTCTGTTTGACGTCAGGACACTGGGGCAATCGAGGGTGATGCCAGGCTTGATGTGCTCTGCCCACGCAACAAAGGCCGTGCTGGCAGGCCTTGGGCTTGGGGGCGCTCACCTCCCGCCTTTGCTCCCCTGATGGGTCGCGTGGCAGGGCGCTTCCTGTGCCGACAGAGCAGACAAAGGCTGTGCTGGGGGGCAGCCGGTGGAAAAGTGATCTAGAGAGTATGTATGCAGACCTCCACTGCGCTTCAGCGCCCCCACCCCAACCTCCGCAGAAGGCTGTGCCCATGCCCAGACGGCCCTCTCGCATGCCCTGCAGAGACGGCACGTGCTGCTGTGGGACCAGCGATGCGTTCTCACCCAAGTCTGATCATCTACTCAACGTACGAACAGTGGGTCACGGTGGTGTCATCGGACGGGGGAAACACATGGCGAATACCCAAAACCGGCTCTGATGAAGCCCTTCGCCACGCGCTCCGGACGCATGTCGCCCAAGCAGCGCCGCAACAACGGGGAATGTCCCATAAAGCGGCGGTCCGGCAGGTCGCTGTGGCTGAACAAGCCGGTGCTGGGCCATGAGGCGAGCCCACTCAATTGCGCGCGCACCCCCCAGGCCCCGCCCCTGCACTTCAAAGCGTCCCGCACAGGCAGCCCATTGTTCATTGGAAGGTCTGCCTCGCTGTGTGGGCCTGACCGCGTCTTGGCCTCGGGTCGGGGGCACCCCCTTCGCCTCCTTTGAGCCCGTACGGCAGACCGGTGGGCGATGGTGCCGATCAGCAAATGCAGGCAGAAGCCCCCGTCCCCATGGGGGTCAATGCCGTTCATGCGCTGGGTGGGCGATCACGGATGACTGCCGGGCGTGCGCCCAACAGTTGCCCATCGGACCCTCGCTGGTCAGGGTCAGTGGTGTAGCGGTTGTGGGCCCGGGACAGTGCGGTCAGTAAGAGAGGCCACGGGGGTATTGAGGTGAGACTTGGGGATATGCGCCGGAGGAAAGAGCTACAGGCGGTGCTGTGAACGAACTTCGTCGCTCGGGGCGGCAGATGCCCCTAATTTCGTGCGAGCCCCCGGCCCCAACCTCGGCCAAAAAATCCAATGTTCCGGCGAAAGCGCCGACCCCTGGAACGTCGTGCAATGGTCGAAACGTCCACTGTTCTGGGCCGAATTGGCTGGGCCTAGCCCCACCCCCCCCCCAACCCCCGATTGAATGTGAAGCATTGCTGGCACGGGCATCAGCATGGCGGGGGCCGACCATCGTCGTCCCATGGCCAAAATGCACTTACCCCCCCCCCACCCCAGTTTAACGTGTACTTCTCGTACCCCCCCCCCCACCACCACCACCATGTTATAGCCTCACTCTCAGCAAATCAAGCAGGAGTCCCAAATGTGTCCCACAAGAGTACGAGGAATGTACTGACCCTTCGTTGTATGAGCAGTGTCCCTGGGACAAAGGCTGGGGGGGCAGGGGGGTGCACATCGCCCATAATGCCGCCGATGGTCGGGGCATCAGACCCGAAAACGCACCTTGGACAAAGGGGGGTAACCTTTTGAGGCAATCGGCCCCATAAAGCCCCCCCCCCCCCCAGTGGGCGTGCAATGGCCTTCCGTGCCATTGGAGGGCAGGGGGATGCGGGAAGGCAAACGGGTGGAGCCATTGGAGGACCGTTTGGGCACCACGACTCTACACAGGGCGTCTCTCAGCGGTCACGCTCCGGTGCACCTCCTGTGCACCTCCTGGGCTTGCTCAACTGCCTTCACCTGGGCCCCCTTTCCTGCACCGTGCAGGCTCCGCGATCTTGGAAGCGCATGGAGTGACGCGGAGGCTTTTGGTGCAATCCTTGCATACAGACTGCGATGGTGTTGAGTAACTGAAGGTGGCACCTACAATGTACCCCCGTGTACGGAGACGTGTAGGGCACCGGCCGCACGAAAAATACCCCCATGCCCCCCCATCCGCTTTGCGTGACGACCAGTGGACGGTTGCTGTTATTTCCTGGAGGACTTGCCTGGTGCATCTGTCTGCACCCCATTGAATGCCACAGGAACACTAGGGAGCGCGGACAGGCGGCGGCGGGGGGGGGGGGGGGTGCAACGACAAACACGTCCATTGGACTCTGAGCAACGGGTGCGGGTGATCACGACAAAGCAATTGGATTGGGGTGGGCCTGACTGTCCCACTGTACCCCACTTCCCAGACGCCATCATGTAAGCAGCTGCAAATGCAATCTGAAACTCACGAGGCAATCCTGTGTGACCTCGGCACTCCGCTTCTGAAACACTGGACATCCCTCTCTCCACTGGACTGCCCTGAAGTGGGGTGTGCATGATGGAGGGTTGGCGTGGCTGCGTTGCTCTGTAGCTCTGCGGGGGCCCATGCCGTGAAGACGTCTCCCACGGCACTTTGTGCACACCAGCACCGCACGCCTGAGGGGGGGCCCAGACCGCCCCCCGCATCAACGGGTCATGCAGGAGCAGACGTGCACAAATGTGGGACCCTGTCCCCCCTCACTTGGCCTGCCGCATGTGCCGTGGCCGTGGCCCGCCTTATGGTACCCCGTGGGGCGCTGCCGCAAACCCTGACAACTGCAGCACTCCATCGTATCCAAGTCCCGGCACTCAGGGCCGCATAGTGCCGTGACATCACCTTCTCGGACACATGCGTCACCCCCACGTACTCAGCCCGGGTCCAATCCGCCCCTCCGGCAGGGCCCGTCACCACCATCACATGCTCCGTGCCTCTCCACACAGTGCCCCCTCTGACCCCAATGAGTCAACGGCACTCCATGTGTTCGGGTTCCTTTGGTCCGTCCCCACACGGCCGGGCACGATCAAACAAAGCAGGTGGGGCCGCATTGCAAGCGGTGAACTGGGCAGAGCTTCTCCCGCACATGTTTTGGCCCTGCAGATCCGTGGCATTGGCATCGGCATCGCTATCTGCCCTGTGGGCCCATTCGGGCACCGCCGGGGAGAACTTGTCCCTCTGCGTGGCCGTTCTAGTGGCATGATCCCACCCGCTGACATCCCTCATTGTCCCCGGACCGATCACAGACGGCTCCCGTGTGCGCGGTGCCCCCCGGTTTCGTGTATCTAAAAGCCCCTGTTAACGAAGTGGAAGTCCCCGAGGAGCATGGGCAGGAGCACTGGAGAGACCGGACCAAGGGTGAGAGGGAAAAGGTTTGAGCGGGGGAGGGGGGGGGGCGTTCGCGCCCCTCTTCCAGACCCCCCCCCCTCACCCGGGGGTGGCTCCCATGACAGCCCCAGATGGGCCCGCTGGGGATGGGGGTGGGGGTCCGAGGTACCCCCAACATATACCTCAAATTGATCGCCACGACGCGCTGACCATTTTGAGGCAACGTCATGGGGATTTTTTGCAAATTGTTTCAAATTGGGCCGCTTTGCAGCGCGATTTCTGAGCCAGGACTGGTCCTCAGACTACCACTTTAGAAGGGCGCTGTCATGGCAGCCCCACTCCTTCCCCGGGGTAAGGGGGCTCGAACGACACCCCCCCCCAAAAGAAAAACACACACACCTTTTCCCCACCTCCCCAACGATGGAGGGCTATGGGGACGGTGTGTACGCAGGGGACACCCGGTTCCTCAGGGAAGAGCCCGTCTGTGGGACTGTTCTTCCAGGAACCGCGTGCCTCTTATCGTTCCTTCCACGGAGGACGGCACCTGCTGCCTACGCGCGTGCACCATGCGCCCCTTACGGGGCACTCGCGGCATGCGCCTGAAGCAGGGGAAGCCCACCCCCTTCGGGGGTGACAGCATACTGTGCCCCACCCGGTAACGGCCCATTAACCTTTTTGTAACCGCCACGCCTTGCCCTCCAACCGCTTCTCGCACCAGCAATCGCTTGGGCCACCACTTTTGCAAGCCCCCTTCAGCCCCCTGCCCCCTCAGTTGCATCCCTGCTAAACCCCCCCCCCCCCTGTCTCACCCGCTTGCTGTGGCTTCTTGGCCCCAAGCATTTCACATGACTCAGGCCCGCAAGCGCCGGCGTCGACAGCCGAGGAGGCAGCGGCCCCAGCACAACGGACCAACAGATCTGGAGAGGTCCGACCCCTTCCCCCTCTTCAACAAGCAGCCCCCCCCCCCCCCCCCAGCAGGGGCCAAAAGACGCTGAATGGCCACCAGGAACGTGGTTTGGGGGGTGAAAGGCGGACGGGCCATACTGACATCAACGCGAAACCGGCAAACAACGGGATACTGTGCCACCCGGTTTCAGGGAGGCGGCGGAGTCGGGCTAGTGTTCAGGGCGAGTTCGGATAACAGTGGCAATCGACTACGTTTGGGGTGACCGACATGACTGCGCATCCCTTTCGCATCGCAATACCTCGTAACCCCCTTTACAATGGGTTTCCTCCGTAAAAAACGCGGGCGCGGGGGAGTGTTGGGTGTTCCATGAAGGCGAGCGGGGTACCGTGCGGTACCACCGTCCAGTGCCATGTCTGTTCTATGACCTGCTTGTTGGGGGGTCAGTCCTGTTGGGGGGGGTATGTGGGTGAGGCAGGGGGGGGGGGGGAGATGAGGAGCCACGGGGGCCGAAGACGGCATCGGGGGGCACTGTCCAAGCGCATGGCATTAGACTTGGCAGTGCTGCATCCCTGACGGTACGGGGCAATGAAACGGCAGGAGCCTTGTGAGCCCGCTCGCTCGTGGGTGTCCCACGTTGTCGTCACTGCCTCACCCTTCTAAATGGACGGCAGGGGTGAGTGGTCCGGAGCGTTGCTCATCAGTCCCCCCCACCCCCCACCCGCCCGCCCGCCCGCAGTCACCCCCTCCCCCGTCCCTCACCCGTTATCACGATACTTCCCGAGCTTTTGTAAATACGGCGTCTTGACTTTCGGGGGGGGCAGCAGCCGGAGCGGCGTCTCCGGCCGCTCGCCGCGGAAGAGCAGCCGCATGTCCGCCACCGCCTTCAACAGGCCGGCGGCCTGGGAGCTCGCCATCTGCAGCGGGGTCACGCCCTCGACATTGGCCACGTGCAGGTCCGCCCCGGCGTCCACTAGGAAGCACACGATCTTCTGCATCTGCGGCCGGGCGTCCAGCTGGACCATCGCGTAGTGCAGCAGGGTGTTGCCGTGGCTGTCCTTGTGCCCCAGCACCTCCTTCCCGTACTCCTCGATCACGGCCTTCAAATACTCCACATCTCCGCTGCTGGTTGCGGAGTAGACCTGGTGGCAGCGAGGAGCGGGTGGAGGGGCTTGTGGATCGGCAGCGACGTGGTGTTGAGTTGTGGAGCACAGGATCCGCGTCGCAGGAGGTCGATACCCGACCCTTCCGCGGGTTGGGTTGGGTCTCGGCTCGCGCCAAAGGCGGTGCCACACGGCCAGTGCGACCTTACCTCACCGGCTCGACTGGGTTCCACCTTGGTTGTCTGGCCTCACAGCCGCCCAGACTGCTGACGCCCCCCCCCCCCCCCCCCCAACAAACCTCACAAAGGTGCCGGTAAGAGGGAGATACTGCCGTGCCTGCGTGTACGTCGCGCGCACCCCAGGGCCTGTGGGGTGTTCAGGGCACACTAGCACACCTTTCATCTCCATCGGGCTGCGGTCTGGCGCTGCACACTGCGGATGGAAGATCCTGGGGCATGCTGAGCACTTCCCTTCCCCAGAAACACTTGAGGGAGCGGAGCTCCCGGTGAGCCCGCTGCGCCTTGGTCACCGCGGATGAGACGGGACCCCGAGGCTACACCGCCCGCCGACCCCTTCTGAGGGCCCAGGGGGGGGGGGTCCCTTGAAGAGAGGGTGGGGGGGGTGCCATCAAGGCTGAGTGAGAATGCCGGTTGGCACTTCCGGGTGCACGTAGACCATTTGAGGGGGGAGTCCTGAGCGTGGCTAACCCCAACATTACTTTGACTCGGTGAGAGTGGGACAGTTGTCCCTCTGGGGCCGCACACAGGTCAAACAGCACTCCACACATGCACGTCTTGGCAGTCAGGCGCCTCCGCCTTGTGCGTATGGGGCGGTCCCATACCTCATGCAAATCGCTCTGCAGATTCTCGGGCGATATCTTCTTCTTGAAGAACCCGCCGCCACCGCGTGTTTTCCGAGTGGGGCTTGCGCCGGGGAGCACATGCCACAGGGCCCGCGGGGACGGCTCCACGGAATCAAACCGCTCCTGCAGCTCTGTGGCAGCCTCTGTCAGCTTGCCCTTGCTGAGGTATAGCAAGGCCAAGAAGTGGTGCGCCTGCCGCGCCTGCAGCAGCGGGACGCAGTCCACGAGCTGACAGTGATTGGGCTTGCGAAGCAGATCGTCAATGGCCTGGCACGGCAGCACAGAGGGCGTGGAATGGGGAATTGAGCGATTGGCGCAGAGGCAAACCCACGATGCGCGTCGCCCTCAGCAACCGCAGGACGTCTGCTTTGCTCAAAAAAAGCGATTCTACACATAATTTAGACAAATCTGGTGCACCAGCCGCTTGTTCCAAGAAACCGTTTGGGACGGATTCACGGAGACGCACCACCGACATCAGTTGCTGGTGTTCCCTGTTCTTTGTTTCTTTCATTTCCCTTTGTTCAAGAAGGGCCAGGGCATGACTGGGAAACCACCGGGAATCCCCGGCCCCCACTGCCACGTGGGAGGGACAACGGGGCATGTTGTGCAGCTTCCACCGGCGCAGGGCCAGTCACTCACATTTATACGCAGCTTGAGACCCCCATTTGGGGCGAGGCTGGGCTGTCCCCGGGCAGATTGCCGTTGGGGTCGGTGATGCCCTCCCTCGTGGGACTGGGGTGCGCAGTGGGTGCAGTGAGGCTCACCACCCGCAGCTGGAGTATGGCGCCCACGGGGCCCGCGGTCCATTGCAACTCTGGAAAGGGGCCCCCTTCGAGCCGCTCTGAAATAAAGGGGGGCGTTACCATCCCGTGACCACTCTTTCACAAGCTCTGGGTAGACGGCCCTGTCAAACGGGTCAGCCTCCCAGTGAACATGTGTCATGTGCACACAAAAACTCGCCCATTTGCTCAGTGCCGAGTGTGCCCGTGGGCTTTGCGGCGGTCGGGGGCGATTGAAAGCACGTGTAAAGGAACTGACCGGCGCACAAGGGGGGGGGGGGGGCTGGTACATGCGTATGTAGACCGTTTCACGCGTCTATCTCGAGGGAAGCAGAGGCAGTTACCTGGCCTCAATGGACCGAAGAGGCCCCCTGAGCTCGGGCACACTACAACGCCCACGACTGATGCCGCGGAGCAATGCGCGCACACGGGGCCCAGACCAAACCCAAACTTCAACCTCAACCCCCTTCAAGCGCGTCCCGGCCCATTCCCCGCCCAGAACGCAGTTGCAAGCACTTTCTTGAGCTCGATGGCAATGGAGGGGTGCGCAAATATCGTGGCGATTTGGAACGCCATGTTCTCCCATTTCACAACTTTTCCAGCCACACAGCGCTGCCTGCTGGCCAGAGGCCTGGGTGAGACTGGCATGAGGTGTGGGACATGGAGAGTGGGGGTGGGACAGGGAAGTATTAAAAGGGGGGGGGGGGGGTGAAGGGGTCTGGGACCCAAAACTTTGTGCACCAAAAATGAGTGCTGTCGGAAATGCACTGTACGACGCGTCGGGGCGTCGTACAAGGTGTCGGGGCCCGACGCGTCGGGAGCGTACGACGCGTCGTACAGTGTCGTACAAGGCGTCGGGGCCCGACGCGTCGGGGATGTACGACGCGTCGTACAGTGTCGTACAAGGTGTCGTACAGCACCGACACCGTACGACACAGTACGACACAGTACGACACAGTACGACACAGTACGACACAGTACGACGCGGTACGACACAGTACGACACAGTACGACACAGTACGACACAGTACGACACGGTACGACACGGTACGACACAGTACGACACAGTACGACACAGTACGACACAGTACGACACGGTACGACACAGTACGACATAGTACGACACAGTACGACACAGTACGACGCGTTGTACAGTGTCGTACAAGGTGTCGTACAGCACCAACACCGTACGACACAGTACGACACAGTACGACACAGTATGACACAGTACGACACAGTACGACACAGTACGACACAGTACGACACAGTACGACACAGTACGACACGGTACGACACAGTACGACACGGTACGACACAGTACGACACAGTACGACACAGTACGACACAGTACGACACAGTACGACACGGTACGTCACACACAGACAGATACATATGTAGACATATAAACACATGTAAATGGAAAAAAAAACAGATTGGTCAGAACGGGGCAAAATGGGTCCAAATGCGTTTCCATTTTGGTCAAAACAGTCCAAAAGGGGAAACCTCAAATATTGGCACTTCGCGTCTACAACATGCCGACAATGTCTACAATTAGCAGGCCGCGTCTACCTGTGGTGCACAGTGTCTACAGACCCCAGACCGCCCACCCCCTATATGCGGGTAAACGATTGCAGCGGACCGTTTTGGGGGAAGGGGGCCTTCGGCCCCCTTCCCAAATATTGGCACTTCGCGTCTACAACATGCCGACAGTGTCTACAATTAGCAGGCCGCGTCCACCTGTGGTGCACAGTGTCTACAGACCCCAGACCGCCCACCCCCTATATGCGGGTAAACGATTGCAGCGGACCGTTTTGGGGGAAGGGGGCCTTCGGCCCCCTTACCAAATATTGGCACTTCGCGTCTACAACATGCCGACAGTGTCTACAATTAGCAGGCCGCGTCTACTTGTGGTGCACATTGTCTACAGACCCCAGACCGCCCACCCCCTCTGTGCGGGTAAACGATGGCAGCGGACCGTTTTGGGGGAAGGGGGCCTTCGGCCCCCTTCCCAAATATTGGCACTTCGCGTCTACAACATGCCGACAGTGTTTACAATTAGTCTACAGTGTATATATGTGTGTGTGTGTGTGTGTATATATATATACATACATACATGTATATACATATATATGTCGTACGACACTGTACGACGCGTCGTACTGTGTCGTACTGTGTCGTACAGTGTCGTACAGTGTCGTACTGTGTCGTACTGTGTCGTACTGTGTCGTACTGTGTCGTACTGTGTCGTACTGTGTCGTACTGTGTCGTACTGTGTCGTACAGTGTATACATACATACATATATATACATATATATGTCGTACGACACTGTACGACGCGTCGTACTGTGTCGTACTGTGTCGTACTGTGTCGTACTGTGTCGTACTGTGTCGTACAGTGTCGTACTGTGTCGTACTGTGTCGTACTGTGTCGTACTGTGTCGTACTGTGTCGTACTGTGTCGTACTGTGTCGTACTGTGTCGTAGTGTGTCGTACCAGCGTCGTACGACACAGTACGACGCGTCGTACAGTGTCGTACAGTGTCGTACAGTGTCGTACAGTGTCGTACAGCGTCGTACAGTGTCGTACGACACTGTACGACGCGTCGTACTGTGTCGTACAAGGTGTCGGGGCCCGACGCGTCGGGAGCGTACGACGCGTCGTACAGTGTCGTACAAGGCGTCGGGGCCCGACGCGTCGGGGATGTACGACGCGTCGTACAGTGTGGTACAAGGTGTCGTACAGCACCGACACCGTACGACACAGTACGACACAGTACGACACAGTACGACACAGTACGACACAGTACGACACGATACGACACGGTACGACACAGTACGACACAGTACGACACAATACGACACAGTACGACACAGTACGACACGGTACGACACAATACGACACAGTACGACGCGTCGTACAGTGTCGTACAAGGTGTCGTACAGCACCGACACCGTACCACACAGTACGACACAGTACGACACAGTACGACACAGTACGACACAGTACGACACAGTACGACACGGTACGACACAGTACGACACGGTACGACACAGTACGACACAGTACGACACAGTACGACACAGTACGACACAGTACGACACGGTACGTCACACACAGACATATACATATGTAGACATATAAACACATGTAAATGGAAAAAAAAACAGATTGGTCAGAACGGGGCAAAATGGGTCCAAATGCGTTTCCATTTTGGTCAAAACAGTCCAAAAGGGGAAACCTCAAATATTGGCACTTCGCGTCTACAACATGCCGACAATGTCTACAATTAGCAGGCCGCGTCTACCTGTGGTGCACAGTGTCTACAGACCCCAGACCGCCCACCCCCTATATGCGGGTAAACGATTGCAGCGGACCGTTTTGGGGGAAGGGGGCCTTCGGCCCCCTTCCCAAATATTGGCACTTCGCGTCTACAACATGCCGACAGTGTCTACAATTAGCAGGCCGCGTCCACCTGTGGTGCACAGTGTCTACAGACCCCAGACCGCCCACCCCCTATATGCGGGTAAACGATTGCAGCGGACCGTTTTGGGGGAAGGGGGCCTTCGGCCCCCTTCCCAAATATTGGCACTTCGCGTCTACAACATGCCGACAGTGTCTACAATTAGCAGGCCGCGTCTACTTGTGGTGCACATTGTCTACAGACCCCAGACCGCCCACCCCCTCTGTGCGGGTAAACGATGGCAGCGGACCGTTTTGGGGGAAGGGGGCCTTCGGCCCCCTTCCCAAATATTGGCACTTCGCGTCTACAACATGCCGACAGTGTCTACAATTAGTCTACAGTGTATATATGTGTGTGTGTGTGTGTATATATATATATACATACATACATGTATATACATATATATGTCGTACGACACTGTACGACGCGTCGTACTGTGTCGTACTGTGTCGTACAGTGTCGTACAGTGTCGTACAGTGTATACATACATACATATATATACATATATATGTCGTACGACACTGTACGACGCGTCGTACTGTGTCGTACTGTGTCGTACTATGTCGTACTGTGTCGTACTGTGTCGTACTGTGTCGTACAGTGTATACATACATACATATATATACATATATATGTCGTACGACACTGTACGACGCGTCGCACTGTGTCGTACTGTGTCGTACTGTGTCGTACTGTGTCGTACTGTGTCGTACAGTGTCGTACTGTGTCGTACTGTGTCGTACTGTGTCGTACTGTGTCGTACTGTGTCGTACTGTGTCGTACTGTGTCGTACTGTGTCGTACTGTGTCGTACTGTGTCGTACTGTGTCGTAGTGTGTCGTACCAGCGTCGTACGACACAGTACGACGCGTCGTACAGTGTCGTACAGTGTCGTACAGTGTCGTACAGTGTCGTACAGTGTCGTACAGCGTCGTACAGTGTCGTACGACACTGTACGACGCGTCGTACTGTGTCGTACAAGGTGTCGGGGCCCGACGCGTCGGGAGCGTACGACGCGTCGTACAGTGTCGTACAAGGCGTCGGGGCCCGACGCGTCGGGGATGTACGACGCGTCGTACAGTGTCGTACAAGGTGTCGTACAGCACCGACACCGTACGACACAGTACGACACAGTACGACACAGTACGACACAGTACGACACGGTACGACACGGTACGACACAGTACGACACAGTACGACACAATACGACACAGTACGACACAGTACGACACGGTACGACACAATACGACACAGTACGACGCGTCGTACAGTGTCGTACAAGGTGTCGTACAGCACCGACACCGTACCACACAGTACGACACAGTACGACACAGTACGACACAGTACGACACAGTACGACACAGTACGACACGGTACGACACAGTACGACACGGTACGACACAGTACGACACAGTACGACACAGTACGACACAGTACGACACAGTACGACACGGTACGTCACACACAGACATATACATATGTAGACATATAAACACATGTAAATGGAAAAAAAAACAGATTGGTCAGAACGGGGCAAAATGGGTCCAAATGCGTTTCCATTTTGGTCAAAACAGTCCAAAAGGGGAAACCTCAAATATTGGCACTTCGCGTCTACAACATGCCGACAATGTCTACAATTAGCAGGCCGCGTCTACCTGTGGTGCACAGTGTCTACAGACCCCAGACCGCCCACCCCCTATATGCGGGTAAACGATTGCAGCGGACCGTTTTGGGGGAAGGGGGCCTTCGGCCCCCTTCCCAAATATTGGCACTTCGCGTCTACAACATGCCGACAGTGTCTACAATTAGCAGGCCGCGTCCACCTGTGGTGCACAGTGTCTACAGACCCCAGACCGCCCACCCCCTATATGCGGGTAAACGATTGCAGCGGACCGTTTTGGGGGAAGGGGGCCTTCGGCCCCCTTCCCAAATATTGGCACTTCGCGTCTACAACATGCCGACAGTGTCTACAATTAGCAGGCCGCGTCTACTTGTGGTGCACATTGTCTACAGACCCCAGACCGCCCACCCCCTCTGTGCGGGTAAACGATGGCAGCGGACCGTTTTGGGGGAAGGGGGCCTTCGGCCCCCTTCCCAAATATTGGCACTTCGCGTCTACAACATGCCGACAGTGTCTACAATTAGTCTACAGTGTATATATGTGTGTGTGTGTGTGTATATATATATATACATACATACATGTATATACATATATATGTCGTACGACACTGTACGACGCGTCGTACTGTGTCGTACTGTGTCGTACAGTGTCGTACAGTGTCGTACAGTGTATACATACATACATATATATACATATATATGTCGTACGACACTGTACGACGCGTCGTACTGTGTCGTACTGTGTCGTACTATGTCGTACTGTGTCGTACTGTGTCGTACTGTGTCGTACAGTGTATACATACATACATATATATACATATATATGTCGTACGACACTGTACGACGCGTCGCACTGTGTCGTACTGTGTCGTACTGTGTCGTACTGTGTCGTACTGTGTCGTACAGTGTCGTACTGTGTCGTACTGTGTCGTACTGTGTCGTACTGTGTCGTACTGTGTCGTACTGTGTCGTACTGTGTCGTACTGTGTCGTACTGTGTCGTACTGTGTCGTACTGTGTCGTAGTGTGTCGTACCAGCGTCGTACGACACAGTACGACGCGTCGTACAGTGTCGTACAGTGTCGTACAGTGTCGTACAGTGTCGTACAGTGTCGTACAGCGTCGTACAGTGTCGTACGACACTGTACGACGCGTCGTACTGTGTCGTACAAGGTGTCGGGGCCCGACGCGTCGGGGATGTACGACGCGTCGTACAGTGTCGTACAAGGTGTCGGGGCCCGACGCGTCGGGGATGTACGACGCGTCGGGAGGTGTCGGGGCCCGACGCGTCGTAAAATCCCTACTTCGACAGTAGTGCCAAAAATGGCCCGACCACATTTTCCCAATGGTAAATTTTGTTTTCCCCCACGATGGTCACTTTGGTCTGGGGTAGGGGGGGGGGTCCAGGGGGGGGGTACACCCCCTCCTCCTACGGCGTACAGCCATTCTAATACTTCCCTGGGGTGGGGTGTAACTACCCATGTATCCTGCGCACTGCGGGGGATACAATGGGGTGTGGGTCCGTGCGTCACGTCGGATTGTACCGTCGTCACTCGGTCACAATTACCGATCGTGTCCCCAATTTGGGGGAGGAGGCCCCTGCAGTTCTCCTCCGGTCACTTAGCGGTCACGTCCCGTCACACCCCCGCACACCTGCGAAAGGTTCTCTGTGAGGTACAGCCAGAGCAGCCCGTAGTCCACCGCCTGCTGCTCCGTCGAGGGCTCCCTCTCCGGGGCCGACTTGCTCTGCAAAAACCGGATCATCAGCATGTTGGCCTCGTGGCCCAGGTACAGCGACGGGTCGGCCCCGCGGCCGCGCGGGGTACCCGGGGGCCTGTCCTTGCCGGGGGACCCCGGGCTGTCCTTGCACGCCCCGGCCCCGGAGCTGCAACCCCCGCCGGGCGTGGGGGTGTCGGGGGCGGTGCCGCTGTGGGGGAGGGGGGAGGCGGACCCGGCGGGGCTGCAGGGGCCATGCGTGGGCGACGCGCAGAAGTCGACGCTGCAGAAGTTGTCCGTCACGCAGCTGATGTAGCCCGCGCGCCCGGCCGCATTGCCGAGGTCGCTCGCGTCGGGCGGCAGCCCGAGGCTGAAGCGCTTGGAGTGGCCTGTGAGGCCGAGGGTGGGGGCGTAGGGGGCGGCGGAGGGCGCCAGGAGGTGCGGGAAGAAGGGCACAATCAGCTCCCGGCAGTCGAGGAGAGTCGAGGCGTTGGTGAAGTGGTGGAACGCGTCCGGGAGGCGGCCCCGGTCGAGGTAGCACGTCCCGGCGGCGATGTGGAGGCGCGCGCGGCGCTCCTCGTGACTGTCCACGGCGGGCGTGAGGTTGCGCTCCAGCAGGTCGAAGGCGTTGTTGATCTGGAGCTTGTTGATGAGCGACTGGATCTGGGGCTGGAGGCCCACGAGGCGCAGTAAGTACACCTGCGGAGGGAAGGGGCATGCGCTGGATGGAGCGGTGCCAGGGGCAAGGGGTGGCCGGGCAGGGGACGCGATGGTCAGGAGTGGATGCCACAAAGGGCGTCGGGGTGGGGCAGTGCATTGCGGGACACCAGAGCCACAATTCAAAACACGCGCATCGGACTGCAAGGGCTCGGGGGGGGGGGGGGGCGGGGATTGTTCGAGCCCCTTTTCCAGACCCCCCACCCCCCACTGCTGGTGGCTCCCTTGACAGGAGCCCCAGACGGGCCCGCGGGGGTCGGGGGTTAGGGGGTCCGAGGTACCCCCAACACATTTACCTCAAAATGATCGCCATGCCATGCCCATGCCGATAATTTTGAGGCATATATCATGGGGAATTTTGGTTCTAATCTTTTTCCGTTTGGGCCGCTTTGCGGCGCGATTTCTGGGCCAGGACTGGTCCTCAGACTGCCACTTTAAAAGGGCTCTGTCACGGGAGCCCCTTTCCAACCCCCCCCCCCCCCCCCGCAAACAAACCTTTCCCCGCCTCCCAATGCATCAAACACAAAGGGGTGCTCATCGCTGCGCACTTGGATTTGCTCTCAGGAGGTCGCAGCAGAGCGCAAACTGCGAACTTCCAATACCGTTGTGGGGCCGCCATCGCTAGCACTGTCACAAGAGGTCTTGTGGACTAGCAGGGCTTAACGCTCGCAGTGTCCTGAGTGGCCTGGAGCCTGTGGATGCTCAAGAGGAGGATGTGGCCGGTGGCTCGCCCTGACAGGCCAGTCCTCCAAGAGGGTAGCAAGGGACCCTTACCAGAGGGGGGCTTGTGACTCTCAGCCATTGGCTCGGGAGAGCATGGACCAGGCAGTGTCCATTCCTCACCGTATGAGGATCTACAGTGTGACCAGCCCTATACACGGGCCGCCCTGTCAACACCCTTTGTGCAAGGCATCCACCCCTGCGGTTCCCGGTGCCACCCCCCCCCCCTCCAGTAACAGCCACTGTGCGCTCACACAGCGAGTAGGTAAACACCGTTCACCTGCTGTGCAGTGACGGTCCCTGCCCCGATGCCTCACAAGTCTGATGAGGCAACCGCAGTACAGTGCGATACGTGATGGGCTGGCCGGGTACTCGGTACAGAGGCTCCATCCATACCCATACCATACCATACCATGCCCCCCAGGAAGTTGCCCAGGATGTTTCTAAACATTCGCAAACCAGAGGAGGCTGTTTATCGTCATCAAATGGCCCCATGGCACCCAGAGCCTCAGCACTGAGACGCACACCACTCACCTCAGGGTGCCGGTGTGCCGGTTGACCACAATTGGCCAGCATTTGCCGGCAATTAGCAGTCGACAGATGTAGTCTGGCTGCTGATCGCCACCAAACAGCATCCACCCAACAAAACACAATTTACTGTTGACTCACTGTCATCGGCCACTCACCACCAGCAGAGGAGCTCTCCGTCAGGGCTGTCCTAATTCCCAAATATGCCTCCCGAAAGATGGTCGCAAGCATCGAGGGTACCTTTTTGGCAGTGGAGATGAACAGATGGTCCCTCTTGTCGTGGCAGTTGGAGCAGAAAAGCGCCCCCTGAGGCACGTTCAGGCGCTGGACGATCGCTTGCTCATACAGAGAATACATGCAGATGTTCTTCTTCTCGAGGCCGATGATGAATGGGTGCTTGTGCCCGAACGCCACCGGCTCTGAGTCCCACTGAATCCCGTGTTTGTTCGGGTCCAGCGGCGGGCGGCTGCCAGGGCCCAACACGACCGAGACGGTGCCAAGTCGCAGCAGCAGCCCATCGCCGTTCAGCTGCATAATCAATGGCGACTGGTTCAGCAGCTCCACCAGCTGTGCAGCCTCTGCATTGCGGACATTGACTATGGAGTACTCGCGCAGGAAGCCGGCACAGATGTTGTCCGGTGATTGCCAACCTGTGGATAGGGAAGCCTCAGAGGGACACCATGACAACTTCTCCTGTCCCGAAGACTGTCGAAGGGGCCTGTGGGCTGCACAGCCCCTTCCACTTCTCGGGGCTGGGGGGCAAAGGGCCCAGAAATGCGTCCATCTTCAAGTGCACCCGCTTCAGAGGTTTCCTCCTGTCTGCATGGTTTGCAGAGAGGAATGATGGGGTTGGGCGTAGTGGCGTCCACACGTGCAGCAGTGACATGTCCAACAGTTGCACAATCATGTGTCACCCGATGGGCTGGTGGAGAAATTGATAACAGTACCAGCCGGGCATGTGTCAGCATGATCAACATTCACGGTAAAACTTGCTTAAAACAAAATGGGTGATCGACATGATTGATGGAAAATTGTGATGCCTGAGATGCAATCAATGCATTTGCGCCACAATGCACAAACGGGATTGTCATGGACAGCTACAGAAATACCACAAAAACCCGAAAAACCACCGTTCCCATGTCAATAAAAACGTTCAAGGTGACGGTTCCCGTAACCCCCAGGGGGGAATCGCAAGGGCAGGTACATTGCAGGGGCTGGGGCGAAGAGCATATCGGTATACAATACCTGGCAGACATGTTGCAAGGGAGAAGGCACACCGAGTGTCTGCACAGCCTGAGGCATCAGCAAGGGGTCCTTAAGGGTGGTCACGACAGTGGGGTCAGACTTGGCGTAGTTGAACACCAGAATGCGCTTCTTCACAGCGACGCACAACCGATGGGTCACGACTGTGGGCGCCTCGTAGGCCGGGTACGTGTGCGCGTTGATGGCCATGCAGTGCCCCCCTTTGGCGGCCGTGATGGTCGTGAGGATCGAAAGCGTGTCTGCGTCGTGCAGGGTCACGGAGCCGTCACACAACACAAAGACCACGTTGAACCACGGGTCCAGCAGGAGGCTGCTGATGCGCTTGCGCGCGCCGGGCTCGGGCTCCTGGGGGCAGTACATCAGGTCCGGCGAGGAGTCCAATGCACGGCCAGATGCACGGCACCACCGGGGCCGGGGGGGTATTGGCAAAGCCTTGGGGGGGATACGTGCACCGCATGCGCCTTTTAGACACCAGGCAACGGCCCATTGTCTCAATGCATGAAAAGAGCCCTATGACGGTCTCCAGAGCGGTGAGGAGTGTTATCTCTACAGAGAGTGTTCTCACAGGTGAGATACGTACAACACAGGGCCGGCTTCCAGTCCCCTCAGACCTCCGCACAGCGCCAGCCGACAAGTAACTGCAGTCGCTCATCGGCCAACCGGCGTCGGTTGGCCATCAACTGCCGTCGGTTGAGGGCCAATTTCCGTCGGTTGAGTGCCAACCGCTGTCGGTTAACCGAATCCTGCCACCCCTAACCCTGGGCTGTCCTTGGGGAGAAAAACGGCAGCAATCGTTTGCCCAAAGCAACCACCGATGCCAAACCTCGGGTTCGAACCCACGACCTCCGGGTCGGGAGACAGAACTCCACAGCACCTGAGTGAGGGGACCTAGGAATCGGCGGCCCCTGGTGCAGCAACTCCCCAGAGCTACTGCCGCCACCCGCAGTCTCTGTAAAAACCTCCCCTCCTCAACCTCCTGACGCACTCGCGGCTCGGTCGATCCCTGGTTGGACGGCGTATCGAACCCCAGGTAGGGCGCAACTAATCGACCGGCGCCTGTAGCAAAGGGATTGCAGTGTTGTGCGGACGCATACCACAAGACAATATGTGTAGGTCCAAACACACCTTGTCAATTTCAACATAACTCAAATAGCGCGTGTTCTCGCGTCGCTCTTCGTCGTCCACGCTGGGTTCGGCATTGCGCGTGGCCGCCCCCCCGGCGGCGTCGTCGGGCTCGATACGATATTTGTAGACACGGCCGACATCGGTGCCCAAGAAGAGAAAATTGCGGGTGGAGTCCAAGCAGGTCACGTTGCCTTGCGCGACTTCGAACAGGCCAATCATGGTCTTGCATGCCCATTGCATATTCGGGGGGGCGGACCGACAGAAAGCCTAGAACGAAAGGGGGGAGCCATTGATTGATGCACCCCCCCTCCCCCGAATCTGTGTATACCGTAAGCAGTAGGGCAATGCGCTCAGCACTTCATGTTTGCTGCAATTCACTTATTCATGTTCTAAATTGGTTGGAGCGTTATGGCGGACTCGCTGCATGAAGGCTGAGGCTTCGACCACACAGTTGCGACCGAGGGCGACACCGTTGTTGATACCAAAGCCGCGCAGTAGTTGGCGCTTCCCTGGAAGATTTGACTCCAACAGGCCCACGCGACTGCTGGTTGTGAACATTCATGCACTCGTAAGGCCAAGAGGGGACGTTTCTGCTCAACGCCCATTAGTAGGTTAGGTTTCCCGTGACCACCCTGCAAACCACCCACCACTAGGGAAGCATACGCCCGCAGAGCGCAAACAGCAGATGCAAAACATAGCTTTATCTGAGTTTTTGGACTGAGTAAGAATCTGAGCAGTCCCATGTATGGGAACCCAGTAGTTATTGCGGTCACCTTGGCCACCGGCGGAAACGGGTTCCAAATAGCCTACTTTTTGCACACCGCCCGCACAGCGCGGGCACAGCGCACGGTGCGCCCCGAGAGTCACCCGCACATCTATCTATCCTCCATTTGTGGTGGTGCTCGACAACTTGTCACCGTGTCACAACCACCAACCCTTGCACCACCCATCTCTGTGCGGTGGAGTCCTGGAAGGAGGTTGCATTCCTTTTTGTTCTTGGCGGTCTGGTAGAGTGAGGCACGGGGAGGACCGTAGCACCAGCATCAGACATATGGTCCACGGTCATAAAAGCGCACCCCTCCACCTCCCCTCTATCTTCACAGAGAGGCAACTCACATTTCAGGCCTGCCTGCAGCAGCTCGAGCAAAGCACCAACTGCGAAAGAAGCCACCAGTGCATGAAACAAAAGGCCCTGCAGGAAAGCGTAGGGCGCACACAACGGTCATCCTTTGGTTGGCGTTCTAAAGTTGCCGGCCCGACGCCTGCTCCACTGCAAAATCATGCAAATTCGGGCACAGACATCCGCAAAGCGAAGGGCAGCGGCCCTGCAGTGTTCGCCAAAGGCGGCAGTCCCTACCCACTCTTCCATTGCTGATCCATCCCACCGCTTGCCCACTGCAAAAGGTTGTGTGCCAACTCACGCCTCGAAAGCACCAAAGCACAGGACTAGCGCAAGGCAACAAGGGACACAACAACTCCATGTTGTCCACAGGTGACCAATGGGGGTGGATAACTTAGTCATAAAACTTGAGGCGGACATCTGTTGTAGAACAGGCCTGTGTTAGGGTTGAGGTTAGCAACACGTGAATCAGACCATCATTAGAGTCACACACCTGACAAAATCAAGTGCAGGATTTCTTCACCTAGGGGGGAATCTTTGCACTGCGCGCGCACTACGCGCTACTTTTAGACTATGTTCCCCCCGAAGAGCCGCGAAGCACACCCCTTGGAAAAGCCCTTAGAATTAGGTGACCCAAACTGACCCAGCTCAAGAAAGTTGCAAACTACCTCCCCTTCACATAACACACATCATGCACAAGGTTTCTGGTTTCCCCAATGCTGTGGATATTCCTTGTTTTTGATAAAGAAAACCTTGATGATTTTCCCCAATGCAAAATGATAGTCACAAGGTAGATAAGCAGGGCAACCAAACACCGGATCAATTGAAATCAGGATGTTCTCCTTCCAAATCAAAGCATAAGTAGCAAAGAGGGGCTAGAGAGAGAATACACAACTTGTGTGCACAACATGACAAAGGGGGACAAAATCAGAAGTCAAAACCTCCGCTAGGGGTCACCATGATGCCCCTAGGGGCCCCTGGTATCTCAAAATATGGGTCTCTAGTACGGCCAGACGCCCAAATAGTTGCACTACGCGCGCACTGCGCTTAAGGCTCCCCCTAGGACCACCCCAGGAAAGGGATGGGCAAGTTTTCAATGTAGAGGAAGGGGTCCATAGAGTCCCCTGGGCAGAGCCCCCCCTCATCCCCCCAAAAGGGCTCAACTGAGACCAACCCCGGGGCGTGGAGGTCATCTGGATCCCAAACTTGTAAAGCATTGAAAATAGCATTTTAGGAATCAACGCAGCACGGGGTTCCAGAACAGCCATCATTTGCCTTGTCTTCAATGCAAAAAAAAAAAAGACCATTGAACCCCTGCACAAACAAATTTTTAGGGCCTTCAGCTGGTGGGCCCCTTCCCCAGACCCCCCCGCAGTTTTCGGGGGCTTTATTGATCCCCCCCCCCCCTCCAGGGGGTTAATAGAAGGGGGGGGGGGGGGCAGGGCGTTGCTTGAGCGGAGGGGGGGTTGGGTTGGGTTGGGTCTTGGGTTGCGCCAAAGGTGGTGACCAACGGCCAGTGTGCCCATACCTCACTGGCTCGACTGGGTACCCCCCTCTGCTTGTCTGGTCTCACAGCCGTCCAGACTGCTGACGAACCCCCTAACTCGTCAAGGCGCTGACAAGAGGGAGATACCGCCGTGCCTGTATGTGTAGGTGCGCGCGCTGCGGGGGGCGTGCCCAGTCTGCCCTCGGCCAGGTGCCCTGTGTTGGAGGGGGGGGGGGGGGACGTCGGGTCACACCATGGGTTGGTGCCTGGCCCAGCTGCTCCACGCACGGTTGGTCCTGGGGGTCCTGGGGGGGGCATTCAAGGCAAGGGCACACCTTTGTCGTTCTCCAGCGGGCCGTGGTTGGCGCGTGTGGGGGGTTTTGTGTGCCCGGTACTCCGGGCCCTAGCAGCGGCGCATGGGTGCCCTACCACGTGGCTGCTGAGGGAGTCTGTGGGTTGGGTGACCGGCAGCTTCCTCCAGCCCACGACTGAACCCCAGAGGGGTGCACGGGGCGTGTGGTCTGGGGTGCTCCTTGACTGACCCAGAGGGTCACAGGTAGCGGTGCACAGAGTGCCAGACCGGCTGGGAGCGTCCCAGTAGAAGGGAGGTCCTGGGGCGTGCTGAGCACTTCCCTGCCCCAGGAGCACTCAAGGGAGCGGAGCTCCCAGTGAGCCTGCTGCGCCCGGGTCACCTCTGACGAGGCGGGACCCCGAGGGTGACACCGCTCGCCACCCCTCCTGTGGAAAGGGGGGGGGGAGAGGGGGTCCAGGGGGGAGCCCCCCTGCCGGGCCCCAGTGCTCAGGGTGGGTTGGGTTGGAAAAATTGCCGCCTCTTTCTTTCGGCCTCTTGCTTCCATGTGCAGCTTTCCCCCCTGATTGGTGTGTGGGGATCCTCCACCGGCACCAACCATCTCTCTCACGGTCTCGGCCGCACTGGCCTGGGGTATTGCCTTTTGACTGGTCAGTGCCAATCTCTGAGGATAACGCAGAAATGGTTTTAAGAGCGAGCCACAACGAGAAACTGGGCTTTAGCTGACAACCAGGCCATGGGTTTGAGGTAGATGTATGCCCCTATCGCCCCCCCCCCCTTTTTTGCCAAGGACGACACGTTGGAATGTGCACAGGCGAGTTCCGAGGCACCGCATACGTGCTTCATATATATGGGATGCAGGTAATGGCCACAGTGGCTTCAGGGTTGCATTGCAACAGCAAACCACTGAGGGTCTCCATTGCACTGAAGAACATGAAGCCGTCGGGCACAACACGAGGTATTCCGCTGCCCACTGAACACACACTGTGCTTTCTGGCTTCTGCTGCACACACAATGGATGTGCTGCGACCAGGGCTCGGGGACCATTCCCCGCAATAAATTACCATTGTGCCCGACGGGAGGACACGCACTTATGGCGTGCAACGCCGGAAGCAGTCCATTCCACAATGCCCCCCCATCCATCCCCCGCCTGGTACGAGAGTACTTCCACTCTGTGGACTACGGGGCTCCGGTCACCCCTTGCGATCTCGTTCTCAATGGTTTTGTCATTGCGCTTTTCGGTCAGTGGACGCAGCGCTTCATCTGGGGCTTTGCTGTCTCGCCTTTTTGTGAGTGAATTCAAGCAGTCCTTCCAGGCTGCACTGCAACCCCCCCCCTCCCCAAATCGGCAAAGAAATCCCAACAAATCCGCAGACCGATTTTTCGGCAAAACAGGCTCCCAGTGCCCTGGATCTCAGTCCCAGGCCCCAAACACACCTTCCTTATCGAAAAATTTTTTTTCGTCTCTCAGTCTCTACATGGTCCCTGAGCAATTGCATGGCAGTGCACAGTGATGGTCCACTGGCACATGCCGCGCTCCGCATTTTTGCTGGTGTGGGTTCAATTCCCACTGTCTACAGACCGGAATTTTTTTATTTTTTTTTTCACTTGTCTTGCTGAGAAAATTGGTTTTCCATGCACAAACAAAGCCTGCTGGAAGAAGATAAATGCACACAGGCTTCCCATTTGCATCTCACTGTGTGCTGGGTGGGTGTGCAGCACTGATCTGCAATAGTCTCTCGGTCTGTACATGGTCCCTGAGAAGGAGTATAGTGGTACAAGGCAGTGGTCCAGTGGTTTGCACCCTGTGCTGCTGATCCACTGGCGTGGGTTCAAATGTTGGTCCGATTTTTTTAGCATTTTTTGTCACTTGTCTTGCTGAGAAAATTGGTTTTCCATGCACAAACAAAGCTTGCCAGGAGAAGATGAATGCACACAGGCTTCCCATTTGCATCTCACTGTGTGCTGGGTGGGTGTGCAGCTCTGATCTGCAACCAAAGCTGTCCTACAGTAGTCAATCCGATGGGAAAATTGTTGTTGCTTGTCCTGCAGAAAAGTTTGATCACTGGGGGACAATGAATCCCAGGGGACCAGAGATGCGTCTTTCTCTGGGCAGTAAAAACACTTCATGGTGCCAATCTGAAGAACCAATAAAGAAAGAAAGAGTATTATCCAGTGTCCCGAAGTAAATGATGCACATCTTAGGTTGACACCTCCAAATCAGGTGTCCTACAATCCCAGAAGCCCCAACAAGTCGGCAGAACAAATGGGCAAAATCACAGAAACCCAAAGAATCGGCAAAACAAATCGGCGAAATTCAGAAACCCAACAAATCGGCGAGGTCGGCTGAATTCGGCCGCCGATTTGGGGGGGGGGGGTTGCCACTAGCTCCGTCACCAGCGGGTTGCTGCCCCGACCCCAGTCCCCGAAACGTGCCCGGTGCCGGGGCAGTCAAACCCAGCACCACCTCCCCACGCTGTGGGGCGGGCTGAACATGGGCTCCCAAATTTCCGTATCTCTTGAGGTAGCGGTACTTCGTTGTGGTCCATTGCGTTGCAAAAGCCACCAAGCCACCTCCCCATTGACTCCGTGGAAGACTGAACGCACTGCGGATCCATTGGTGCGCCGATGGGTGCTGCGGCTCCAGACTCCCCTGCGGCCGTGTAGCCGCTCCTTTTTGCTTGCCCTTGATGGTCTGTAACCGTTGGTACGCTGGCCCCACGGAGGAGGGGTCCCACTGCTGACCCATGTCAAACACATGCCAAGTCGGGCACAAGTCGTCCGCGAAATCGAAGGGACGGTCCTGAAGTATGCGCCAAAGGCGATGGTCCCTCCCCAACACTGCGTTGGGGGCCCATCCCGCCGCGTGCCCACTGCCACAGGCCGTGTGCGAGTGCAGGCGCTCTCGGCAAGGCCTCGGTGGTGTTGCACTACTCGTGGCGGTCCCACTGCCGCAGCCCCAACGCTGCCTCACTGGGAAAGGGGGATGGCAGTGACGGTGGCATCTCCATTCTATGACGCGTCGACGCGGGACCCCTGTCCACGTCGCGATCTGCGCCCTGCTTCCCCCTCGTGGGGAAGCCGCCATCGCCCGACCCCGAGCACGGTCGTCCTACAAACAGCGGGCCAGTCGGTCTAGTGGCAACTTGACTGCTGGGAGGGACAGTTCCGGTCTGGTGCGGCACATTGACTGCAAAGCCGACGCGTTCATCGGCAGAAACGGGCGATCCAAGGCAATAACCAGCAGCACGGCAATCGCCGACCGCGAGAGATAAGGACGCTTGTTGTGTCTGGCTGCTGGGGTACTCTACGAAGCCTGTGGAAGGCGAGGGGAAGGCCCAGGCGTCATCAACTTGGGGCTGGTGCAGTCCATCTGGAAACACAACCGAGGGCCTAGACGCGGTGATGAGCACAATCGTCAGGGCGATTTCGGGAGGACAGAGGGGTGGAAGGGGTGCCGGGCGTGCCTCCGTGGCTGGCCTCTGCGCTCTCGTGGGGGTCGCCACACGTCCGTGAGCAGGACGTGTTGGTCGTCTGCTGTAGTTCGTTTACAAAACCGTTTGAAGGGTCTCCATGACGCAGAAGAATATGCAGCCGCCCGGTACAAAATACGAGAAGCGCTCCACTGCGCCGCTGAAGAATGCACGCAGACCGCCTTCGCGATACAACTTGCGGGTCATCGAGCAGATCTGCCACAGGCGAGAAATGCGCGTTGACTGGCACAATGCCGGACATGCAGGCGCACCACGGCATGCAGGCGCACACACCCTCCCTTACATGTCCAGACACCGACACGCGCACGCGACAGTGCCACGCAGGCCCCTTCACGGGCCAACACGGGACAGGAATTAGCCAACCACAGGCAGCAGTTGGCGATTCTCGGACAGCGGCGAGCAGTCTGGTTGGCAGATTACCGCTGCGTTGTGGTTGGGAAGGGGGCTGGAAAACAAAGGAAGCCACAGTTTATTGGCAGTTGGTGCTGAGCGATGCGCTACTCGCTGTGCATCTGACAGAAGCTGATGGGCAGACATTCTGGTGCCAAAGACGCCTCGTGTCAGGCCGTGTGGGTCCGGCACCTCCTGAGGAGGACCGGTACATGTCCCCGCATAAGCATGACGCCAAATGGGTCTCGGTCGGACACGAGGTTTCCAGATGTTCGGTCCACAAAAGGCAAGGCCCCCAATAACTACTTGACATTCAATTGGAGTGGCGAGCTCCTGGGCTAACACATAATCTGCTGTTGTTGCACTGCGCCTGCGGGGTCTTTGTGGGGTTCTGTCCCTGTGGCGCCGCTGCCCGTCGGACCAACTGAATGGCCCCGTCGAGCTGCGGGTGGTGGTGGGGAACTTAGACAAGCAACTCATCTGCACTCCACAGCCTCACAGCCTGATTGGGGCCCGGGGTGTCCCATGAAGGCTGGATGCTAACCGTGGTTACCACTAGTGTCCAGTACCATGTCTTTTGGATGACCTGCTTGTTGGTTGAGGTCAGTTCTGGGGGAGTGGGGGGGTGGGGATGGATGGATGGATGGATGGATAGCCCAAGCGTTCAGGGAGCCACTCCCTGGGACACAGGCATTAAAGCTCTGACCGCTTACAGTCCCTGCCAGCAAGCACTTACTGAAATGAGACCCGACACCCTGGGCATCTACAGTGACCAGGACCCCTCCTGGGCACCTCGTCGTGGGCAACGTAAACGTGGGGGAACTGAGAAGGGGCAGGGGGGGGCGGTGATGTGGGTGGGTGTTGTCCACCGTGAGGAGTGGCATCCCACTGCTCAAGATTGCAGCATACTGCCCCTTTGGCGTCTACCGCCCTGTCAGCACTGGCAGGCGCATTCATTCCCAGCCAGTGAAATTCGAAGGGTGCTCCAGGGAGCTCCAACCCGGGATTGGGGCCGGTGTTAAACCATTAGATTGCAGATTTGCCGCTTGGTACTTCCGGCTTCACAAACTTCGTTGTGCTTGGTAGAGTCAGGCTTCCAGGCGGCGGGGGGGGGGGGGGGGTAGGCATGCTGGTGGGGCGGGGGTGGCAGCTTGGTGCGTGAGAGTGGTTTTCTTTTGGGGGGGGGGGCTGTGGGTCACCAGGTTGGATGTCCCAGAATCAGGTTATACAGTTTTTGGTTCATGTGTTAGGGTTGTTGGGTGCAGCAGGGGTTTGTAGGAGTAGCAAGCAAATTCTGGGTCATCTGCGAAGTGTTTTGGTTTTTCACCAAATCTTGGTGGAAGACCCCAGGGCCCACCTTAAACCAAAATTAGAACCTTGTGTGGCAATGTTGGCTGTGGATGTAGAGGGGCGTCAACCATTACAGCACGAAATTGATAGAACCCACAGGTCTGAGGAATTGGGATTGTTCACTCCCCAATTCCAAGTCATAGGCCACACGACGCCACCCTCAGAAACATATACCGGGGCCCCCGGTAGGCAGCTCCAAGATAAAAATATCTCAGGTCATTGTACACACAGTCCTTGTTGATCTTCTGGCGGGCGCCTTCGAGTCAGGGTGATTGGGTGGAGGAGCATCCTTCAGCCGAAGGGAGGCTGGTGTGCCTCTGGCCGGTGTTCCGTGGAGCTTCCCGCCTGAGGCTCGTGGCCGTGCTGCTGGTGTGCTTGGCTACTGTATCATCTTATTCCCTGGGTTGGAGGACTCTGGACTGGAGGAGGAACGAAAACAATGCGGTTCTGGCCGAGGCAGGCAACCTTCGCCACGGCTCTCACCGAAACGTGCAACCGCGCCACAGCCCTCGAGGGACGAGGTCATTTGAGAGGGAATTTGGACTGAGTACACCCCAGCAAATCCCTCCTCCACCGTTGCGGTTCACGATGGCTTGCCTCCCAGTGGTCCCCATGCAATCCGCCAATTGTGTGTCGTCACATTCATCGCGGTACTCCATCCATGGGCACTTGTCATGTGCGCGGGGTCGGGGTCTGGGACCCAGAAATTTGTGTACCGGGGGGGGGGAGGGGGATTTGGTACGGACACAATTTGGTATGGCAAAATTCGGTGTGGTGAAAATTTGGTACAAATCTTAAAGACCATGGAAAAATGTGGTACAAATGTTCCAGACAGTGGACATCCCGGGAACTGGACCAGAGACTTCCAATTTGGAAATGTAGTACTTCTACAACTCAGCTATCTGCTTTCTCTGCTATTCACCTGTGAAACAGGGTTCAAAATTAAAACATGATGTCCCCAAGAACTTTTTTTCTATTCTAATGGTTGTTCTAATGGTTCTGCACCCTGCATCCCCTGGCTTCGGTCCTTAAATACCATGGCAAAATCTGGTACAATTTTGTTGAGCCACATTTCGCCATACCCAATTTCGCCTGTGCCAATCTCCCCCCCTCCGGTACGAAAAACGGCCCAACTAGGTCTAGAGTAAAATTCATTTTTTCCCACTGTAAAACTTTTGGTGGTGGGGGGGGGGGGGGGGGGCAACGCCCATGCCAAAAATAGTTGGATTCAGACCTGCTTGCCCCCCTTTGCCGTGGGCCGTGGCATTCGGTCCTGCCAACCCTCGTCCCCTGCCCCTTGCCCTTGGCTTGGTCCTGCCCTTTTTGTCCTCGTGACCCATGAACCTGTGAGATTTGGGCTGTCAGCGACAACGGGAAGGGCCACATACCCTGCCCCATATAGAAGCCTGCTGCGGCACCATGCGGATGAGGCCATCGGCACCAATCAAGGTTTCAGGGGGTGAACCCCCTGCTTCCTTGCCAGGGGTTGTCATCACCCGCGTCGCAAGGACATCGAACGGGGTCGTGACGATCGCAGAAATGCCACTCGCTATGGCGCCTCGTAGCATCCTCTGTGGGCAGGAGGCGGCAGTTGTGGAAGAGCCCCAACATGCGGCATATGGCGGAGCAAACGAGCAGAGAAAGAGCGAAGCAGAGTTCACTGGAAACGCACAGGGGGCTTTCGGCACTTTTCAGTCGAGATCTTGATTCGTAGACACGCATGGGGAAGTCGTGGATAAACGGACCGTGTCTTTCGTGCCTCGGCTCAGGGGCACATTATCTATTGGGCGAGGGCACAGGGGATTGGGGGCTCTGTTCTGGCGCTTCGGAGGTCAGAGGACTCATAGCCAGGGCCACAGCACTGCTGTCCCGCTCTGGAAATTGGCTGACCTACGCACCTTCAGCACGATCCCCCCACTGCACACGGACGGTGCATAGGGCACGGGGGGGGGCGACCCCTCGGTTCTGGACGCCAACTACCCCCCCAACTAATTGTTGGCCGGAGGCCCCTTGGGGGGGGGGGGGGGGGGGGATTGGAGGGGGGGGTTCAGGGAGGGCGAAGGGGGGGGTATAGGAGGGGCTGGGGGGCCTCCGGGAGGGTCGGTTGGGGGGGGGGGGTCCAAGTGGGGCAATTCGGGGTGGTGGTGGGGGGGGGGGTCCAGGTGGGGCGATTTGGGGTGTTCGGGGGGGGGAGGGGGGGCACAGGCTCCCCTTACCTCCCCTTGCCCTCCCTCTAACCATACCATCACCATAAACCTAACCCTAACCTTTGCAGCCAGCTAGTTTGGCCATGCCAGCCATGTTGATTGGGCTGAACAAGATCCCCCAAAATTTCGTTCATGGCTGCTTTTGCCACATCATTGCTCCATTTTGGACCCCAACACTCACTTTGACCCTAGCCTACGGTGAGAGCCAGGGCTAGGGTTAGGGCTAGGGTCACCGAGCTGGTGGAACCAGTCTTGGTTTCCTAACCCTTTTTAGTGTCTAGGGTGGACCTACCAGGTTTAGCAGCAGCAGCAGCAGCAGCAGCAGCAAGCAGCAAGCAGCAGCACGCGCGAAATGGGTAAAAATCAGAACTCCGTCGTGGTGCTTTGGATTTGGTTGAAATTTTGGTGGATGATACCTATGGGTGTGAAGTACAATCACACAAAGTTTGAGCCAGAAACTCAACGGTGGCGGCCGGGAACGGGATTCGCAAGTGGCGGACCTCAGTTTCAAAAACTGCAGTTTAGGGCAAAAAACAGCCATTTTTGGGCCAAAAAAGCCCTGCAACACATTCAAAACGGCCAAACAAAGGGAAACGGTGGGTACACTCCACGTGCGGCTTGACTTCCCCGTGTCAACAAGCTCTTTGCGGCCCACTAACTCCATGATATGTCCCGGAAACGGCCCAAAAAGGCCCCTAGAAGCTCCAAATGCCGACACCCACAAACCAAGAATAGGCCATATCTTTGGCTACATGGCTCAAAATGCGATTTTGAGGGCACCTACTCCACCCGCAACCCCCCACTTTTTGTGGTTTCCACCCCTCAGAATTGCACAAACGGACGACTAGACCCCAATACCTAGGCCCACTAGGCTGCGGCAAGCTGCAAGCTCAAGCCCAAACAGGTGGGTGCCCAAATGGGTCAACAGGGTCCAATAGGGGCAAAAAGATGACTTTGCTCAAAAATGATCCTAGACCATGTGCGACGCTAAAACAATTGTTTTTGGACCGTTTTGAGCTTGTGGTGGCCCATTTTGGTCCTCCGAAAATCCTAAAATGCCTTGAAAATGGGCTGTTTTGGGACCAAAAATGGGTCAAAAATGGGTCAACAACGCATTTTTCCAAACCTCATCCTAGACCATTTGGGGTGCACAAGCGGGTGAAATGAGCCCATTTTGAGCCCATTTTGGGGCATTTTGGCCCCTCAGAAGTCCAAAAAGCCTTGAAAGTGGGCCTCGTGGTGATGGGGTTCACTTGCAAGCTGATTTCACTTTGTCAAGAGCCATCAATGTGTGAATCATTCTTGATGTCCCTCACCAGTCATAGCTCATGTTCCCTCCCCCACCAGCTCGGTCCCAATATTCAGTCTTGATTAGGGTTAGGGTTAGGTGTAGGGATAGGAGTAGGCTGAGGGTTGGGGGTGGGTGTTAGAGTCAAGGTTGGGTTTATATATATAGTGTTGGGGTGCAAATTGGACAAAATTTTCCTTAGGGCACCTTTCAGCCTTTGGTGTTCATGGAGCATTGGGCGCCTTAGGCGCCCATGGCCACCTGAGGGCAACTAACTGTTGGCCGAAGGCCCCTAGGGGGGGGGGAGGGGGGGGGGGGACAGGGGTAGTTGGCGTCCTAGGACCCGCGGAGTCGCCCCCCCCCGTGGCATAGGGCTGTTTAAGTGCTGGTGGTCGCATCCCGTGGCACCTGGACAGCCTGGAGAGTCCCAAGCATGCTCAGTACTTTTCTGCTACAGTCAACCCCAAGCACCATGGCTCCCGCAGACAGATGGGTTGGTGAGGGCGAGCACATATGCGGGGGGCCAGGGGTTGCCTCTGGTGCCCACCCTGCCCATCGCCTCGTCTCTGCCCTCTGCTGTACGTTCACCTCAAGTCAGGCACCCACACAACGGAGCAGTACCCTCATAACACACAACCTTTTGCGTCCAGGGGTCCTGCCCCATGGCGTGGCCATAGAGGCAAGCAAGCACACCACACGCACACTGTGTGCCGGTCCTTCAGTGCTATTTTTTGGCAGATTTCCAGGTGGCAGGGATGCATGCGCCCAGCATACAACAACGGAGGCCATGTCATGGTGGTTGTAGCCGCCCAAACCCCCCGCCAGGGGGCTGTTGAGTGCAGAGAGACCTGTTCAGCACGGCCCGTCACACCGAAGAGGGTGCCCCACAAGGTGCCCAAGCATGTTCCGCGGTTCGGATCACCATCTCATGGGGTGCTCATTCCCGTAAAGCAGTGGTTTTGCTTCGCTTCCGTCTCCAGATGTGCCTCCCCTTGCTGAAGGAGGTGGGTGATTGCAAATTCTTGATCCCGCTGCCCCCACACAAGTTGTACGGCTTGTGGGAGAGTCGTGTTCCATGTCCCCATGGCCTGATCCGTATCCCTAGGGGCTCATCCCTGCTCGCAAGGCCTGATCTATGTTCCTAACACCCAATCTGAGTTTTTTGGTCTGCCCTGTGTCGCTTTTGCCCAATGGGTGCCCTTCGGCTTCATCTGTGTCCCTATGGCCTGATCCGTGTCCCTAACGACTGATCCATGTCCCTATGAGGGAGATAAACGCACCGCGCGCACCGCGTGGTGCACCGCGCGCGCACCGCGCTTAGATTTCTACCAACCCTTTCCTGCATTTTTCACATTTTTTCAGGGTGGCAAGGACGCGGTGGCCTAAGGGGTAAGCACACAACAACGGAGGCCTCCACTCCATCCTCCTCACCAATGGTGGTTGTGGCCGCCCACACCCCTTGCCAGGGGAGGGCCGTAGGAAGAGGAAGAAGAGGATGTAGAACTCTCCGGTACGGCCGCTCGACCGAAGAGCCTAGTGCCCCACAGGGTGCCCAAGCCTGTGGGGCCGTTTCGAACGTTTCGCGTTTCGCTGTGCTCAATGCACTCGTTTCGCGTTTCGGAGTGTTACTTCTTGGGGTGCCCAAGCCCAGGAAGTAACCGTATCGGTGCGTTTCGCGTTTCAATGATCACGGTGTCACCTATCAGGAAGCCTCCTCTTCCTCCTCATCAGCAGACGTTCCCGCCGGGCTTTTTGATTCACGCGGGCTGCCATGACAAAAACCAAATGAGAAAAACACTTTCAGGTCAGCACAACGGGAAGAACAAGAGGAGGAACCAGATGGAAAATAAATCTTTCAGATCTGCACAAGGGGAAGAACAAGGTGACTAACAGTGGACGCACAGACTCGCTACGAAAAACGCGCGTACTTCAGCGGAAAACGTTTTGTGCCTCTGATTTTTCATTTGTTCTCTATAGAGGGAGGGGCGAGGCACCCGTGGCAATTGTCCGCCATCGCGACAGCCATCGCAACCTGGCTTGGCGCCCTATCCCGCAGCCACGGCACACGGGCTCACCACAAGGGAGGGGCAAATAGTGGTGAGGTGCAGAAAACAGCACAAGGGGAAAGAAAAGGTTGTACGCGCACGTGGAAAACCAATGCACCGCGCGCGCACCGCGTGGTGCACCGCGCGCACCGCGCTTTTATCTCCCTCTATGGCTTGATCCATGGCCCCATGGCCTGATCCGTATCCCAAAGGGCTCGTCCCTGCTTGGTATTTACAGCACGCAGTGACTCAACCAAAAAAAGAGTGCTTCCATAAAATACCCCCAGATACCATGCGCACCGCGCACACACTGCACATGGCACTGCACGTGTTTCCCTCATATGTATGGCCATGCTTGTGGCGCCAAAAGCAGCGCGGGCCTGAGCCCAGGGGAATATTAACACAGCTGGGGAGGCGTTCTGGGTGCCTTGCACCGTCTGTTGCTGTTTGCCCCCTGCACAGAAAAACAGTATTCTTGCTTCTGATGCCCACCGCTCACCCTCTGTGCTTGCCCCGGTCCCTGTTCCCACAGCACCCTACAGGGGTGTGTGCTGCATGAATGCGCATGCACATGGTCTGGCCTCCGCCACAATGGCCTGCACAGACTCTGCATTCTTCCATCCACAAACTGGGTCTGCCAGATGAAAGCACGTGGTGTGCATGTGACTACCCTGCGGAGAGCCCGCGCAGAGTACGATGCAGCGCCAGCAGAGACGCCAGTGTCCTGCCCCAAAGCAGTTCTGGAAGCGCCCTGTGGTATAAACGTTACATTTACCAATGGGCCCCTCGGAGCTTATGGCCTTATCCATAAGCAGCATGGAGCCCCACAGCTCTGCTGACTGCTGCGACTTTACCCACAGAGGGCACCGCCTGATATGAGACTCCCTGATGCCCCACAACCCCATCCCTGCAATAGTGTGCCGGCATCGCATGCCCATAAGGACTGAGGTAAGACACCTGGATAAATATTGGGACCACAATTCCCAAAAGTGTGCCCGGGATGACGATGTACTTGAACAATGCAACCTCGAGAGCGTAGCATGGCACGTCCCTCAATAGGACTGTAGCCCAAGTCAGACCCAAATACCCATCGTTCCCTGCATACAACAGAGCCCGGCAGTGGGCGCAGGGAGTTGCATATATGGCCAGTGCTACGTGACCAGACGTGACCAGTGCTACAAATAAGTCAAGCTGCTCACATGAAATATAACGTCAGACACATCCTCGATCTTCTGTAGCCCTAGTATCCCAAACCCCGAAACCAACCTCACCACAAACCAGCGCCTAAACTTCACCCCTACGACAGCAGAGCCCCCGCCCATCCCTTGGCATCTATTCTGTCTTGCACTTCATTCTGTGATCTCTCACACGACAGTTCCGCCGCTGCTTCGAATCTCATTGGTGAATGTCAACAGGCCCCTTACATGTGTTCCAGCAATACAGAGGCCCTGCATGGCCCAGAGCAGGGAACCGGCGGGGGGGGGGGGGGGGGGCTGATCGCTGGTTCCAAATTGCATGTGTCTTGCAAGGAAATGGGGTTTCGGGTCGAACAGTGGCGGCAACTTGGAACATGTCGCGTGCTGTGCACACTCCTCGCTGGCCAGAGGGCAGCCATGGCAACCGAAAATGGGAAAAGTGCCATGTCTAGAATTCTGACATATCAGGGAGAAGGAAGCTGATTCATAATGCTCTGAAATGTTCATCTCACACCGATTTCAGAAAGATATGACCCCCCTCCCCCCCCCCCCGACAGGAGCTTCCTCCCGGATCTGCATCCCTCCTGCACCTGCAGATGCACACCCCAGCGCGCACAAGTCAGTGCTGAAGTCGGCAAACCCAGCATGGACTCGGAGTGTGCATCTGGATGCACCTGGTCAACGGCACGGGCAGCAGCCCGTCTCCAGCAGCCAACCCTGGAGTAGTCAAACAGGACAAGTCATCCAGGGGCTCTGTTGACACAACCAAAACACGTTCGAACCCAAGTGGGTCTAATACCGAGGCCTTCTGCCACCCCCACCCCCCCCCCCCAAACTCCTTTGGACGATATTTTTGCTCCCTATTCCCAAAAGGTGGAAAACCCGGTTTGTGGACAGCTTACCCTCCCACACACATCTACAAAAACACCGATGTACACTGGGTACAAACGGGTGGGGCTCCCCATAGCACAATTCTCTCAGCACTGCGTGGTAGGGGGGTCAGCGGGTTTGGGGGGGGTTCGGTCTCCACAAGCCAATCTGCAACAACCGGTTGACGCTCTAAGTGGCGCTCCAAGAGGCTCATCACGAAGGAGGCTGCAGGCGGCGGTGTGCTCTCAGAGCAAATGGCAATCCCGAGGACATGCACACCTCCTCCCAATGTATTCCACACTGCCTGCCGCGGAGAAACGCCAACCTGCACCTGTTTGGCAACAGCCTCGAAAGGGACGTGGAAACCCGATCCGGCCAAAGTGCCAAGGCCACCTGATCAAACGGAGGGACAAGCTGTCTTCCAGACTGCCCGGCTCACTGCCAAAGGTCTCTGTTCCCATCCACGCACACCAAGCCCGGCCAAGCGCCCTTATTTCTTCCACCAAGCCCTGCCAAGCGGTCACAATACGGGCACAAACACAAGCGACCATTTGGAGTCCCGAAGACAAATCAGTTGCTTCCCACAGACAGAGAAACATAGAATATTACACCACATGAGGCACTCACCAATCCTGCTCCCCTGCAACATGGCCCTGCTCCCGTCAATCAAAAACCCTCCAGTGCATCCATCAGGCAACCCTCCAACCCACATGCACATGTATGGGATCTCTTTGTGCACAATGATAAAACAACGCACCGACTAGTTTTGGAGTGGGTGGATACGTGGGGGGGGGGGCTTCTTGTCTGGTGATGTACCATGGTGTGGGACGCACCGTCGCTCATGGTGAATTGTGTGTGTTGGACTGACTGCAGTTCAGGATCCGCTCTGCATTGCGAAATTGGGTGGACATCCTCAGCACTTGCAGGCAGCTGCTGTCGTGAGCACTTGAGCAAATACGGCCAGGTGCAGGGCACAGGGATGGAAGGTTCGCAATCAAGAAGGAGCTGCTCACAGCAGTAGGAGATGAGAAGCCGGCTGTAGAAGCCTCCTGGGGAAAGCGACTGCGCAACAAGGAAACACACCTCCCAGAACGTCAACTAAGAAAACCAGTCCGGCGGACAGCGTGAAATACAGTGCACAGGTCTCTCTGAACCAAACGAAGACGGCGGCGTAAACGCCCGCGGGAAGGGAATCCTTGAAAATGCCGAACAAAAACCCTTTGTAAAGGCCAATGAATCCTGAAAACGACATGAAGGTGTCCACATGACTAGGTCTGCTGGCAGCAAAGAGTCGATGCATACAGTGGCACCCTACATCCACCAGTGGCTCAGCTCCAAACAAATGAAAAAAATACAATTCCACTATGAACCACTGCATGCACAAATGAACACTTCTGACTTCAAGATATTGCATGAGGGGAAGTACCCTGCCCCCCCCCTTGCAAACTCCCGGGTTAGCGTGCGACGGTCTCCCGGGTGGGGGGGGAGACGGTCGCCAAGTGACGGTCTCCTAGGGGGGGGGGGGGGATTGCAAGGGTATTTCAAGGCAAACTGTGGTACCCTCCACCGATGCAAGCACATGTGCACCAAGTGTGCGTGAGTGGTACCGTACATGGTCACCGGGAGAAAACATCTTGGGTCTGAAGTAGCAACACAACACACCCATACAATGCCTTTGGAGAGAGAATATCACAGAACACACACAGGTGCTTGATTTGTAGTAAGGGGAAAGCAATGCAAGGCCATGCGTAAAGCAGATGGGCAACACAAACCAGCACAATACATGTTAACTAGAAAAACATGGAGGTGACGGTCTCCCGGGTGGGGGGGGGGATTGCAAGGGGGGGGAGTTTGCAAGGGGGGGGGAGGGTACGGCTGGTACCGAGGCAGAAACCGTCTCGGCCTTACAACAATTGCGAAATTGTAATGATAATAATGACAATAATGATGGAGCGTGAATCTCTGTTAACCCTATGCCAGAATCCAGCACCGTTGGCCTCCTGCAAGAGCAAAAGAACCGCACCCTTGCTGGCGATCTTACCCCCCGCCCCCCTTGCAAACTCCCGGGTTAGCGCGCGACAGTCTCCCGGGTTGGGGGGGGGAGACGGTCGCCAAGTGACGGTCTCCCGGGGGGGGGGGGGGATTGCAAGGGTATTTCAAGGCAAACTATGGTACCCTCCACTAATGCAAGCAAAGAGAACACGTGTGAAGCGACTTTCGCGTTGATGCCAATGTGCTTTATGCAACACAAATGTTATTGAGGATCCAAAGGAACTGTAAAGAACTTCTGGGTACGAGAATAACACACTTTGAACTGTTGCACATGCTCAGTTTGCATCACAGGCACGTGGTGTGTTGCAAAGCAGGTGTAAAGCAGATGCACAACACAAACCAGCACAATACGTGTTAACTAGAAAAACTGGAAGTGAGGGTCTCCCGGGTGGGGAGGGGAGATTGCAAGGGGGGTGAGTTTGCAAGGGGGGGGGGGGGGTAGGTGCATCAGTTTGTGTCAGCGCTGTACGAGACTCTAGCACTGTTCGCTTCCTGCAAGAGCAAAAGAGCCGCGCCCTTGCTGGTGATCTCAGTGCAGTACAAGCTATCTCGCCCTGCAAAATCCACCCCGGAGAATACATACTGCCTGGGGACCAAAGAACAAAGGGTGATCTGTGCGTGCTTTACTCGGATCCAATTAACAATGTCATAGATTGCAACAACCGGTACATCGGTCCACAACAAACATATGGAGATGACCACATGAACACAGGCATAGCGCACTGACACCCATCTTGGACCCAAAACCATGTTTCATCAACAACCCAAGAGGAGGGTCTTAGTTCTGACAACCCAATCACCACACTCCACTCGGGCTGGTAGCAGCTCAGGCGGGATGGCCATCATAGGCGTGCAGCCCCATGATAACCATGTTCCCAACCATGTTTCTCCCTCTACCAGCATGACACTGGTGGTCACTGCAAGGATGATCTCATCATTGCTGCAGAGCTCTGATATTTGGGAGAGTGCTCAGCAATACATGGGTTGAAAAATAGTACTGTGAGTGCGAAGCATCCAACACAGCAGCAATCCAACATTGGCTTCCATAACACATTTAACCCATCTTCTCAGATGACAGCTTCATCAAAAAAGTCAGCAAGGACTAAGCAAAGATTCTTTCATCATAAAACCACACATACGCACATACAGCCAGGTAACCACGTGTGACAGCAAATGCAAACATTCACGTGGCTGCATACAGAATCACAGCCCACAACCACATGCTGCAGCTGTGGCTACGGCTGATGGGGGTGCCTTTGCTACACAAGCAGCACCTGAAGCATGAGTGCAAGTGCGAGTGCCAGTGAACGTGATCATCTGGGTGTTGTTCCTTGTTCTTGGTGTGAACTGGTGTTGGTACTGCTGGCGCTGGCTTGGTGTTGGTTTCAGGATTGCTGGAAACAATGGTCCTGCTATTCCATGCATTTGTACCTTGCAACATGTGTTTCCTACATGGAACATCTTGGGTGTATCAGTTTCTGTCAACCCTATGCCAGAATCCAGCACCGTTGGCCTCCTGCAAGAGCAAAAGAGCCGCGCCCTTGCTGGTGATCTTAGGTCCATCAGTTTGTGTTAGCGCTGTACGAGACTCTAGCACTGTTTGCTTCCTGCAAGAGCAAAAGAGCCGCGCCCTTGCTGGTGATCTCAGTGCAGTACAAGCTATCTCGCCCTGCAAAATCCACCCCGGAGAATACATACTGCCTGGGGACCAAAGAACAAAGGGTGATCTGTGCGTGCTTTACTCGGATCCAATTAACAATGTCATAGATTGCAACAACCGGTACATCGGTCCACAACAAACATATGGAGATGACCACATGAACACAGGCATAGCGCACTGATACCCATCTTGGAACCAAAACCATGTTTCATCAACAACTCAAGAGGAGGGTCTTAGATCTGACAACCCAATCACCACACTCCACTCGGGCTGGTAGCAGCTCAGGCGGGATGGCCATCATAGGCGTGCAGCCCCATGATAACCATGTTCCCAATCATGTTTCTCCCTCTACCAGCATGACACTGGTGGTCACTGCAAGGATGACCTCATCATTGCTGCAGAGCTCTGATATTTGGGAGAGTGCTCAGCAATGCATGGGTTGAAAAATAGTACTGTGAGTGCGAAGCATCCAACACAGCAGCAATCCAACATTGGCTTCCATAACCTATTAGAAGATGCCCCCTTCAACGCATCTTCTCAGATGACAGCTTCATCAAAAAGTCAGCAAGGACTAAGCAAAGATTCTTTCATCATAAAACCACACATACGCACATACAGTCAGGTAACCACGTGTGACAGCAAACACAAACATTCACGTGGCTTCATACAGAATCACAGCCCACAACCACATGCTGCAGCTGTGGCTACGGCTGATGGGGGTGCCTTTGCTACACAAGCAGCACCTGAAGCATGAGTGCAAGTGCGAGTGCCAGTGAACGTGATCATCTGGGTGTTGTTACTTGTTCTTGGTGTGAACTGGTGTTGGTACTGCTAGCGCTGGCTTGGTGTTGGTTTCAGGATTGCTGGAAACAATGGTCCTGCTATTCCATGCATTTGTACCTTGCACCATGTGTTTCCTACATGGAACATCTTGGGTGTATCAGTTTCTGTCAACCCTATGCCAGAATCCAGCACCGTTGGCCTCCTGCAAGAGCAAAAGAGCCGCGCCCTTGCTGGTGATCTCAGTGCAGTACAAGCTATCTCGCCCTGCAAAATCCACCCCAGAGAATACATACTGCCTGGGGACCAAAGAACAAAGGGTGATCTGTGCGTGCTTTACTCGGATCCAATTAACAATGTCGTAGATTGCAACAACCGGTACATCAGTCCACAACAAACATATGGAGATGACCACATGAACACAGGCATAGCGCACTGATACCCATCTTGGAACCAAAACCATGTTTCATCAACAACCCAAGAGGAGGGTCTTAGTTCTGACAACCCAATCACCACACTCCACTCGGGCTGGTAGCAGCTCAGGCGGGATGGCCATCATAGGCGTGCAGCCCCATGATAACCATGTTCCCAATCATGTTTCTCCCTCTACCAGCATGACACTGGTGGTCACTGCAAGGATGACCTCATCATTGCTGCAGAGCTCGGATATTTGGGAGAGTGCTCAGCAATACATGGGTTGAAAAATAGTACTGTGAGTGCGAAGCATCCAACACAGCAGCAATCCAACATTGGCTTCCATAACCTATTAGAAGATGCCCCCTTCAACCCATCTTCTCAGATGACAGCTTCATCAAAAAGTCAGCAAGGACTAAGCAAAGATTCTTTCATCATAAAACCACACATACGCACATACAGCCAGGTAACCACGTGTGACAGCAAACACAAACATTCACGTGGCTTCATACAGAATCACAGCCCACAACCACATGCTGCAGCTGTGGCTACGGCTGATGGGGGTGCCTTTGCTACACAAGCAGCACCTGAAGCATGAGTGCAAGTGCGAGTGCCAGTGAACGTGATCATCTGGGTGTTGTTACTTGTTCTTGGTGTGAACTGGTGTTGGTACTGCTGGCGCTGGCTTGGTGTTGGTTTCAGGATTGCTGGAAACAATGGTCCTGCTATTCCATGCATTTGTACCTTGCACCATGTGTTTCCTACATGGAACATCTTGGGTGTATCAGTTTCTGTCAACCCTATGCCAGAATCCAGCACCGTTGGCCTCCTGCAAGAGCAAAAGAACCGCGCCCTTGCTGGTGATCTTAGGTGCATCAGTTTGTGTTAGCGCTGTACGAGACTCTAGCACTGTTTGCTTCCTGCAAGAGCAAAAGAGCCGCGCCCTTGCTGGTGATCTCAGTGCAGTACAAGCTATCTCACCCTGCAAAATCCACCCCGGAGAATACATACTGCCTGGGGACCAAAGAACAAAGGGTGATCTGTGTGTGCTTTACTCGGATCCAATTAACAATGTCATAGATTGCAACAACCGGTACATCAGTCCACAACAAACATATGGAAATGACCACATGAACACAGGCATAGCGCACTGATACCCATCTTGGAACCAGAACCATGTTTCATCAACAACCCAATAGGAGGGTCTTAGTTCTGACAACCCAATCACCACACTCCACTCGGGCTGGTAGCAGCTCAGGCGGGATGGCCATCATAGGCGTGCAGCCCCATGATAACCATGTTCCCAACCATGTTTCTCCCTCTACCAGCATGACACTGGTGGTCACTGCAAGGATGATCTCATCATTGCTGCAGAGCTCGGATATTTGGGAGAGTGCTCAGCAATACATGGGTTGAAAAATAGTACTGTGAGTGCGAAGCATCCAACACAGCAGCAATCCAACATTGGCTTCCATGACACATTTAACCCATCTTCTCAGATGACAGCTTCATCAAAAAGTCAGCAAGGACTAAGCAAAGATTCTTTCATCATAAAACCACACATACGCACATACAGCCAGGTAACCACGTGTGACAGCAAACACAAACATTCACGTGGCTTCATACAGAATCACAGCCCACAACCACATGCTGCAGCTGTGGCTACGGCTGATGGGGGTGCCTTTGCTACACAAGCAGCACCTGAAGCATGAGTGCAAGTGCGAGTGCCAGTGAACGTGATCATCTGGGTGTTGTTACTTGTTCTTGGTGTGAACTGGTGTTGGTACTGCTGGCGCTGGCTTGGTGTTGGTTTCAGGATTGCTGGAAACAATGGTCCTGCTATTCCATGCATTTGTACCTTGCACCATGTGTTTCCTACATGGAACATCTTGGGTGTATCAGTTTCTGTCAACCCTATGCCAGAATCCAGCACCGTTGGCCTCCTGCAAGAGCAAAAGAACCGCGCCCTTGCTGGTGATCTTAGGTGCATCAGTTTGTGTTAGCGCTGTACGAGACTCTAGCACTGTTTGCTTCCTGCAAGAGCAAAAGAGCCGCGCCCTTGCTGGTGATCTCAGTGCAGTACAAGCTATCTCGCCCTGCAAAATCCACCCCAGAGAATACATACTGCCTGGGGACCAAAGAACAAAGGGTGATCTGTGCGTGCTTTACTCGGATCCAATTAACAATGTCATAGATTGCAACAACCGGTACATCAGTCCACAACAAACATATGGAAATGACCACATGAACACAGGCATAGCGCACTGATACCCATCTTGGAACCAAAACCATGTTTCATCAACAACCCAAGAGGAGGGTCTTAGTTCTGACAACCCAATCACCACACTCCACTCGGGCTGGTAGCAGCTCAGGCGGGATGGCCATCATAGGCGTGCAGCCCCATGATAACCATGTTCCCAATCATGTTTCTCCCTCTACCAGCATGACACTGGTGGTCACTGCAAGGATGATCTCATCATTGCTGCAGAGCTCTGATATTTGGGAGAGTGCTCAGCAATACATGGGTTGAAAAATAGTACTGTGAGTGCGAAGCATCCAACACAGCAGCAATCCAACATTGGCTTCCATAACCTATTAGAAGATGCCCCCTTCAACGCATCTTCTCAGATGACAGCTTCATCAAAAAGTCAGCAAGAACTAAGCAAAGATTCTTTCATCATAAAACCACACATACGCACATACAGCCAGGTAACCACGTGTGACAGCAAATGCAAACATTCACGTGGCTTCATACAGAATCACAGCCCACAACCACATGCTGCAGCTGTGGCTACGGCTGATGGGGGTGCCTTTGCTACACAAGCAGCACCTGAAGCATGAGTGCAAGTGCGAGTGCCAGTGAACGTGATCATCTGGGGGTTGTTACTTGTTCTTGGTGTGAACTGGTGTTGGTACTGCTGGCGCTGGCTTGGTGTTGGTTTCAGGATTGCTGGAAACAATGGTCCTGCTATTCCATGCATTTGTACCTTGCACCATGTGTTTCCTACATGGAACATCTTGGGTGTATCAGTTTCTGTCAACCCTATGCCAGAATCCAGCACCGTTGGCCTCCTGCAAGAGCAAAAGAACCGCGCCATTGCTGGCGATCTTAGGTGCATCAGTTTGTCTCAGCGCTGTACGAGACTCTAGCACTGTTTGCTTCCTGCAAGAGCAAAAGAGCCGCGCCCTTGTTGGTGATCTCAGTGCAGTACAAGCTATCTCGCCCTGCAAAATCCACCCCGGAGAATACATACTGCCTGGGGACCAAAGAACAAAGGGTGATCTGTGTGTGCTTTACTCGGATCCAATTAACAATGTCATAGATTGCAACAACCGGTACATCAGTCCACAACAAACATATGGAGATGACCACATGAACACAGGCATAGCGCACTGATACCCATCTTGGAACCAAAACCATGTTTCATCAACAACCCAAGAGGAGGGTCTTAGTTCTGACAACCCAATCACCACACTCCACTCGGGCTGGTAGCAGCTCAGGCGGGATGGCCATCATAGGCGTGCAGCCCCATGATAACCATGTTCCCAATCATGTTTCTCCCTCTACCAGCATGACACTGGTGGTCACTGCAAGGATGATCGCATCATTGCTGCAGAGCTCTGATATTTGGGAGAGTGCTCAGCAATGCATGGGTTGAAAAATAGTACTGTGAGTGCGAAGCATCCAACACAGCAGCAATCCAACATTGGCTTCCATAACGCATTTAACCCATCTTCTCAGATGACAGCTTCATCAAAAAGTCAGCAAGGACTAAGCAAAGATTCTTTCATCATAAAACCACACATACGCACATACAGCCAGGTAACCACGTGTGACAGCAAACACAAACATTCACGTGGCTTCATACAGAATCACAGCCCACAACCACATGCTGCAGCTGTGGCTACGGCTGATGGGGGTGCCTTTGCTACACAAGCAGCACCTGAAGCATGAGTGCAAGTGCGAGTGCCAGTGAACGTGATCATCTGGGTGTTGTTACTTGTTCCTGGTGTGAACTGGTGTTGGTACTGCTGGCGCTGGCTTGGTGTTGGTTTCAGGATTGCTGGAAACAATGGTCCTGCTATTCCATGCATTTGTACCTTGCACCATGTGTTTCCTACATGGAACATCTTGGGTGTATCAGTTTCTGTCAACCCTATGCCAGAATCCAGCACCGTTGGCCTCCTGCAAGAGCAAAAGAACCGCGCCATTGCTGGTGATCTTAGGTGCATCAGTTTGTGTTAGCGCTGTACGAGACTCTAGCACTGTTTGCTTCCTGCAAGAGCAAAAGAGCCGCGCCCTTGCTGGTGATCTCAGTGCAGTACAAGCTATCTCGCCCTGCAAAATCCACCCTGGAGAATACATACTGCCTGGGGACCAAAGAACAAAGGGTGATCTGTGTGTGCTTTACTCGGATCCAATTAACAATGTCATAGATTGCAACAACCGGTACATCAGTCCACAACAAACATATGGAGATGACCACATGAACACAGGCATAGCGCACTGATACCCATCTTGGAACCAAAACCATGTTTCATCAACAACCCAAGAGGAGGGTCTTAGTTCTGACAACCCAATCACCACACTCCACTCGGGCTGGTAGCAGCTCAGGCGGGATGGCCATCATAGGCGTGCAGCCCCATGATAACCATGTTCCCAATCATGTTTCTCCCTCTACCAGCATGACACTGGTGGTCACTGCAAGGATGATCGCATCATTGCTGCAGAGCTCTGATATTTGGGAGAGTGCTCAGCAATGCATGGGTTGAAAAATAGTACTGTGAGTGCGAAGCATCCAACACAGCAGCAATCCAACATTGGCTTCCATAACGCATTTAACCCATCTTCTCAGATGACAGCTTCATCAAAAAGTCAGCAAGGACTAAGCAAAGATTCTTTCATCATAAAACCACACATACGCACATACAGCCAGGTAACCACGTGTGACAGCAAACACAAACATTCACGTGGCTTCATACAGAATCACAGCCCACAACCACATGCTGCAGCTGTGGCTACGGCTGATGGGGGTGCCTTTGCTACACAAGCAGCACCTGAAGCATGAGTGCAAGTGCGAGTGCCAGTGAACGTGATCATCTGGGTGTTGTTACTTGTTCCTGGTGTGAACTGGTGTTGGTACTGCTGGCGCTGGCTTGGTGTTGGTTTCAGGATTGCTGGAAACAATGGTCCTGCTATTCCATGCATTTGTACCTTGCACCATGTGTTTCCTACATGGAACATCTTGGGTGTATCAGTTTCTGTCAACCCTATGCCAGAATCCAGCACCGTTGGCCTCCTGCAAGAGCAAAAGAACCGCGCCATTGCTGGTGATCTTAGGTGCATCAGTTTGTGTTAGCGCTGTACGAGACTCTAGCACTGTTTGCTTCCTGCAAGAGCAAAAGAGCCGCGCCCTTGCTGGTGATCTCAGTGCAGTACAAGCTATCTCGCCCTGCAAAATCCACCCTGGAGAATACATACTGCCTGGGGACCAAAGAACAAAGGGTGATCTGTGTGTGCTTTACTCGGATCCAATTAACAATGTCATAGATTGCAACAACCGGTACATCAGTCCACAACAAACATATGGAGATGACCACATGAACACAGGCATAGCGCACTGATACCCATCTTGGAACCAGAACCATGTTTCATCAACAACCCAAGAGGAGGGTCTTAGTTCTGACAACCCAATCACCACACTCCACTCGGGCTGGTAGCAGCTCAGGCGGGATGGCCATCATAGGCGTGCAGCCCCATGATAACCATGTTCCCAATCATGTTTCTCCCTCTACCAGCATGACACTGGTGGTCACTGCAAGGATGATCGCATCATTGCTGCAGAGCTCTGATATTTGGGAGAGTGCTCAGCAATGCATGGGTTGAAAAATAGTACTGTGAGTGCGAAGCATCCAACACAGCAGCAATCCAACATTGGCTTCCATAACGCATTTAACCCATCTTCTCAGATGACAGCTTCATCAAAAAGTCAGCAAGGACTAAGCAAAGATTCTTTCATCATAAAACCACACATACGCACATACAGCCAGGTAACCACGTGTGACAGCAAACACAAACATTCACGTGGCTTCATACAGAATCACAGCCCACAACCACATGCTGCAGCTGTGGCTACGGCTGATGGGGGTGCCTTTGCTACACAAGCAGCACCTGAAGCATGAGTGCAAGTGCGAGTGCCAGTGAACGTGATCATCTGGGTGTTGTTACTTGTTCCTGGTGTGAACTGGTGTTGGTACTGCTGGCGCTGGCTTGGTGTTGGTTTCAGGATTGCTGGAAACAATGGTCCTGCTATTCCATGCATTTGTACCTTGCACCATGTGTTTCCTACATGGAACATCTTGGGTGTATCAGTTTCTGTCAACCCTATGCCAGAATCCAGCACCGTTGGCCTCCTGCAAGAGCAAAAGAACCGCGCCATTGCTGGTGATCTTAGGTGCATCAGTTTGTGTTAGCGCTGTACGAGACTCTAGCACTGTTTGCTTCCTGCAAGAGCAAAAGAGCCGCGCCCTTGCTGGTGATCTCAGTGCAGTACAAGCTATCTCGCCCTGCAAAATCCACCCTGGAGAATACATACTGCCTGGGGACCAAAGAACAAAGGGTGATCTGTGTGTGCTTTACTCGGATCCAATTAACAATGTCATAGATTGCAACAACCGGTACATCAGTCCACAACAAACATATGGAGATGACCACATGAACACAGGCATAGCGCACTGATACCCATCTTGGAACCAGAACCATGTTTCATCAACAACCCAAGAGGAGGGTCTTAGTTCTGACAACCCAATCACCACACTCCACTCGGGCTGGTAGCAGCTCAGGCGGGATGGCCATCATAGGCGTGCAGCCCCATGATAACCATGTTCCCAATCATGTTTCTCCCTCTACCAGCATGACACTGGTGGTCACTGCAAGGATGATCTCATCATTGCTGCAGAGCTCTGATATTTGGGAGAGTGCTCAGCAATACATGGGTTGAAAAATAGTACTGTGAGTGCGAAGCATCCAACACAGCAGCAATCCAACATTGGCTTCCATAACGCATTTAACCCATCTTCTCAGATGACAGCTTCATCAAAAAGTCAGCAAGGACTAAGCAAAGATTCTTTCATCATAAAACCACACATGCGCACATACAGCCAGGTAACCACGTGTGACAGCAAACACAAACATTCACGTGGCTTCATACAGAATCACAGCCCACAACCACATGCTGCAGCTGATGTGGCTACGGCTGATGGGGGTGCCTTTGCTACACAAGCAGCACCTGAAGCATGAGTGCAAGTGCGAGTGCCAGTGAACGTGATCATCTGGGTGTTGTTACTTGTTCCTGGTGTGAACTGGTGTTGGTACTGCTGGCGCTGGCTTGGTGTTGGTTTCAGGATTGCTGGAAACAATGGTCCTGCTATTCCATGCATTTGTACCTTGCACCATGTGTTTCCTACATGGAACATCTTGGGTGTATCAGTTTCTGTCAACCCTATGCCAGAATCCAGCACCGTTGGCCTCCTGCAAGAGCAAAAGAACCGCGCCATTGCTGGTGATCTTAGGTGCATCAGTTTGTGTTAGCGCTGTACGAGACTCTAGCACTGTTTGCTTCCTGCAAGAGCAAAAGAGCCGCGCCCTTGCTGGTGATCTCAGTGCAGTACAAGCTATCTCGCCCTGCAAAATCCACCCTGGAGAATACATACTGCCTGGGGACCAAAGAACAAAGGGTGATCTGTGCGTGCTTTACTCGGATCCAATTAACAATGTCATAGATTGCAACAACCGGTACATCAGTCCACAACAAACATATGGAGATGACCACATGAACACAGGCATAGCGCACTGATACCCATCTTGGAACCAGAACCATGTTTCATCAACAACCCAAGAGGAGGGTCTTAGTTCTGACAACCCAATCACCACACTCCACTCGGGCTGGTAGCAGCTCAGGCGGGATGGCCATCATAGGCGTGCAGCCCCATGATAACCATGTTCCCAATCATGTTTCTCCCTCTACCAGCATGACACTGGTGGTCACTGCAAGGATGATCTCATCATTGCTGCAGAGCTCTGATATTTGGGAGAGTGCTCAGCAATACATGGGTTGAAAAATAGTACTGTGAGTGCGAAGCATCCAACACAGCAGCAATCCAACATTGGCTTCCATAACGCATTTAACCCATCTTCTCAGATGACAGCTTCATCAAAAAGTCAGCAAGGACTAAGCAAAGATTCTTTCATCATAAAACCACACATGCGCACATACAGCCAGGTAACCACGTGTGACAGCAAACACAAACATTCACGTGGCTTCATACAGAATCACAGCCCACAACCACATGCTGCAGCTGATGTGGCTACGGCTGATGGGGGTGCCTTTGCTACACAAGCAGCACCTGAAGCATGAGTGCAAGTGCGAGTGCCAGTGAACGTGATCATCTGGGTGTTGTTACTTGTTCTTGGTGTGAACTGGTGTTGGTACTGCTAGCGCTGGCTTGGTGTTAGTTTCAGGATTGCTGGAAACAATGGTCCTGCTATTCCATGCATTTGTACCTTGCACCATTTGTTTCCTACATGGAACATCTTGGGTGTATCAGTTTCTGTCAACCCTATGCCAGAATCCAGCACCGTTGGCCTCCTGCAAGAGCAAAAGAACCGCGCCCTTGCTGGCGATCTTAGGTGCATCAGTTTGTGTTAGCGCTGTACGAGACTCTAGCACTGTTTGCTTCCTGCAAGAGCAAAAGAGCCGCGCCCTTGCTGGTGATCTCAGTGCAGTACAAGCTATCTCGCCCTGCAAAATCCACCCCGGAGAATACATACTGCCTGGGGACCAAAGAACAAAGGGTGATCTGTGCGTGCTTTACTCGGATCCAATTAACAATGTCATAGATTGCAACAACCGGTACATCAGTCCACAACAAACATATGGAAATGACCACATGAACACAGGCATAGCGCACTGATACCCATCTTGGAACCAAAACCATGTTTCATCAACAACCCAAGAGGAGGGTCTTAGTTCTGACAACCCAATCACCACACTCCACTCGGGCTGGTAGCAGCTCAGGCGGGATGGTCATCATAGGCGTGCAGCCCCATGATAACCATGTTCCCAATCATGTTTCTCCCTCTACCAGCATGACACTGGTGGTCACTGCAAGGATGATCTCATCATTGCTGCAGAGCTCTGATATTTGGGAGAGTGCTCAGCAATACATGGGTTGAAAAATAGTGCTTTGAGTGCGAAGCATCCAACACAGCAGCAATCCAACATTGGCTTCCATAACACATTTAACCCATCTTCTCAGATGACAGCTTCATCAAAAAGTCAGCAAGGACTAAGCAAAGATTCTTTCATCATAAAACCACACATACGCACATACAGCCAGGTAACCACGTGTGACAGCAAACGCAAACATTCACGTGGCTTCATACAGAATCACAGCCCACAACCACATGCTGCAGCTGATGTGGCTACGGCTGATGGGGGTGCCTTTGCTACACAAGCAGCACCTGAAGCATGAGTGCAAGTGCGAGTGCCAGTGAACGTGATCATCTGGGTGTTGTTACTTGTTCTTGGTGTGAACTGGTGTTGGTACTGCTGGCGCTGGCTTGGTGTTGGTTTCAGGATTGCTGGAAACAATGGTCCTGCTATTCCATGCATTTGTACCTTGCACCATGTGTTTCCTACATGGAACATCTTGGGTGTATCAGTTTCTGTCAACCCTATGCCAGAATCCAGCACCGTTGGCCTCCTGCAAGAGCAAAAGAACCGCGCCCTTGCTGGCGATCTTAGGTGCATCAGTTTGTGTTAGCGCTGTACGAGACTCTAGCACTGTTTGCTTCCTGCAAGAGCAAAAGAGCCGCGCCCTTGCTGGTGATCTCAGTGCAGTACAAGCTATCTCGCCCTGCAAAATCCACCCTGGAGAATACATACTGCCTGGGGACCAAAGAACAAAGGGTGATCTGTGCGTGCTTTACTCGGATCCAATTAACAATGTCATAGATTGCAACAACCGGTACATCAGTCCACAACAAACATATGGAAATGACCACATGAACACAGGCATAGCGCACTGATACCCATCTTGGAACCAAAACCATGTTTCATCAACAACCCAAGAGGAGGGTCTTAGTTCTGACAACCCAATCACCACACTCCACTCGGGCTGGTAGCAGCTCAGGCGGGATGGTCAGCATAGGCGTGCAGCCCCATGATAACCATGTTCCCAATCATGTTTCTCCCTCTACCAGCATGACACTGGTGGTCACTGCAAGGATGATCTCATCATTGCTGCAGAGCTCTGATATTTGGGAGAGTGCTCAGCAATACATGGGTTGAAAAATAGTACTTTGAGTGCGAAGCATCCAACACAGCAGCAATCCAACATTGGCTTCCATAACACATTTAACCCATCTTCTCAGATGACAGCTTCATCAAAAAGTCAGCAAGGACTAAGCAAAGATTCTTTCATCATAAAACCACACATACGCACATACAGCCAGGTAACCACGTGTGACAGCAAACACAAACATTCACGTGGCTTCATACAGAATCACAGCCCACAACCACATGCTGCAGCTGATGTGGCTACGGCTGATGGGGGTGCCTTTGCTACACAAGCAGCACCTGAAGCATGAGTGCAAGTGCGAGTGCCAGTGAACGTGATCATCTGGGTGTTGTTACTTGTTCTTGGTGTGAACTGGTGTTGGTACTGCTGGCGCTGGCTTGGTGTTGGTTTCAGGATTGCTGGAAACAATGGTCCTGCTATTCCATGCATTTGTACCTTGCACCATGTGTTTCCTACATGGAACATCTTGGGTGTATCAGTTTCTGTCAACCCTATGCCAGAATCCAGCACCGTTGGCCTCCTGCAAGAGCAAAAGAACCGCGCCCTTGCTGGCGATCTTAGGTGCATCAGTTTGTGTTAGCGCTGTACGAGACTCTAGCACTGTTTGCTTCCTGCAAGAGCAAAAGAGCCGCGCCCTTGCTGGTGATCTCAGTGCAGTACAAGCTATCTCGCCCTGCAAAATCCACCCCGGAGAATACATACTGCCTGGGGACTAAAGAACAAAGGGTGATCTGTGTGTGCTTTACTCGGATCCAATTAACAATGTCATAGATTGCAACAACCGGTACATCAGTCCACAACAAACATATGGAAATGACCACATGAACACAGGCATAGCGCACTGATACCCATCTTGGAACCAAAACCATGTTTCATCAACAACCCAAGAGGAGGGTCTTAGTTCTGACAACCCAATCACCACACTCCACTCGGGCTGGTAGCAGCTCAGGCGGGATGGCCATCATAGGCGTGCAGCCCCATGATAACCATGTTCCCAATCATGTTTCTCCCTCTACCAGCATGACACTGGTGGTCACTGCAAGGATGATCTCATCATTGCTGCAGAGCTCGGATATTTGGGAGAGTGCTCAGCAATACATGGGTTGAAAAATAGTACTTTGAGTGCGAAGCATCCAACACAGCAGCAATCCAACATTGGCTTCCATAACGCATTTAACCCATCTTCTCAGATGACAGCTTCATCAAAAAGTCAGCAAGGACTAAGCAAAGATTCTTTCATCATAAAACCACACATACGCACATACAGCCAGGTAACCACGTGTGACAGCAAACGCAAACATTCACGTGGCTTCATACAGAATCACAGCCCACAACCACATGCTGCAGCTGATGTGGCTACGGCTGATGGGGGTGCCTTTGCTACACAAGCAGCACCTGAAGCATGAGTGCAAGTGCGAGTGCCAGTGAACGTGATCATCTGGGTGTTGTTACTTGTTCTTGGTGTGAACTGGTGTTGATACTGCTAGCGCTGGCTTGGTGTTGGTTTCAGGATTGCTGGAAACAATGGTCCTGCTATTCCATGCATTTGTACCTTGCACCATGTGTTTCCTACATGGAACATCTTGGGTGTATCAGTTTCTGTCAACCCTATGCCAGAATCCAGCACCGTTGGCCTCCTGCAAGAGCAAAAGAACCGCGCCCTTGCTGGCGATCTTAGGTGCATCAGTTTGTGTTAGCGCTGTACGAGACTCTAGCACTGTTTGCTTCCTGCAAGAGCAAAAGAGCCGCGCCCTTGCTGGTGATCTCAGTGCAGTACAAGCTATCTCGCCCTGCAAAATCCACCCCAGAGAATACATACTGCCTGGGGACCAAAGAACAAAGGGTCAGCTGTGCGTGCTTTACTCGGATCCAATTAACAATGTCATAGATTGCAACAACCGGTACATCAGTTAACAACAAACATATGGAGGTGACCACATGAACACAGGCATAGCGCACTGATACCCATCTTGGAACCAAAACCATGTTTCATCAACAACCCAAGAGGAGGGTCTTAGTTCTGACAACCCAATCACCACACTCCACTCGGGCTGGTAGCAGCTCAGGCAGGATGGCCATCATAGGCGTGCAGCCCCATGATAACCATGTTCCCAATCATGTTTCTCCCTCTACCAGCATGACACTGGTGGTCACTGCAAGGATGACCTCATCATTGCTGCAGAGCTCTGATATTTGGGAGAGTGCTCAGCAATACATGGGTTGAAAAATAGTACTTTGAGTGCGAAGCATCCAACACAGCAGCAATCCAACATTGGCTTCCATGACACATTTAACCCATCTTCTCAGATGACAGCTTCATCAAAAAGTCAGCAAGGACTAAGCAAAGATTCTTTCATCATAAAACCACACATACGCACATACAGCCAGGTAACCACGTGTGACAGCAAACACAAACATTCACGTGGCTTCATACAGAATCACAGCCCACAACCACATGCTGCAGCTGTGGCTACGGCTGATGGGGGTGCCTTTGCTACACAAGCAGCACCTGAAGCATGAGTGCAAGTGCGAGTGCCAGTGAACGTGATCATCTGGGTGTTGTTACTTGTTCTTGGTGTGAACTGGTGTTGATACTGCTAGCGCTGGCTTGGTGTTGGTTTCAGGATTGCTGGAAACAATGGTCCTGCTATTCCATGCATTTGTACCTTGCACCATGTGTTTCCTACGTGGAACATCTTGGGTGTATCAGGTCATGTCAACCCTATGCCAGAATCCAGCACCGTTGGCCTCCTGCAAGAGCAAAAGAACCGCGCCATTGCTGGCGATCTTAGGTGCATCAGTTTGTCTCAGCGCTGTACGAGACTCTAGCACTGTTTGCTTCCTGCAAGAGCAAAAGAGCCGCGCCCTTGCTGGTGATCTCAGTGCATTACAAGCTATCTCGCCCTGCAAAATCCACCCCAGAGAATACATACTGCCTGGGGACCAAAGAACAAAGGGTGATCTGTGCGTGCTTTACTCGGATCCAATTAACAATGTCATAGATTGCAACAACCGGTACATCAGTCCACAACAAACATATGGAGATGACCACATGAACACAGGCATAGCGCACTGATACCCATCTTGGAACCAAAACCATGTTTCATCAACAACCCAAGAGGAGGGTCTTAGTTCTGACAACCCAATCACCACACTCCACTCGGGCTGGTAGCAGCTCAGGCGGGATGGCCATCATAGGCGTGCAGCCCCATGATAACCATGTTCCCAACCATGTTTCTCCCTCTACCAGCATGACACTGGTGGTCACTGCAAGGATGATCTCATCATTGCTGCAGAGCTCTGATATTTGGGAGAGTGCTCAGCAATGCATGGGTTGAAAAATAGTACTTTGAGTGCGAAGCATCCAACACAGCAGCAATCCAACATTGGCTTCCATGACACATTTAACCCATCTTCTCAGATGACAGCTTCATCAAAAAGTCAGCAAGGACTAAGCAAAGATTCTTTCATCATAAAACCACACATACGCACATACAGCCAGGTAACCACGTGTGACAGCAAACACAAACATTCACGTGGCTTCATACAGAATCACAGCCCACAACCACATGCTGCAGCTGTGGCTACGGCTGATGGGGGTGCCTTTGCTACACAAGCAGCACCTCAGGCATGAGTGCAAGTGCGAGTGCCAGTGAACGTGATCATCTGGGTGTTGTTACTTGTTCTTGGTGTGAACTGGTGTTGATACTGCTAGCGCTGGCTTGGTGTTGGTTTCAGGATTGCTGGAAACAATGGTCCTGCTATTCCATGCATTTGTACCTTGCACCATGTGTTTCCTACATGGAACATCTTGGGTGTATCAGTTTCTGTCAACCCTATGCCAGAATCCAGCACCGTTGGCCTCCTGCAAGAGCAAAAGAACCGCGCCCTTGCTGGCGATCTTAGGTGCATCAGTTTGTGTTAGCGCTGTACGAGACTCTAGCACTGTTTGCTTCCTGCAAGAGCAAAAGAGCCGCGCCCTTGCTGGTGATCTCAGTGCAGTACAAGCTATCTCGCCCTGCAAAATCCACCCCGGAGAATACATACTGCCTGGGGACCAAAGAACAAAGGGTGATCTGTGCGTGCTTTACTCGAATCCAATTAACAATGTCATAGATTGCAACAACCGGTACATCAGTCCACAACAAACATATGGAGATGACCACATGAACACAGGCATAGCGCACTGATACCCATCTTGGAACCAGAACCATGTTTCATCAACAACCCAAGAGGAGGGTCTTAGTTCTGACAACCCAATCACCACACTCCACTCGGGCTGGTAGCAGCTCAGGCGGGATGGCCATCATAGGCGTGCAGCCCCATGATAACCATGTTCCCAATCATGTTTCTCCCTCTACCAGCATGACACTGGTGGTCACTGCAAGGATGATCTCATCATTGCTGCAGAGCTCGGATATTTGGGAGAGTGCTCAGCAATGCATGGGTTGAAAAATAGTACTGTGAGTGCGAAGCATCCAACACAGCAGCAATCCAACATTGGCTTCCATGACACATTTAACCCATCTTCTCAGATGACAGCTTCATCAAAAAGTCAGCAAGGACTAAGCAAAGATTCTTTCATCATAAAACCACACATACGCACATACAGCCAGGTAACCACGTGTGACAGCAAACACAAACATTCACGTGGCTTCATACAGAATCACAGCCCACAACCACATGCTGCAGCCGTGGCTACGGCTGATGGGGGTGCCTTTGCTACACAAGCAGCACCTGAAGCATGAGTGCAAGTGCGAGTGCCAGTGAACGTGATCATCTGGGTGTTGTTACTTGTTCTTGGTGTGAACTGGTGTTGATACTGCTAGCGCTGGCTTGGTGTTGGTTTCAGGATTGCTGGAAACAATGGTCCTGCTATTCCATGCATTTGTACCTTGCACCATGTGTTTCCTACATGGAACATCTTGGGTGTATCAGGTCATGTCAACCCTATGCCAGAATCCAGCACCGTTGGCCTCCTGCAAGAGCAAAAGAACCGCGCCATTGCTGGCGATCTTAGGTGCATCAGTTTGTGTTAGCGCTGTACGAGACTCTAGCACTGTTTGCTTCCTGCAAGAGCAAAAGAGCCGCGCCCTTGCTGGTGATCTCAGTGCATTACAAGCTATCTCGCCCTGCAAAATCCACCCCGGAGAATACATACTGCCTGGGGACCAAAGAACAAAGGGTGATCTGTGCGTGCTTTACTCGAATCCAATTAACAATGTCATAGATTGCAACAACCGGTACATCAGTCCACAACAAACATATGGAAATGACCACATGAACACAGGCATAGCGCACTGATACCCATCTTGGAACCAGAACCATGTTTCATCAACAACCCAAGAGGAGGGTCTTAGTTCTGACAACCCAATCACCACACTCCACTCGGGCTGGTAGCAGCTCAGGCGGGATGGCCATCATAGGCGTGCAGCCCCATGATAACCATGTTCCCAATCATGTTTCTCCCTCTACCAGCATGACACTGGTGGTCACTGCAAGGATGACCTCATCATTGCTGCAGAGCTCTGATATTTGGGAGAGTGCTCAGCAATGCATGGGTTGAAAAATAGTACTGTGAGTGCGAAGCATCCAACACAGCAGCAATCCAACATTGGCTTCCATAACGCATTTAACCCATCTTCTCAGATGACAGCTTCATCAAAAAGTCAGCAAGGACTAAGCAAAGATTCTTTCATCATAAAACCACACATACGCACATACAGCCAGGTAACCACGTGTGACAGCAAACACAAACATTCACGTGGCTTCATACAGAATCACAGCCCACAACCACATGCTGCAGCTGTGGCTACAGCTGATGGGGGTGCCTGTGCTACACAAGCAGCACCTGAAGCATGAGTGCAAGTGCGAGTGCCAGTGAACGTGATCATCTGGGTGTTGTTACTTGTTCTTGGTGTGAACTGGTGTTGGTACTGCTGGCGCTGGCTTGGTGTTGGTTTCAGGATTGCTGGAAACAATGGTCCTGCTATTCCATGCATTTGTACCTTGCACCATTTGTTTCCTACATGGAACATCTTGGGTGTATCAGTTTCTGTCAACCCTATGCCAGAATCCAGCACCGTTGGCCTCCTGCAAGAGCAAAAGAACCGCGCCCTTGCTGGCGATCTTAGGTGCATCAGTTTGTGTTAGCGCTGTACGAGACTCTAGCACTGTTTGCTTCCTGCAAGAGCAAAAGAGCCGCGCCCTTGCTGGTGATCTCAGTGCAGTACAAGCTATCTCGCCCTGCAAAATCCACCCCAGAGAATACATACTGCCTGGGGACCAAAGAACAAAGGGTGATCTGTGCGTGCTTTACTCGGATCCAATTAACAATGTCATAGATTGCAACAACCGGTACATCAGTCCACAACAAACATATGGAGATGACCACATGAACACAGGCATAGCGCACTGATACCCATCTTGGAACCAAAACCATGTTTCATCAACAACCCAAGAGGAGGGTCTTAGTTCTGACAACCCAATCACCACACTCCACTCGGGCTGGTAGCAGCTCAGGCGGGATGGCCATCATAGGCGTGCAGCCCCATGATAACCATGTTCCCAACCATGTTTCTCCCTCTACCAGCATGACACTGGTGGTCACTGCAAGGATGATCTCATCATTGCTGCAGAGCTCTGATATTTGGGAGAGTGCTCAGCAATACATGGGTTGAAAAATAGTACTTTGAGTGCGAAGCATCCAACACAGCAGCAATCCAACATTGGCTTCCATGACACATTTAACCCATCTTCTCAGATGACAGCTTCATCAAAAAGTCAGCAAGGACTAAGCAAAGATTCTTTCATCATAAAACCACACATACGCACATACAGCCAGGTAACCACGTGTGACAGCAAACACAAACATTCACGTGGCTTCATACAGAATCACAGCCCACAACCACATGCTGCAGCTGTGGCTACGGCTGATGGGGGTGCCTTTGCTACACAAGCAGCACCTGAAGCATGAGTGCAAGTGCGAGTGCCAGTGAACGTGATCATCTGGGTGTTGTTACTTGTTCTTGGTGTGAACTGGTGTTGATACTGCTAGCGCTGGCTTGGTGTTGGTTTCAGGATTGCTGGAAACAATGGTCCTGCTATTCCATGCATTTGTACCTTGCACCATGTGTTTCCTACATGGAACATCTTGGGTGTATCAGTTTCTGTCAACCCTATGCCAGAATCCAGCACCGTTGGCCTCCTGCAAGAGCAAAAGAACCGCGCCCTTGCTGGCGATCTTAGGTGCATCAGTTTGTCTCAGCGCTGTACGAGACTCTAGCACTGTTTGCTTCCTGCAAGAGCAAAAGAGCCGCGCCCTTGCTGGTGATCTCAGTGCAGTACAAGCTATCTCGCCCTGCAAAATCCACCCCGGAGAATACATACTGCCTGGGGACCAAAGAACAAAGGGTGATCTGTGCGTGCTTTACTCGGATCCAATTAACAATGTCATAGATTGCAACAACCGGTACATCAGTCCACAACAAACATATGGAGATGACCACATGAACACAGGCATAGCGCACTGATACCCATCTTGGAACCAAAACCATGTTTCATCAACAACCCAAGAGGAGGGTCTTAGTTCTGACAACCCAATCACCACACTCCACTCGGGCTGGTAGCAGCTCAGGCGGGATGGCCATCATAGGCGTGCAGCCCCATGATAACCATGTTCCCAATCATGTTTCTCCCTCTACCAGCATGACACTGGTGGTCACTGCAAGGATGATCTCATCATTGCTGCAGAGCTCGGATATTTGGGAGAGTGCTCAGCAATACATGGGTTGAAAAATAGTACTTTGAGTGCGAAGCATCCAACACAGCAGCAATCCAACATTGGCTTCCATGACACATTTAACCCATCTTCTCAGATGACAGCTTCATCAAAAAGTCAGCAAGGACTAAGCAAAGATTCTTTCATCATAAAACCACACATACGCACATACAGCCAGGTAACCACGTGTGACAGCAAACACAAACATTCACGTGGCTTCATACAGAATCACAGCCCACAACCACATGCTGCAGCTGTGGCTACAGCTGATGGGGGTGCCTGTGCTACACAAGCAGCACCTGAAGCATGAGTGCAAGTGCGAGTGCCAGTGAACGTGATCATCTGGGTGTTGTTACTTGTTCTTGGTGTGAACTGGTGTTGGTACTGCTGGCGCTGGCTTGGTGTTGGTTTCAGGATTGCTGGAAACAATGGTCCTGCTATTCCATGCATTTGTACCTTGCACCATTTGTTTCCTACATGGAACATCTTGGGTGTATCAGGTCATGTCAACCCTATGCCAGAATCCAGCACCGTTGGCCTCCTGCAAGAGCAAAAGAACCGCGCCCTTGCTGGCGATCTTAGGTGCATCAGTTTGTGTTAGCGCTGTACGAGACTCTAGCACTGTTTGCTTCCTGCAAGAGCAAAAGAGCCGCGCCCTTGCTGGTGATCTCAGTGCAGTACAAGCTATCTCGCCCTGCAAAATCCACCCCGGAGAATACATACTGCCTGGGGACCAAAGAACAAAGGGTGATCTGTGCGTGCTTTACTCGAATCCAATTAACAATGTCATAGATTGCAACAACCGGTACATCAGTCCACAACAAACATATGGAGATGACCACATGAACACAGGCATAGCGCACTGATACCCATCTTGGAACCAGAACCATGTTTCATCAACAACCCAAGAGGAGGGTCTTAGTTCTGACAACCCAATCACCACACTCCACTCGGGCTGGTAGCAGCTCAGGCGGGATGGCCATCATAGGCGTGCAGCCCCATGATAACCATGTTCCCAATCATGTTTCTCCCTCTACCAGCATGACACTGGTGGTCACTGCAAGGATGATCTCATCATTGCTGCAGAGCTCGGATATTTGGGAGAGTGCTCAGCAATGCATGGGTTGAAAAATAGTACTGTGAGTGCGAAGCATCCAACACAGCAGCAATCCAACATTGGCTTCCATAACGCATTTAACCGATCTTCTCAGATGACAGCTTCATCAAAAAGTCAGCAAGGACTAAGCAAAGATTCTTTCATCATAAAACCACACATACGCACATACAGCCAGGTAACCACGTGTGACAGCAAACGCAAACATTCACGTGGCTTCATACAGAATCACAGCCCACAACCACATGCTGCAGCTGTGGCTACAGCTGATGGGGGTGCCTGTGCTACACAAGCAGCACCTGAAGCATGAGTGCAAGTGCGAGTGCCAGTGAACGTGATCATCTGGGTGTTGTTACTTGTTCTTGGTGTGAACTGGTGTTGGTACTGCTGGCGCTGGCTTGGTGTTGGTTTCAGGATTGCTGGAAACAATGGTCCTGCTATTCCATGCATTTGTACCTTGCACCATTTGTTTCCTACATGGAACATCTTGGGTGTATCAGGTCATGTCAACCCTATGCCAGAATCCAGCACCGTTGGCCTCCTGCAAGAGCAAAAGAACCGCGCCCTTGCTGGCGATCTTAGGTGCATCAGTTTGTGTTAGCGCTGTACGAGACTCTAGCACTGTTTGCTTCCTGCAAGAGCAAAAGAGCCGCGCCCTTGCTGGTGATCTCAGTGCAGTACAAGCTATCTCGCCCTGCAAAATCCACCCCAGAGAATACATACTGCCTGGGGACCAAAGAACAAAGGGTGATCTGTGCGTGCTTTACTCGGATCCAATTAACAATGTCATAGATTGCAACAACCGGTACATCAGTCCACAACAAACATATGGAGATGACCACATGAACACAGGCATAGCGCACTGATACCCATCTTGGAACCAAAACCATGTTTCATCAACAACCCAAGAGGAGGGTCTTAGTTCTGACAACCCAATCACCACACTCCACTCGGGCTGGTAGCAGCTCAGGCGGGATGGCCATCATAGGCGTGCAGCCCCATGATAACCATGTTCCCAACCATGTTTCTCCCTCTACCAGCATGACACTGGTGGTCACTGCAAGGATGATCTCATCATTGCTGCAGAGCTCTGATATTTGGGAGAGTGCTCAGCAATACATGGGTTGAAAAATAGTACTTTGAGTGCGAAGCATCCAACACAGCAGCAATCCAACATTGGCTTCCATGACACATTTAACCCATCTTCTCAGATGACAGCTTCATCAAAAAGTCAGCAAGGACTAAGCAAAGATTCTTTCATCATAAAACCACACATACGCACATACAGCCAGGTAACCACGTGTGACAGCAAACACAAACATTCACGTGGCTTCATACAGAATCACAGCCCACAACCACATGCTGCAGCTGTGGCTACGGCTGATGGGGGTGCCTTTGCTACACAAGCAGCACCTGAAGCATGAGTGCAAGTGCGAGTGCCAGTGAACGTGATCATCTGGGTGTTGTTACTTGTTCTTGGTGTGAACTGGTGTTGATACTGCTGGCGCTGGCTTGGTGTTGGTTTCAGGATTGCTGGAAACAATGGTCCTGCTATTCCATGCATTTGTACCTTGCACCATGTGTTTCCTACATGGAACATCTTGGGTGTATCAGTTTCTGTCAACCCTATGCCAGAATCCAGCACCGTTGGCCTCCTGCAAGAGCAAAAGAACCGCACCCTTGCTGGTGATCTTAGGTGCATCAGTTTGTGTTAGCGCTGTACGAGACTCTAGCACTGTTTGCTTCCTGCAAGAGCAAAAGAGCCGCGCCCTTGCTGGTGATCTCAGTGCAGTACAAGCTATCTCGCCCTGCAAAATCCACCCCGGAGAATACATACTGCCTGGGGACCAAAGAACAAAGGGTGATCTGTGCGTGCTTTACTCGGATCCAATTAACAATGTCATAGATTGCAACAACCGGTACATCAGTCCACAACAAACATATGGAGATGACCACATGAACACAGGCATAGCGCACTGATACCCATCTTGGAACCAGAACCATGTTTCATCAACAACCCAAGAGGAGGGTCTTAGTTCTGACAACCCAATCACCACACTCCACTCGGGCTGGTAGCAGCTCAGGCGGGATGGCCATCATAGGCGTGCAGCCCCATGATAACCATGTTCCCAATCATGTTTCTCCCTCTACCAGCATGACACTGGTGGTCACTGCAAGGATGATCTCATCATTGCTGCAGAGCTCGGATATTTGGGAGAGTGCTCAGCAATGCATGGGTTGAAAAATAGTACTGTGAGTGCGAAGCATCCAACACAGCAGCAATCCAACATTGGCTTCCATAACGCATTTAACCGATCTTCTCAGATGACAGCTTCATCAAAAAGTCAGCAAGGACTAAGCAAAGATTCTTTCATCATAAAACCACACATACGCACATACAGCCAGGTAACCACGTGTGACAGCAAACACAAACATTCACGTGGCTTCATACAGAATCACAGCCCACAACCACATGCTGCAGCTGTGGCTACAGCTGATGGGGGTGCCTGTGCTACACAAGCAGCACCTGAAGCATGAGTGCAAGTGCGAGTGCCAGTGAACGTGATCATCTGGGTGTTGTTACTTGTTCTTGGTGTGAACTGGTGTTGGTACTGCTGGCGCTGGCTTGGTGTTGGTTTCAGGATTGCTGGAAACAATGGTCCTGCTATTCCATGCATTTGTACCTTGCACCATTTGTTTCCTACATGGAACATCTTGGGTGTATCAGGTCATGTCAACCCTATGCCAGAATCCAGCACCGTTGGCCTCCTGCAAGAGCAAAAGAACCGCGCCATTGCTGGCGATCTTAGGTGCATCAGTTTGTGTTAGCGCTGTACGAGACTCTAGCACTGTTTGCTTCCTGCAAGAGCAAAAGAGCCGCGCCCTTGCTGGTGATCTCAGTGCAGTACAAGCTATCTCGCCCTGCAAAATCCACCCCGGAGAATACATACTGCCTGGGGACCAAAGAACAAAGGGTGATCTGTGCGTGCTTTACTCGGATCCAATTAACAATGTCATAGATTGCAACAACCGGTACATCAGTCCACAACAAACATATGGAGATGACCACATGAACACAGGCATAGCGCACTGATACCCATCTTGGAACCAAAACCATGTTTCATCAACAACCCAAGAGGAGGGTCTTAGTTCTGACAACCCAATCACCACACTCCACTCGGGCTGGTAGCAGCTCAGGCGGGATGGCCATCATAGGCGTGCAGCCCCATGATAACCATGTTCCCAATCATGTTTCTCCCTCTACCAGCATGACACTGGTGGTCACTGCAAGGATGATCTCATCATTGCTGCAGAGCTCGGATATTTGGGAGAGTGCTCAGCAATGCATGGGTTGAAAAATAGTACTGTGAGTGCGAAGCATCCAACACAGCAGCAATCCAACATTGGCTTCCATAACGCATTTAACCGATCTTCTCAGATGACAGCTTCATCAAAAAGTCAGCAAGGACTAAGCAAAGATTCTTTCATCATAAAACCACACATACGCACATACAGCCAGGTAACCACGTGTGACAGCAAACACAAACATTCACGTGGCTTCATACAGAATCACAGCCCACAACCACATGCTGCAGCTGTGGCTACAGCTGATGGGGGTGCCTGTGCTACACAAGCAGCACCTGAAGCATGAGTGCAAGTGCGAGTGCCAGTGAACGTGATCATCTGGGTGTTGTTACTTGTTCTTGGTGTGAACTGGTGTTGGTACTGCTGGCGCTGGCTTGGTGTTGGTTTCAGGATTGCTGGAAACAATGGTCCTGCTATTCCATGCATTTGTACCTTGCACCATTTGTTTCCTACATGGAACATCTTGGGTGTATCAGGTCATGTCAACCCTATGCCAGAATCCAGCACCGTTGGCCTCCTGCAAGAGCAAAAGAACCGCGCCATTGCTGGCGATCTTAGGTGCATCAGTTTGTGTTAGCGCTGTACGAGACTCTAGCACTGTTTGCTTCCTGCAAGAGCAAAAGAGCCGCGCCCTTGCTGGTGATCTCAGTGCAGTACAAGCTATCTCGCCCTGCAAAATCCACCCCGGAGAATACATACTGCCTGGGGACCAAAGAACAAAGGGTGATCTGTGCGTGCTTTACTCGGATCCAATTAACAATGTCATAGATTGCAACAACCGGTACATCAGTCCACAACAAACATATGGAGATGACCACATGAACACAGGCATAGCGCACTGATACCCATCTTGGAACCAAAACCATGTTTCATCAACAACCCAAGAGGAGGGTCTTAGTTCTGACAACCCAATCACCACACTCCACTCGGGCTGGTAGCAGCTCAGGCGGGATGGCCATCATAGGCGTGCAGCCCCATGATAACCATGTTCCCAACCATGTTTCTCCCTCTACCAGCATGACACTGGTGGTCACTGCAAGGATGATCTCATCATTGCTGCAGAGCTCTGATATTTGGGAGAGTGCTCAGCAATACATGGGTTGAAAAATAGTACTTTGAGTGCGAAGCATCCAACACAGCAGCAATCCAACATTGGCTTCCATAACGCATTTAACCCATCTTCTCAGATGACAGCTTCATCAAAAAGTCAGCAAGGACTAAGCAAAGATTCTTTCATCATAAAACCACACATACGCACATACAGCCAGGTAACCACGTGTGACAGCAAACGCAAACATTCACGTGGCTTCATACAGAATCACAGCCCACAACCACATGCTGCAGCTGTGGCTACGGCTGATGGGGGTGCCTTTGCTACACAAGCAGCACCTGAAGCATGAGTGCAAGTGCGAGTGCCAGTGAACGTGATCATCTGGGTGTTGTTACTTGTTCTTGGTGTGAACTGGTGTTGGTACTGCTGGCGCTGGCTTGGTGTTAGTTTCAGGATTGCTGGAAACAATGGTCCTGCTATTCCATGCATTTGTACCTTGCACCATGTGTTTCCTACATGGAACATCTTGGGTGTATCAGTTTCTGTCAACCCTATGCCAGAATCCAGCACCGTTGGCCTCCTGCAAGAGCAAAAGAACCGCACCCTTGCTGGCGATCTTAGGTGCATCAGTTTGTCTCAGCGCTGTACGAGACTCTAGCACTGTTTGCTTCCTGCAAGAGCAAAAGAGCCGCGCCCTTGCTGGTGATCTCAGTGCAGTACAAGCTATCTCGCCCTGCAAAATCCACCCCGGAGAATACATACTGCCTGGGGACCAAAGAACAAAGGGTGATCTGTGCGTGCTTTACTCGGATCCAATTAACAATGTCATAGATTGCAACAACCGGTACATCAGTCCACAACAAACATATGGAAATGACCACATGAACACAGGCATAGCGCACTGATACCCATCTTGGAACCAGAACCATGTTTCATCAACAACCCAAGAGGAGGGTCTTAGTTCTGACAACCCAATCACCACACTCCACTCGGGCTGGTAGCAGCTCAGGCGGGATGGCCATCATAGGCGTGCAGCCCCATGATAACCATGTTCCCAATCATGTTTCTCCCTCTACCAGCATGACACTGGTGGTCACTGCAAGGATGATCTCATCATTGCTGCAGAGCTCTGATATTTGGGAGAGTGCTCAGCAATGCATGGGTTGAAAAATAGTACTGTGAGTGCGAAGCATCCAACACAGCAGCAATCCAACATTGGCTTCCATAACGCATTTAACCCATCTTCTCAGATGACAGCTTCATCAAAAAGTCAGCAAGGACTAAGCAAAGATTCTTTCATCATAAAACCACACATACGCACATACAGCCAGGTAACCACGTGTGACAGCAAACACAAACATTCACGTGGCTTCATACAGAATCACAGCCCACAACCACATGCTGCAGCTGTGGCTACAGCTGATGGGGGTGCCTGTGCTACACAAGCAGCACCTCAGGCATGAGTGCAAGTGCGAGTGCCAGTGAACGTGATCATCTGGGTGTTGTTACTTGTTCTTGGTGTGAACTGGTGTTGGTACTGCTGGCGCTGGCTTGGTGTTGGTTTTAGGATTGCTGGAAACAATGGTCCTGCTATTCCATGCATTTGTACCTTGCACCATTTGTTTCCTACATGGAACATCTTGGGTGTATCAGTTTCTGTCAACCCTATGCCAGAATCCAGCACCGTTGGCCTCCTGCAAGAGCAAAAGAACCGCGCCCTTGCTGGTGATCTTAGGTGCATCAGTTTGTGTTAGCGCTGTACGAGACTCTAGCACTGTTTGCTTCCTGCAAGAGCAAAAGAGCCGCGCCCTTGCTGGTGATCTCAGTGCAGTACAAGCTATCTCGCCCCGCAAAATCCACCCCAGAGAATACATACTGCCTGGGGACCAAAGAACAAAGGGTGATCTGTGCGTGCTTTACTCGGATCCAATTAACAATGTCATAGATTGCAACAACCGGTACATCAGTCCACAACAAACATATGGAGATGACCACATGAACACAGGCATAGCGCACTGATACCCATCTTGGAACCAGAACCATGTTTCATCAACAACCCAAGAGGAGGGTCTTAGTTCTGACAACCCAATCACCACACTCCACTCGGGCTGGTAGCAGCTCAGGCGGGATGGCCATCATAGGCGTGCAGCCCCATGATAACCATGTTCCCAATCATGTTTCTCCCTCTACCAGCATGACAGTGGTGGTCACTGCAAGGATGATCTCATCATTGCTGCAGAGCTCTGATATTTGGGAGAGTGCTCAGCAATGCATGGGTTGAAAAATAGTACTGTGAGTGCGAAGCATCCAACACAGCAGCAATCCAACATTGGCTTCCATAACGCATTTAACCCATCTTCTCAGATGACAGCTTCATCAAAAAGTCAGCAAGGACTAAGCAAAGATTCTTTCATCATAAAACCACACATACGCACATACAGCCAGGTAACCACGTGTGACAGCAAACACAAACATTCACGTGGCTTCATACAGAATCACAGCCCACAACCACATGCTGCAGCTGTGGCTACGGCTGATGGGGGTGCCTTTGCTACACAAGCAGCACCTGAAGCATGAGTGCAAGTGCGAGTGCCAGTGAACGTGATCATCTGGGTGTTGTTACTTGTTCTTGGTGTGAACTGGTGTTGGTACTGCTGGCGCTGGCTTGGTGTTGGTTTCAGGATTGCTGGAAACAATGGTCCTGCTATTCCATGCATTTGTACCTTGCACCATTTGTTTCCTACATGGAACATCTTGGGTGTATCAGTTTCTGTCAACCCTATGCCAGAATCCAGCACCGTTGGCCTCCTGCAAGAGCAAAAGAACCGCACCCTTGCTGGCGATCTTAGGTGCATCAGTTTGTGTTAGCGCTGTACGAGACTCTAGCACTGTTTGCTTCCTGCAAGAGCAAAAGAGCCGCGCCCTTGCTGGTGATCTCAGTGCAGTACAAGCTATCTCGCCCTGCAAAATCCACCCCAGAGAATACATACTGCCTGGGGACCAAAGAACAAAGGGTGATCTGTGCGTGCTTTACTCGGATCCAATTAACAATGTCATAGATTGCAACAACCGGTACATCAGTCCACAACAAACATATGGAGATGACCACATGAACACAGGCATAGCGCACTGATACCCATCTTGGAACCAGAACCATGTTTCATCAACAACCCAAGAGGAGGGTCTTAGTTCTGACAACCCAATCACCACACTCCACTCGGGCTGGTAGCAGCTCAGGCGGGATGGCCATCATAGGCGTGCAGCCCCATGATAACCATGTTCCCAATCATGTTTCTCCCTCTACCAGCATGACACTGGTGGTCACTGCAAGGATGATCTCATCATTGCTGCAGAGCTCTGATATTTGGGAGAGTGCTCAGCAATACATGGGTTGAAAAATAGTACTGTGAGTGCGAAGCATCCAACACAGCAGCAATCCAACATTGGCTTCCATGACACATTTAACCGATCTTCTCAGATGACAGCTTCATCAAAAAGTCAGCAAGGACTAAGCAAAGATTCTTTCATCATAAAACCACACATACGCACATACAGCCAGGTAACCACGTGTGACAGCAAACACAAACATTCACGTGGCTTCATACAGAATCACAGCCCACAACCACATGCTGCAGCTGTGGCTACAGCTGATGGGGGTGCCTTTGCTACACAAGCAGCACCTGAAGCATGAGTGCAAGTGCGAGTGCCAGTGAACGTGATCATCTGGGTGTTGTTACTTGTTCTTGGTGTGAACTGGTGTTGGTACTGCTGGCGCTGGCTTGGTGTTGGTTTCAGGATTGCTGGAAACAATGGTCCTGCTATTCCATGCATTTGTACCTTGCACCATGTGTTTCCTACATGGAACATCTTGGGTGTATCAGTTTCTGTCAACCCTATGCCAGAATCCAGCACCGTTGGCCTCCTGCAAGAGCAAAAGAACCGCGCCCTTGCTGGTGATCTTAGGTGCATCAGTTTGTGTTAGCGCTGTACGAGACTCTAGCACTGTTTGCTTCCTGCAAGAGCAAAAGAGCCGCGCCCTTGCTGGTGATCTCAGTGCAGTACAAGCTATCTCGCCCCGCAAAATCCACCCCGGAGAATACATACTGCCTGGGGACCAAAGAACAAAGGGTGATCTGTGCGTGCTTTACTCGGATCCAATTAACAATGTCATAGATTGCAACAACCGGTACATCAGTCCACAACAAACATATGGAGATGACCACATGAACACAGGCATAGCGCACTGATACCCATCTTGGAACCAGAACCATGTTTCATCAACAACCCAAGAGGAGGGTCTTAGTTCTGACAACCCAATCACCACACTCCACTCGGGCTGGTAGCAGCTCAGGCGGGATGGCCATCATAGGCGTGCAGCCCCATGATAACCATGTTCCCAATCATGTTTCTCCCTCTACCAGCATGACACTGGTGGTCACTGCAAGGATGATCTCATCATTGCTGCAGAGCTCTGATATTTGGGAGAGTGCTCAGCAATACATGGGTTGAAAAATAGTACTGTGAGTGCGAAGCATCCAACACAGCAGCAATCCAACATTGGCTTCCATGACACATTTAACCCATCTTCTCAGATGACAGCTTCATCAAAAAGTCAGCAAGGACTGAGCAAAGATTCTTTCATCATAAAACCACACATACGCACATACAGCCAGGTAACCACGTGTGACAGCAAACACAAACATTCACGTGGCTTCATACAGAATCACAGCCCACAACCACATGCTGCAGGGGTGCCTTTGCTACACAAGCAGCACCTGAAGCATGAGTGCAAGTGCGAGTGCCAGTGAACGTGATCATCTGGGTGTTGTTACTTGTTCTTGGTGTGAACTGGTGTTGGTACTGCTTGTGCTGGCTTGGTGTTGGTTTCAGGATTGCTGGAAACAATGGTCCTGCTATTCCATGCATTTGTACCTTGCACCATGTGTTTCCTACATGGAACATCTTGGGTGTATCAGTTTCTGTCAACCCTATGCCAGAATCCAGCACCGTTGGCCTCCTGCAAGAGCAAAAGAACCGCGCCCTTGCTGGTGATCTTAGGTGCATCAGTTTGTGTTAGCGCTGTACGAGACTCTAGCACTGTTTGCTTCCTGCAAGAGCAAAAGAGCCGCGCCCTTGCTGGTGATCTCAGTGCAGTACAAGCTATCTCGCCCCGCAAAATCCACCCCGGAGAATACATACTGCCTGGGGACCAAAGAACAAAGGGTGATCTGTGTGTGCTTTACTCGGATCCAATTAACAATGTCATAGATTGCAACAACCGGTACATCAGTCCACAACAAACATATGGAAATGACCACATGAACACAGGCATAGCGCACTGATACCCATCTTGGAACCAGAACCATGTTTCATCAACAACCCAAGAGGAGGGTCTTAGTTCTGACAACCCAATCACCACACTCCACTCGGGCTGGTAGCAGCTCAGGCGGGATGGCCATCATAGGCGTGCAGCCCCATGATAACCATGTTCCCAATCATGTTTCTCCCTCTACCAGCATGACACTGGTGGTCACTGCAAGGATGATCTCATCATTGCTGCAGAGCTCTGATATTTGGGAGAGTGCTCAGCAATACATGGGTTGAAAAATAGTACTGTGAGTGCGAAGCATCCAACACAGCAGCAATCCAACATTGGCTTCCATAACGCATTTAACCGATCTTCTCAGATGACAGCTTCATCAAAAAGTCAGCAAGGACTAAGCAAAGATTCTTTCATCATAAAACCACACATACGCACATACAGCCAGGTAACCACGTGTGACAGCAAATGCAAACATTCACGTGGCTTCATACAGAATCACAGCCCACAACCACATGCTGCAGCTGTGGCTACGGCTGATGGGGGTGCCTTTGCTACACAAGCAGCACCTGAAGCATGAGTGCAAGTGCGAGTGCCAGTGAACGTGATCATCTGGGTGTTGTTACTTGTTCTTGGTGTGAACTGGTGTTGGTACTGCTGGCGCTGGCTTGGTGTTGGTTTCAGGATTGCTGGAAACAATGGTCCTGCTATTCCATGCATTTGTACCTTGCACCATTTGTTTCCTACATGGAACATCTTGGGTGTATCAGTTTCTGTCAACCCTATGCCAGAATCCAGCACCGTTGGCCTCCTGCAAGAGCAAAAGAACCGCACCCTTGCTGGCGATCTTAGGTGCATCAGTTTGTCTCAGCGCTGTACGAGACTCTAGCACTGTTTGCTTCCTGCAAGAGCAAAAGAGCCGCGCCCTTGCTGGTGATCTCAGTGCAGTACAAGCTATCTCGCCCTGCAAAATCCACCCCAGAGAATACATACTGCCTGGGGACCAAAGAACAAAGGGTGATCTGTGCGTGCTTTACTCGGATCCAATTAACAATGTCATAGATTGCAACAACCGGTACATCAGTCCACAACAAACATATGGAGATGACCACATGAACACAGGCATAGCGCACTGATACCCATCTTGGAACCAGAACCATGTTTCATCAACAACCCAAGAGGAGGGTCTTAGTTCTGACAACCCAATCACCACACTCCACTCGGGCTGGTAGCAGCTCAGGCGGGATGGCCATCATAGGCGTGCAGCCCCATGATAACCATGTTCCCAATCATGTTTCTCCCTCTACCAGCATGACACTGGTGGTCACTGCAAGGATGATCTCATCATTGCTGCAGAGCTCTGATATTTGGGAGAGTGCTCAGCAATACATGGGTTGAAAAATAGTACTGTGAGTGCGAAGCATCCAACACAGCAGCAATCCAACATTGGCTTCCATGACACATTTAACCGATCTTCTCAGATGACAGCTTCATCAAAAAGTCAGCAAGGACTAAGCAAAGATTCTTTCATCATAAAACCACACATACGCACATACAGCCAGGTAACCACGTGTGACAGCAAACACAAACATTCACGTGGCTTCATACAGAATCACAGCCCACAACCACATGCTGCAGCTGTGGCTACAGCTGATGGGGGTGCCTTTGCTACACAAGCAGCACCTGAAGCATGAGTGCAAGTGCGAGTGCCAGTGAACGTGATCATCTGGGTGTTGTTACTTGTTCTTGGTGTGAACTGGTGTTGGTACTGCTGGCGCTGGCTTGGTGTTGGTTTCAGGATTGCTGGAAACAATGGTCCTGCTATTCCATGCATTTGTACCTTGCACCATGTGTTTCCTACATGGAACATCTTGGGTGTATCAGTTTCTGTCAACCCTATGCCAGAATCCAGCACCGTTGGCCTCCTGCAAGAGCAAAAGAACCGCGCCCTTGCTGGTGATCTTAGGTGCATCAGTTTGTGTTAGCGCTGTACGAGACTCTAGCACTGTTTGCTTCCTGCAAGAGCAAAAGAGCCGCGCCCTTGCTGGTGATCTCAGTGCAGTACAAGCTATCTCGCCCCGCAAAATCCACCCCGGAGAATACATACTGCCTGGGGACCAAAGAACAAAGGGTGATCTGTGCGTGCTTTACTCGGATCCAATTAACAATGTCATAGATTGCAACAACCGGTACATCAGTCCACAACAAACATATGGAGATGACCACATGAACACAGGCATAGCGCACTGATACCCATCTTGGAACCAGAACCATGTTTCATCAACAACCCAAGAGGAGGGTCTTAGTTCTGACAACCCAATCACCACACTCCACTCGGGCTGGTAGCAGCTCAGGCGGGATGGCCATCATAGGCGTGCAGCCCCATGATAACCATGTTCCCAATCATGTTTCTCCCTCTACCAGCATGACACTGGTGGTCACTGCAAGGATGATCTCATCATTGCTGCAGAGCTCTGATATTTGGGAGAGTGCTCAGCAATGCATGGGTTGAAAAATAGTACTTTGAGTGCGAAGCATCCAACACAGCAGCAATCCAACATTGGCTTCCATGACACATTTAACCCATCTTCTCAGATGACAGCTTCATCAAAAAGTCAGCAAGGACTAAGCAAAGATTCTTTCATCATAAAACCACACATACGCACATACAGCCAGGTAACCACGTGTGACAGCAAACACAAACATTCACGTGGCTTCATACAGAATCACAGCCCACAACCACATGCTGCAGGGGTGCCTTTGCTACACAAGCAGCACCTGAAGCATGAGTGCAAGTGCGAGTGCCAGTGAACGTGATCATCTGGGTGTTGTTCCTTGTTCTTGGTGTGAACTGGTGTTGGTACTGCTTGTGCTGGCTTGGTGTTGGTTTCAGGATTGCTGGAAACAATGGTCCTGCTATTCCATGCATTTGTACCTTGCACCATGTGTTTCCTACATGGAACATCTTGGGTGTATCAGTTTCTGTCAACCCTATGCCAGAATCCAGCACCGTTGGCCTCCTGCAAGAGCAAAAGAACCGCGCCCTTGCTGGTGATCTTAGGTGCATCAGTTTGTGTTAGCGCTGTACGAGACTCTAGCACTGTTTGCTTCCTGCAAGAGCAAAAGAGCCGCGCCCTTGCTGGTGATCTCAGTGCAGTACAAGCTATCTCGCCCCGCAAAATCCACCCCGGAGAATACATACTGCCTGGGGACCAAAGAACAAAGGGTGATCTGTGTGTGCTTTACTCGGATCCAATTAACAATGTCATAGATTGCAACAACCGGTACATCAGTCCACAACAAACATATGGAAATGACCACATGAACACAGGCATAGCGCACTGATACCCATCTTGGAACCAGAACCATGTTTCATCAACAACCCAAGAGGAGGGTCTTAGCTCTGACAACCCAATCACCACACTCCACTCGGGCTGGTAGCAGCTCAGGCGGGATGGCCATCATAGGCGTGCAGCCCCATGATAACCATGTTCCCAATCATGTTTCTCCCTCTACCAGCATGACACTGGTGGTCACTGCAAGGATGATCTCATCATTGCTGCAGAGCTCTGATATTTGGGAGAGTGCTCAGCAATACATGGGTTGAAAAATAGTACTGTGAGTGCGAAGCATCCAACACAGCAGCAATCCAACATTGGCTTCCATGACACATTTAACCGATCTTCTCAGATGACAGCTTCATCAAAAAGTCAGCAAGGACTAAGCAAAGATTCTTTCATCATAAAACCACACATACGCACATACAGCCAGGTAACCACGTGTGACAGCAAACGCAAACATTCACGTGGCTTCATACAGAATCACAGCCCACAACCACATGCTGCAGCTGTGGCTACGGCTGATGGGGGTGCCTGTGCTACACAAGCAGCACCTGAAGCATGAGTGCAAGTGCGAGTGCCAGTGAACGTGATCATCTGGGTGTTGTTACTTGTTCTTGGTGTGAACTGGTGTTGGTACTGCTGGCGCTGGCTTGGTGTTGGTTTCAGGATTGCTGGAAACAATGGTCCTGCTATTCCATGCATTTGTACCTTGCACCATGTGTTTCCTACATGGAACATCTTGGGTGTATCAGTTTCTGTCAACCCTATGCCAGAATCCAGCACCGTTGGCCTCCTGCAAGAGCAAAAGAACCGCGCCCTTGCTGGTGATCTTAGGTGCATCAGTTTGTGTTAGCGCTGTACGAGACTCTAGCACTGTTTGCTTCCTGCAAGAGCAAAAGAGCCGCGCCCTTGTTGGTGATCTCAGTGCAGTACAAGCTATCTCGCCCCGCAAAATCCACCCCGGAGAATACATACTGCCCGGGGACCAAAGAACAAAGGGTGATCTGTGTGTGCTTTACTCGGATCCAATTAACAATGTCATAGATTGCAACAACCGGTACATCAGTCCACAACAAACATATGGAAATGACCACATGAACACAGGCATAGCGCACTGATACCCATCTTGGAACCAGAACCATGTTTCATCAACAACCCAAGAGGAGGGTCTTAGCTCTGACAACCCAATCACCACACTCCACTCGGGCTGGTAGCAGCTCAGGCGGGATGGCCATCATAGGCGTGCAGCCCCATGATAACCATGTTCCCAACCATGTTTCTCCCTCTACCAGCATGACACTGGTGGTCACTGCAAGGATGACCTCATCATTGCTGCAGAGCTCGGATATTTGGGAGAGTGCTCAGCAATACATGGGTTGAAAAATAGTACTGTGAGTGCGAAGCATCCAACACAGCAGCAATCCCACATTGGCTTCCATAACCTATTAGAAGATGCCCCCTTCAACCCATCTTCTCAGATGACAGCTTCATCAAAAAGTCAGCAAGGACTAAGCAAAGATTCTTTCATCATAAAACCACACATACGCACATACAGTCAGGTAACCACGTGTGACAGCAAACACAAACATTCACGTGGCTTCATACAGAATCACAGCCCACAACCACATGCTGCAGCTGTGGCTACGGCTGATTGGGGTGCCTTTGCTACACAAGCAGCACCTGAAGCATGAGTGCAAGTGCGAGTGCCAGTGAACGTGATCATCTGGGTGTTGTTACTTGTTCTTGGTGTGAACTGGTGTACTGCGAGCGCTGGCTTGGTGTTGGTTTCAGGATTGCTGGAAACAATGGTCCTGCTATTCCATGCATTTGTACCTTGCACCATTTGTTTCCTACATGGAACATCTTGGGTGTATCAGTTTCTGTCAACCCTATGCCAGAATCCAGCACCGTTGGCCTCCTGCAAGAGCAAAAGAACCGCGCCCTTGCTGGTGATCTTAGGTGCATCAGTTTGTGTTAGCGCTGTACGAGACTCTAGCACTGTTTGCTTCCTGCAAGAGCAAAAGAGCCGCGCCCTTGCTGGTGATCTCAGTGCAGTACAAGCTATCTCGCCCTGCAAAATCCACCCCGGAGAATACATACTGCCTGGGGACCAAAGAACAAAGGGTGATCTGTGCGTGCTTTACTCGGATCCAATTAACAATGTCATAGATTGCAACAACCGGTACATCAGTCCACAACAAACATATGGAGGTGACCACATGAACACAGGCATAGCGCACTGATACCCATCTTGGAACCAAAACCATGTTTCATCAACAACCCAAGAGGAGGGTCTTAGTTCTGACAACCCAATCACCACACTCCACTCGGGCTGGTAGCAGCTCAGGCGGGATGGCCATCATAGGCGTGCAGCCCCATGATAACCATGTTCCCAATCATGTTTCTCCCTCTACCAGCATGACACTGGTGGTCACTGCAAGGATGATCTCATCATTGCTGCAGAGCTCTGATATTTGGGAGAGTGCTCAGCAATGCATGGGTTGAAAAATAGTACTGTGAGTGCAAAGCATCAACACAGCAGCAATCCAACATTGGCCCATTCAGTGGAAAAAAACCACGCGCCTGTACTATTTGTTTGGTACTTGCGTTTATCGCAAAATAAATCACAGGACTTACTACATACACCTCCGGACACACATAGACGTTGCACTGTGGCGGCAGCCATGTACTGGCGGATACCCTTGGACACGAGAGGCAACCCAAAAAGTGACCGTGCCTTATTGACCCAACTGTAACCTGTCCTAATGTCACACCTTCCTTGCCCAGCACTGGTTCACCCGTCTGCAACCGGGTCCTCCATGTTTCCAGTGGATAGAGAACGATAGTGCAACACACAGAGGCCACAAATCCTGCCACCATGTCTTTGTAGTAGCTGCCTGCAACAAGTGGGTGCATGGTCTCAGCTGCAGCTGCACCTTGGGCCCAGTAACCGGTGGCACAGGCTCGTACTGCATACAGGGTTAGTGGTTACCATCATCACATTTTTCCACTTCCACTGGCCGCGCCACAATTCGTTCCACATCTCACCGCATTGGAATTTATGTGAGTGTTGGAGGTGGATTGAGAATGCCGCTGAGTGAGTTCCAGTGGGTCCTCCCCTGCAGTTGGGCAAGACGTCATTCAGGTGTTGCTCCCGTGGCATTGTGCCTCGCTCTGATCCCATTGTCACCTCTTTCCCAGGAATAGGGCTGCCTTGCTTGAAAAGAAGAAAAGATCCCCATCACAATACAGGCACTTTGAAAAGAGGCAGAGTTGTGGGCAGTTGTTAGGTGTTGTCAAACGTTGACCGTTGGCGAAGCAGAAACGGTTGTTTGCAGAGGACATTCTGGAGGGGGGTTTGGCACAAGGCCTCGGAGGGGGGGGGGGACGGTGAGGACCTTCTGCCCGGCTGTGCATCAAACTCATGACCTGACAAGAAGGCCACCCTGTACCCGCCACTCAGCCCCCCCCCCCCCCCCACATATCGTTCAGCTGACGCTGGCTCCGCTAGGCAGTGCCCTGTCGCCTCTGAGATGGCGAGTCAACCTTAGGCATCCCAAGGGGAAGGGGTGTACAAACGCAAGCACAGGCCGTGGTGGCCTGCCCCCTCCCTCGGCGCACGCCAGCTAGCGATCCATCGGTGCCTACACACCACCACCTCTCCCTCGGCACGTCAGTCGGTGATCCGGCGGTGCCTCTTCCCTCCCCCGCCCGCGTACCAGTGATCCGACGGTGCAGCCACCCCACCTCTCCTCCTCATGCCCCCTTCCCCCCCATGTACTGCACCCCCCCCTTGTAGCCAAGCCCTGGCTTCCACACAACCCTGCCCTAACCCTCTCACCCCTGCTCACCCCCTTGCTCAACAGATCTGACACGGCGCGGGCAGCCACTGTGGTTGTGGGCGAACCGTAAGAACAACGGGGAGGTCGGTGTCCTACCCCAGACCTACACCCACTCCCTACTGCCCCGCTAGCCGTGCCCCTGACCTCATACCCCCTCCCCATACCCCAGCCGCTACCTCCGCAGGGCCGCCGGCTGAGTGGCTTAGTGGTTCGACCCGTGGATTGCCGTGTGGGGTCCCCGGGTTCTATGCCGGCCCCTCCCCCCTGTGTGAATTTCGCATATTGTCCAAAACAGGGTAGTTAAGTGATTTTGTTTGGCCCATGAGCGAGCACACAAATATGCACCTAACCCCCCTCCCCCCCGGCACATGCCCCCTCCTGGTCCCGGGGTGCCAGTGGGCGGTCCCACGGCCGCCCCTCCCACTCCTGCCCCTCCCACTTCTCCATCCTTGCACGACGACTCAGCCCCCCCCACCCCCCTGCAAACCCCTGCACTCCTGGCCCTCCCTACCCTTCGCCGGCCGTATGGCCGAGCGGCAACCCACCATGCTACCGTGTGGCAGATCGTGGGTTCGAAACCTCCATCCCCCAGCACGTTAGTCGGCGATCCGACAGTGCTGTCCTCCCCTACCTCCTCATTCTCGGCACTCTTGTCCTCCCAGGGTATACGCCGCGTGGTATGCGGTGTTGCCTGCCCTGGGGGTGCCCCCGCTGCCCCTGCAGCACCAGTACCCCCGCGCGGGGGAAGACGCCACCACACAGGCGTGGCTCGCAGCCCGCGAGCTCGTGCGGGCGTGGCGGCAGCACCGCAGGGTGCAGGTCGTCTTTCATGCGCCTTGACCCAAGTGTGCGGGCCCCGGGTGGGCATCCCCCCCCTCACCCCCTACCCCCCCCCCCCATGCCCAGACCCCCCCCTCCCAGCCAGGTGCGCGTGCCTCCCTCCCCTGCCCCCTCTTCACCCAGCCCGCGGCATGGCGATAGGCCTGCCCCCCGGCCCGCAGACGCGGACGGGGAGTGCACTATATGCACAGTCGTCGGGACAGCCATCGAGCGCCCCCCGGGCGGGCTATGAGCCTCAAGATCGGCCCTCAAATCAAATCAAATCAAATCAAATCAAATCCTTTCTTTCCACAAGCCGCGGCAAAATCCTACCCCGGGCGAAGGGGGAGGACACCACAGCGCCGTCATGGGGATCCGGGACCCTGTAAGTTCCCGGCTGGTGGTCCTACCTTCTCTAACCCCTCGCTCCCCCCCTTCCCCTCCTGTGCAGCGTAATGGGCGACCCCACGGTTGCACTGGCAAACCAACCCGCCCCTCCCCTGCACTAACCCTATACCCCTAGCCCTCCCTACCGGTCGCTAGCCGTGTGGCCCAGTGGTAACCCAGCGTGCTACCGCGTACCAAGTCCTGGGTTCGAATCCTCCTTCCCCTGGCACGTCAGTCAGCGATCCGACGGTGCTTTCTTCCCCCCTCCCCATTCCAAGCTCTCCTTTCCTGCCCCCCTCCCTTTCTTTCTCGCTCCTTGCTTCTTTCTTTCCAAGGGAAGCATCCTCCCCCGGATGATGGAGGAGGACTTGACGTCGCCAACCAAGGGAACTGGGACCCCGAAAGTACCCGGCAGGTGGTCCCCCCTTCTCTACCCCCCCCCCCAACCCCCCGGAGCGGCACCTCCCAGCACGGACAGCCGCGTGGCGGGCTGCATGACCTTTACGTCCCACAGCACATGCACGACCGCACTAAGAGGCGTGTGCCCCGCCCTACATCCGCGTGGCTGTAGGGTGTGTGAGGTGCGCCTGGTCAGGCTTCCCCAGAAGGGCAATCTGTGGGCCCATAAGGCCCTCTTCGGACAAGGGAAGATCAGCCCAAAGCCCAAGGCCCCGCCCCACATATCTCTCTCTCGGGGACGGTGAGGATCCTGCCAACACGGAGCGATTTCGGGGGTTGGTGCCACTGTTGCTTCGTTTGTGCCCGCTGAGTGTTCCGGAGGTAGGGGTATGTGAGGTATATTCGGAAAGCCCTCAAAAAGAGCTATTTGGACCACCCAAGGTCTGCATGCTGTAGTAACAACATATTTGAGATTTTCGTCCATTTTGGATGGTGCTGGTGTTGCTTGCTGCCTCTTTTTGTCAACAGGCAGCTACCATGTCCGCATACAAATTCACGCAACGTGCTGTAGCTTCACCTGATGCACCACAGAAACCTTTGGTGTGGAAAAGAGCGCACTCTGGGGCTGTAAAGTGGGTGCAGTCGAGCCAGGACGAGCCTGGCAGGAAGGCCAAAAAGTTCACAGCAACCTGCATGCTCCCACGAGGAACACCAGATTCTGTCCACCGCAGAGGCCGCTGCTTTTGCAACCCTGTTTTGGGATCGTAAAGTGCACCCCAGCAAGGCTTCTCAGCATGAAGTTCTGGCAACCTGCACAGCGAGGCCATCGCATGGCGCAAGGTCCAGCTGACGAAACAGCGAAATGTGGACCTCACAACTGACGGCGTGTGGGCCATGCCCTTGAACACAGGGTGGGCCAGTCAAGGGCTGCAGAATTGGGGAAAATTGAAGAAATATGTTCCCAGTCACAAGCAAGGGGATGTGTGCTCTGTGCTCAAAATTGTGACCACCTACCCCCCCCCCCAACCCATGCATTTCTGAAACGGCCTTTTCTCACAGATTTCAAAAAGCATGCACGTAACCCCCCCCCCCCCCCCTAGGCAACAACGTTTTGGTGCATTGGACCAAAACTTGAAATATCCCCGAAAAATTGCGAAGTCGCTCCGTTGGCAGGAACCGGATGTCCCCCACCTCTCAGCCCCCCCCCCCCCCCCCAACCCTGGAATAACTTCCCCTCCCCTCAGCCAGCCCCAAACTCCCTCCCCAGATGCCCATCCCCCTCTTCTTCAACTCCCCTGCTTGACACAACTCCCCCTTCTCCCAACCCGCTGAGCGTAAGCAAGAGGCTGTCCTCCAAGCACGCCCCCGCCCTCCGTGCCCCACGGCTGACAGAAAAAAAATCAACTTTTGCTCGAAGATATTCCAACAGTAACAGGGAGCCCCTCCCCCAAAACGACTGCCCCGGACTGCACGGCAGTAATGACGAGAACAAGCGTGAGAGCTCTACCTAATGTCAGCGCAATAAAGTTCCCAAAGAGGACCAGCTTGACCAAATTCTCTGGAAGAAAGAGAGTGAAGAGCGGCGACCGAACATCCCCGTAGTACGGTGTGAAAGGCCACGTGGCCTGCCCCATGCAGATCTCACATGACCCAGGCCCCTCCTCGAGGCCCGCAATAAAGCCATCATCACACGGGTAAAAAAGCAGTACAGAACTCCGTTATATCACAACTGCAGGCCGTTTCCCTCACACCGCACTCAGCCTCAGCCTCTCTCACTCTGCCCCACCTTCACAAATGCCCTCTGCCGTTCCCCTACGCACCCTCACGCCACCATGCCCTGTCTTGTGTTATCTTGTCTTGGCCTCCCTCATGCACCCTCATGCCTCCTCACACCCACACAGACAGGAACGCACATGGGCACACGCCAGTGGTGCAAATAAAGGGTGGGGGGGGGGGGATGGTTCAACAAAAGGTATTGTATTGAGCACAGAGCAGCAAGGACACCCGCAGCCAAGGACAATCACCCCAACAAGGTAATTTGAAGCTGACTGAGAACACATACATCAGGGTGACTGTGAAAGAGCAAGTATTTCATGCAATGCAAACATTTTCACACATGGACAGTCAAAAACCTATTCCCCAGACCCAGAGCTGGAACTAGAGCTGGCGTTGGAAATAAACCCAGAACTGGAGGTAGAGGTACTGGAAGCCACAGATGTCAAAGATGAATCTATGTCTTTCACCTGCAAAAATTGGTCAACTGTATTTGACAACGGAGCATCTTTTGGAAGTGTGAGTGCCTCTTTTTCAGGGCCTGTTCTGCAGCCCGTGCTTGAGCTTCATGTTGCCCAGCAGCTTTCTTTTGCCGGCATCTTTTGGCACGACAAGCATTGGCAGAGGCACATTTGGGGGTATGCGCACAATGCCAGGTTTTACGAATGGAGAAAGGACAATTCTGCATCAGAGGGGTAGATGCAGAAAACGAAGAAAGGTCGGGAAAAAGCGGAAGGGGGAAAGAGGTGAACCCAAAAACTGTAGTACTGTAGGTTCTGAAACCCTTGACCATTGCTTGTAATGGTTCCCGAATTCCCCTACTCCACGTGGACCCGGACCAAAAAGAGCTTATTCGCGTCCCTGACGCACGCGAATCTCACGTGTATGGCGAGTAGAATATTAGGCACTGCAAACAACTGCACTCATTGATGTGTGGTGGAGCATGCTCAATTACCTGAATGCCTCACTAAGAGGCGCAACCATAATGTTGGGGTGTGCGCAGCTGTGTTTTGCCGGGGACAGCATTATGTATCCAAGGGTGGTGGATGCCCACAACCATCAGGCCATTCAGGGATTACATCCTGAGACCACTGTGGTTGTAGGTGCCGTGGTAAGGGCACAAGGTTACAATGCGAGGCCACAACAAATCTGTGCTACCCATACCCCATGGAGCCGAAAAACACCGAGAAAGAAAATTGACTGAAAATTGGGGCTCCTCTATTGATTTCCACGTCTTGGAAATAATACCTGGACTGTGCGCAAATACATTTGGCGTGTTGTGAAATATCAGGATTGTGGGCCACAGCGGAAGCTACACCCTCGCACGCAGACAGTTTGACATGGCAGGGAGGTCACACTTTTGAGCTCTCTGTCACTTCGGATCGTTGACTTTGCGCTGCCACTGCCACCACCACCAGCGACGGCATTCGTACCTAAAAGGATGGGATGCACTGCAAAATACGTTGGAGCATCCCTGTGCACAGAGCAGAGCCCTGGTGCAACCCAGGCTCACAGGAGACACACAGGTTCGATGATGCAGCAGTGCGAACACCTCCCACCACTGGCATACAAGTTGCATGTGTCCACCCTCCAAAGGGGGTGACAATGGTGACTGCAGGTCTGGACCATTGTTTCCGCAGTACCAAGCTAACCATGCTGCATCTCAGGCGGGGGGGGGGTGTTTGCCGGCACTACTTTGGTATTAACTATCCAGGCTTTAACCCCAGATTTACCCTCCCCCAGAGGAGCCCCCGAAGTCCACCAGAGTCGACCGCACACCTTCTCTACAAAGCACGTTGCATAAGTCCAAATAGTTGAATTCAACATCAATGTGTGTCCATCATGTATTGCCTAATAAACATGCGCCCTGGATCCGCTATGTACACAAAGCCACGGCTCATGGGAGAGACCCGGCTGCAGTTGTACCCCACTGGTCCCACTTGCATGGCATTGGTGGCGGAGGGGTGGTGCATGGGTGGTGGTGCAGTGTGTGGCTCCCAATGTGTCTATCAATGCTCGTCATGTGACAGTGTCGTTCTGGTATCGTGAAACAGACGGAGACGTTCCAAAGCCTCCGATCTTGTGTGTGATCAGTAGATGTTGGGCGCACCACAAATCACGAACCAAATACTGAATAATACAACTTCACCGCCATCGGCTACCGCGTCACGTATTGCGCATCATTCCGCAACCTCGGAGGTCCTACAGTACCTCTGACATGTGGCAACCCAAAGAAGGGGGTATGACACAAAAAAACAGGAAGGAAGGTTCAACCATCAGTGAACACGGAACTCTGCTCTGACTTCTGCAATCCGTCCTCGTCCTGTGGGCAGTAGGTTGGTTGGGCAGGAAGTAGGTGAGGGAATGAGATCGGTGCGATACGAAGGTGCAGGCGAACACCGCAGCGCACACGCTGCAGTGCGGACACCATCCGCGCGCCACCAGAGGACGTGAATGAACAAAATCCACCACACGGTACCCCACCCCTCTCCCACAATCCCCCCAGAACGTACGACAGTGTGGGGGGAACTGTCACCAAATGACGGTGCCCGCGAATGACCATGCACGAGGACCCAAAGCTGACCTTTCCACTGCAACGACATTGTAACTAGAGGAATCCTTTTCTTTGGCGGCGTGGCCTTTTGGAGCAAGTGACGGTGCCCCCCCCCCCTCAAAAGGCGAACACGTACGTACACACGGAAGTACCCCACGGGGCATACTCCTTCAGCCTTTATGGCACACAACCCCTGGGTGTGCACAGGGGGGCACTGTGCACAATGCCACAGACAGTGGGTAGGCACGAGGGTGTCATCCCGTGATGCACACACTCTGGTTCCCACAGATTGGCTGCCAGCGAAAAACTTCCCTCCCTTCAGCCCCGAAATGACATACAATCCACGCAACCACTACCATTGCCATTGCCAGTACCAAGACCCTCTCCCCGAATGAGGATTCCCTGAATCGGGGCAATGAGTCAGGGGGCACCACTTGAGGATAAATGGCTGAATTTCGGTAAATTGAGGGCAGAACATCCTGTCCCAGACTGTGTGAGAGCCCCCTTAGCGCTCTTTGCAAACAGTGCAGAACGAGCATGGAACGTGACAACCTTTTCGCTCACAAATGTTGTCTGTGGCCGCAGTGCCCAGTTAGTGACAGCACAATAGATGATTGCAAGCAAATAATCTGGGTGTCATGTGGCAGGTACCACTTCTCTGCCTTGCGGTCTCCCAAGTGTCATTTTTTCATCTGCTCTTGCTTGCTGTTCTTGTTGGCACCACTGTCTTGGTTCCCAAGCTCTCGCAGAGGCGAAGGGAGAGGGGATCAGGGTTTGCTTGCAGTATTGATGGTGTTGCAGCCTCTCTTGTTGCTCGTGTTGTCATGCAAAGAAAGAGGAGGGTTGAAGGTAACACACGAAGTGACATAACTTGGCTGTTATCGTTCTGCAAATGGGGCTTGCTCAATTCTGCTGAGGTCTGTGACTACCTTCAACTCCTTGCTCGCAGTGGTTGGTCCTGCACCCCCCGTACTCCAATATCCATTGGGCCCAGCACCTGGAGGAACCGTCCACAGCCCACCCCACCCCACCCCACCCCACCCCACCGCCCTGGGGATGCCATCTTGCAAACATCAACCTTATTATGCACACAACAAGGGAAATGACGCCAAAATACCTTGTGCGCTTGAAGCGTTCCTTGTGTGGGAACAGGCTTGCGCCCAAAGAAGTAGGAGTTCCTTTTTGTAAGGTTGGGGACAACGGGCGGTCTTGTGGGCACTGCAGTTGATTGGAATAAGGACTAAAATGTCCATCGAATGAACGAAAAAACACAGGGAAGGGCACAGGGCATGGCAAGGGCATTGCAGTGCCTTGCATTGCAGGACAGAGCACTGCATTGCAGGCCATGGCAAGGCAGAACATTACAGGGCAGAGCACGGCAAATTGCTAATAGTGCCCGACCACCCTCATAGACCCCCCCAAAGGAGACTTTGACGCATGAATAGACCCCGTCAGACCACCACAAACCTTTTCCCTCCTGCTCTCGATATCCTCCCGCTGCCCTTGCCCCAGTGCAGTATACCGTGCGCAGAGAGGCCAAAATAGTTGGCCAGGCTCGATCCGGAATTTGCCAGCGGCAGAAATCCCACAACCAAAATACTGAGGACAATGCCCAGTGTACAACCCTGGAAGGCAATTGGAGGAGGCATGCAGAATGGTACCCCTCACTTTCCCTTGTGGACAAAGCCTCTCACTGGGGAATGGGGGCGGAGACGTTGGGAGGGTGGGTGCGTGTATGTACACAAGTGGACAGATGGGAGTAATTCTAGGAGGGTAAGGCAAAGTCCATCTGGCATTCGCAACCCATAGTACAACAAAAGGGTATGCACAAAAAAACTCCCCAAACCTCAGCTGGACCACCATTCTGACAAGGGCACCACAAAGTTACAATGCCCTGCATATACCTTAAATGAATGTATTGGTCCCCAAAAACAGAGGGACAAATAGTGGCAGGCACATACCTTAATGGTGAGCTGGATATGCCACGACCACAACGAGCAAATTTGCCATGGCTGAACATCGCATCAAAACAAATGAAATCCCCCCATTTCATTGGGACATGCGAATATGACGTGATTATCAACTTGGGGTGTGATTGTGAAATGAGAGTTCAATACCTGGTGTCAAATGCTTCGGTTCAACTTTTACTCACACTATGGATGATGACAGGTGGTGTGTCACGGCAGAGACAAAGGCTCTAGCGTGCTGCTCGTGTGATGAGGACGGCCAGCGGTGGGAACTGGAAAAAAAAAAAAGAAACCAGGTGGGATGCTGTTTTTCGAGGGAGACCTGCCCCTAAGGGGGGCAGCGGAAAAAGTTGTTGTTGCAAAAACAGCCTTTCCCCGTGTGACACGGATTCATAGTTTTCAGGCTACATAAGGTGCGGTTTGTAATTTTGTTGATGGCTTCAGTGAGAGGGGTACTAGACCACGCCCATGGGAATGGTAGCCGGGTAACGCCCCCTAACGGTGCTGTCACCGTACATGAAAATGAATAAATTGGAAAGCGAGGCACAGGTATCACGAAGGCAAAACACCAATGCAAGGCACTTCCCAATGTGCTCGTTTGACCCCTCCCTGGTCGCAGACATCCAGAACAGACTCCCATCCTTGACCACATCAACTGCAGTCAGAGGAAACGACAATCAGACAGGGTCGCTGTGCTTTGGGGTGGGGTCAGGGGAGGGGAGGGGATGCCTAGCTTTGTTCCCCATGGCTGATACACCTCAACATGTGGATACACAGGGCCCTTTCCTGTTGACACCATCACTCAGACCCCATAGTAGCGATGATGCGCACTCACCCAAAGTGCAGATGCTGAAGGTAAGCCCCTCACCCCACACCACAGCCCAGGATATGGGGAAGCTCAAGGCAGAGGTGCAGATGGGTGGTGCATGCAATAAGTCTTACACATGGTCCTATCCCTCGGAGTGAGTAAGTACGCAAGACTCCTTCGGTAGATGAGAGGAGAACAAACCAGCATTGAAAGCGGTATTTGGTTGCAGGGCCAAGGCCTCAACACATGGTAATTGTGCTGACACAATGCACTGGAGGCACACTCCACCATCAAGAAGAAAGAAACCTGAGAGGGATTGCAGACAGGCAGCAGCAGCCGGGGCTCCATGATGGCACATGGGTGGCGACGAACAATTGATTTCAAGGAGGGCAGGCGCCTTTAGATCTAGGTCACTGCTCTGTTAGAGGGTCAACTGCAGAGGGCAAGCGCCATATGGCTCGTGCATAGTTGTAGTGGGTGAGCAGTAGAAACTGGGTAGGCATGTGGGGTCAGAGCTGGGAGCAGCTTAACCAACCACCCCCCTGCCTGCTTGCCTTGTTTAGAAACCGCTGTGGACTGGACAGCCCAGAGTCAACAAAGGGAATCCCCAAAAAACTGTGCACACCAGGAGCCAGGGGGACGTGCAGCACATATTTGCTCCATGTATCACAATTGTCTCTCTCAATTGCTATGCGCTCTGTGTGCTTAGAACCATGCAGTGCATGTGTGAATCCCCCGTTTGCATACCACATCTCACTAGGTGGAAAAGGCGTTCTAAGAACAGTGGGATGTGGTGTGAGCATTGCCTCCTGAAGCCTTTCCTTGCTGAACAAAGCTGCTCCACAAGTGCATTTGGTCATATGGCACCATGAGGTGATTGGCCACTATGGAGTGAGCTATGGGATACTTTTTTAGGAGGGGCATTACAGGCCGGGCAAAAATTACAAGCAGTCAATATTGCAAGCAGTAAAAATCACAAGCGGTACAAATTATAGTCTGAGGACCCTCCCGGGATAAATTCACCCAAACCCACGTGTGCACACATAAAAGCGGTGTAGAACATTCATGCAACCGAAGGCAGTCTACCAGTTGCTTCATTCCAAAAGCATTGCACATTGTGATTCAACCTCCAATCTTGACAAAGAGTTTTACAGCAAACAGGACAGGTTTCCCGGGCATTAGGCTCATGGCAATCATTGCAGCGTGTAGAAACCTCATCACCATCACCTTGAAAATCAAGCAACAATGATTCAAAGGCAATTGTGTCAATATGGGGGAGTTGCTGTGGCCTGGTACACCAAGCGCAAAATGCCTGTGATCTCCCAAGACTTGACAATTGAGGCCTCAGATAACTCTGCAACTGCAGATTCAATAAGTAAACAAGATCTAGAACCCCCTAAAGCCAACCAAGAAAGTATCAAAGAGCGTTGGCCAGGGGGTGTATAAAGTGTATGGCGGGGAAATATTACAAGCGGAACAAATTATCACAGTCTGAGAGAGTCTGGGATCATTTGTACCCAGGATAATTTTTACCGGCACTGTAAACAGCTCTAATTGTGGGATGGGAGGGCAGCACCACCATCCCCCCCATGTTATTGGCTCTGGGCTTCTTACTTCTGAGTGGGGGGGTCCAGCGAGAGCGGAAGAGGTGGGGGGGGGGGAGGATTCTGCCTTCTGGGTTCTGGATTCTGCGTTCTGGGGATGGGCGGGGAGGGAGCATGGACATGCTGGGGCACAATTAGAACAGTCAGAACACTCCGATTGTCCGCGTATGTACCCCTGGGGGTGTTCCCCGTGATGGGTGGGGATGTGTTGGGTGGGTGGTGGGTGGGGGTTGGTGTTGTAGTGGGAGTTGCCGGGATATGCATGTGCAGTGATACAACGGAGCGCGGTTGGGGGGGGGGTATTAGTAGGCATGCAACATAGGATGTTGCACTGTTACTGCTACTGCTACTCCTACAGGTAGTGGTGGACCACCTCCATCATCCATGTGGGTATCACTGCTTGGTATAGGCCCCACTGCAGGTCTTTGGGCAAGTGAGAGAGCAGGTGTGGAGAAAAGCCCTCTGGACCTGCTGCCTTATCCTTTGGCTGGTGCATTGCCCTGAAGAAGGTGGACGAAGTGGGTGGTTGCGTATCAAACTCAGGTTGTGGGTGCAGTAGGCCCTGCATAAGGCGTTTCGTTTCTGTTGCGTCGTGCGGAGGATTGCCTGCAAAACACACTACATGTCTTCTGGCTGATCCCATGGTGAGTTGTGGTGCGGTGACGTGGAAAGGTGCAAGCAACCATGCTTTGGCCGTCTAAAAAAACAACCTCCCCCCTTTCACTGCTGATTTACGGAAGCGACGCAGTTCTCTGTGTGCGCACATGTTCCTTTTGCATCCCTGATAGTCACATAGATCCTTCACCGCCTGCAAAGATGTCGGGTTCCAGGCCACTACCTCCTGCAGCCTTTTCTCCACCTCATCAAGTTTCTTGGGGGGCGGGGCTGGGAGTCGACAAAAATTTTAATTTCTGTGTATACACGTACCTGCCTTTTCATAGGGTCCTCTCCTGTGGCATTTCCCGGGACCACTGGCGCATATGATGGTGAAGTTCTGTGAACAGGCCTGCTGGCCATGAGGCCACAGACCCTTGCATTGTTTGCTCCTGTGACTATGCTGCACGCATATGGTTGGGGATATGGATCAAGACTGCCTTATGGTCCCCTGCATGCGCCAACGTCATATGCTCGTACCCAGATACTCCCACCGCATCCCACATTTCGGCCGACATCAGTATGGTATCTAGCCTCTTGGTTTTCCTGGTATATGCCATTGCCGGGTCATGCATCTCCCCCCTGGACAGTTTGCCATGCCACCAGCGCTGGCGTCCCTTCTCTGGTGCCTAGATGGTGTCATTAAAATTTGTCCCAAAACAGCCCATTTTCAAGGCATTTTGTGACTTTGGAGTGGCCAAAATGGCTTGCAATGGGCTGGAAAAGGGCTCATTTCACTTGTTTGTGCACCCCAAATGGTCTTGGATCATTTTTGGAAAAACACATTTTTGACCCATTTTTGACCCATTTTTGTCCCAAAACGTGAAAAATATAAGTCATGTACAAAACAATCGTCCAGTCGTGTAGTCGTGTCGCCTTCTATTGGTGCACTTTACCTGCACCACACTCTGGGCCTCTTGTGTGATAAATTGCAAATGGCATATTTGAATCATGGTGGGACAATAAACGAAGAGACGAATGTGATTTTCTGGTCTTCCCAATGGAGCACATCTTTTGAAAAATGAGTAGCACACGAGATGACGTCTCGCTCAATAATTTGGAAATGCTACCAGCTGATGCTTGCACCTATCAAAAGCCCATTTCACAAGTGACAAAAGCAAACATCCAGGGTCCATTGAAAGCAAACAAGACGTAGGCACAAATTCAATACAATCTGCCACAAGCAAACATTAGTGAACTTGGGAAGACTGCCTGTCAGATGAAAAGAGCATGCTCCGAAAATAGAAATTAACGAGTCGCTAAGTCGTCGCTTGAGTGTCCCAATACGCAAGGGCAGTCTCGCGTGTGGCATCAGCCATTTTTGTGGGGGACTGCTCTCAGTGAGCAGTTCTACTGAATCTTCAGCACTTCAATCGTAAAATTGAGGGTGCCACCTGTGGAGGAAGTGAGCGAAAGACGGCTGCTGATGAGCATCAAATGATCTTCCTGGTTCTTGCACAGGCCCACCCTTTGGGGATTCAAAAGCCCAGGATGCGCAAACTTAGAACATTGCCTCGGCCCACAACTCATGCCCATACATGCCAACCCCGATCAATATTACATGGCTAATTCTGACTGAAATGTGGGAATGTGGGAGAAATAGCTTGCATCATTGCCAAACAAGTTTGGAATCGGCCATAAGAGGAGGGGGGACGTGAGAGGAGGGGGGGGGGGATACCAGAAGCGTTTTGTCTGACAAAAGTGTCCGATCAAAAAAACGAGGATGCATAATGAGTCGAGGAGCACGGGCAACTATCCCCAACATCTCTCACCAAAGACTGCAAAACAAGATAGAAGGCAGCATGTGTAAGGCCTCAAAAGGTCAGGTGTGTATCCGCCACTGTGCTCCAGCCGCGCCTGCCTTCGCAAGGCCTTCACTGCAATCTCAATTCATTCCATGTTCGTTCACGGTTCCATTGGACAGTGCAAAGATCATGTGTAGGGAGTGGCGGGGGGGTTGTCGACAACCCTCCACAACCCAACACAGTGTGGTGAGCACCGTGCCTATGTGTTCGGATACACCATCCACTGCGCAGACTGCCACCGAGGAACTACGGTTTGCCATGACCGTCAGATGACCCAGCACACGTGGCTTACTGTGTGGGGCAATATGCAGACACTGCGCAAGATGCCTCCGGTGGGGACAGCACCAGCGCATATGGTACTGCACGTGGCGATTGCACAGGTGCCCCTCAAAGATCCTAATTACACACAGGGATCCAACCGGGGGATGCGAAGTACCGTTCGCAAATAGAAGTGCTTTCAAGCTCTTCAGTCAGTCAGTCAGTCGGGGCGCACGCACTTTCGCCCAAAGCAGGGCAGAGACCGGGGGGTAGGGGAGAGGTCTACAGACAGCAACTGGTGTCCAGTATCATGTCTTTTGTGTGACCTGCTTTTGTTGCTCGAGGTTATTGGTGCAGGGAAGGGGGCCGGGTCGCCATTTTGTAGGTAAGAGTGGAATATCTGGCCCATTGCTCAGAATCGGAGCGTTCTGCCCCTGTGGAGTCCACTCCGCTGCCGGCGCCGGAAGGCTTCACATGTGTGCTTTACAGCCGAGCAACACTGGTCACTCCAACGTGTATCGATGACAAATGCACATGCCGATTAGCCAACTACATCAACAACAACGACATAAACAATATCCACTGGGGATCAAGCCCCCACCCCTTTTATTGCTGGTGGTGGAGTACCAACGACTACTACTCCATTGGAAGTGTCAGGGCAACCGGAGGCTGGCATACATGTTTGTGTCTTGTTTTTTTTTTTGATGCCCCTTTGCATGGTTTGGTGTTTGGATAGGTGAGGGGATAATCCGACTGTTCCTGGAACAATCACCTCAAAAGTTGCACGTGTGGAGGAACCCCCCCCCCCCCCCCCGTGTGACATTCCGTCTGGTTGTTGCTCCTTTACGGGGTCCTGGACAGTCACCCGTTCTTCCCTTCGCATGTTGCGTCGGGTTGCTACGTTCTGCCGGCCGCTGCGGCCGGTGCTCTTGCTGGTGTCGTTTCCGCGTTCGCGGAGCCCAGTACTTGGTGTCTTGGGGCTGTGCTGAATGTGGCATGGTGTGCCGTTTGCGCGTCAGCGGCGCCCAATAATTGGCGTATTGAGGATGTGCTGGTTGCTGCCGGGGTCGTTTGACTGTTTTTGCTGTCCACGCGCCTCTGTCCACAGGCCGTCTGTAGCCTGCCTCGCTGTGTTTCTGTGTGCGTGAGGCCCAGATGCCCTGTTCCTCCGCACGCTGTCCCGGCTGTCCTTTTGCCCCTCACGGCTGGTCTGCGCCTGATGGGCTCCCGCTCCTGTTGCGCAAACAGCCCATCTGGGTTGCGGGAGACACCCCCCACCTGATGCTGGTTGAGCAGGGGTTGCCCTGGCACCCGGTAGCAACGGGGCTGGCTGGCCAAGCCATCCCCTTTATTGTCGCTGCCTTCCATGCGCACGCTCTCCCATCCACTCCATTCTGGTTCCCTGTTCCCACTGTTCTGGTTGCCTCTCCTGCCTTGCTGTGCCCCTCCTCCTTGTCTGCTGTGCTCGCCCTTGTCCCTCCTGGTGTGGCTCCCGCGTTCTGTGTGTCTGTGTTGCTCCTCCCCCTGTCTGTTGACGCTCCTGGGTGCCCCTGTCGCGCACCCCCTCCTGTCCCACCCGCCTGCCCCCCCCATACGAGGATTTCACATCTCCGTACGGGATGTGGACTGTCCCGTGCGCGGTTGGCTGGTCACGGCCCTGTTGCCACCCCGTGGCGGGCACCTCCCGGTGCGCGGGGCGCAGCTCCCGCCCTTGTGGAGTACGTGGGCACCTTGTAGAGGGAGGGGGGGGGGGGTGTTTGTTGATGGCTCGCTCGCCGTGCGCCGCATTTGGTGGTTGCTGCAGTGCTCGCACCTCATGGTTCCCTTGTGTATTGTTGTGTGACCTGTTGGGGCTCGTCTCACTGCTGTGTGTGGGGCGGCTCTGTGCCCAGTTGCTTTGCTGCTTGCGTTCCTCCCTGCATATGTCTCCAAATCTACAAACTGACCTGTCATTGGTGTTTGTTGGGGTTGTTCTGGGGTGAATGTGGTGCATTGTTGCTCTTTTGCTTTCTGGGCCGCTGAGGGGCTCCCCGTTTGAGGACTTCACTCCGGGCTGTCCACGCCTCGGAGCTAGGGACCCGTGTGAGTCCACCCCCTGGTTGGTCGTGTGCAGTGACCACCAATGGTTTGGACGTCGTGTCTCATAAGCGTGCCCAAGGCGCCTGCACTAGACCCTAGTGACAGGAATTAGCTACTCGCGGGCAGTACATGTTTTAGGTCGCTGCCCAATGGACAACCACGTAGCCGGCTGCCAACCCCCCGCAGGGGCGACCCCCTTACTTAGGTTTGGGTTGCCTTCTCCTCCCGGTGTGGTCGGGATGGTGATGGCTCCCGGGAGTGCATCAGGGAAGCATCCCTTCTATGTTGTGTGTAAGTGTGGCCTTTGTTGTTGCGTGTGTGGTGGGCGCCGTGTTGGCGTTGGGGCGTGGGGTCGTGGGCCCTTGGTGATGCTCCACGTGTGTGCCTTGTTTGTGGGCGGCAGTGGCTGTCTGTGGGTGAAGTGCCTGTGTGGTGGGTCTGGCCCCCACCCTGGGTGTTGGGTGTTGGGCTGGTGTTGGTGCTCGCGGCGGGTGGTGTGGCTGTCGGCCGCTGTTGTTGCGGTACACTACTTTGCTTTGCTCTGCTGTACTGTGTGCTGCGTGCTGTCGTGTGCTGCGTGCTGTCGTGTGCTGGCGCGTTTCATTGTGTGCCTCTGCCAGCTTTGGTCTGCTGGGCTGTGTTGTGTGCTACGCTGCCTCCGCGTTGTGCGCTACACTGCCTCCGTGAGGCGTGGCGGCCGCGGCTACCCGGGCAGCCCCCCGCCCTCTGTAGCCATGAAGTGGGGATCATGTTGTCTTTTCTCAATTTTCTTTCGTTGCGACATGAATATTTGCACACGCACGCCGACATTCTTTGGACTGTGCGCTCTTGTGATGATGCACCATTCGTGATCATATCCATCATTACTCGTGGCGCGTCCCATGGACCCCTCCTTACCAACCTCTATGCCACAAGCTGTCAATGCTTGTCATTACCATTCGGAATCAACAACAGTGTCCAATTGGGTTTTGCAGAGGAAAAGCAAAATGATGTGTGTGATCTGAGACACCTGGCCAATCTGTCCCTTCACTCATGCGCAACTTTATTTTCTTTTTGGTTTGATGATGCTACGATGGATGCTGCAGCCAAAGATAAGCAGGGATCATGACATACCTGGTGGGATTCCCCAAGCTGGAAAACCTCCGCTCCCATAACCTTCTGCGGCAGGGATCAACAGCTCCCTCGCCTCACCGAGTTTCATCCCCAAGCAGCCTTGGTCCCATCCTGTGATCACACCTCCAACACCAGCCTGATGAATGCAGGGACTGCTGCGGACGCCACTCTTTAATCTTTGACTCATATATACACATGATTGCATTCTGCGTGTTCCAATTCGGAAAACATGTTGCCGGAGGGGAGGGGGGGGTATGATGCAACAAACTTTGGGCACGGGGTACCCGTAGACGGCACGAGCCCTCAGTGACTTCGATTCTCCCCAGACTGTATGATGTGCCGTAGCCTGTCGATGATCCAGCACACGTTGGCAATTCGTAGCAAAGCTACGAGTGGTCATCAAACACAAGCATTGTAGCCACAGAAAAAAAAAACGATACCCCAACCGGAAACCACAAACGTCGAAGGGCACAAAGATGACACCAGGGTCGATGTCCTGTGACTGCGTTTCAACATCGGTGCCAGACTGCATGCTCCATATTCTGCCCTGCATCCCCCTCCCTCCCAAAGCGCCATACTTGGTATGTGAAAGGCTGCTGGCCAGGGTCTTTCGTCGACCAAAAAGTCTTGCCGGTCTCCTTCACAACACCTACAATCCAACAGGAAGCATCACGATAGCACGTTCCACGCTTGGAAGTCACCGTCCATTCGCCACGTTGTGCAGAAGAGGATGATGACCTGTTGCATGCACAGTCACGGTGTTGCTCTTTGAAACAGTTGCCCCACTTCCCTCCTTAATGATCCGGTAAGTGGTCTTAAGCCCTGGGATTGACTGCATCACAAAAAACTGGTGCAACAAAAGTGAGCATGTGGCAGGCAGGAAGTAAAGTCCATCTGCTCACCGACAGGGTGACACACTTCAACGTATCCAAATCAGCTGAGCAATATGTGAAACATTGCCCATTTCATTATTGGGTCCCGCCCTCGCCCCTCTGCTCTGTGCTGTTGGGTCGCTCACATGTGGTGTGCGAACGCGTACCACCCCTCTGCGGGGGACGTCGTGTGGTGATTCATGCACTGTGTCCTGTGTCCTCTGGGAAATGTTGCCGGTCTAGCACACGCCCACAGCTGCCTCCCACTCGGTTACACTCGCCATGCAAATCGATCCCAAAATTCCCGAGTGCGGGGGATCAGGAACCTACATGGGGTTAGATACGACGTTGAGGATGTGCAGACTGGATTGTGCCATCCTGGTTCCTGCTGGCGCTTGGGCTTCTTCAGGTCTCCAGGCTGCCCTGGGTGCCCTGCCTGCTTGGCTGTGTTTGCACCATCTGCTGCTGGGTGTCGCTCCCCCCCGATTGTAATCTTGGGTACATGTCCTGGGGACACCTGTCTGTCTGCAACTTTACATGGTGTACAATTACGCACCCATGCATGGAACATGCACACTGCGTCTGAGCATACTGTTCCTAGATCCACGTTTGTCTAGGGTCTCGGGCCCACATCCGTACACCATCTAAGATACGTGCAAATGGGGACAATGATGACGCGGCGTGGGTGATGATGGAGGTGTTAACAAGTCTAACCCTCAAAAATTGTCCATGTGTGTCAAGTGTCAATTATCATGTTGTACATGGTATTACTACACACAAGTGACAAGACACAGTGGTTCAATGCTCCTTAGCCCATGCTGCCAAACCTTTGTGGACTTCTCACAGTGAAATGTACTTCAGCACAAGCGGGCCACAAAATATGTGCTATGTTGTCCTTTTCATGCTGCCTTGGCCCAAGGGAATGTAGTGAGCAACATTGCGCAACTGGGCTGGCTTGTGGATGCCTTTCAAAACCGGGCTCTTTCGAGGTTGTTCTCAAAGAGTAAGTTCCACAAATAATGTATATGGTACATGCAGTGCAACCATCTGAGGGATACCATGGTCACCTACCCATCAGGAATTGTTGTACATGCAAAAGTACCCGTACCACCAATTCCTCTCCATGTTCCCCAATGACCAAGCGATGAAAAAGTGCTAATCTGTGCAATGTAGAACCCACAAACATTAGTGAGTTTTTCTTCAGTTAGTGGTTAGGGTCGTTCCACAAATGAAAGGCACCAATACATGGAAGCGTCCCTCGTAGGCACCATCCATCACCCCCACCTCATAATTCATATCATGGTCCTTCTGCCATCCACATGACGTGTGACATTTGTTAGTGATAGTGGGCGAACACATTCTAATTTGTGCCTGAAATTGCGCTAACCACATGCATGTACCCACCAAGGGGGTCACCTCGCACTGCACGCTACTTTCCCCCAAAAGACCTCCAATTTGCCCCCCTTCCAAATGCCCATAAAACTAGCTCCCAAAAAAGCAAGGAATTCATTGCACAGATTCTTTAGCCCATCAGACAAACATCTTCAAAGACACCTTCCATGATGAAATGGAAAAAGGCTGTGAGAACTGGGTAAAATGAGGTAGGGGAGCGCGCAAAGTGCCCCCCATGGGAGGATAGATAGAATGAAATGATTTGCATGCAATTGGTGGTAGTGGAATGGGCAAAGCAACCACCCTACACCATCCCCCATAGGGTGAGAACATGCAACACCACATTTTTGGCAACCATCTTTGACATCTTTGAGTGGTATTTGGCAAACACATCAAGACTTTGTCCCACAACCAACTCAAACAACGGGTGCTCAGACTGCCCGGACGGCCAAATAGTTGCATTGCGCACACATTTTGTGCGCATTGAGCTTGGGGTGTCCCCTAGCCAAATATACCCAGGCTCAGCACCAAAGCGCCCCGAGGGAAGGGGGATAGGGGGCAACCTTGAGGAGATTTCCGTACATTGTGTGCACAATGTTGGCAAGGTGCATGTATTGAGGTTAGTGGAACCAACAATTGGTAGATACACTGAACTTGCTTGTCAAACAGGCATGCTACACAGACAAAACTACTAGAGGTCGGCCGGACAACCTGGCTTGGCTCTTATCCCCATCGAAGCGGGTTGAGGCCCCATGAGAAAATAGCATCGAATTTGGGGGTATCTCAAGAACTACTATTATGGCCCACCCATAAGCAGGATGTGGCATGGGGAGTCAAGCGCAAGCAGATGCCATTCTAGGAAAACGGGGGGGAAGGGTGACCGCTAGCCTCTTGTGCTTGAGGTAGGCATGCTTAGCAGCTTACAGGGCCTCCAGTGAGTTGTGTGTTCAGCCCCACCAGTGCTCCCAAAGGACTATGGACATGGCATCTCATGACACTCCGGTACCGTATGGCGTTGATGTTGTAGTAGGTTCATGGTGCTCCAGAAGATGAAATTTGGAGCCTTTGAAGGCAGGCTGTATGCATTTTATCAAAATATCTATTGAAAAAAGGTGATCGATGCAAAAGCCTATGTACCACACTGCACACCGTGGCGCGCAGGCACACCCAACCATCCTACTCCTACCAAAACACATCAACTGTTGTGTTGCAGCATACCACAGAAAAGGCATAAACCAATAGGAACAACTGCAGGGAGTTGGGGGGGAGAAACTCCATGTCTGGAACAATTGTAGGGCAACCTGACCAAAGCCTCATAGGGCAGTACACTACACAGCTTAAATCGGAACTCAAATCCGTCTGCACTAGTTGATAGTGCACACAATTTTCTACTTTTCTGCGATCATCCTTTTTCTTCACAAACAGGTCCATAGACATTTGTTGTGTTGTGTTGGGTTGGGCTGCAAGCTTTGGCAAGGCATTGTCAAGATTGGTAGCCTCTCAGACTCTGCCGCTTGAGGCGGTGCAGGCAAATCATTTTAAGCCATGTGGCTTGAGTGAAAAAAGCATAGCGTTGGTTAAGGTGTGGACAAATGCGTTCACTAGAATGCGAAGATGACCAGGGAAAGGCGTGCACTACTAAGCAAGCTGATCAAGAGTACAAAGACCAAAGAGACCATTTCTCCAGGAGTTGAAGGAGCAAGGGGTCAACAATGCTTGCTCATGGCGGAACATGTATAATCTTCCTGTATATGCCAAAAATCTTGGTGATTTTCTTGAAAATGACTGAAATAGCTCTGCAGACTGCGTGTGGTACACACACTGTACACATTCACCTGCAGCGTCAAATCACATCCATGTCATGTTGGTCGATTTTGTGACGTATCAGTGTGATATGGTTGATTGTGTTTTGCCTTATTTTTGTTGTCGTCCGTCATTTGGTTCCCTTACCTCTCTGAGTGATGTCTGTGTTTCCTACTTCAAAGGTGCCCAGCGCAACCATGTGTTGCTGTGCATTGCTGCTGCACAATATTTGACTGGTCTGCTCTAGGCTGGTCTGTATTGTCCTCGTTCATTGCTGAGAAAGAACTAACAATGCACCAGACCCACATCCACACACAAAGCAACAGCAAGTAGGGAATGAGATGTGCACCAAAACATATATGCAAAGTATGGCAACACCCAGTGTGTGGTGTCATAGCCCAACCACAGAAAAATAGCAACATCTATGGAACATGCTTTGGAGGATTCAACCAGAGAGAGAGAGAGAGAGTGTGTGTGTGTGTGTGCAAATTGAGGAGCATCAGCCTTGGGCTTGAGGGGACTGAGTCCCACCGTTGCTTCCCCGAGGGTCGCGCGGCAGGGTGCCTTCGGCGCCGACAGAACAAGAGGCTCCACAGCTGACTCAGGTCATGTTTGGAGGATTCAACCACGATCAAATGACATCGTCTTTTCAGCAGAGCATGAAATGTGATCAAATGAAACAATTTTCTAGCAGAGCAAAAACCATGATCCCATACAGTCCTTTCATTGGACCATGAAAGGACTTTTTTATGCTTAACCATTTTTTGCACCAAGAAGAAAATTGCACATGAACAAACGGGTCCTGAATAAACGAAGAAGACTGCGAGGCGCATTACCGGCACCTTACGGTAAATAGGGGGAGTAATGTCAGGCGGCTGATATACGCGTGGGTGTTATACGAGGGTTCTGTGCCAGTAGACAAGCAGTGGATGCTGCCATGGCGCTGTGCATACCTGGCACATGAGCCCTTGGGGCTATTGAACCTCCCTCATCCTCCCTCCTAGCCAATTGTATGTGTTTCAAACTAGAATTGAGACAATCTTTTCTTCTGCGACGACGGTGAAAAGACAAAGGCACTGGCGGTGGAAGAGATGGAGACGCTGCAGTGCGTGAGCCAATGCTTCCGACACTGGCTGTTGTCCGCACCATCCCTTGTCCAAATGCTCAGCACCCTCGACCCTTCTGAACTGGGTGCTGCAGAGATACTTTTCCCTTCAGTATTGCAGATTGCAGTTGCCAAAAAAGCGCTGTCTAGGGCGCTACTGCCATCGTTTCACTGTTCAAGAGTCGGGTCACAGTCAAAGCCATGATGAATTCCGCGCACTGCCTTTCAACTTGAATGCAGTGTACCTAATATACACAGCACCCGTTTCTCAACCCCCTTCTCCACATGCAACAGCGAATCAACCGTTGCTCTGTCTTAGGCATTCCCCTGGCAGCACATGAGCAAGAATATTGTCATTGTGAATGGTTCACCGAAGGCAACAGCCCCTGCCACTAACGCTGATCCCACTGCTGCCCCACCACATGAGGGGAAAAAACGTGCAAATAGTTCACACCGTCCTTCTCATGCTGCCATTGATGGGGGAAAACCATGTTCACAGAGCAATTTTTCTGTTTTGTTCCTGAACTTTGCGGAGGAGAGTCTCCCAAAAATGTCAGCAAGACACGAGACCATGGGGGTGTCCTTGCACTGAGCGCTACTCTCGGACTACATTCCCCCCGAAGAGCCCCCAGGCACGCACCTTCCGAACACCCTTAAAATTAGGCGACCCCAACAACCCTAGCTCAAGACAGTTGCAAGCTACCTTCCCTTCACATCAGACATCATGCAAAATGGAAAAAGCCATGAACGGCAATGGTCGCCACCCCGCGTATCACACCCCCAAAAGCACGCAACCTTCTTTCTATTCAATTGTCAGCTAAATACAATCTCAGAAAGAGCAACTTGTGTGCACAACATGACGCAGTTGCAGAATTAAAGCACTGTCACACTGTCACATGCATACGTGTCAATGCAATCTGGACAATGTTGGACAATATTGCAGCTGACACTTGTCACACATGGACATCTTCGCACGGCTAGAATTGTTGCAACAAAGGGCACATGCATCCCCATTGTCACCCACAACATCCTCATCATCATTGTCCTCTTGTGTAGGTGCGGCCCATACATGTGCAGGTACATGTCCCCATGGACCATATGGAGGGTACCGTACTTGTCTTTGAATCAAAAAACGCCACAAATGCGAGAGTACATGCGGGTACACACGCAACTCAGTACCAGATCCCCTCCATACATTGCTTACGATGCCCCAATGCCACATGCGTGTAAACAAGTGCCCTACGTACGTGCCCTATAGAAACCATGAACATTGTTGTACTCCTTTTGTCGGTCACTCAAAATCTTTCGACCGATAAATGGCCATGCCATATGGAGGCGCCCCTTGTAGCCCCATCCATGGAGCTCATCTCATAATACATATATACATGTCCCTTGTATCTTTTGGGTCCTTCGGGATCCCAAATGAGAACATCTGCCGATGTCTTGGGGGACAAGAGACAAATCCAAACAATGTTGCCAAGACTGTCAATGGCAACCATTACTTTCTTTACAAATGTCCACATACTGTGCGACAAAATAAGGAAAGCGTGGCACGTGGTTCCACTGCGGCAATCTTTCTGCCCATTGAATTTCAGCAACAACGCCATTCAAGTAAGAACAAACGCGATGCACACTTGCCCACCAAGCACACCTGCCTAGAGTATCACAAAATGTGGGTTTCTAGTACGGCCAGATGCCCAAATAGTCGCATTGCACGCGCACTGCGCTAAGCGTGCCCCCTAGGTCAATGAACATCAAGTAACGATAAATGTGTGGGCTCATGGACCTAGATAGGAAGGCGCCATGCAATAACGGAGTTCATCAGCGTTGAGCCTAAAGTTGGCTCCTTTTTTATTGTAGTTGAGGTCCATCATTGTTGGCTATGCCTGAGGCACGTCGTGTGTGAGACGTTTTGTTTAGGTCACTTGGCTGGTGGAAAGCTATGAGTTACATGGTGTCCAATTTTCTAGTGCGACAAGGTAAAGGTCCATGGTCTTTTCCCGACCCAAAGGAGGGGGCGGGGGAGTGAAACATGAGGAGGGGAGAATAATGACTGCAATCAGTTTCCAGCCCCTTCGTCGGGAGTGCAAGCTCCATTTCCTGCAAACAAAAACAGTGAAAACTTGGGACAACAATCCGGCCACCTCGGGTTTCAGCAACTTCAACAGATCGGGTGGTCACATTGTTTCAAGGAGAGATTGAGGAGATAGGTTTGGGGTCCATGAGGACCCGGATTTCGCTGCATTTACCCAGCAAGAGAAAGGGGGGGGGGGGGGAGAGCGAGAGAGAGAGAGAGAGAGAGAGAGAGAGAGAGAGAGAGAGAGATTACAGCTCGTGCCGTCTCGAAAGAAGACCATGGTTTGCAGCCAAAGAGCCAGCGCAAGCAGCTCAATGGCACATGTTGCACAAAATGTGGTCTGACATCTGGGGCAGACTGTCAGTTGTAGGACACGTTGCAGAACGTGTTGCAGAGTCCGTGGTGGGATGTGTTGTTTGGCAGGTGGCAGGATATCTTCATCTGCCCGTCAAAGCCCCTGACGCCCCTCTTGTTGGATGTGCTCACTTTGGGATGTCTCAAAATGCGCAACACAGCCTCGGGGCTGCATGCAGGTTTGTGACATGATGTGCTTAGCGTCAGCAGGACAGGAGCCAGCAGTCGTGAATTTGCTACCGCTTCCGAGGGTAACCCATACTGCCTTACAAGCAGCAGGATGGCAGCTTCCCCAGTCCACCTTGTAATAGCGGTCATACACGTGTGGGAGCCCTGTATGTTGTGTTGTATGGCATGTTGAGCGAGAGGAACTGGTGTGAGGGCCCGACACAGCATGGGCAGGGAAATGTCAGCCCTCCCACACGGGGACTGCTAGGTGCCTGCAAACGAAGCGATAAAGCGGATCCAGAGGCCGCTGTTGGTCGGATAGCCAGAGAAAATCCTCCACAGATAAGAAATCTTGATACTGACAATCTTCTTATTGAGTGGATCACCGTGAAGTTCCCTGGCCCCAGTGTCTCCCAGGCTTTGCACCAAAAATATGTGCAGTTCTAAACACTGAACATGTTCATAGATCAGCCCCCCCCCCTCCCTCGCCAAATAAGCCAGCGAGCTCTGGCCCCGGCTGTCTGCCTTAGTCGTCTGCTGTGCTCACATTGTCATCTGGAGGGTCTCCATAATCCAAAAGAATATGCAGCCACCGGGCACAAAATACGAGACCCGTTCCAGTGCACCAGCGAAGAATGCGAGCAGACCGCCTTCACGGTACAATGTGCGACTCATTGAGCAGATCTGCGAAAGAAATTTAGGTGACCCCGTAAAGCAGCAAACACGCAGATGTGCACTCACGCACAAAAAACAATTTGCAGCCACACACAAACACACCAGCGCATTCTGCCGTGGAGCGCAGACGTGGCACTCAAACATATTGCACACCACACCATGTCTGTGCCTGGGCAAGTGCATGCCCGTCGCCCTTGACTGCATTCGCGATTGTGTGTGGGGTTGGGTTTCCTACACACTGATTTGAATTGGATTCAGTTCCATGCTGCATTGAGAAGGCTGTGGCGGTGCGATGCATCGCGTCACCGGGTCACAGCGGGGACACAAACCGGTACCCATTGCGCTGCGAGGGCAGTCCCCTACGATCTATGTCCTGCGCTTCTCTCTCGCTCCCCTGAACACGCCCTCTGTAAGAACAATGGAGGACGGCTCGTTCCGTAAGCAAGTGGAGTTGTGAGTTGCATTGATGCCGCATTGTTAGTTGAGTAGAGTTGGGTTGAGTTGAGTTGAGTTGGATTGAATTGAGCTGAGCTGAGCTGAGTTGTGTTGAGTTGAGTTGCATGGAATTGAATTCAACCCACTGTGACTTGCACAACTCAAGTCTAAGCATTTCTATTCAAATTTGATTTCGATCTCAACTTGGGTTCCGATTGCCATTTCAACCCAATTGACTTTCAGTTGGAGCTGATCCAATATAATTTGATTAAATTGAGTCCAATTCAATTCCCTTGAATTGAATTGCATTGAACTTAATTGATTTGATTTGGATTGAATTTGATTGAGTTTCAAATGGAGAATTGGTATTGGAGACCGAGAATACGAAAACTGAAATTTGTAGTGGAATTTCGAAATGGGAATCATGAAATGGGAATCTTGAAGTGGGAAGCTTGAAATGGGAATCTTGGAATTGGAATCTAGAGATGGAAATTTTGAAAACAGAATCTGTAAATTGAGATTTTGAAATTGCAATTTAGCTCAAAATGTTTGGAAATGACAATCATGAAATGGGAATCTTGAAATTGGAGTCCTGAAATTGGAATGCCAACGTTGGAATGTTGAAATGCGAATGTTAAAAGAGGAATGTTCAATTTGGAATTGAATGGGTCTAAATTGCAATCTTGAAATTCCATTTGGAATTCATTGAGATCAACAGAATTGAATTAATGTAATTGAATTGAATTGAATTGACTGAGATTGAATTGAATCGAATTGAATTGAATTGCATGGAAAATTGATCCAAATTACAATTTTGAAATTCCAATTAAATTGAATTGGATATTGAATTGAATCGGAAACTTAAAAATTGAGTTCGAATCTTATGAAATGAATAAAATGAACCGAATTGAATTGAAAAGCACTGTTACTGAATTGGAAGAGAATTGAAATTGATTTTGGTGCATTGCAACGATGCACTAGGACTGGGACTGGATTCAGTCGAGTTAAACTGCATTGAACCTTTCGAGCGCATTGAAAATTACATTGGGACGGTGGGACCACACACCTTGCCCCAAACTGAGGCCTGTTGCGGAACCAAGCTGACGGTACTATCGGCCCCTGCCACAGGGCTGACCTGCAATTCCTCTGATTTCTTGGCAGGGTCCGTCATCAGCCGCGCTGCAATTACATCCAACGGGGTTGTCAATATTGCAGCAATGCCACTGGCCACAGCGCCTCGCAGCATCCTCTGCGAGAAGAAGGACACAGGACAAGACTGTGTTCCGACTAACCGGTAACAAACTGTACTGCCCATCGCCAATTGTGAGAGGTCAAATGTAAAGGGGGAGAGAGGGACACAGAGGTCACATGATGGTTGTTGACATTCCAGAAGGTTGGAGAGGTCAGGGTGAGAATCAAACCACTGTGGTTAACACGGCATTCAACATCTGTACAACCATGCCACCTGCTCAACCTTCCCTGCTTTGTTGACACCAACCCCAATAAGGCATGGGCATTGAGCTGTACGCTCAGTGCTGCAGAATAAGACAGGCTGTACACGTGTGCGCCGAGCTGTGGAGGACTGTGAGGGGCTTTTGGAGGGTTTTGGAGGGTTGCCTTGCTGTGTGTGGGAGGGTGGATTGTAGCATCGCTGTGCAGGTATCGGGGGAGGCTATTTTGCGGATTCGCGGGTTGGCATGCTGCTGAGGGTTTCGAATGCTGTCACCCGTCGGAGACTTGAGGGTTGCAGAGTGAAGGGTTGCCTCTCTGGTTGGAAGGCTGTCGGGGCGTCGGGGTCTGGAGAACTGATAAACTCACCTGTTGGGGGGAAAACAACCGTTTTCAGCCATCGACAACCCTCAAAAACGCTCTGCCCAAAACGCAACTCCTTGACGTCACTGGCCGGTGATCGAGTTGAAGGTCGCAGGCGTCCCAGATAGAGTTTTTGCGAAATTTGCAATGAACTGAACGGACATGGGTGCCCGCCAGGCGTTCTACAATCCAACAGGTACGGGGATTATTGCGCTGGGGGAAATTTCGGGGGGGGGGATTTCGCCACCCTTGGAAATCCCAACACTCCAACTGCCTCATGCACACCCTAACGTGCAAGCCCACGCTCCGTTCAGAGTCAGAAAGATATGCAAATCAAATTGCCACTGAAAGCAGCACTAATCCACAACATCTGAAAGAATCTGCTGTCCCAAACACTTGCCCAAAAAGTGTGGAAACAAACGCAAACTGTCACCAGGAAGACAAACAGTGGGGTCCCCCACAATGAAGGGGGGGGGGGGGGCAATCGCATCACGGCACCCCTCCAATTCACCTTGGGAAAGCTTCGCCGCCTTCCTTAAAGACGAAATTCCCATGAAATCATCCTTCTCACTGTATCTTTGACCATTGGGGCCCCCAGCAAGTGGCCCTGAGGCAACTGCCACAAGAGGTCGGCAGGTGACCTAGTCTCCGATGGACCTGGAAGAGGAGTGATTCTTTCGAAAGTGGCCTTACAAAAAGGCCTGGAGCAAACCACAGCCTTGCAAATCAACCTGGACGTGTCTCAGGAAAGGAAACCAGGCACCTGAAAATATACCCCCAGATAAATACCCATGACATAGTCAGGGATGGCAAAGTGCTTAAACAGGGCGATCTCAAGGCCATAGCATGGGACATCCCGCAACAGGACTGATGCAAATGTGAGACGCAGGTAGTCGTCACTTCCTGGGAACATACCGGTATGGTGATTGAGGGGGGGCAGGGCAGATGCATGGACAAAGGAACGGGCAGGGAAAGGGACAAGCGGATCAGAGGCAGGGCAGAGGCAGCTGCAGACTCAGAGGCAGGGAGGGGCGGAGGCTGGATGGGAGTTTGGCCTGAGGATCGACTTGTGCTCAAGCAAAATTATTACCCCCGCATCAAATGCGCCGCCAAGATCATCCCGTATGCCCACAAATTCGGGTTTTCTTTAAAATGGGGGGGGGGGGTTGGAGGAGCAGAGTTGCATGTACCCCAACATCTTGTTGTATGAAATTTGGGTGTGCCGTATCGGTTGGTGAAGTCCTGGGTGTGCGAGGCCTTCGGTGAGGTGAGCGTATGGCAGGAGCTGTTGTTTTGCTGGCCCTGCCCTGCCCTGTACCCTGCCCTGTACCCTGCACCCTGAACCCTGAACCCTGAACCCTGCAACACTGAGACTCTGCACGTCCATCTCTGAAACACTTCACTGCACTGAAATGTATTTGCATCTGGGGCGTGGGTGTGCCCATGATGTGAGCATGTTAGATGCTCGCGCCTGCCACACGGCGCTGAAGTAGACAGGGGCCTCTGGGGAGGCCCAGGCAAATCAAAAATACATCAGACTGGGAGGGACAGAGGGGTGAGTTGGGTGGCAGCACGCGGACTCCATGCCTCAGGCAACTCTGTCACTGTCACTATCACTGTTACCGTCACTGTCACTGCCACTGTCACTGCCCCCCCCCCCCCCCTCGGCAAAACAAAAGCAATGCGCAACTTGTGTTTTGCTGGCCCTGCCCTGCCCTGTACCCTGAACCCTGCAACACTGAGACTCTGCACCTCCATCTCTGAAACACTTCACTGCAATGAAATGTATTTGCGCCCGGGAAAAAATTTGTATGCACTCGTGGGGTGGGTGCATGCTGCACGGGGGGTGGGGGGGGGGGCAGCAGAATCTGGGGAGAGACGACGACCCTGCTCTGGTCGCCGTCTGCATAGGCGGGCGCAAGCGATAAAAAACTCAGCCCCCCTCGCCTACTGATCGCCCCCTCCCTGCAGCCTGCACCCTGTACCCCACCACGTGCCCCTTCCAAATCATCAGGATCTGGCAAGAACCACACATAATGGACTGCCGCCTACGCCTGTCCGCTCTGCTGCCCCACTGTGCAGTGCGGGCACAGCTCAACAATGTACAACAACATGCATGGCCGACTAGTCACTGCAGTAGCTGGAGACCGGGTCCGCTGGACTGACAGATGCCTGAGGGACACCCTGGACACCGCTGCCACCGCCATGCGCACCCACCTGACTTCGCAATCCGCCACTGCCACCGGTCTGGGATGGACAACCAGCAGGATCTGGTGAACCGCTTCCAGATTAATGACGGGACTGGGAATTAATGACGCCAGTGCCCTGGCTGCCAGGTGTATGAGCCACACATAACGGACCGCTGCCTGTGTCTGTCCGCTATGCTGCCCCATGGTGCAGTGCGGGCACAGCGCAGAAAAACCGCCTCCCTGGCCCTGGCTTGCACAACAATCTGCTTGGCTGTCTAGCCACTGTACCAGCGGGAGACCGGGTCCGCTGGATTGAGTTGGGAGGGCACATAATGCAATTGTAGTGCCCCCCCCTGCCAGCGCAACCTGTGTGCGAGGCGCCTCATAATGCGCTGTTGTTCTGGCACGGCAATGCTGGCCCTACCCCAGAGCGAAGTGCACAAGGCGGCTGTGTTGTCTACAAATAAATTCGCAGGTCCCCGTGCCCGCTCGAGCCCTGCTAGTATGCCCCAGAGCTCTGCTGATTGTTGCGAGGTCACCCAGCACGGGCAGCGTCTGATCCAAGGCCCTTTGGGGTTCGAGATACCTACCCAGCACCCACCTGGCCCTTGTGCGGCGTCCACAAACAGGTTGGGGGCTTTTGTGAAGGTGTTTGGGGTACAAGTCGGCCCCCACCCACGCAGCGCGCAACAGAGACCCTCCAAAACGCCCATGACCAGGTTGGGTGGCGCTATGGGCGCCCACCGCGGCCCAAAGTGCAGCCACGCGCGCGCCCCACTCCAGAATGCCGCCACCGTGTTGCCTGACCTGCCAAGCCACACCAAGCGGCCCAACAGACGCGTGAGGGACACTCTGGTCACCGGAGCCACCGCCATGCGCACCCACCTCACCACGCAATCCGCCACCGCCACCGGCCTGGGCTGGATTCTGCCTGCCTGAGCATTTACCGTCTTACCCGTCCACGTAACTTCAGCTATTGGGGTGAGGATGCGCTTGGCCCCAATAAAGAACCCTGCTTTCCGCAATGTGGCCGTCACCTTATCTGTAACCAGCTGGACCTCTTGCTTGTGCTTACCCACCACCGGGATGTCATCCAGATACTGCACTACTACTACACCTCCTGGATCTACATGACCAATCACAGTGGCAATCAGGTGCTAGACCAGCCCTGGGGCTTGGTGCCAGCCGAACGGCACGCGAACAATGGCAAAGGACCTGCTGCCTACCCCTACCCTGATTGCTCTGGTCAGGTGGGGGGGGGGGGGTGGATTGACCAGTAGCAATTGCCAAGGTCAATCTTAGTGCCCCCCCACCACCACCACCCTCAACAGATCTGCCAGGCCCTCAAGGGTGGGCAGTTTGAAGCATCTGGCCTTATAGGCGCAGGCATGGTTGGAAGCTTTCATATTAAGGATTAAAAACCGACGCGTTTGGCGTCTCGTCCGTGCCCTGCACCAAACCCTGACGCTCCAGCGCAGTGAGTAAGGCTAGTGCTTTGGGGCAGTGCGAGTGGGGCTGGGATGGTGCATTACGTCCAGCCCAGTCAAAGCAAGGATCAGCCCATTGCCCCCACAGATGCGGTGGTACCTGCACCGACCCTACCGGCCCCAGTCCCCTGGCTGCCAGTTCCATAGTCACCTTACGGCCCTCACCCAAGACCAGTGAGCTGGCATCTTCCGGGGGGCCTGCTATTGCCAACTCATGCACGACCTCGTGCATGAGCTGCAGATCAGCCCTCTTGACTGTGGGTGGCAGTGGTCGGTCCCAAGCCCAGAGCAGTGCTGTCTGCCAGCAGAGCTGCAGTAGTTCCTGCACCCGTCGTCTGTGGACACGGACGCGAGAGGAGATTTTATCGGCCGCTGCCCGCATGTGCACTAGCAGTGCGTCTCCGCACTTGCCGCAGACTGTGGGCTCCCCCAGCGGGCTCATCGCGACCTGGATCCTCGATGGACTACAGCACCTGGCACTTGTGTTCGTTTGCTATTGGTCTTCGGCGGAGGGCGCACCTGGTGCGTACGTGGATGCGCATGCTTTGGCGCTGGTTTTGCAGGGTTGCGCGCCCCACCGGCAGCTCGCGTACCTGCTCATGGCCGTTGACAGTGTCGTTGTCTGGGCCGTGCTCCATCAGTCTGTACATCGGGCCCCAATATCCCGTCGTCACTGTCGTCATTGGAGTCGGACACGACGATCGGTATGGGTGTCGTTTGCTTCGCTCTCGCGGAGGCCTCACCACCCATGACTGCCATTGGCCAGATTTCCATGTTTGTGGTGGTGCGCATGATGGTACCTCCGTCTGGTGCTGGCCACGGCAGTAATGCCGGGAACTCCCACTCCCAGTCGAGCGGGGGCGTTGCGTATTCTGCTGCCTGGCGTTCGGATCGCCACCGCCCCAAGCGGGCTGTGACTGCCATGGCTGCCCCCGTGGCAGCCAACGCCGCTGCACCCAGCCTGCGGAACGCGTGCCATGCTGCTGCGTGCCATACCGTGCCCATGAGTGCGACACGCAGGGCGTGCTGAAGCTCTGTGGTCGATGCAAATAGTGGCATCCATGCTAGCCTGTGTTGAACGATTGCGTACGGTCGCTTCCTCCAGGCTTCGCCCCAGTGACTGAGCCTCGCGGTGACCCATCGGCGTTGGGTCTTTTGGTCATAGAAGGCCATTCTCCACGGCGTTGCCAGGTCTGCAGGGCGTACTGATGCGGCCTCATTGACGCGCCAGCACATGGCACTTCCCAGACAGGCCAGTGCAACGATTGCTGTGCCATGCGGGCCTGAGGTGCGTGCGTCCAGGGTCCGCAGCGTGTGTACATTGGCCCATATCCTCTTGGGTGGTGGGTGCGCGTATGCTCGATCTGCCACTGTGCATAAGGCCCAGTGGAGCGGGGTAACCACCTTGCCGACGATGGCCAGGGTGTCACACATCCTGACACTGGAGACAACACCTCTGAGCGTGGCGGATTGCCGACCTTGAGCCGCGAGCAGGGTGAGATGTTTGGCGAGTGCCGAGTGGGTGTCATGGTCTCCGTACATGAGCGCGGTTTTGCCAACTCGCTGTAAATCACGGCGCCAGTTGCGCCTGGTACCCTCTGCCCATGCCCGTACCGCCAGTGCACATGGCTCGGTTGCCACATCACCGGCTGTGAGTTCGTCCAGAGACATGGCCAGGTAGCGCAATTGAGTTGCTGTGCCGTTGTTGGCGCCAATGTCGTCAGCGTCGTCCTTTGGCCCCGCTGGTGCGTCTGTGCTACTGCTGGGTTGGGGCTGGGGTTGCGGTTGTGATTGCTGTGGGAATTGTGGTTGGGGTGGTATATTGGCCCGTCGTGCCAGGCACGGTTGCCAGCTCCAGTGGTTGCCTTGGCATATGCTGCACGGGTAAGGCGGGGGCCCGGATGCATCGCACTGACGCCCCGTTGTGTGCGCCGTGTAAATGGTATGGGCCCCCACTTGTGTGAACCCCCCCGTACGGGGGGGGGCTGAGGCCACCGATGCAGGGGCTGTGTGGGCCTGTGGGATGTTCATCGCCTGCGGCCATTGGGCGGTCGGTTCCTGCAGCATCTCTGTTCTTAGTTGCTGTTGCATGGGGGCCGCTGTGGCACAGTCTCTGGACCAGTGCCCGAACATGCCACACCGGAAGCACGCTCCCGGCGGGCCAGGATGTGTGCGGGCCATTTGCTGGAGTGGTACTTGGGGTGCTGCCTGAAAAACGGCGACCGCAAGGGGGGGGGGCGCCGCGGGTGCACTCTGGGTGGCCTGTGGCGGCGTCCTTGTCGTCACCGTCAAGTACAGTGTCGTCCATACTGCTGCGTGCAGCACTTCACTTGGCCGCATCCTCAGGTCCCTCCATCTGCGTCGTCCCATAAGCCTGCAGCGCCGCTACCAAGTCTCGTTCAATTTCCGCCTGCATTGCCCTGTCACTTACAGCCCTGAGCTGTTCATCCGAGCAGAGGGGGATCTTTGGCATTCGAAGTCTGGCAAGCTGCGCCTCCAAATCTGCGATCTCCTTTTGCACGGGGCCCACGTCTTGCTCCGCCTGTGGCTCTGGTGGTTGTCCCTGCGGCTGTTGTTGGTGTGCCGGTTTCGGTGCGTTGACCCACTTACCTTGCAGTTGGTCTACCTTATATGGCTTGGCTTTTTCATACACCGCCAACGCCAGCAGTACTTCGTGGTCTGGTTTGTGCCGCGCCGCCCAGTGCACCATTTCGCTCACCGCCGCTTCCGTGAGGCCCTAGCGTGTAGCTCTTTCTCTGTACCCAAGTGCCTCAGCCGCCTTGGCCTCCAGCGAGAGGAAAGCCGTGGCGATTGGGGCACATGTCTCAAACCAAGCTTTCCACTGAGCATACAGTGGGTCCTGCCCCGCTGTGTCCACATCCATAGGGTCCTCAAAGGCTAAGTGTGGCCGCTTGCTACTGGACGAGCCATCCCTGCTTCCCTCAAGCATGCCTCCCCTGATTATCCCAAGTAGGCGCAGTGTGGCTTGCTCTGTCACGCCATAGTCTTCTAAGCGAAGGTCCCCTCTTGTTAGCTGTTTACCGTCGTAGACTAGACACTGATGCTCTGGTGGGATCCCCTCTCGTTCATGTACTTGGGCTTGTACGCGATCCACCGATGTGTGCTTCCCGTCAAGGGTGATCGCTATGGTGTGCTCCCCCGTGTGTACGAAAAAGCAGCGGCATGCTGTTGCTCCCTTTTCGCTCGTTGCGTCGCTGTCCGCAATGCCGCCCACTTCAGTGTCTCCACGGTCGTCGGCTGCAGGGCGGGGGGCAGCACTGGGGGGGGTTGGGCCCCGCAGTCTTCTGTCATAGTCCTCCTCGCGTACGCGTCGGTCTCAACGGGGCCCTCCTCAGTACCGATGGGTCGGCCGTAGTGGCAGGCTATGGAGGGCTGAACCAAATGGCCACACCCCGGTCCGTTCCCGCGCGAGTTGGGTGCCATGGCCCCGGCGCAGTGGCGCCAGTGAGAGGGGCAGAAGAGTAAGTAAAATTGTGGATGTGTCGCCTATAGAAGTTACAGGCGCCCACAAAACTCCTCACGTCGTATAGACCCTTCTCAGGGTCATCGCGAATCTGCACGCCCTGTAGGGCCTGCATCTTAGACGCGGCTGGTTTCCACCAGCCATACCCCACATCGAAACCCAAATACTCCATCTCCTCTTTCATGAACTCGCACCGTAGCTGTGGGCCCTGGTTCCATCCTCGGCGGAGGCGTCCAACGTGGGCGGTTCGGTGGAGGCGTCTGCAGCAATGCCGCCGTTTCCCGATGCGGCGCAATCGACGGCGTTTCGTGCGTCGGGGCGCTCGCGGGCTCCTTTTGGGCACGTTCGGGGCCGCATTGTTAGGGGCGGGTGGCCTGAAGTCCTCGGTCATCTGTGGCGCTCCATGTATATCAGCAGCATGTTTCATGGGTCTGCACAGTGCAGGATGTCGTGGTGCCAGCGTCACGCTAGCGACGATGACTATGGCGGCGAGGACCATGAGGGACACTGCCTTGTGTCCCATCTCTATGTCGTTTAGGTGTTGGTCATCTTCCGTATGCTGCGGGTGCTGAGTAAAGGCCAAGTCCGCGATGCCCCCTATGCATGTCTCTTGGGGTTTTCTTGCACACTTGCTGGAACCCAAGATTTTGAAATATCTCAAACTGGGGGTTGTGTAAGAACACGGAAATTGACGCAAGTAGGTGGAAACCTGGCTTTTTAGCATTGTACGAGATTGACAAGACTTTTTGGAACAGCAAGCAGTACCCCAACATCCCACCCCAATGTAAGTGTGATACAACATGTCAATGTACGCCAACTGCCACAAATGCCTTGCCCCAAACAAGGGCACATACATCATCTTTTGCAGCACATTCCACCGAAACACAAATTGCGCATAGCAACTTTTGTTTTGCCGAGGGGGGGGGGGGGTGACAGTGGCAGTGACAGTGACGGTAACAGTGATAGTGACAGTGACAGAGTTGCCTGAGGCATATAGTCCGTGTGTGCCACCCACCTCACCCCTTTGGGCCTCCCAGTCTGATGTATTTTTGATTTGCCCGGGCCTCCCCAGAGCAGTGGACATGAAGTACGTTGGGGGATATCATGCGTGGGGCCTGCCGAGGGCAAGGACGTGGACGTGGACATCACTGACGACAGCCGCCCTACTCGTCAGCGGGATGGTGAAGGATCACGACATCTTGTATTGTTGCACAGCACTGCACAACGTACCACAGACCCTTTACTCACTGCGCACTGCGCTTCTAGTGGGGGATACACATGGCACCCCTATGAAAAAGCAAAAGAAATGGTTAAATGGTAGCATGGTTGTTTTCACGTTGACAGAACACAATGCAGAAAAATTTTTGCAGTGTCAATATTAACATTGGAGCAGGTTGTGGCAAGTTCTATACTTTTGCCTAAAATTACAAAATTCACAGGTGTACAGGACCATCTTCATTGAGCCAATAAATTGGTTGTACTACAACCAATGCAGCCAATGTATGTCCTACACAAAGGGAACGATGAAGGTAGTACCAAAAAGCAAAGCACCAACATAGCTATGCATTATGCCAAAAAAAAAAGTACCACAATCAAACACCTGCAGAAAATCTGGTATTTGGATGAAAGACCATAAATTCCTGTCACATTTCAACCAATGAACAAGGCGCTTCACACACACACACACGCGCGCGCGTAGGGCATGACTAAAAGGCATTGATAAGGTGATAAGGCGCTGAGTGCAAAGATTCTTGTCAGGCCGACCAGACAGTCAAAAAGCAGTCATGATCATCTCCGGCTAGGCGCCTTTCTGCAGGTGGAGGATGAGAAAGAAGGTCACCGGACACTCACTCCGCAACGTTGGCTGTGAAGAGCATAGGCACACAGCACTGCCCTATGGGCAGTGCTGGCAGTCCGGATTCGGATAAGCGGACGTGAAATGCATGTGTAGACCAGCCAGCCCAGCCCAGCCCAGCCCAGCTGTGGAGTGTGACCCTCTCCCCCACCCACTTGGACTCCCGACGACTCACACACACACACACACACACACACACACACACACACACACACACACACACACACACACACACACACACACACTTCGTCACGACCAAAACAGAAGTGCCCAAAAAGAAGAAGTCTCACTCTAGAACTGATGCAAGCAGATACATGCAGCAGGCAGGAAGCAAAACTGACACAGTAGGAGAAAATTTGCAACACTAGATGTAAGCACTCAGTGAAAAGGTGCGAGAAACCCAACTCAGACTAAAGGGAATGGTGTTACAAGATTGTCTATGGTGCCCAAATGGTCATATTCTCTCCATTTGCATCACGTCAAAATCGTGTCACTTCGTTATGGCGTCTTCATGATTCAGTACTGCTCTCCAGATGTGGACTAATGCTCAATGTGTGACTGACGAGCTTGATGAGGATTCATTGCTGAACTCAATGTCTAACCGACTGATACTCATCGTGTGACGACCCAATCTTACAATTATGATTGACATAAATGATTTACTGTGGACAGGGCTTGGTGTTACTAACGTAGTGGAATTGGACCAGAATCCCATATTGCTCTGAACACAAAATTATCTCATAAACACACACACACACACACATCCCCTGCATTGCCGTTGACGACAACGTCATTTAGGTAGGGGATGATCTGCGATGAATTCGAATGTGCTGAGACACAGATCCTGTTTTTGGGGAAGTGAGTGTGTTTTCTGTGGTGATTTGGATGATGTAGGGACGGGTGTATCCACAAACCAACAATGTTTGTTTGGTCAATGGTGGATTGGAAGATTGTGGTGCTTTATGTTAGCCAATGCAAGGGGAAATGGCATATCTGTCGGGGACATTCGGTTTATGCCAACATGGAGTGTTTTGGCACTTTGGGGGAAATTTTGCAATTTTCGCTTTGATGTGTGGAAATAAGGACACCCCCCCCCCATTTTGAGCATGGTGACCTCAAAAAAACATGGAAGGTATTTGGATGGTATTTGGAAGGTATTTAGATGGGTTGGGGTGGGTTTTGGGGCCTAGTAAGGGGTTGGAAGGACTAAAAAAAGTAGGGCATGACATCATACTACGCAGATTGCTAAAAATAGGCAAATCAGGGACAAATTTGGTGACATGAGCCATGATTCACCCCTAAAAGTGACCGTGAATGATGAAAAGGAGCAAAAGGAATGGGAATGTTTGTAAATTCCATGGTATGGGGGGCCCAAACGGTAGGGATGGGCTATTTTGAGGGGTAAAATGGCTATTTTTTACCACTTTGGAGCAGGGGAAAAAACCCAAACTGTCAACGGTAACGGCCAATTTTCGGAAAAATATGGTTCTGTCCCCCTGTGTGACATTCCGTCTGGTTGTTGCTCCTTTACAGGGCCCTGGACGGTCACCCGTTCTTCCCTTCGCATGTTGCGTCGGGTTGCTACGTTCTGCCGGCCGCTGCGGCCGGTGCTCTTGCTGGTGTCGTTTCCGCGTTCGCGGAGCCCAGTAGTTGGCGTGTTGGGACTGTGCTGAATGTGGCATGGTGTGCCGTTTGCGTGTCAGCGGCGCCCAATAATTGGCGTATTGAGGATGTGCTGGTTGTTGCCAGGGTCGTTTGACTGTTTTTGCTGTCCACACACCTCTGTCCACAGGCCTTCCATAGCCTGCCTCGCTGTGTTTCTGTGCGGCCCAGGTGCCCTGTTCCTCCACGCGCTGTCCGGGCCGTCCACCATATGTCCTTTTCCCCCTCACGGTTGGTCTGCCCATGATGGGCTCCCGCTCCTGTTGCGCAAACAGCCCATCTGGGTTGCGGGAGACACCCCCCACCTGATGCCGGTTGAGCAGGGGTTGCCCTGGCACCCAGTAGCAACGGGGCTGGCTGGCCAAGCCATCCCCTTTATTGTCGCTGCCTCCCATGCGCACGCTCCCCCAGGCCATACATCTCCGAAAAGCCCTCTTAAAGGGCTTTCCCAATATACCCCACGTACCCCCCTACCTGCGGGACACCCAGTGGACACAAACGAAGCAACAATGGCTTCAACCCCCGAAAACGCTCCGTGTTGGCATAAATGCTATTGTCCCTGAGAGATTGTTTTTGGGCAAAATGCGATGCACACAGAGATGTGGAATGAACAGGTGTCCACTGGGCACTGCAAATTGCAGATAAGTGGCAATTTTTTGTAGAGATTGGACAAAGGACAAAAGACAACACGCGCACGCATGCACATGCAGGTGCACATGCATGTATAACACATGTCACCCTGGGCATATGAATTCCCATGAAATAATGGTGTCTCAACCACCTGTGATTGTGGCGGGGTTCAAAAGGCATATCAACGATTTATGCTTGAGACAATCTGCCACACTCAGGAGGAGGTGCATGTTTATGCCGCCTGTCCAAAATGGATGAATGTTAAAACCTGAATGAATGCTCCTTCCACTGGTAATCACAGTGCGCTACCCACGGTGGGGGGAATTGCTGCAATGCCATACATACTGCAGGCCATCCCCGCCTGCGGGCTTTGGGGGACGACAGTGCATCACTGACATACAAGGCGCGCACAACGGGCATGACGGATACAGTTTCATGCCGCTTGCACACATGCTCCAAACCCCCTCATGGACTATGAAACGCCCACTTTTGTATGGCATCAGCTTCGCACACCTTTGCCCAGTGTACTGACCACTGCCGACCAAGTTGGCATGCCAATCTGCATCTTCTTGGCCACACACTCAAGAGGCACTTGGAAGACGGCCCCTGCCAAAGTTCCCAGCGCACCTTCCAGAAAAGACATGAAATGGTCTCCACAGACGCTGTGTGTCCGTGTAACAGCCTCTAATCTACACCACATTCCCTTCCAACACGACACATCGACACATCTCGTAATGCAAATTGTGCGTCCCAGGGGACACACCACTTCATACTCCCGACCACACCGAAGCACAATATCCAATGGAGAGAGGATACTTCTCTTGCCTCCGCTCCTCTACCAAACCCTTGGTGCCTGTGTCCTCCTTTCCGTCCCTGCTGCCATATAAATAATGCAAATGGCCAAATGATGAGCCATGAATCTAGCGATAGTTCTAGCAGCACATACATCTTGTATCAATTCAATTCAATTCAAATCAAATCAAATCAAATCAATTCAAATGAATATGCATGCACCACTCTACACTTCCACAAGATGGATGATATCTCTGAAAGCTGAACAGGGGGTTCTTCGAAAACTAGCACAGCTAAGATCAAACTTGTCCAATTCTTTGCACTCTGACCCTAAGCATAACTGTATTCCGAGCTCCGATCATACCTGCAATCACATCTACCAGAAAAGCTGCTGCGGCGGACAATGTGAAATGGAGAGCACATAATTCCCTGAACCAAACAAATATGGCGGCGTACACCGCAGATGGCAAGGCGCTCTTGAACAAACCCCACCAGAATCCTTTATACAGCCCCAACACTCCTGCAGCACAAAACATTTGATGCGCTGGGGATGTTGGGATGGACAAAGGGGTCAGACGGATTGGCTCATAAAGGTGCTGCTCCCCACCTGGACAGAGGCCGGCAGCATGCGATGATTCCCTCACACCCCTCGTCAGACGATGGGCTCCTTCGTCCCCCTAAAGGGTATTCAAGGACGTGCAGCACACGGTAAAGCATACACAAAGCAGGGTTGCAGTAACACAACTAATAGCATGCGAAGTATGTGTCCAGGATTACTGAGGAACAGGCTCAGCGTACCATTTTTCTGGCGAGAGCACTTTACCTCGAAGAGTTGGACATGCTTAAAAGGGCCACAAGGAAGGCTAAGCGGCTTGAGTTTTGACTGCGGGTGTGGCTGAAGATGGATGCCTTTCTAAGCCCCCCACCCCACCCAGGTTGAGGAGGCAGCGGTTGTATGGCTGACCGGCCTCTCCTTAAACCCCTCAAGCGTGTGCACTCCTCCACCAGGGCTGATGACGCTCTGGCAGTTTGAAAAACACCTGCAAAGCGGCGCTCTAAACCATTGCTGCTGCACCTGCACACCCCAAGAAATCTTGTGTGCCTAAAATGTGCCAACGAGATGCTAAATATATATATACATCAAGTAACGAGAGGTTTGGGGTTAGCCTCGAGAAAGACATCGGGCACAATCATGGTGCACCACCATACCACATCACTCACATGATATGTCTCTGGGATATGACGTACAACATGATGCACACGCCTGATGCACACCTCGCTCGCACAGAACAGGTTCTCCGGTCTGCAACCGGGTCCTCCATGTCTCCATTGGATACAACAGTATCGTGCAAACAACAGAAGCAATGAATCCGGCAATCATGTCCGTCCTGTAATCCCCTACAGAAACACACAATATCTCACTGCCATCCCTGGAGCCCCTGCCTCACTGCATCAAGTTTCACTAGACGCTGGTGCAAGTGAGGGGGTAAGACCTAATTAAAAAACAGACCAATGCAAACCGGTACAGATGGGGGAGGTCTTCAATATTCCCTCTCGCCTTTCTTCCCTCGGAGTTACACTCTCTCAAGAAACAACAGTCTTGGTTGTGCACATAGAGTGAGCCCAAAAGTTTGGAAGAAAGCAGACACACAACATGCTCAGCTACTGCCAAGTGGATCCCGAACAGCTTGTGAACTGCCTCTGGCCTACTACAATGAACACTGTCATTTCACCACCAAGCGCCACTCGCGAATGGCAGACCGCCGGCACTTTACTACCAACCATCAACGGTTGAACGTCAAGGGCTACGGGCCCCAAGAAATCCCCCAAAACAAACTAAAAAACACTGGTATCACAGGACAAGCACCGTTGGGCATACCCATCGATAGCCAAATCAAATTCCCAAATACAACGAGCTTTAATAAATTCCCTAAAGAAATACGCCAGACTCAGCAGTGATGAGATCAGACAGCAGAACAGATTCTCAGCGCAAAAACGATCACCACCAAACCCACGAAGTAAAAAGTGATATGGTTTGTGAAGCGACTGTTGAGGGCCGCACACACCGCGGCCCTTCAGCAACGACGAACGCCTGTGATCGGGGACACTTGCGGACACTGGAGAGGGTCCATTGACCATCAGGGCAAAATGAAACTGACGCTTGGCAATGCACCATGCCTTCGCCATTCTGCCTTCGCCATTCAACAATCACTTTGCGCAACGCCTCGGACCTTTGGAATTATGCAATTTCAGTTCGTGATCTGCGGTCCATTCCCACCAGAATTGCAAAATGCCTTTGGGTTGCTCGACGAAAAAGCACGCATTTTCAATTGCAACTGCACTCGCCCGTCGCCAAATTGAGGATGCTCTTGTTGAGGCCAACATTGGGGCTACCCCGCGCCAAGGCATTGAAGCAGGTGCCCAGGTTGCAAAGCCCTGGTTCCTCGTGAGAATGGGCCTCGTGACCAGAAGACGACACTGGTGACCTTGCGAAAACGATCCAAAACGATCAGTTTCTCCAATCAATGCCCCCCCCCCCCCCCCCACCGCACCTCCTTCTGCGTTTGGTCCCTTGTGCGACATGGGGCGCATTGCTGCTTGACAGGGGAGTGCTGCGGAGTGCCAGAGTCCAGAACTGCGTGCGGCGATCCCCCCCACGAGCTGGAGAGGGCCGCCTCATCCTCCTGGGGTGGTCACGAAGGAGACCCAATCGATGGGGCAATCCATTTGGGAGGATGCTGTTGCCAGTGTGAAGAGAACCTGCTGCGCCCTTGGTGCCTCGCGCAGCCCATGGCACAAGGCCTCGCCCCCCCCCCCCCCCAAAGAGCAGCCTACTTACACCTTCGCTTAGCTCACCTGAATTAGGCACGGCAGGGCACAAGCCGCCTACGCCCAGCGCTACCGGCCTAGCCCGCAGCCTAACCTGCCTGTGCATTCCTCTCTGTGCTGCTGGTCCGTGCTTCTCCTCTGCAGGTGTTTCGTGTCCGGCAGGGCAAAACGATGGCCTTCACAAGAGCCGCTGAATGTGGCGCATTTCTGGTCCCTTTTTGCCATCCCCAAAATTCTACAACTTATCACTGCCCTCCAACCTTATTGCTTCCAATTTGTTTTTTGAATGCGATCTTTGCCATGGTTGTTTGTGGTGATCTTGCATGCCACACAACGTCACCGGCGACCTTTTTTTTTTTTCAAGATGATATTGGTTGCTTTTGTGCTTGCATGCCACACCATGTCAGCAGCCTAAGTGCGCTACGATTTTCTTTTTTTACGACGACTTATGAGCCTCCCCCCCCCCCCCCATGCGCATTCATCAACCAAGAAACAACGTACAACGAATGTACGACCGACACAGAACTCTTGTACAACGGGTTTGCACGGAACACACCGCCAACCGCAGCTTCGTGGCCCCTTGTTGAATGTTCATAGATGTCACGGTCTAAAGAGGCACAATAGGAAAACTACACCCGAAAGCTGTATTGCAACCGAAAGATGCAACAATCGTACGTGAATACTTCAACAAAACCACAATGACACCGGGCACATGTACCTTGAAACATACCCCATATCAAACTAACATGCACCAAGCAAGCAACACGACATGTTATCGCAAAGCAAAACACCAACATATACTACCAAAACACTCACGCACACGCACGAAAAACGAGATTGTAGCACCGGGCAACCGCTGAGTTAAGCTTTTTGTAAGCAGCAAGTGAATGGATGAACAACACGCGGCATCATCCTCTCAAATGCATACACGCTGCCGTCAGGACAAGGAGCGTAAAAGACCGTCAGAAAAAACCACGCTTTGCTTAGCACTCGTCATAGGATCCACTCGTTTGGAATTGTCTTCGGCTTGGGCATCCTGCACACACAGAGGCACAACACAAAAATGGCTTCAAAGGAGCAATTTCCTGTTGCAAGAGATGGGACAAAGAAAATGCACAAGTGGGACATCACAATGTGCACAATACATGACCAAGACCCATGCGCTCACAAAATCAAGCGGGGTTGTGATGGAACTTCTTGCGGGCGTGATGATGAGGCGCAGCAGCAGCGAATGCGGTGCCCACACGTGGAAACACGAAAAGCACTACGCATCAAGTTTGAAAATAATGGGATTGTCCACTCTCCGTCTTTCACTACTCTATGTGAACGGCTTTGAACCGTGTTTTCTTAGCTTCTAAACTAATTTACGATTGAGAATGAGGTGATCATCAAATGCATTACCACACACTTCAACACGTCGATGTAGACACGCAAACAAAACAACCTGTTCTGCATCGTCTTCCATGCGAAGTACAAAGTCAACGTTGCCCATGTGTCGCAAATGGCTCGCGAAGGGCATACGCCGCCCAGCGGGCACCAAGGTCAACTCGGCGGGATCAACGGCTGTGTAGCCATGGGCGAATACAGGGAGGTGCTTCGGTGGCTGCATTCCGAACCTCCGAGACACACACCCTTCAAACTTTGAAGCGTTTTGTGTTTTCGGAAAGCTTTTTCGTGTATTTTGCTCAACTATGAGACATATGCTAAGGGTGCACATTCGCAAAACATGATTTAGGACGAGCCGGTTCACGGGACAAAAAACTGTTTTGCGGCAACAAATTTCGAACCACATCCTTCGGGAAGACTCGTGACGTGATGTCGACAAAACAAAAGTAATATAATCGAAACAAAACAATGCAAAAACTTGAACATGTCGCCTTGCTTTTGCATTCGGTGCTTCGAGGTGGATGCCAAATCCTATTGGCTCGTTGACCACCCGGTGAGAGTTGCAAACACTCGCTACCATGTCTTCTTGGGGTCACTTTCCGCCCTTGATCCCATACACACTAGGCGAGACCAACTAGTTTCATCACGCATGAGCCTCGCGTCTAGCACAATGGGTACAATGGATACCCTTTCCCCTCCGTGGTGGGAAATTCAAAAAAAGTGTTGGGGAAGGTTTTTGGATGTCGATGACATTAGTTGGGTCAAATGGTGCTCGCTAATTCCCAAATCCACAAACGCACACTCGTTTCTTCATCACAAGGAACGTTGCGGCATACCCGGATAAAACAACAAAGTCTGTGCCTTAGGTCGTGCAACTTCACGGAAATATAGGATCCACACTAGGACGCCGAGTACGGTTCCGATTCCACAACCCTAAGGCAACAACGATGGCAGGGGAGCAAGGTTGGGAGCATGGCTGGGAGATTTGTGGGTGGAATAGGTCGCGCAATAATACATTATTCGTGGTGTTTTCAAAGTTGACGACCATGATGTGCGTGGGAGAAGGACAAGAATGATGTCGGTTGGAACACCCGCTTTATGAACTCTTTCCGTCCTCTTTGTTCCCAAATTCGCGCGACGGTCAAGAGCGACTAGGTCTATGTGGCGTTGCATGGGTTAAACGTTGGTGACTAGATCGCCATGGTCATGCACCGTGGAAACGAGTCTTAGTCGGTTGGGGGTGGTGTTTAGCCGTCGCTTGACGAATGTTAACCCACAGATATTGCTTCGGCGATACGAGTGCGGCCACAACATCCGACAAAGGTCTTGAGGGTGGTGTTTCCCCTTCGGCGGACGGTGCACGGCGCATTCTCGACGAGACTCCCACATCCCAACGCTAATGACAACCTGCATTCGGTTGGAAGCTTGGAACCAAATGCGATGCTTTGAGTCCATGGAGCGCTCGGATTCGCATGAGCGCTCAAACACAAATTGCATCCCAAGCGCTCTACGATAGACGGCCATCGTCACATGCACCGCAATACACAACTCAACACACACAAACCCACAACTGGGTACCGTGCCTTGTTGCCCAACCCTACGTGTCAAATGATACGCGCGTGGAGGCTCTGGGCGCTGCATGATACTGGCGCAATAAAAATTTTTTTACGAAAGGGAATGCAGCAGTGGCACCAACGATGGGGCTTGTGGTGAACCGTTGTTCTTGCACCGACACCATTGGCAAGACCGAGAGGGCCGTGAAAAATTGTTGGGTTTTCATTCTTTTTAGATGGTAGAGGTTGGCAAGCACGCCAAGCATGAGATAGTGAAGGACGCACGAAACAGCAACGTTGTACGCGGACATTATTTAGAATGCAAAACAATTATGCATGTTTAATGCCTCGCATTCTTATTCTTGCACAAAAAAAATTCACTAAGGGGGTTGCTCACACCCTTATTGTGCTCGTAAGTAATCACAAATGTTGACCAGAGGCGGATACATGCGTTATAACTACACCGCAAGCCTTTCTTGGAACTATCTATCGGGACTACTCCTTATTTTCCTTATTCCTATTATTTTCCTTTTCCTTATTTTGCGGGGTGGTCTAAGTTCCCCGACCGAGGAGAGGGATTGAGCACAGGCGAACACACTGAGCACTGGTAGTCGACAGGGTGTAGAAAATATGTATAGTCAAGTGGGGAGACAGTTGTTTTGAACCACCCACGACCCAAAGTCAAAGTTTACACTTTGTCTTCACCTAAGGACTTTACGTCCATGACTCCCTTGGGCTAGGGGGTAGTGTATTTCCACTATCGCTTTCAGCATTGTCCGTGCGTTTGATGCACTATGAGCTGCCGACCTATTAAAATGTTCCTTTCTAGCACAGAAGAATGGGGGGGGCACAATTGGGCGAGTTGATGACTTCAGCACAGGGGGGAGGGGGGGGCGTCGCGGTCCCAAATCAACTTAGCTGTCGCGCGACAGACCGGCGACCAGTTTGTGGGCAAGAAGAAAGCAATTCCTTTGTTTCGGGAGGGTATGATTGCGATTTTTATGTAATCATGATCATCATACTCACTGGTTCTACTTTGGCCCATTATTTGTGCTGCGTTGCGCATATTCAGACATCGTACTCACTATCTCGCACTCTATGTAGCCTTCAAGAAGTGTAAAAGCTAGGCACTGTTCGTCACTGCCCCGTCTCCTTGGCCATACGTTAGCCGGTTCTGTCTGAAGGTGTGTTGGTCTGTGAGGGAGAGGAAATATTTTCATAATGGCATTTCTCATCCTACCATTTGTACATTTCAAGTGGTTGTTGAGTGAAACGAATTGTTAAGTCCTTGCACATGTCCAAGTGTCCTTCATACCGCGTGCTTATCGATGTTTTTGGAAGCAGTGGGCTTCTATCCACTTTGATGATCCACAATCTAGGTGTAATCTATGATCATACGGTAAATGCTATATTTTGGACATTCGACTTTTTTGACGAACTTTGGCCCACCACGTTGGGCATTGTGTAGGCCATTCGAGTAGGTGTCTTTTGCACCGTGTGGGTCACCGTTAACCGTAACGATCCTAAGTTCCGTTGCGGTGGATCAAGGGCTACGGTCGGCCTATCTTATTGCGACTTATTGCGACTCTTTATAGGAGTTTACATAGAAGTTCACATGAGTCCCCAGAATTTTGTTGAATTGCTCTTTGGTTGGGTTAGTCAAAGGCTAGGCCATTGCTTTACCGATGATAGGAATTTTGCGCGAACACAAATGAAGAATTTTGTTGATGGTGTCCGTGACGGTTATCCTGTAGAATGCCACTTGCCGGACGATGCGGGACAGTGGTCCGGTTATGACACGGTTGCTTCCTTTTGTGCAGGCTCCAACCGCACCATCCGCAAGAATGTTGAGCTCAAAGAGGTTTACGGTGAATTCAAGTTTTTCTTGGATCATTGTGATAGGCGCCATAACCTCCTCTCGGGAGGGAAGACGGGAGGGAGGGAGGGAGGGGGGCCCCAGAGGGGGGGGGGTCGGACCCTGAAATCAAGTTGAAGTCATCAAGTGGCCCAAATGTGCCCCCCCATTGGTCCAATTGAAATCAAGCATTTTCACCTTCAGAAAAAACGACTGCTCACGGGGGGCACATTTGGGCGAGTTGAATGGTTCAGCACAGGGGGGGGGGGGGTTGCGGCCCGCACTCAAGTTAGGCCTAGGGTGATTTGCCAAATGCCGGCGCAAAAACGCCCGTCTTTCACAATCACAACGATTTCTCTTGGATTTTCTAATCTTTTCTGGATGTTTCTTTATAGATCTCCAGATTGAGACCCAGGCTACTGGCCTATATGAAAATTTCGGGATTTGGTGCCGGATTGCGTGATTTATAGGCGCAAGTAGGTGAGACCTTCAGCGATGCGCTAAAATCGCCGTTTACCAAATGATAGCGCACAATGGCGCTTCGTGTGGGCGATCGGTAGCACGGATCGCTGCAAAATCGATGCCTTCCGCTGGGCCAGGACCCGCGCTGCTAAGGGGGGGGGATTCCACCCTGAAATTGTGGGTGGTGCGATCGCCTGGTCGCTCACACCCCTCGCAACTCGTGTTGCCGCAAAGCTTTTCTCCCTTCTTTCCAATGTTGTCCTAGGAGAGATGCCCAACAAAATCACACACAATGCAACAACCCAAACAATTTTACTGGGAATTTAAGTGGTCTGCACCATTGGAACCTCTTATGACGACATCGAACCTTTTGGGGGTGGCAAGTGATGAGAGTGAGGATGGGTTGAGTCGAGAGCACGGGTGGGACTCAACTCCCACCCACGTATCTGCTGAGGGGGAGGAATGTGCTTGGGGACTTGCGTGAACATAGGTACGTGATCCGATGCTCAAAAGCGTTCAACAGACTGGATGCCTTGTGTGGAGCCGTGATGGTGCCTATGTGGAACAAGAGGATTCTCTTTGGCAATGCCCCATGTGTAGGCCGAGCTCCAATGCCGCGGGGGCCTCCGATGGAGACTACTCCCAGACTCATGTGTCTGGCAGTGACTCCGCATAATGGCGCCTAGATTTGTGGGGGGGGGGGGGGGCGAAAAGGGGGATGGGGCTGCCAAAGGGGATCCTTGGACAGCATTGGGAAGGGGGGCTTGTGGTTGCACGAGCAAGGCACAACACGTTGAAGGTATTTGCCTTGTGCTTGGTGCGTGTTAGTTGTAGCAGACCCCAATTCTGGGCTGGTCGTAAATTTACATAAATCGCGAACAAGCTTTGTAGGTTGGGGTAAATATGTCCGCTTGCCATAATTTTTGCATATGTGAGCAGCGTGGATCAAACCGAACGGGATAGGCACTGGTATTGCATATGGCACTCCTTGTGATGTGATGTTCAACTTGTTCTTCTTCGTGTAGGCGTTGGCGAAGGTTTGTACATTCTCCGAGGAGAACACCTTTGCTACCAATAGAAAACATTGTTGTAAAAGATTTTGTAGTCATTCGTTAGGAATCACCGGCACCATGGGTCAAATTGACACAGGCTATGGCTTGGTCAGCTTGATCAAACAACTACAAACTAGAACCACAATAAGTAAATAGAATTTCAGAGTATCTAAATTAGGGGATGGGAGACAGCTTCTGTGATCACAATCAAGGAGAGTTTTGACAATAACCCGTGAGTGTTGATAAAAATATGCTTCAAGAAAAGAAAACTTACAAAGATAGAAATGAGCCCATTTTGAGCCCATTGCAAGCCATTCGGGCCCCTTGGAAGTCACAAAATGCACTGAAAACGGGTTGTTTTGCGACAAAAAATGGGTCAAAAATGGGTTAAAAATATGTTTTTCAAAAATTTGGGGTGCACAATAAGTGGAACTCGCCTTTTTTGAGCCCATAGCAAGCCATTTTGGTCACCTTAGACTCACAAAATGCCTTGAAAATGGGTTGCCCTGGAACCAAAAACCAATCCAAAATAGATCAACAAAGTGTTAAAACCAAGGAATCTCCAGGATTGCTCTCCCTATATCCCAAATACGACGGACACGAAGAACACTGATACATACTGTGTATGGACGAGAGTGAACATGGTCCCCACCTGCCACCCCAGCCAGGACAGGGGGCGTTATACTCCCCTGACTGGGTGGTTATACCATGTCTAAGAGACAAGGGTATGGATGATGCACAAATGCATAACTGTAATAATGTAAAGCAACAAAGCGACAAATGCTACTCTACAAATGATGATAATCTGAATATACAGATCACTGATGACAGTCACGATTGTGGCTGCGACAGACCGCGGTAGACAGATGCCGCTAGTCTGGTTACACCCCCCCACTAAGACCAAAGCCAGGGGCAGTGGCCAAAAGGGGCACTGTTGGCGCATGGGCTGATAAAAAACAGCAGCCACACACCACTGAAAAAAAAAGAGAGGAGCACCTGGAAAACACCCGGAAGAAGAATTGAACTGCACAAACCCACTCAGCCGTGTCCACCCAAGATTCAGGCACCATTCAGGGCAGATCCACGCTGGCAGGTGGTCATGTGGCCCAATATGGCGTGAGGCCATAGTCAGACTGAGTCCACATGGACCCATCACGCCGCGTGGGTAGAACATCACGGGCAAGGGTTTCCGGAGCAAATGCAACGAGCTCCAAAGCACAAGCCCGATCCTGTACAAGGGCCACGGAGGAAGCGGTCAAGGCATAGGATATGTGTTTCTCGGCCTCCACACAGTTAGGCGGTTCGCCACCAGGGGGCGTAACCACAATTGCCGGGGCCGGGTGCATAGGAGTGACCACCCCAACGATTGAAACGGTTATGCCCCACACGGACTGATGTGACACCTTACCATGAATGGGTTTAACCAAAAATGGTTTGCCGGTTTGTGGAGCTTCACGGAAGTCCTCAATCCAAAAACGGGGGTGCACTGGATGTTGAGAGTACAAACAATTGAAACGGGCAAAATGGCTCACACAATGTTCGTAACCCCATGGGTGCCCCAAAACCATATCCCAAGGTAAATTCGGGACAAGGTACGGGGACACGCCATATTGGGCAACACGAGGAAGTGAAACACTACCATCCACAACCCCCGTAAATTGAATTTTGACGTCTATTTGCTTGTCCCCCCCCGGCAAAGGCGTCTCATTATCGGCTTGGAGTAGGCACCTCCGTTGGGGGGATTCATATTTTTCGGAGATTTGGTCTCCAAAAACATTGGGGTGGGCCAAAGCGACCGCTTGGCACTCAAAATCCACCAAAACACGGAGGGGCTTGAATTCTCCATTGGGCAAAACAACCGGAACGGAAAGTTCGGTTTGAATCTCACTAGTCACTATATGCCCCTTCATGACTCTCGATGGAACGAGAGCCACGGTAGTGTCACAGGGGTGCCCGAGGGTTTCTTCTTTCGAAGGGGGCGCCTCTGGGCACTCCTACCAATGTCCGCGCCCGTACGGCGCTCCTTTTCCTCCTTTATCGCCCTTGCCGCCGCCACCCTTATAACCACCGCCACCCTTATCACCGCCGCCACCCTTATCGCCACCCTTAGGCGTACCACCCTTAGACTTACCCGCAATGCTCCAGTGAGTGTCATTGCATGGAGAATTAGGCTTACACGTCCAAAGGGTGCTATTGGTGGCACCCCAATCAATCCAAGATGTAAGAAAAAGTGCTTTTCCATTGCTTTGAGGCATACTCTAGTTGTATTAGAGATGCACTGAGCATCCATGCATTTTTATCTTAGTATTGGTCCAACCAAAAGTGGTGATAACACATTTTGACCTATGGAACCAAACACCCAATCAGGATATGGAGTGGACCCCTTAATCCCCTTTCAATGTGAAGTAAAACATCTTTTCCTGAGTTGACTGAGCACTGACATACCTAAGGTAGAGCCTATGGATTTATCTATGTTTTTCCATGAATTCTTAGCTATCCTAGTGGTATGCACCCTAGGGGGCTGGGCACCTCTTTTTGAGAGGTCGTGGGTTCAATTCCTGGTCAGCCTAGCTAAGTAGGAAGACCCCATGTGACATGGCAGTGACCTCATCGCCACATACCATGCCACCTCAGCACATATGGGACCCAAAACAAAGAGTGCACATCTCCTGAGATGGCACTATGGAGAGAGAGTGACCCTGAGGCAGTTTTCTAACTCTTTTCCAAAAACATTTCAGCTATCTTTGTGAATATGCATTCATTTGTAACCTGAGTTGCAGTTTCTGTGAATATCCAATCAACTTTCACTGTTTACACTGCAGCCCTTCATGCTTTGATCCTGAATCCTCTTCTCTTTGCATACTATTGGCTTGGGCTATCCTGGAGTGACTTGGAGTGACTGTATTTCATCAAAACCAAAGCTTTTCCTCTCCAAAAACAAGCAGCAGGAAACCCTACACCAACAGCAAGCAGCAGGAGAGGCAAAACACAGTGCTGAAAACACTATAAACTTTTCTGGTAGCAAGAGGCAGCCTGTCTCTGTGCACCGGCAGCGACCCCGCGCCGTACAACCAGTGCTCCGAGTACAGGCAAACATAAGCAGAAGGGCGGACTAAGATGGATCCAGGAAAGGAGGACGCTGACGTGAAGACAGCGCCAGCGCCTGAGGCACCGGCAAGGCCGGCACCTGGCGCTGTACCTTCGGCGGAGCCCTTACATGGGCCAGTGGATACGGCTGAGGACTCCCTGGATGGGCTTCAGACGGCCTTCGGGGCCCTGTCTGTCGAAGAAGTGGTCTCTCAGCCTCAGCCTGTGAAGAGGAAGAGAGAGAACGAGAGCGAGAAGGATGCTGGAGGAGAAGCAGACGAAGGAGAGGAACAAGGGCAAGACTTGACGAGTATCCCTACCTTCGAAGGCGCACCAAGCGCTTCTGGCCTCCACGCATCACCCTCTCCCATAACCACCACACTCCCAGCCGCCGGAACATCCACTTCCACAACCAACCTGCCTATGGCAGAGGGCACAGGCTTTACTGGCATGCCTCCCTACCCCGCCTATGGTATGGGCCCACGTACCACTGCGCTCCATGAGGCAACTACTGCCAGTGAGCCTGTGGCTTCCAGCGCTGCGCCGCGATGGTATGCAGCTGATTATCCCCATCTACTACATGCTACTGGAACCTATGTGGATGTTCCTGGGTATGCTCCTGGGTATGCACCTGGGTATGCACCCTTGAGTGGGTTGAGGAGAGGACCCGAATCTCTGGGTGGCAGGAGTAGAGGATCGGGAAGATCCTCCAACAGGTCCCTGACGCGGTCGGAGATCAACGAGGTGCTCCGAGGAGCCATTTCGAAAATTGTGGGCGACCTCGCACAAGAAATCCGTGAGAAGCTGGAGCCCCTGATGATCCCGTCCCACGCGTCGCCTACTACGGTGGGAATGTCACCCCACCGAGTACAGGCTAACCACCTGGCGGCAGGGTCGACAAATACCCTGGGGAGCCTGAGGAGCAGACCGATGCCGACGCCTGCAGCTATTGAAGCGGTATGGGGTGCTTCACCCATACCCGCTGCCCAGCCTGTGGCGCTCTTCGCCAGGCCAGATCAGGAATTTTCCTGCTGATGCTACGGCATCTTGATTTCTGTGGGATTTCTGTAAAATACCCCAGAAATCGTCATTTTACGTCTTTTCTGGGCTGGCGACGACAGTCGTCGCCTGCGCGACGCAGCCCCAGATCGAGAATCTAACTCTCGATTTCTAAAGATTTTAGGCAATTTTATTATTGTTTTATCGTTTTTAGAAATAAAAGATTGTAGCGTGACCTTTTTCGCGGCGTTCCGCGAAGGTCCATTTTTGCGAAAAGTGGCGCGTTCACGCATTTTTCAAAAAATGCTGAGGCGATTCCAGGAATCGCCCAGACGCCTATGGCGTAGCCCAACAGTGGGCCTTTTCATATGTAGGTTGAATTGGCGCAGAAACGCGTCGTGTCGGCTACGCGACGCGTTGGGGGGAGACGCGCAAAATGAGTGTTTTTGACTCAAAAATCACTTCATTTTGTTGTTTTTCGCCCAGAAACCACTGGTTGGCCCAGTTTGGGCAGGATCTCAGTGGAGATCCTGATGGCGACGCCTTATAGCCGTCAGATTTTCTGATGGCGGCGACGCCGTCGCCTTCATTTCGTCTTCTTTTTTATGCTATTTTATAGTATAGAATTGTTACATATACAATGTACATGTCAACGCATTTATTTTGCATATTTATTTTACATATACCATCTCTTTGTCCATAGACGCCAGATTGTGTCCGCGGACGCTCCCCGTGGGGTGAGCAAGGATTCCAAGACCATTTACGCAACTCCAATGGAATCGAAGTTTGGAATAGACTTCATGTAGTACTTGGAGAGGTTGGGGTGATGGGTTGAAGGATTTTCAATTTTTCCAATTTTTCTGTGGACGCACGGACATCACCCCCGCCGAAAATGCTTCAAAATGGTCTTGCCGCTGTCCGCGTGGTTCACTGGCGGACCTGTCGATGGCTCCCACAACGTTGAGTGGTATCCTGCCGCCTGGTTTTCGACAACTCCCGCAGCGCAACGGACTGCAGCCAAAGGTATTGCACTGGTGGAAATACAGTGCAAGAAGGGACGCCTGGGCCAAGACTGGCCCCCAAGGCAACAGCAGCGACGACGACAGCCCTGAGATCAGCTCCAGGAGCTCCTGCGACGACGACGACGATCCCAGCAGAGGTCTTCAGGAAATCTGGACCCTGCAGCAGCTTGACAAGTGGTGTGGATGACAAATCCCAAGAGCAACGACAGCAGGTCGCGCGGAGAGCGCCCCGCGTCCACCAGTAACCAGATCAGGCGCGTTAATTCGTCGCCTTGGGTTGGTTGACGCTCCGGGAGGTCCCTTCCTAAATAGGCGTGGGGCGCCTTGGGTAGGAAATGACCCTAAATCCCCCAAATCAGGTGCGTTCATTCGTCACCTTGGGTTGGGAATCGACCCTAAAAGGCACGAGGAATTCGTCGCCTTGGGCAGCAAATGGCCCTAAATTCAGGCGCGAGGAAGTCGTTGCCTTGGGTTTGACCCTAAATAATTTTTTCCGAATTTATTGAATTATTGATTTCCATGCCCATGGAGAAAAAGGGCCCATATGTGCGCCTAAGCGCCATCAGTCAGGGCGGAAGGCCATGCAGCGCCCCTGGTTTGGTCACCAGAGGCTACGAGGAGTGCCAGGGACCAGTGTGGTCGCCTGAGGGGCAATTGCCCTATGAATATTTCAAGATCAAAAAAAAAAAAAATTAATTAATTTTTTTTTTACATGTGTGTGGTGCTCCCCCCCATGTAAATTACTCACGAAGCCCCCCCCCCCCCCCACTGTCCTGCTGAATCAGAGTTGAAACCAGGGCATTGCAGGGGTCAGAGCGCCTCCTTGGCCTTGCCTTCCTTTGGATATAGGCAAGGCTTCTAAGGAGGGGGGTGAAGCGGTATGGGGTGCTTCACCCATACCCGCTGCCCAGCCTGTGGCGCTCTTCGCCAGGCCAGATCAGGAATTTTCCTGCTGATGCTACGGCATCTTGATTTCTGTGGGATTTCTGTAAAATACCCCAGCAATCGTCATTTTACGTCTTTTCTGGGCTGGCGACGACAGTCGTCGCCTGCGCGACGCAGCCCCAGATCGAGAATCTAACTCTCGATTTCTAAAGATTTTAGGCAATTTTATTATTGTTTTATCGTTTTTAGAAATAAAAGATTGTAGCGTGACCTTTTTCGCGGCGTTCCGCGAAGGTCCATTTTTGCGAAAAGTGGCGCGTTCACGCATTTTTCAAAAAATGCTGAGGCGATTCCAGGAATTGCCCAGACGCCTATGGCGTAGCCCAACAGTGGGCCTTTTCATATGTAGGTTGAATTGGCGCAGAAACGCGTCGTGTCGGCTACGCGACGCGTTGGGGGGAGACGCGCAAAATGAGTGTTTTTGACTCAAAAATCACTTTATTTTGTTGTTTTTCGCCCAGAAACCACTGGTTGGCCCAGTTTGGGCAGGATCTCAGTGGAGATCCTGATGGCGACGCCTCGTAGCCGTCAGATTTTCTGATGGCGGCGACGCCGTCGCCTTCATTTCGTCTTCTTTTTTATGCTATTTTATAGTATAGAATTGTTACATATACAATGTACATGTCAACGCATTTATTTTGCATATTTATTTTACATATACCATCTCTTTGTCCATAGACGCCAGATTGTGTCCGCGGACGCTCCCCGTGGGGTGAGCAAGGATTCCAAGACCATTTACGCAACTCCAATGGAATCGAAGTTTGGAATAGACTTCATGTAGTACTTGGAGAGGTTGGGGTGATGGGTTGAAGGATTTTCAATTTTTCCAATTTTTCTGTGGACGCACGGACATCACCCCCGCCGAAAATGCTTCACTATTCCGAGAAGTCCCTTCGTGCCGAGAACGGCCCAGCCGCCCTACAGCCACGTGACGAACTCGACGAGGGCCGAGCTGGACCAGCTGGGGCTGACAGCCCTAAGGGCAATGGTGGACGTGGAGCCTTATGGCTCCAGTGATCTAGGCGGAGACCCCTTCGATGACGAGCCGCCGTCGATGGATTCTTCTTCGCCCTCAGATGACGAGGACCCTGAGGACCCCGAGGACCCCAAGGGTAAAAAGAAGAAGAAGAAGAAGAAGAAGACCCGACGCCCTGAAGGACGTCGAGCTCAGGAGGCGAAGGCTATTGCCACCTCCAAGATAGTGGTGAACCTGCCTGAGTTCACAGGCAAGGACCTCAGCGAGTTCGCTGAGAACTTTGGTCGGTTCCTACGACTGACCGGCCAAACCCACGCGAGTGGGCGAGTGAAGTGCGATCTGCTCCTGCAGTGCTGCAAGACCAAGTACCTGGAGAAGCAGGTCAGGCAGATCGTAACTAACTCCGCCACCTTTGCCGACGTGTTGGTTGCCCTGGAGAGGCAGTACCCAACCTACGAAACCGACCTCTCCATCAGGGCCGAGATCCAGAACCTGCCCGTGCTGCCCAACAACCCCAAACCTTGCAGGGTCTCCGAGCTGTTGGCTGACCTGGATCACTGGGCTGGACGACTGACGCCCGGTTCCTACAGCAGCGACGACCTGCTGTTCTGGTTGTGCGCCAAGCTCCCCCGAGAGCTATGGGACGAGTGCCGTTTGACGGCTGAACGCAAGGCTAGATCCCTCCGCTACGAGGATCTATGCGTGCTGCTCCTGGAGATGGCGCTGGAGAAGGAGAGCGACCAGCACTTGAACAACTACCGTCCTGGTGGTGGAGGTTCTGGAGGCAAAGGGTACCAAGGGTCCCGACCTGGGCAGGGGACTACCCCCAAACACGCCCACGCCCGTCTAATGGAGAACGTGAAGGAGCTATTCTGGTGTGATGCCAGAGATGAGCAGGGCCACCTGCAGCACGCCTCTGACTGCGAGCAGCGAGACTGCTTCGTCGTCCAGGGGAAGCAGCAGGAGAAGAACACCGGCGCCAAAGCGAAGCTGCCGGATCATTACCGCTGCACCATCACGTGTGCATTCTGCGGTAAGCGGAAGCACTACGAGGATGAGTGCTACCATAAGCAACGCCTATCGGCGAAGCTTAAGGGGGAAGATCCTGGCAAAGGCTCAGGCAAAGGTGGAGGCAAGGCCAAAGGCAACGACTCCGGCAAGGGCAAGTCGAAAGGACGTGGTCAAGGTGGTCAAGACAAGGGTCAAGGTGGACGAGGAGGAGGCGCTAACCGCCAGCCCGACAACAAGAACAAGGACAAGAACGGAGGCAACCCCAACCCTAATCCAGGGGGGAACTCCGAGCCCTCTGGAGGGCAGTCTGGACCTACCACACGCTCACAGACGCAGGCCCAGCAAGAACAAGGAGCCAAGCGTGAGCATGAAGGTGGTGATGACGGCAACGCTAATGACGCGTTCCCGTGGGGGGCCGGCCACGGGACGCTGCGGTGGACACACGCAAGTGAGCAGGCAGGCAAAGCACTACGCTCACAAGGGCATCAATGCGCTGTCATGTGACAAAGCGTTTCAGAATCCTTGCCACTCTGCAAAGAGGGAACGAAAGTATGTACAGCAACACATCAGGATATGTACACATGGGGTTAAGACTGGACTGGGGTAAGGGCATCACAGGACCATAGACACTCAGTCCCCACTCATATCCCAATCCCAGATCCGACCCTCTCAGTGGCTGATGGGGGCGGGGGCTCAAACACAACCCATGCCCTGCTCAGTCCGGACCCTGAAACCCTGCCAATAGGGGGGGTGTCCCGCCCAGCCACAGGCGAGTTCCTGGGAACCAAGGGGCTCCAAGGCCAACCGACAGTGGCTCCCTATGCTCCCTTAATGGCAGGTCCCAACTCCACTCTGAGCCAGAGATATGGCCCCGCCATTATCACCCAGGAGTTGGTAGCTGAAAATGGGCTGTTTCAGCCCAAACTGAAATTAACTCAAAAATCCCCAAAATTGACCCCTTGTCCGGACCCGCCAGAGGTAGGGACGAGGCAACTGAGCCTATGCCCTTCGAGTACGAACCCCCTGGAGCCCTCACCCAACCTGGTTCCCTCTGAGGTCCCGGCATCAGGGCAACACGGATGAGTCATGTGGGGTCATGATGCCAAAATCACCAAAATTGGCGTCATTCCCACGCGTGGCTCGCCCGGCCAAGGTAAGACCAATGGCTCACAGGGTAGGAGGCAGGACCTAGGACTTATATCTGAGTGTACAACTTAGATTTAGCCCCGGGCTCCCTATGGGCTTAGAGAAATGGGGCCGCCAATTGACCACACGGAAGGGGGAAATTGGGGTCCCAAAATTGGGTCATTTTGGCTGCTTGAAATGAGCCAAAATTCAGTGTGCTCCCAATAGTATATCTCCACGCCGGCTTGGAGATCGGATCCGCCATTCCATACGCGATCCACCGGGAGTCCAATGGAGACTCCCATGCCCTTGGCTCTCAAAGATCTCCATGCCACTCGGCGTGGTGACGATCCCAATTGGGTCCACAGATGTCAAAATTGCAAAATTGCCCACACTCACTTTGGGCTAGCGCCTTAACGAAGGTGGCTCCGCTTCGCCCACGTGGTGTGTGGACCATGGGGACCATTACCCATAACACCCATGTCATATATGGTCCATTGGTCCATGCGTCCGGCGTGCACGAGGGTTAGAACATAGTGCACGGCGGGCAGCAAAAGTGGGAAATTGCTCAAAATGGCCAAAAATGCGCACACTCATGGTTAAGGCAAATGAGGCACATGCCCGACTCGGACCGGAGTGTGCCATAGGATTGGTATCAAGTCATGCTGGTGCAACATATCTTTTGGGCGTCGCCCAACTCCTCCAATATTGGGAATGGCAGGGTCGCCAAGTGAGCCCATGATTTGGGATAGTCCCAAATCGCCAACATGGCGGCCACGGTATGCCAAGCCTAAGAGGAGTTATTCGCCGGGTCCAAGATATGTTGGGCACCGAAGTATGTACCCTCATATCATACTTGGGTCATGATGTCAATTGAGCGCAACGTTGAAATACACGGTCGCCACTTGACATCATGACGGGCCAAAAATGGCAAAATTGGCACAAGCACACACAAAAGTGCCTTGAAAGGTGCATAATTATATTATAATATCTTCGGCTTGGTTCGTGCAATCACTTAATCCTTCTACACACAATGACTTGACACCAATGACCTTCGATCCCACATATGTGCTCCACTTGGGGCGCCTTGAAAGGCTACGAGCGCTACTTCCCAAGTGGGCACACGAAAATATGGAAAATTGTAAAACACACACCTTGCTCCCAACGCATCGCTTCGGGTTCACCACACAAGCTTCCCTTCACGAAGGTTAGGCTTGCAATTGATTGTGGGGAGTATGGAGAAGGAGCTTGCACAATATGAGGTCCATTGGCGGGCTTGGCTTGGAGTAATGGACCCGCCAAATGGGCACGCAACACAACACATGGCACGTACCACATATTGCCCCAAAAGGTAGCTCCCACCACGATATGTCATGCCCCTCCAAGGGCATAACTTTGTGTCTATCGCTCATAGGAACTCAAGGAGAGTTCCTATGCAACACCAACACTTGCGCGCTACACTCGAAAGTTATCTTAACGCACGCAATGTCATGGCCAAAGAGTTATAACGCAAACTCTACCCTCTTGACCATGATCCATTACACTAGCGCGCACGTGTGGAAACGCAAGGCATATGATGCTTCCTAAATTACGTCGGGAGTATTGTGAATACATCCCACGTTTCCTTATCGTCAATACTCGCAAGCGGCACGAGATATGACCCTCACAAGTGGCCTCACGAATCAACTTTGTTTTGCCCATATCTCTGAGTCAAATGGAGGGCAAGAGAAAAGGAAAGTTGATTCGTGCATAGGGAAGCACGTAGGTCCACTCGAAAGAGGTCAAATCAAGTGCGGGGATGTCGAAGTCGAAAATCCGATTTCGACATCCTGAAAAATTCGGATTAAGGTTGCGAGTATTAATTATGAAAATTGCGGATGCATCAATGCAGTTCCTGGCGACTTTGGAGCCTTCGTCGCGGATAGCGTTAAAATTTCCATTAATTACAGTTAAACTGGCGGTTACGGTAAAGTCGCGATCCAACCGCCAGCAGTCAAAATAGTGAATATCAGAACGGAAGCGTAAAAACTGACGGAAACATTATGAGAATAAAACCCTGTTGATTCCTGACATTCTGATATACAAATCTCCGCTGGCGGTGCATCGGTTGCCGATGCGGGGCTTCACGGCACGGAACACGCCGTACATGGGGTTAGTGGACCGGAGACCGGTTGTATGCCATAACCTGACCATGGGGTTCTGGGTACCGCTTCACCCCCCTCCTTAGAGCAAACCCTGGGGGGGCTCGATAACACCACGCATGGCAGCGGGTACTCAGGACCCTCATCTGAAGGGGGGGGGGTGTCACATCCTCACTTCAGCAAGTCACAGTAAGATAGGTAGAGCTGTACAAGCTCGTAGCACATGTATAGTATCAAGTATCAAGTTCCGGGTCCTGGCGGCGATTGTTCGGCATCCAAAGGACCCGTTAACCCATACCAGGCGCACCGGGTGCCGGCTGCTACGGTCACCACCACAGTGGCAGTGGCATACACGGCCAACATAGGCGACACACGACGACCGAGGTGGTCCCACAAGTCGAGAGCGACCAAAAAGATCCATCAGGCTACCCCAAGCTTCCCAAGGCCCGCCGACTGGGGAGAGTCCCCACGGGTCCTTCCTCGGGCGCACCATGTCCATATCCATACGACGCGAGTCCAGAGTGCCATAGTCGAACTCCTTACGAACCCCAGATCGTAAGGGAACTCCTCCTGAAGGGATCGCGCATCAAGGCCGTCTTTTCCCTCGCCCTACTGCCACGAAGGCCATACATGAGGGAGTCCTCATGCAGTGTGGGCGGAGGCGTCAACTCCTCAAACCACCAGTTTCCCAGGCAGACTGACCGAGGTCAGGAGCACCGGAGGCCGCCATCCGAATGCAAGTGCGTCTGCGAATCGGTAGGCTCACACTGGGACTGACAGTGGCGGACCGCTGGGAGTGTAGTCAGGCAACTGGGCTTCCCGCCTGGCGCCATCAGGATCTCCACACATCACAGCGAATAGGGCAACACGGTATCACAGGCACTCAAACAGAAGAACATGTAATCAAGTACTGGTCCAGGCTGGACCAGGCTGTAAGAATATGTACACGGCGACTCAAGGCGCCTCTGTATCCCGATTCGTGGTGAAAAGCAGTCCATCCCTCAGCGATGGGCTGATGACACTTAACATACAGATGCACATATCCTGGAGGGCAGAAAAACAAGCAATAATCTGGGTAAATAGGCGTGTAAACACGCTCTGGACAGAGCGCCAAACCACGCCACGGTCAGGATAAGGCAAATGCAGGAGGGTGGACAGGAAAACGCCTGAGTTCAGGCATATATAGTCTCGAGACACACGTCGACTGGTCTGGATTCCGCAAGTGCCATGGAACCAGACCACACACCAAAAATTCGCAATGCCGATGACAGCGGCATCCGTTGCGCAACGTCGTATGGGCTTCAAGGCCCCAAGAGCTCAGAATTATGAAGGTCAGTCGCCCTACCTGGTTTCCCAAGGATTCAGCAGGTGGGGAGTGACGAATAGAATTGAAGAGAGGGGCCATCCTCCTCTGGATACAGCAGGGGGGGGTATATGGCCACTCTGTCACCAAAAGATGGAAGAGAGCAAGCAAGCAAGGGACGATCCGTCGGCCTCACAGGCGCTCAAAACGCATCAGGGGAGAGCTCAGGGCGCTGATCAGGCACCCCTGGCTGCAATCGCCCGGGTGAGTGCTGCCAAGTCCGAAACGTGGATCTTGGTCTTGTGCTTGCGGATGTACTCCATGAAGGGAGTATTGACCCGCGGCACGAATGAGGAGACGGGTTCCCAGGTGTCGTGGGACGGCCCATAGCCTCGCCAACGAACCTTGAACTCCAGACCTCCGGGTGCCGAGGCCTTCGGACGCTGAGCCAGGATCTTCTCGACTGTATAGTCGTCCTGCTCAGCATAGTCGTCGTCCGAATCGGCCTCATGTTTGGCGTAGTCCAGGGACACATGTCGGCCACGGAGGTCGGGTTCCCGCACACGGAGTTGACTCTCGTGGCGCTCCCGGAACTGTCCGTGACCCACCTTGATGCGGTAGGTGTCCTCACCAATCCTGCGGACCACCTCTCCAGGTGTGAACCAGGTCTTGGTGCGGTGGGTGCCCATGGGGCGGGGTCTGATCACCCACACCGGGTCTCCCACCCTGAACTTCTGCGCTGTCGAGCTCGGGGCGGACTTCTGACGCTCAGCATGCTCCTTCTCAAGCTGCTGGCGGATGTCCCGCGCCGTTTGCTCTTGCCGCGCGAAGAATTCCTTGGCATCCATAGCCATGCCATCACCAGACAAGGGAAGTCCCCTACCCAGGGGGTCCCTGCCGAACAGAATCTGGTGAGGGGACAAACCGCCCGGAGTGGGGGTGTCATGATGGGCCTTCAGAGCAGGCCACATCTCCTCGAACCAGTTCCGCCGTGGATTGGTGATGTGGATCTTGCGCAGCTTCTCGAACAGCTGCCGTCCAGCCACTTCAGCACGGCCGTTAGACCGGCTGAGATAGGCGACGCTCTTGGCATGACGTATCCCCATGAGGGAACACATAGCCTTGAACCAGCCACCAGTAAACTGGGGCCCTCGGTCACTGCAAATGGTGCGGGGGATGTCAAAGACGGTCAGCCAATGACGAATCATCATGACTGCCACTTCCTTGGCAAGCAACCCCTTTTTGCGTGCCGGAACGGCTACAACGTAGCCGCTGTGGCGGTCCACACATAGAACCACACAGTCAAAGGTCTCCTTGCCAATGTGCACTTCGGGCATGGAGAAGACGTCCATGGCCACACTCTCCATGGGCTGGTCAGGGACCGGGGTCCATTGGGGTTCCCCCTTGACGTTCCGGTTATCGGGATTGCAGGCCTGACAGACCGAGCAACCCTTCCTGACCTTCTTGATGGCGGTGTAGAGAACGATATGGTCGATCTCGAACCGACGCTGCATGTCAAGAGCTTGCTTCTTGACCCCTGGGTGCAGCATGTGGTGGTGCCAAGCTTCACACAGCTCGAGCACCCGGGACTCTGGTACTAGCAACTTACCATTCCGGTAGAGCTTGCCATCTTCCTCAGTCAGCCCCTTTGGCCACTTCTGCCCGTCATCAGGGTCGGTCACAGCCCTGTACTCGGCCGCAAAGGCCTCAGACTTGGCGTAATCGTCGGTCCAGTCGTCCTGGAGGCAAGACTCCGGGAAGAGGTGCTTGTCGGACTCAGTTCCCACAGGGGGTGCCGGCCCGGGCCTTCCGCCCGCGGCACCCACAGGGGCGAGTACACTGACTGTTCTGCTCACCCTCGAAGCGAGGGGGGCATCTGCAGCCATGACGACGAAGCATTTAGCACCCTCCTCCTCCATCAGGCGCTCCATTTTGATGATCCTCTTGGCTTCAGCGGTCTCAGCCTCATCGCCATGGGCAGAGATGTCCTGCATGCCCTTGCTGGCGGGATAGGCCCACCTACTGAGACAGTCCGCCACGGTGTTATCCTTTCCAGGAATATACACAACCGTAAGGTCGAACTTGGCCAAGGTCTCGTGCCATCTTGCCCGTCGGGAGGCGGGACCTGAGGGGGTGTCCACGTGCTCCTTGTGCCACGACTGCAGACTCTGATGGTCGGTGCAGACGGTGACGGGATGGAGGGCTATGTACCCAGCCCATTTCCTGAGAGCCATGACGATGGCATACGCCTCCTTTTCACGGGGCGTCCACGTCCGTCTCTGGCCTTCCGCCAGGACTCGGCTCCAGAAGGCCACGGGCACGTGCCTCCCGTCGTCAAGCACTTGCTCCAACACAGCGCCAATGGCGTAGTCGGAAGCGTCGGTGCGCAGGACGAACCCTCGGTCGGGATCCACGAGGTGCAGACCCACTGCGGATAGCAGCGCCTGCTTCATCCCCTCAAAGGCACGGTCGGACTCAGGTGTCCAGACCAGAGCCTTCTTGGACCCCTTCTTGGTCTCTTCTCGGTTGCCCTTGAGCATGGTCGTCATGGGGGCTGCATACTCGGCGTACATTTTGATATACCCCGAGTAGTAGTTGCAGAACCCCAGATACGCCCGTAGCTCAGAGACCGTCTTGGGCTTTTCCCAGTGCTCAATCGCAGCCACCTTGCCAGGTATGGGCTTTCGCTGCCCGTTCCCGACTACGTGGCCAGCGAAGACCATCTCGCTAACCGCAATGGTGGCCTTGTCACTGCTGCCCGTGAGCTTGTGCCGAACCAGAAGGTCCAGCACTCGAGTGACGTCCCTCTCGTGTGCCTCCAGGAGCTCCTCGTAGCTCATGCTGGGGTCCCCGGACGCGATGATCACGTCGTCCACGAAGGGGTCCGCACAGTCGCGCACCGGCTCAAGCAGGTTCTCCAGCATCCGCTGAAAGGCCGCATTGCCGTTGGTGACGCCCATGGGCATCACCTTCCACTGGAGAGGTCCAAGTGGAGTGCTCATGGCTGTGCAGGCAAGGGACTCTTCGGCGAGAGGCATCTGATGATAACCATGTTTCAGGTCAATCACCGTGAAGATCCTCCGCCGGTGTTGCTTTTGCAGCATGTCCTCAATGAGGGGCAGCGTATAGCTGTCGTGCTGCGTTTGGGCGTTCAGGCCGCGGTAGTCGACCACGAGCCGCCACTCACCGGCAACCTTCTTGGGGACGACGAAGCAGGGAGAGGCCCACTCGGCGTGGCACGGCTCAAGCCAGCCTCTCTGGATGAAGTCACGGAGGATCTTCTCCATGGCCTCTTTCCTCTCGCCCCTCAGGGCAAACTCCCGGTGGCGATACACACGGGGGTCCTGCTTCAGTCGTATCTTGGCCTCGCCATACGGTCCACGCACCGGTGGGGGAAACACAGGCTTTCCGCTGAAGAAGGTATCACCATACTTCTGCTTCAGCCTGGCCCTCAATGCCTGGATCTTGGGGCAGTCATCGGACTCCGCCTTGGCTTTTCCGGGCACTTGAACCACGGAGCTTACTTGAGGGGTAGCGACCCCGCTCGCTTTCGGCTCAGGCGGTCTTCCCAGGTGGCCCAAAGGGCCATCTCTGGTCTTGCCTCGGAATGGATCGCCGTAGGTGGGTGGGTTACCCCCGACTGGCTCGTCCTGGCTGGACAGGTGGTCCAGTACCCTCCTTACGAAGGTATCTCCATCATAGGAACCAGAGACGATCGAGTCCACTTCCCACCAGGCTTTGTCCTGGCCTTTGCCCTCACGCTGGTTTCCCCAGTCGTGAAAGGGCTGATCCATATACCCCTGAACCAGATCCCACTCCTCTTCAGTGAGGGGTTCTTCCGAATCCGATTCTTCGATGTCAACAGGGGGAACCGCAAAGCATTGCCTCCAAGGCTCCGCTATAATGCGGTTGACACACACGAAGTCCGTGGTGTCGGCCTGATCAAGGCCCCCATCCACATAGTGGAATTCTGTTGGCCATCTCTGGGGTGGCATGGGCTGTCCCTTAGCGTCCTGATAGACACTCTCTCCAGCCGGTAGGACGACCTTGTTCAAGGTCATGTTGGTCAATGAGGCTACCCAATGTCGAGTACTTTCCTCCTCGGTGCATCCCATAGGAACAACCAGCACTGCCTTGGAGCGGTCCTTGCGAATCTTCGCTATCGCTCTTGGAATGTCCCAACGGGGGCAATGGATCCACATCAGTCCCTGATGCGGACCCCAGTGCTTCTTCCACGCGGAGTCCTGTGCGCTCCAGTACTTCTCACACACCCGCAGATGGGCGGAGGTTCCTGAAGAGAACGCATCCAGGGCCAGATCCGAAGCTCCCAAGTCCGCGACAACTCGGCTCGCCACTTCCGGCCTTACGCCGTACTCCTGGTTTGCAGGACCAGTTGGCTCAGTGTCCAGCGCGGCCACTTCGAGCTGATTGCGTTCGGGGTGGATCCATTGGCATTCCACATGGTGCTCAGGTGACGAAAGCCACGAGAGTTGGTCGTCCTGGTACAGGGTCATGGAGGCCTGGGCCGGGAGGACGCCGGAGTCCGTCTCCATCATGAAGTCGTACCCGACGATCATGTCCCAGTCCATCTCGGCCTCGTAGAAGCTACCGTGCAGGAGGATTTCCTTGCCGAGGTCTGGGCGGCTCAGCTCACGATGGTTCACGAACTGCAGCCCAATGGCCGCTTCCTTCGTGCCTCCCACCATGTACTGGCCGTTCGCCACCTTCAGCCTGACAGGTTTCCGACTGTCGGTCAGACACTCTGGTGGAAGTAGGCCAGCCTTGACCAAGCTGACCTGAGCTCCCGTGTCGACCAACACGTCGAATACCTTTTCCACTTCCCCGCATAAGGCACGGACCTTAAGATGCAACTGCCGCTCGCGACCGACACGGCGCACGGCGTGCAAACTCAGGATCTCCGGCCGTTACAGAAGCTCCACAAGCGACTGGTGCAGGTCGTGGACAATGGGCTCAGGCTGCCCATCTGCAGCATCCAGCTGCGGTCCGGGTGATCCTCCGATACTCTCGGATAGATCCTGTAGTACATCAAACACGTTCTTGGTCGCGAAGGACGGACGGGTGCAAGGGTTCGTGCCTTCACTTGCCCTCACCCCGCCTCCGCGACTGGGCGCCGGACCGGGCCTTCCGCCCGCGGCAGTCCCCTTGTGCTTATCGACTCCCGACTGGGATGGTTCGGCGCTTCCCACGTCACCATCCTGCGACCGCCCTAGCTGGGGCCCTTGGCTGCAGGGGCTCCGCTAGGGGGCGTCGGTCGTGGAAGAGGGGGTGTTCTCCTCGGCCTCAACGTCGTTGACGCCCTTCTTCCTCCTCTCACCACGAGTAGGCTTCTTGTCCTTGTCCTTGTTCTGGTTGTTCTGGTTGTTCTCCTTGTTCTTGTTGTCCGACCTGGGGACCCAGTTCCGCTTGATCTCCTGGATCTCCTTGGCCAATTCGGTCCCCACCGACGACATCAGCTTGGCCAGCTCGTCCTTGTCCACTTCCATCTTGGTTTCCCGGATACCCGCGGGCGCACGCTTCTTCGACCCGTGCACCTTCTTGTAAGCCTCCGTGTCGGCCTTGTGGACGGGGCATGTTCGGTGGTCATGGTTGAAGCCTTTCTTCCTCCCATAACACACGAAACAGCCCTGCGGGTGAGCTCGTATGAACTCCCCAAAGGACAGCGGAGGGTCGCCAATGCGGCGAGGGTCCCTCTTCTCCTGCTTCCTCCAACCCTGCTGCAGGGGCTTCCAGTTTCCCGGCTTGCTCCCCGCGCTCAGGTTCTTGGCCACAAAGGCACAAACGGCCACTTCGGCGGGCTCATCGTCGTCGTCATCGTCGACGAGAGTCTCATCGCCGCCGGCTCCCGCTGGGTCCATGGCATCTTCCCCGCCAGGTCCCTCGCCAACGTAGTTGACGTCGCGGTCGCCGGGCCTCAACCCGCGGGTGTGGTGGAGGTTTCGGTACTCCTTGAGTACTTCCTCGCCAACCCACTCCAGGATCTCGTCGCAGCTCATCCGCGCCGGGATGGGCTGCAGAAGGATGGTCTGGCCGCTCAACTCACAATCGTCCAGGCGCCACATCGCGGTCTTCTCGCGATCGCCCGAGACGGTGATGAGAAGAGCGTTCCGCAGGGAGTGCCGTTTGACATCCCGGGCCACGTTCTTCTTCGCCCAAGCCACCACGTTCGCATGATACTCTTTGGGGAGCATCATTTTGACCGTGTGGTTGGACTTGGCCCTCTTGGATTCCTCCTTGGTGACCCTCTTGATCCATGCTTCCGGTAGCATGGAGAGCAGGCGAGCCTGCTCGTCACCCTCGTTCCAATCCTCCACGTTGCGGCGGAAGAGGGTGTATTTCCCTCGGAAGTCACGCCATTCCCGTAGGCGGATCTCCCGTCCATCATGCTCAAGCTTGATGGACTTCCAGCGCTTGGCCGCCACCTGCGGAGCGTCCACCCGCTCCTGCTCGTTGAGCCACTTCTTGGCTTCCTTGAGGGTCTTGATTTTCCCCTCCTTGGTCGCCAAGAAGTATAGCTCTCCGAGCACTTCCGGCAGGCGGTACCTGAACCGTTTGAAGACGTACTTCTCCGCATCTGCGGGAGGCAGGTCTTCAGTGACGGTCAGCCCCCAATCGTCCAGCTTCTCCAGGAAGCGGTCGAGGTTGAGGGGATTGCCGTCGTACATGGGGGGCTTGATGTCCTTCAAGTCTTCCCACACGGCGGCATCCGCGGCCTTAGAGACCATGAACGCCGGCCGCGAGGTCGACCGAGGTTCCCATCGGCCTCTCCCACGGACTCCCACGGCCGCCACGTCCATCTCCTCCATGGAATCCCTGTGGCTACGCCGCGGTTCCTCCACGTACGCTGAACCGAAGTGTTCACGCCGTACGGCATCCATGTACGCATCCTCATCACGGCGCCGGCGGCTGCGTTCAGCGGCCTCCCGTCGTACACCACGCGGCGGGCTGATGTCGAACTCCTCCAGGTCCAGGTCCAGGTCCTCACCTTCGCCGACATCCCACTCCACGTCTCCTCTGGGGACCTCATCCCTGAGTCCACCATAACGTCCTCCAGCCCTGGGGATTGGCACCGGGGCTGGTGCCGGGCGTCGGGGGCGTACAGGCGTCCGCGGTGGAGCACGGCGGTTGTGGTAGTCCGCGCTGAGCCACTCATCGCGCCATTCCTCACTGCCACTGCCGGGCGGCACGCGCTCGTTGCGGCGGCCCGCGCTCGGTGAGAGGGGGCGGTGAGAGAGGGGGCACTGGCGCTGGGGCGACTCCTGGGGGCTCCGCCGGGGGCGTGGGGTCTGCCTGGACCTGGTCCGGGTCCCCAGCCGTCGTCCGACGAGCCAGACTCCAGGGGTGGGTGGTCGCTGCCGACGCTCCCACGGGCTTCCAGCGCATCCAGCCTCTCCTGCAGGCCGCTGACGACGTTGGTCAGCGACTTGGTCTCGGCCCTGGCGATGTCCAGGTCCTTCAGCGCGCGCGCGGCGACCGTGGAGATGCGAGCCGTCTCGCTCTTGCCCGTGTCTACCTCCAGCTCGAGCAACTGGACTCTCCTGCGGAGGTAGACAATCCACCGCCAGGTGGTATCCGGGTCGCCGTTCCCTGGTGGGTCGTCGGGGTCCCCAGGGGGTCCTCCAGGAGGGCCTCCGCCGGGTCCGCCCGGTCCAGGGGGTCCTCCCCCGCCCGGTGGTCCGCCTCCAGGGGGTCCACTTGGTGGGGGTCCTCCAGGGGGTCCTGAAGGTCCTCCGCCAGGGGGTCCCGGTGGGTCTCCGCCGGGTCGCCTCGGTGGGTCCGAGGATGGGCCCTTCCTCGTGATGCCGAACTCCATGTCGTCATCCTCGTCCATGTCACCCCACCCGGGCGTCTCGGTCACGGAGGACTCGGAGCTCCGGTAGGGAGGAGGGGGATCCTCATCCTCACCTTCCGGTTCCATGGGGACGTCTCCGCCGCCTCCGCCCGTCCAAGCCACCACTTGGCGATGTCGACGGCCTCGTTCATCCCCGTCACTGGCGGTGAAGAAGGGGTCACTGTCGTGGGGGTGTCCACCCGTTGGCCTCCGCGGCCTCTCGGGGGTCTTCCCCTTGCCCTTCCTCCGTCGATGGGCGGTGGTGCCACTGCTCCCACTGCTGCCCATGTCCGCCTCATCCAGCTTCATCCTGGAGGAGGCGTCCCCTTCGAAAAGCTTTCGAAGGGTCTCCACTCGTGATCCTCCCGGGGGAGTATCGCGGCGGAGTTTGGCCTCTGCCTCCTCCATGGCGGCGGCGGTGGCTGCAGCAGCTCGCGCTTCGGCTTCTTCCCGAGCACGAGCCGCCTCGGCTTCCCGGGCCTGCTGCAGCTGCGCCTTCTGCGCCTCCAACGCCGCCAGCTCCGCCTCCGTCTTGGCCTTCTCCTCAGCGACCTTCCGTCGCGCGGCCTCGATGGCTTCCTTCTTGGCGGCGTCCTCCTGGGCCCTAGCCGTCGCTTCGGCGTGGGCCCTTTCCTCCGCCTCCTTCTTTGCCCTCTCTTGGGCAAGCGCCTCTTCCAGCGCCTTCACCTCGGCCTCCTTGCAGGCAATGGCCTCCTGCGTCAGGCGGGCTTCTTCGTCGGCTGCCGCCAACTCACCGTTGACCTGGGCAGTTGCTGCCCCATGGGCGGCTACGGCCGTGAGTCCGGCCGCAATGGCCGCCATGGTCTGGGCGTGGATGGCCATGCCATGCGCCCACTCCGCAGCCTCCTCCTGGGCGATGCCGGCGGCGCTCTCCACGGCAGCGCTGTACTGCCTGGCCCGTTGCCGGGCAACCCGACGGTTGCAGGGCACCCCACAGGCGCGCTCACAGGCGCGCGCCACGTCCCTTTCGGGAGCGACGCTGCTGCTGGAGCTGGCCTGGTCGGCCGGCATCCTCCCGCGGTGGGCCGACTCCACGTCGCTGCTGGGGTCTGCTGGGGCCTGCCGGGCCCTCAGGAGCAGCGGACGGGGCTTGGCCTGGGTCTGCTTGGCGACTTGGATGTAGTCGCCAAGGGTGGTGGAGCCGGGGTGGTGACCACCATTGGCCCGTTGGGGACTGGGGGCTGGGGTTCCGCCCTTGGCGCCTTGGGCGGCTTCGGCGGCCAGGGACTCCTGGTACTCCCGCCACCTCCGGTCCCTCTTCTTGTCCCCGGCGGACCGCTTCTCCTTCCCCGGAGACGCGCTGCTGCTGCCCTGCAGCCTGCGCTCGCTCCCCGGTTCCGGGAAGTTCTTCTCGATCACGTCCCACAAGGAGACGTTGATCGAGGCGCCCGACGGGTACACGTTGGGCTCCTCGTCCTCCTCAATCCCGTCGGGACGCAGGCCTTCGCCGGGCCTGTCCGGCCGGGTCCACGTCCTCCAGCGCCTCTGCTGGTGGCGGTACTCGTACCCTTCCGCCCGCAGCCAGTCCTCCACGGCCTGCAGGCGGTCGGGGGCGATGTCCGTGCGGAGCTCGAAGCTCCTGGGCATGCCGCCTTCGCACTGGGGGTGGCTGTGGCGGTAGTGCTGGTCCCAAACCAACCCACGCAGCAGGCGTGCTGCATGGGGGTGGGGCCGCGGCCACGTCCTGCCCGCTTCCTGCCAATTGACCATGGCAGCGGGGGCGTAGTTGGTCTTGAGGTCCTTGATGTGCACTCGTTCAACTCAACGAACTGGTTGTGGTTGTTGAGGAGGGTGCTGCAGCACTGGATTGGAAGTGCGGCTGGTGCTGGTCAGCCGGTGGTTGTGGAGGTGGTTGACGCGGCCTTGCTGGTCGGCCGATGGGACTCCGGGTCGGCCGATGGGGCTGATGCAGGAGTCCTGGTCTGTGCACCTCTTTCACGGCTGCTGCGCGGTCAGGGCGGTGCTCTGGACGGCGCTGCGGGCTCCTTGACGAACTCGGCGCTGTCGCTGAGTGGCGCTGCGAGCCGCTGCGCTGCGCTGCGAGACGCTGCGCTGCGCTGCGAGCTGCGAGCTGCGCCGCGCTGCTGCGACGCGCTGCTCGGGGTTGGTGGCCCCGAGTGGCACGCGAGGGTTGGGTAACCCCGCGGCGGTGAAACGCTTTTGACGCGTTCCCGTGGGGGGCCGGCCACGGGACGCTGCGGTGGACACACGCAAGTGAGCAGGCAGGCAAAGCACTACGCTCACAAGGGCATCAATGCGCTGTCATGTGACAAAGCGTTTCAGAATCCTTGCCACTCTGCAAAGAGGGAACGAAAGTATGTACAGCAACACATCAGGATATGTACACATGGGGTTAAGACTGGACTGGGGTAAGGGCATCACAGGACCATAGACACTCAGTCCCCACTCATATCCCAATCCCAGATCCGACCCTCTCAGTGGCTGATGGGGGCGGGGGCTCAAACACAACCCATGCCCTGCTCAGTCCGGACCCTGAAACCCTGCCAATAGGGGGGGTGTCCCGCCCAGCCACAGGCGAGTTCCTGGGAACCAAGGGGCTCCAAGGCCAACCGACAGTGGCTCCCTATGCTCCCTTAATGGCAGGTCCCAACTCCACTCTGAGCCAGAGATATGGCCCCGCCATTATCACCCAGGAGTTGGTAGCTGAAAATGGGCTGTTTCAGCCCAAACTGAAATTAACTCAAAAATCCCCAAAATTGACCCCTCGTCCGGACCCGCCAGAGGTAGGGACGAGGCAACTGAGCCTATGCCCTTCGAGTACGAACCCCCTGGAGCCCTCACCCAACCTGGTTCCCTCTGAGGTCCCGGCATCAGGGCAACACGGATGAGTCATGTGGGGTCATGATGCCAAAATCACCAAAATTGGCGTCATTCCCACGCGTGGCTCGCCCGGCCAAGGTAAGACCAATGGCTCACAGGGTAGGAGGCAGGACCTAGGACTTATATCTGAGTGTACAACTTGGATTTAGGTCCGGGCTCCCTATGGGCTTAGAGAAATGGGGCCGCCAATTGACCACACGGAAGGGGGAAATTGGGGTCCCAAAATTGGGTCATTTTGGCTGCTTGAAATGAGCCAAAATTCGGTGTGCTCCCAATAGTATATCTCCACGCCGGCTTGGAGATCGGATCCGCCATTCCATACGCGATCCACCGGGAGTCCAATGAAGACTCCCATGCCCTTGGCTCTCAAAGATCTCCATGCCACTCGGCGTGGTGACGATCCCAATTGGGTCCACAGATGTCAAAATTGCAAAATTGCCCACACTCACTTTGGGCTAGCGCCTTAACGAAGGTGGCTCCGCTTCGCCCACGTGGTGTGTGGACCATGGGGACCATTACCCATAACACCCATATCATATATGGTCCATTGGTCCATGCGTCCGGCGTGCACGAGGGTTAGAACATAGTGCACGGCGGGCAGCAAAAGTGGGAAATTGCTCAAAATGGCCAAAAATGCGCACACTCATGGTTAAGGCAAATGAGGCACATGCCCGACTCGGACCGGAGTGTGCCATAGGATTGGTATCAAGTCATGCTGGTGCAACATATCTTTTGGGCGTCGCCCAACTCCTCCAATATTGGGAATGGCAGGGTCGCCAAGTGAGCCCATGATTTGGGATAGTCCCAAATCGCCAACATGGCGGCCACGGTATGCCAAGCCTAAGAGGAGTTATTCGCCGGGTCCAAGATATGTTGGGCACCGAAGTATGTACGCTCATATCATACTTGGGTCATGATGTCAATTGAGCGCAACGTTGAAATACACGGTCGCCACTTGACATCATGACGGGCCAAAAATGGCAAAATTGGCACAAGCACACACAAAAGTGCCTTGAAAGGTGCATAATTATATTATAATATCTTCGGCTTGGTTCGTGCAATCACTTAATCCTTCTACACACAATGACTTGACACCAATGACCTTCGATCCCACATATGTGCTCCACTTGGGACGCCTTGAAAGGCTACGAGCGCTACTTCCCAAGTGGGCACACGAAAATATGGAAAATTGTAAAACACACACCTTGCTCCCAACGCATCGCTTCGGGTTCACCACACAAGCTTCCCTTCACGAAGGTTAGGCTTGCAATTGATTGTGGGGAGTATGGAGAAGGGGCTTGCACAATATGAGGTCCATTGGCGGGCTTGGCTTGGAGTAATGGACCCGCCAAATGGGCACGCAACACAACACATGGCACGTACCACATATTGCCCCAAAAGGTAGCTCCCACCACGATATGTCATGCCCCTCCAAGGGCATAACTTTGTGTCTATCGCTCATAGGAACTCAAGGAGAGTTCCTATGCAACACCAACACTTGCGCGCTACACTCGAAAGTTATCTTAACGCACGCAATGTCATGGCCAAAGAGTTATAACGCAAACTCTACCCTGTTGACCATGATCCATTACGCTAGCGCGCACGTGTGGAAACGCAAGGCATATGATGCTTCCTAAATTACGTCGGGAGTATTGTGAATACATCCCACGTTTCCTTATCGTCAATACTCGCAAGCGGCACGAGATATGACCCTCACAAGTGGCCTCACGAATCAACTTTGTTTTGCCCATATCTCTGAGTCAAATGGAGGGCAAGAGAAAAGGAAAGTTGATTCGTGCATAGGGAAGCACGTAGGTCCACTCGAAAGAGGTCAAATCAAGTGCGGGGATGTCGAAGTCGAAAATCCGATTTCGACATCCTGAAAAATTCGGATTAAGGTTGCGAGTATTAATTATGAAAATTGCGGATGCATCAATGCAGTTCCTGGCGACTTTGGAGCCTTCGTCGCGGATAGCGTTAAAATTTCCATTAATTACAGTTAAACTGGCGGTTACGGTAAAGTCGCGATCCGACCGCCAGCAGTCAAAATAGTGAATATCAGAACGGAAGCGTAAAAACTGACGGAAACATTATGAGAATAAAACCCTGTTGATTCCTGACATTCTGATATACAAATCTCCGCTGGCGGTGCATCGGTTGCCGATGCGGGGCTTCACGGCACGGAACACGCCGTACATGGGGTTAGTGGACCGGAGACCGGTTGTATGCCATAACCTGGCCATGGGGTTCTGGGTACCGCTTCACTAAGAAGAGGAGCCGTTTCATGAGGATGGCCCGCAAATTGCGGAACAAGGGGTTCGAGGTGACCTGTCCCGCGGAATTCTGACGGGGACGCTCTGGTGGCACCCAAGACCTGGTGTTTTGGGTACGTATCCGACTAGGGGGACGTGAATACCTGGGGGTACTGGATACTGGCGCCACAATATCTATAGTGGCCAAGAAAATTTTACCTTCTGGGAGCCTGAAGAACACCATGACCACCGCCGCTATACGCATGGGGGATGGACATGTGGTGCACAGCTGCGGGGACTGTGAAGTGGAGGTACCTATGGGCTCTCGAACTATCGCCCATCGGTTCTATGTGATGGACACTGAGGCCTTCGACTTTGTACTGGGTACTGACTTCTTCGTGCAGCACTCCCAGATACAATCCCTGACGCTGCAAGCGCCCTACCTCCTGTACGTGGACCACGGCAGTGGCAGAGAGTCTGTGCCACTGGAGCAGTCGGAACATACCTCGAGTTACCTGAGACTATCGAAGGAGGAGCCCTCGAACATGATGGCGGCCTCCAAAACTGAGGACTATCAACTATTGGGGGAAGTCCTAGACCAAGGTCTGAAGGAGTTGGGTTACTCTCGAGAAGACCTAAGTGTGGAGTTGTTCGCCAGCGACAAGCAACATGCACTGGACCTATACTGCAGCAAGGGGAAGAACTGCAGCTACAAATTTTACTGGCCCTCTTTCGGGATGGCCTACGGGAACCCCAGATTCAGCGAACTGGGGAAGGTGCTGACCAAGGTGGCCTTGGAACGTTCCCGTATGGTCCTGTGTTCCCCCGATTGGGGAGCCCATGGGGGCAACGAGTACTGGCGAACCCTCCTTGACAAGCTGACTATCAGCTCTGTGCGGTTACCTGATGAGGCCATCTACGTGCCTCTGGGACGCAAGACGCCCATTGGGAAGCCCGGATGGGGGAGTATGCTAAGCGTGGTGGACGGAGGTCTTACCTCCATTCCCTGGGAGGATCTGGACCCGACTCTGGTCCAGGCTATACAGCGAGAAAGCGACGGACTCGCCTTGGGTGACTTGAAGGATCGCCTACGACCTCAAGATGCCGTTGAGACTACACCCGGAGGAGATGAGTACGTCGTGACTGACACCAACGCCCCCAACTCTCCCTGTCATGTACCTGTTCGTGATGGAGTCTCTGAGTGTGGACTATCTGAGCTACCTAGCTCTATCCACTCAGATGACGAAACTGAGCACGACGCCTTCTTCGTGCAGACCTGTGTGGAGGAAGTGGAGAGCGCCGAGTACGCCGCCCCACTAAAACCCCTACTCTCCATGAGGGTGGAAGACCCCGTGGATGAAGAGCTGGACCCTCGATCCAGGCTCAGGGAGTATGTGGATTCCAAGAGGAAGTTGGTGGCGAAAAAGCTATGCTACGCGAAGCCTACCCGCAGCTCATGGCCACTGAAGCAAGGACGTATGGGAGACCTATCCCAACTGAAGGAGGTCCTCGAACAGAAGATCACCACCTGGCAAAGGGAGGTAGATCTCAAGCTCATGAAGAGCGTGTGGGGCGCCCATGTGAGGACCCCAGAGGAGGACGACCTCTCGGAGGAATGTGTATGTGAACCCCCTCGAGCGTGCCTATGCTGCCATCGTCCATCGGAGATGGTTGAACAAGACCTTCTATATGCCTACCAAGGGCTGAAGGATACTACCGCGGGCGAAGAGTCGGTGGAGGACCACCTCCCGACGTCTATTCAAGGGGCAAGCAACTTACACTCCGACGAGGACATGGAGGACAAGATCAAGGTATTGGACCCGCGGGTACAGAAGCTTATCAGGACCTATCTGGAGGTGTTCGGAGAACTACCCCCTCCAGCCTCATGCGACAAGCTGGTACAGATGGACGTCAAGCTGAAACCCGAGTTCGTGGGTCACAAGATCCGGAGGAGACCCTATCCGGCTCCTAAAGAGCAGGCCGACGAGATTGAGCGACAGATACAAGAATGTATCGACGCTGGCCTAGTCCTGGAGTACAAGGATGGGGACTACCCCCTACACTGCAGCCCCTGTTTCCTGGTGGCTAAACTTGGGTCTACAGCCAAACGGCTGGTAGTGGACTATGGAGAGCTGAACAACAAGACGCTGAACCACTCAGGGTCCATTCCCAATATGGAGTCTACCCTGGAGAAGATAGCCTCCTGTCGCTACAAGACCAAGATGGACAAGCGAAGTGGATTCTGGCAAGTGGACCTGACGCCCAACGCGCAGGAACTACTGGCCTTCATCACCCCTCAGGGGAGGGTATTCAAGTGGAAGGTCATGCCATTTGGCGTGGCTAACGCACCCGCTCTGTTCCAAGAGCTGATGAACAAGATCTTGTCCATCCTACGAAGGAGACCTAAGGTGCAGGAGCTCATATCCCGTGGGGCCCAGATGGAGGCTCACATCGACGATGTATGCCTCGGGACCAATACCCAGGAGGATCACCTAATCCTCTTGGGTGAGTTCTTTGCGGTCTGCCAGGAGAACCACACACGACTCAAGCTGGAGAAGTGTAAGTTCATGCAGGAGACCATGCAGTACTTGGGGTTTGACGTTGGCTATGGGTGGTGGACCCCAGCGGCCTCTAAGGCCAAACCCCTGATGGATGCCAAGGTACGACACGAAGACCCCAAGAAAGGACTTCATGATGTACGCAGTTTCATTGGGGCGTGCAACTTCTATCGCCGCCACATCAAAAACTTCACCTACACCAGCGCTGTACTGACTGACTTGATCAAGAAGAGTACTACTTGGCGCTGGGGCCCACAAGAGCAACAAGCGTTTGACGAGCTCAAAGACAAGGTAGCCAACGCTAAGTGCTTGGGCGTGCCTAGGGCACAAGGGGAGATTATCCTGGTGACCGACGCCAGCAATGTGGGCGGTGGTGGAACGTTGTTCCAATGGCAAGCACTAGAGAAGGAGGAGTTCGACTCGGCCATTTCCCAATGGGGGAATGAAGGTCTCAACCGAGATGGAACCCTCAAGCACAGCTACCCTGACGACAAGTGGGTCCTAGTACCTCTGGGCCACTGGAACTGGAAGTGGAACCAGGCCAGGGGGAACTACTCCACCTATGAGCAGGAATTGCTCGCGGGTATGCTGGTGCTATCCTCACAAGCACGACTGTTGGGGAGTAACCCTGTGGTCTGGCTATGCGACCAAGAACCGGTCCGCAGTTTCCAGAAGGGTCCCCCACCTGAGAAGGCCAAGCTACGACGCTGGTGGACCTACCTCAGTCAACTACGGCTGACGGTACACCATATCCAGGGAGTGAAGAACGAGTGTGCCGACTACATCAGCCGCAACAACTTCGACGCCCTGATTGGTGCCCGGTCTGAAGCGCTGGCTAAGGAGGCGTTCAGCCGTATGGACGTACACCTGGACCTGAACATGACCATGATACGCCCCCTGGATGGACTCCAACAATCGGAGTACCTGAAAGAGTTCGGGGATATCTACAAGCGCCTGGAGAAACGCCTTGAACCCCTCCTGGTCAACCAAGACCAGTGGAAGAGGGACAAGAGCTACCTCTGGCACGAGGACCGCATCGTGGTGCCTAGTGACCGAGTCCCAGCGCTGCTGAAGTGGACCCATGAGTCCAGTGGTCATGTGGGTGCTGACCGTACCCTGAGGCTGTTCAAGCAGTGGTTCCACACTACGTGGACTGACGACCAACTGCGGAAGACGCTCCAGCCTATCGTGGACAAGTGCCCGTGCAGGTCCTGTAAACCAGGGGATATCAGGGACAGAGGTCTCTACTCGACCCTGCCCATCCCTCACTGTGCTAACAGTGTTCTATACGTGGACTACACGGAGATGCCGAAGTTCGGGGGCTATGACTTCGCCCTCGTGGTAACCTCTGGGTTGACCAGGTTTACCAGGGTGTTCCCATGTACCAAGCACATTACCGGGGAGGAGACTATCAAGATACTCCTGGAGGAGTGGTTTTGTGTCTATGGGGCGCCCAAGGAGATCAACTCCGATGAGGACGTGCGAGTACGCTCAGATACTGGCTGGTACAAGAGGGTCCTGAGATCCCTCAATGTCCAGGTGTCTACGGGGATTCCCTACCCTCACACGAGCAACCCCCTATGTGAGCGACAGATTCGTGTCCTGAAGGAGAACGTCAGGATATGGTGCAAAACTGAACGCACCAGAGACTGGGTGAGACTACTCCCCGTCATATCCTTGATGATGAACTCCCAAGAGAGTTCAGCTACTGGCTACTCGCCACATGAGCTATTCATGGGGCGCCCGGCATGGTTCCTACATGCCCCCTATCCAGAGGACACCCATTCTTCTGTGGGTGAATGGGTCCAAGAGCAACAAGCGAAGGTGGACAAGGCCAAGGCTATGCTCCAGAGAGTGAGGGAGCGTCAGTGGAACAAGAAGAACAAGCAGCGTGTACCGGCCACCTACCAAGAGGGGGACTGGGTGCTGGTGCACCACAGTCGACTACCCGCCTGGCCACGCTCTACCAGCGATGACCCCTACTTCGGGCCGTACAAGATCCTATCTGTGGATGGACACCGTATCACCGTGCGGTGTTCTCCCCGTCTAGGGGGGACCCTGGTGTGCGCTGCTCAACACCTGAAGCGCTACCATGATCCTGAAGACCTCTGTGGGGAGGAGTGGGAGCTGAACGACGAGGAAATCGCCGCTCTGGACCTACAAGGGGCTGCCAGCCCTATGGAAGTTGAAGGTGAACTCCCCGACATGAACGCCGAGGAGATGGCTAAGGAGGGCTTCTACCTGGTGAAGTCTGTCCTACGCCACCGCTATCGCCAGGGTTGGCGCTTCCTCACCCTCTGGGAAGGGTTTGGAGTCGAAGAGGCCACCTGGGAGCCCTTCTCTGCATTTGTTCTACCTGAGGGACGCCTAAACTCAGTTCTGGTTGACTACTTGTCCCAGAACAACCTTGGTGAGTTGCTGAGGCTCGCTGAGACGCTTGCCTCCAAGACTAAAGCTAGGGACTGAACCTTACCCTTACCTGCCAAAGCGTATGTGTGAGTGTGCTATTCCTAAGGTCCTGAGAGCAAGCCGCAGAAGTGGTGTCCTAATTATACCCAAGTCTGCGCCCTTGCTAAACCTGGAGGGTTGGCTTATTGATGCCACGGGGTACGCCCCGGGTCTCCCCTCCCCTATGCGCCCAATTTCTGTGCTGGCGCAAAACCTTGGGGGAATACCCAGCGTGCTAATCCAGGTATTGTTTTCCCTACCTATCTGTCTACTACAGGGAGGGGTGGCCAAAAGCTATGAAGGCATGAAAACGCCGTTTTGCTATGTGGCCAAAAACACTGACCTAACCACTGCCACAGCCCACCAACCCTGCTAAAATTGCAGGAAACGGGTGGGACAGTGACACACGCACTACAGGTCCTACACACCCTACAGTGGCACCATCCTGGTGGGCGAGCACTGGGGCAACTGGCTCAAGCCCCCACGCAGGACTACCACTCCTACACGCACACTCTACTGGGCGTTGCGAAGGTGAAGGTCTCATGGGTCCTAGCGACCCTCCTGTGAAATGACAAGAGAACACAGCGCTACTAAGCAACTGTGGCCTAACAGGGGACGCCACAACGCGTTTCCCCTGCTAGGGCTTGGAGGGAAGGAGTGCTCTCGCGTGCAAGGCGCAGATGTCGATGAAATCGGACTCCCTGCTCTGCCACAGGCTGAGCGGAGTTACTTGTTTGTGTGATCTGCGCCCTTGTTTAGCAGGGCATAAAAAAAGGCTGCTGCACCAATCACCCTACCTGCCCACCTGTAAAACAAAGGCAAATGAAAGGGCGTTTGCGGCGGAGGAACCAAGCCACACTCCAGGTATTATACCCTTCTCAGTGTGACCTATAATACACTGTCCGCAAACACGCTGGAGGACCAGCTACCCTTGTCAAGCAAGCAAGCTTTAAGGGACTCCTCAGGTTCTCTTAAAGAACGTACCGAGGAGCCCCTGGGTAGCCTAAACAAGGTTTACGGTGCGCACTTCGCGTGGCCTACCCTTTAATGCGTGTGTGCATGCGCGAATATGCACGTCGATCAAGGGCAAACCTGCCCATCTCTGCCACAATCCGAACTCCACCAGGGGGTGGCCCCGCCTGGGCTTACTCACCTTACCTACCGCTGGAGAGTGAGAGCAAGTGAGGGGCGCACGCGAGAAACGTTGCTATGCACTTGTGTGTATGTCTAATCACCCTGATCTGACCTCTAATCATCTGCAATCTTTCTAATCAATCCCTCTATCGCGTCCTATCGTTGTTAGCGCTGCTACAAGGCTCGTTCACGGAGACACGAGACGAGCAATGTGTATGCGGCATGCGAGACGAGCATACCTGTAGTTTATACCTGATTCGTTGAAGTCTTTTCGATTGATTTTCAAATTGTTGAATTTTTGATTCTTCTAATAGTGTGGGTGGAATCTGTATGTTTATTTATTAATGTGTGTCTCGTCATTTTCAAGACTACGTGAGACATACGTTTATAATTCCATTATTTCTCCATTTTCCGGCGCTTCGCTAGGAGCCGCTCCTGCGCGCCGCCATTTTATGCGTATGAATTTCTGGATTTAAAAAATCCAGAGATGACTATAATTTCTATAAAAATGTGCTTCAGATGCACAATTGGATTCTGCTCAGGTGTGTCGTTTCAGAAAAATTCTAGGCCGTCATTTGACGGATTTTGGTGTCGTCGCTTCGTTTTTGCGTGGATTCGTCCATATTTCTCCCATTCCTGCCCCTGCAGATACCCACGCGCAGCCTCGCTGAGTAGGCCGTGCCTGGAGAGACTGAGCAGAACCAAGACCCCACCAAGGGGCAAATTTAATTCTTTTGAGACTCCCTTCGCCCTAAGACAGGTCACAGGTCGCCAGCAGGTTTACGAGAACCCATGCGAGTGTGTATATTGTGTCTTGCGTTTGGGTTGTGTCGACGCTGCGTCTTGGAGGGAGGGATGCATATGCACATGTTTGGCATGCTCCCATACTAACCCAACCAAGCCACAGGAGCCCCGGCAGCGCCGTGAGCGCTGAGTCTTCTGTAGGATATGATACAATCAGAGCAGCAAAAGGACGCCAGCCATGGTGAGCGCCCATTTTTCAGTGTGAGGGAAACTGTAGGTATTTTAAAGTAGATGTGGAAACCAAGGAAAGGCCAAGAAAAATTCCCTTTTTCCTAAAATGCGACAGTGGTGGCCACCACAGCACAAGGGGGGAGTAAGAAAAAGTGCTTTTCCATTGCTTTGAGGCATACTCTAGTTGTATTAGAGATGCACTGAGCATCCATGCATTTTTATCTTAGTATTGGTCCAACCAAAAGTGGTGATAACACATTTTGACCTATGGAACCAAACACCCAATCAGGATATGGAGTGGACCCCTTAATCCCCTTTCAATGTGAAGTAAAACATCTTTTCCTGAGTTGACTGAGCACTGACATACCTAAGGTAGAGCCTATGGATTTATCTATGTTTTTCCATGAATTCTTAGCTATCCTAGTGGTATGCACCCTAGGGGGCTGGGCACCTCTTTTTGAGAGGTCGTGGGTTCAATTCCTGGTCAGCCTAGCTAAGTAGGAAGACCCCATGTGACATGGCAGTGACCTCATCGCCACATACCATGCCACCTCAGCACATATGGGACCCAAAACAAAGAGTGCACATCTCCTGAGATGGCACTATGGAGAGAGAGTGACCCTGAGGCAGTTTTCTAACTCTTTTCCAAAAACATTTCAGCTATCTTTGTGAATATGCATTCATTTGTAACCTGAGTTGCAGTTTCTGTGAATATCCAATCATCTTTCACTGTTTACACTGCAGCCCTTCATGCTTTGATCCTGAATCCTCTTCTCTTTGCATACTATTGGCTTGGGCTATCCTGGAGTGACTTGGAGTGACTGTATTTCATCAAAACCAAAGCTTTTCATCTCCAAAAACAAGCAGCAGGAAACCCTACACCAACAGCAAGCAGCAGGAGAGGCAAAACACAGTGCTGAAAACACTATAAACCTTTCTCAAGACATGTCCATCTCCGTTTGTTTACATGTTTTCCAATGTTTGGAACACGGAACCCAAAAGGTAGGTGGCAGTTTAGGCCCGGGGTCGACGGTTTCCTTCGCCGGAGGTTTAGGGTGACCCACGGCGTTGACGGAGGTGTCAGCGGGTTCGGAGGTGTTAGGGTCCGCCGTAGCATCCGCATTAACTGCGTTCACCGCGGTTCTATTGTGAAAAGGGCGATGAGTGTACATCACCGTCGTCTTGTCTCCCTTATTGAGGCGTTCGAGAGCTTCCCTCTCCGATACGCTTTTATGGGCAAGGGCGTAGATTTCCGCAAGCTTCAAACGAGGCCTACGTTGCTCCACTTTCATAGTGTAGCCGCGTGTGTGAGGTGTATTGTTGAGTTGCAAGATCCACTCTTGTAGAGACGGGTCTTTGCAATCAACTATCACCCCCGGCCCAGAATAGGAAACAATCTCAGGAACCGTAGTGCAACGTTGAGCGCTATATTTCCTGAGTTCTTTTTCGAATGGGGCGCGACCCGGCGAAGGGTCAAGGCCACTAAAATCCACCACATAGGTGTCTGGGCTATTTTTGGCCTCCTGCTTGACGACCTTCTCCTTGATCCACGGGAGCTTGCTTAGGAGCTTCTCCCGGATCACGTGGGGACGAGTCTCATTGCTCAAAGGCAACAAACGTTGCCAACGAGCATAGAAATCTTCAAGGTCGATGAGGGTCACTTGCCCTTTAACCACCCTGGGGGTGAGGTCTCGCCACCTTTCATCGGCCCTTGAGGGGTCATACTCGTGGAAACGTTGTTCCAAAAAGTTCCACAACTCTTTGAGGGTGGGAGCCGTTCGTGTGTGGTGGGTGGCCTCGGCAACCCGGGCGTTGACGATCGCCTTTAGCCATGGGGGCAAGGTACTCAAAATCATTTTTGCCTCGTTGGCCTTTCGGTATATGGGATCACACCCCCCCAACCATTGTTGAAGCTTCTACACCCACTCGTCGTAACTCTCTAAATGCCCATTAAATTGCGGTTTAGGCATGTCACTATCCTCTACCGCTTTGGTGTAACTATTTTGAACCATAGGCATTTGGTACGGGTGGTAAGCGGGGGGGAGCCATGGTTGAGGGTGCACCTCCACTTGCACTTGGTGCAACCTTCACTGGAGAGATTGTACACGTGTTTGTAGGATGAGAGGGCGTGTATGAAGGTTTCCCGGGGGAAGTGAAACCATTTTTCGTGAGGGGATTAATGTTCCCCAACGAAGAGGTGTTCTCCTCCGCATCGGCCCACGGGGCCATAGGCTCCGTGGGGTGTTCTTCGCCCTTAGGCGCCGCCCTCCACTCGGGGATAGCAGGTTCCTTCTGCTTTTGGGCGGTTCCCCTCCACGAAGTAGGTTCTTGTTGGTGGGGGTGTTCGTGGTGTTCCTCCCCCCCCCTCGGCCACCCTGAATCCGGACAAGCGTTCGGATGGTAGATGCAATCGTGGGATGGGTGGACAGAGAAAGGAAGGACACACCCACCACCAAATGGACCGCATGGCGCGCCCATGGGCGCCGTAGGCGCTGCCGGCTCAGGATCAGAAACGGGTGGAGGTGCCGATGGCCGGGGCAGGACCACCGTAACGGGCTCTGCAGGCGTGGAGTGCCAGTGGTCCCACGCATTGATCCTAGATGCAACGGCGGCGTAACGCGTAGCGAGAGACTCCACTGCGCTAAAGCACTTAGCCGTGTTGCTGTTGGACATTTTAAGATGATCCGCCACGCTAGCCTCCACCACCTTAGTTGGTAGCCTTGAACCGCCGCATCAAACTTAGCCAATGTAGACAAAATTTGGGTCATCCGGTCCCCGTAGGACTGACTGATGCCAGCGGTAGAGGCTACTGCCTGAGAAAGCTCCTGCTGGGATCGCTGCAACTCTAGATTCTGAGTTCGCAGGTCCTTCACTTGAGCCATCAGAGATTGGATGCACGTTTCATAGTGCACCACACACCGGGGACAGCCACAGGTGTGCTTTAGTTCGTCCTCCCTCCGTGTTTGAGCGGGGCCCCCAGAATGTCAAAACGATGGACCCCCCCCTCCACGAGGAGGAGATGACCCACCACCGCCTCCCCCAGCAGCCCCCCCTGCCACGGAGGGACCAGAGGGCCCCCCCGCAGGGTGAGACGGGGGTGTGGGGCGCGCATCAACCGGTGCAGGCGCCCCCCCACTAGAGGAATGTCCCCCCCCCGAACCCCCACCACGAGATGGCCGAACCAGGTACGGAATGCCATTCACGTGCTCGACGTAAGCCGGCTGGCGGGGTGACGGCGGAGGGGGAACATGACCAACAGTATTAGGCTGCAGTGGTGACGGTGGGGATTCGTCCACCACAATATATTGTGGTGACTCATGAACCACCACAGGTGATTGGATTCTTGGATGGGAAGCAAAAACAGGCTACGAGCCCGCTGCAACCTCTGGATCCCCCCCCCCAATTGGGCAGTACCCGCGGTTAGGGGTCCTCCGTAGGAGATGTAGTTGTGGGGGGAGAGACCAAGTTTATTGGGAGGGTTGCTGAACCTCCCTCCACCGGATTTTCTCCCCCCCAGGCACAGATTGTTAACCTTCGGCATCGCCGGAGAATCATCCACTAGGGATGGACGATCTTTCGTGCCCGTCATAGGCACTGGAGGTGTAGTACCGGCCCGGTCCACCGTAGGCTCCAGAGATTCCACGACAAGACACGGGCGGTTTTTGACGCCGCTCATAGGCACCGGGGATTCATCCACAACAATGTACTGAGGGGCCCGAGAGTCCTCCACCATGATGTAATGGGAGCCGGGGATTCTTCCACAAGCATGGGGCGATCCCTGGTCCGTGACATAGGTTCAGGCGGTGCAGGCGACGAGGCAACATAAATAGGGGAATGATGGAGGGGCTGATGTTTCAGCACTCCAATCTCCTCCTCCTCATCGTCGTTCCCCTGTTCCAACGCGAGGGGGAACCACTGGTCACACTCATCCTCCTCGATTTGCGTGGGGGATTCCTCGATGATCGTAGGATTTAGCCTGGATCCGCTTGGGGGATTGGGATACGCTCCCAAGGCAGGAGATTCCTCCACCAGGGAGGGAAACCGCCGCGATCCACTCATTGGAGTGGGCAACGATTCCACCATAGTGGGGTTCTGTCTAGTCCCCGACAGGGCTTGCTGGATCAGGGCCACGGCCTCTCGAGCCGGACCCAGATGGCCATGGGGATCAGGTGTGAGTGCGATGACTCGACGGTTTTCAGCGTCGAGTTGGTCAACAATAAGGGTGATGGGCCCTGCCGCAAACAGGTTTTTTCTGACCTGAGGCTATGGCAACCCCCCTAGCGACGGAGGAGTGCCAGAGTCGACCACGATGGGGCCCATTGGCGAAGCCATCGTACCCCAGTCGGCAGTGCGCGAGGGTGCAGCGTTCGTACGCTCGATCACCCCAGTAGATGAGTCGATTATTGCCCGATTCTCGGCGCTAATAACGGTTCCCGAGCCCGTAATAGGCAGTTGTGGTCCTCTTATCGCTCTCTGAGGATGGCCGTCTATTTCCCCCCCAACCATCCCAGGTACACTAGCTGGATCTCGAGGATGGGGGGCCCCGATTGCAGCATTAGGGGATTTCGGAAACTTAGGATTTGTAGCCACTTGGGGCTTGGCCCGTTTTTGCGGCCCCTGCCCGGTCGATGGGGTCATGGCCGAGGAGGTCCTGACAGTGGGGACCTGGACACCCTCAGCTATCCCTCCCGGGGAGGAGATTTTAACTTGAATTTGGTCCACGATGTCTTGGACCGATCGCTTTCCGCGATGCCAAACGCCCAACAGAGACGAAAAATTTTCGCCTCTGCTACCATGAAACCAAGGAATCTCCAGGATTGCTCTCCCTATATCCCAAATACGACGGACACGAAGAACACTGATACATACTGTGTATGGATGAGAGTGAACATGGTCCCCACCTGCCACCCCAGCCAGGACAGGGGGCATTATACTCCCCTGACTGGGTGGTTATACCATGTCTAAGAGACAAGGGTATGGATGATGCACAAATGCATAACTGTAATAATGTAAAGCAACAAAGCGACAAATGCTACTCTACAAATGATGATAATCTGAATATACATATCACTGATGACAGTCACGATTGTGGCTGCGACAGACCGCGGTAGACAGATGCCGCTAGTCTGGTTACAGTGTTTTTCCATTTGAAAAGCAGGGAGGCTGGCGGAGAGTCGGGATGGTGCTCCGTGCTTTTGTAATGATGCATTTGATAAACACCGGCGGGCAGACTTTTATTTCTGTTGCACGCTTTTCAAAAGGGTTAGCACTTCACTACTTTGTATCTCGGAGCCGGTTAGAATTTTGAGTCTACATCCGGCAAACATCCTAGCAACTCATGAAGCTGATTCTGGAAAACAGAGAGATTGCAGTTTTTTTTTTTACAATAAGAATAAAAAGCTCATTTTTTTCTTTGGGGCGCTTAGCCTAGGTCACACCACACTCGAGCACTTCTTTAGGCACCCCAAATAGCCTAGCATCATTTTGGGGAAAATACATTATTCAAACACTGTAAAATTGATTGCCAAACACATGCATGTTGTCCACCTCGTGGTTTAGTTTTTCTTCCAAAAAGCAGCCACAGATAGCTGCTTAGGTGCAGCCTTTGGTTTAGGCTTTGGTGCGGCAGCTGAAGCCGGTTCGGCTGCTGCCTGCTATCTTTGGCGTCTGTAGCGCCGGGGACAGTCACAATGTATATTACTTTCGCTCTGAGTTAATATATTTCATCTTGTTGCTCATCAGCGTTGTAATCGATGTAGCTGAACGTCGCCGGAGTGGCAGCGGAGCAGGATTCGCACAAGCAGGTGTTACGTTTGCGATGTAACAATATAAAGAGTTTTGTGACTGTGCATTCTCCAATTATCATTATTCTTATTACTACTGTTGTGCGATTTTTTAACTCAGCATTGTAGATTGTGTCTGGACACGCGGCAACGGTCATACAAACCTTCGGAGTGCAATCCCCATGTGGCGTATAGACGAAGGGGGACACTGCTTTTCGTCCCTTTCCGTCCCACTAGCCATCACCTTGATCAGCGATGCAAAAGTCGATCAGGATTCATGTTAATATTCAGCTTGTTGCGATGTACGGGGTATTGCAAAGGGTTTGTTCTGTGGTTGCGACTTTTGTGTTTCTCACGCTGGGTAAAGCATGGCAAAGAATCACAAGCAGGATTTGGCAGCCAGAAAAAGGTCAGCAGCAGGGTTGTCATTAACGTTGTTAAACCGTCGCTTAAACACGTTCGTCCGTCCGTTCAAAGAAATTTCTTAACAAGCGAACTTTCAACAAACTAGCCGTAGAGGGTCAGTTGGTGCCCTGATTAAGAGGTTTTTGACCACATTTGTTCGTATTTTAAGTGCTTTTTGGACTTTCTGCGAACTTTTTAACAAGTTCGTTCGTTCGTTCGTTCGTTCGTTAGTTTGCCTGAAAAAATTAACAAGCAATGTTTGTTAATGACAACCCTGGTCAGCAGTGAGTTAAGCAGCCCGTACCCCAAAGGAGACACAAAAAGTAGGATGAAAAGCACACATGAGTCCAACCCTGCTTCACAGCAAGCCGCACCACGTCAATCGGTGGCACAAAGTGAAATGGCACCCAAAGCTTGAAATCTGCAGATCACTTTCTGCAGCCCATCCATCATCAACAACGCAATCATCGTACTCTCGAGCCTCACCAACATTTGCAAAAGAAGCATCCATACTAAGCTACAAAATAGGAAAATAGCAAAAGCACGGACCGTAAAAATACAAGCTAGAAAAGAATTAAAGCACGCAACAAAATAAAAGCACGTACCAGCTATTAAAACAGGGGGGTTTACCAGGGGGCAGGGCACAGACAAAATGCGCAGGCTGCTGTCTGTGGGGAGATGATTTCTGATGGGCAACATTCCTGTATTCATCAGCTTGGTCCCAATATTTGATCATGGTTAGGCAAGGTTCCAGTTCTTGTGTCCGCTGCCCTCTACAGGCAGATCCCCAGGGCACCACTCTGGGGCGCCTGCAGATGTCCCCAGGCCTCCTGTACACAGCAGCACTGTGAACCACATACAGTGCTGTGGGCGGGTATTTGGGGGGGGTATTGAGGGGGGGGGCTATCAGTGAGAGAAGGTACGGGGGCCGGGTGGGTGGGTGGTCGTGCAGACTATCCATGCCAAGAACATGCGAACATGCATGCACCATTGACGGGCCTGTGGTAGGCCAGCCTGGACAAAACTTCCTTCTTGTGCCTTCAGTACCAATGGTCATGTCAGGCCCAAACGTTCAGGATCCCCCCCCCCCCCACCCACCCACTCACGCTGACCAAAATTTGGCTCTGGGGACAAACACACTTGAGCGCTCACACTCTTGCGGGACCCAACCACCAAGACCCCAGACCCCTCTGTTACAAAAACCCTCCTGGACACGGCGTCCAGCCGTCCAGCAGAGGGAACGGGGGGCAGTAGGCAAGCAGCCACACGGGATGCAGCCGTTTGCATCGCTTGCTATTCGATTTGCCCATTTGGGCAGTAAGTCAATGACCATTTCCAGGCCCATGTGGATCGGTGCTGTGCACTCCAGAACACACATTCCTGTCCCTTCAATGCCCTCCAGCCCCTGGCTACGAGACCTACGGACGGTGTTTCCTGGGACGTGCACCTCTGTTCCCTCGACGCCCTCCCCCCCCATCCCGCCCAGCCTTGCAGCGGTTGCAGCGGCCATTACAATATGGTGCGTTGCCTGTAGACAAATTGAGAGGCCGCAGAAAAGCACAGCCATCCAGCAGATGGCACAGGTGTGCGCTGGACTTCCACTTCTGCGTGTATCCAGAGCAATGCAGTTATGACCAGCGGGTGGCGCTGTCTTGGGCGCATTTTACTTCTTCGCAACTGAAGTGTTGGGTCTTGTGGAGCCACTCATCGGACTGCAGCAGCGGACATGCCGAAGAGAGAACGGTTTGCAAACAACTGGGGGATGAGGCCAGCAGCGCAGCCAAGTGAAGTGGAGTATGCCCTGTGCCTCTGGTGCTAGGCGAGAGCCGCCACCATCGGTGGACGTATGCCACGCTGTAGGACACATCCGCCACATCACTGTGCTGGGACCGCCGTGTGCTACTCTGCTGTGAGCGCTCCGCTGATGGGGGGGCACTGTTGTTGGTGCTGCCCAGGCCCACTCCACTCTCCAGGGCGCCTTACCCGGACATCCCACCTAGCGTCCTGTAGGGCTGCTTGCCGACCCCCCCCCCCCCCCTGGGCATGTGTGCAGTCACAGGGCACTCGCGCTGGCGCCCTGCTTTTGTGTGTGTAGGATTTTAGCGCATAGCTCCCAATTGCAGGGGGCAAGAGGGGGAAAAGAACTCCGGCTCGAGCCCACCCCCTTCCACTATAGAGCCTGCCCGACACCCTGATCGCTGCCTCCGCCCTCACTTCATGTTGCGCCCTGCACAATACACTACTGCTCTGCACTGGGTTGTGGCCTTTCAAAAGAACAGTCAATGTAAGCATCGGACTGGACTGGGCGGGCATGGAGCACCCATGCTGGTTGTGCTCGCCGGTGACAGGCCCACGCACTGGGATTGTCATTGTCTCACTGGGTATCACCTGCAATACGATACTCCAAGACGCTGCTAGCTATTGATGCCCGCTCATGCTTTTTACGCTAGCGGCCACTGCTGCCATGGCATGACCCGGCGGCTTGGAGACTCTACCATAGAAAATGGGCACAATCGGTCAAAATGATGCGCATTTGTCGATTAGCACCTCGGACACACAGCTCCTAGTGATAGTCTGTCTCTCGACAGCTTGTCGTTGCCGCGAGTCGGTGCACTAGCCTTAGACCATGTCCACCATCAGAAGGTGGTACCCCATCGGAGGAGTCTGAGAGGTGCTGACTGGTGTTGGTTGTGTCCCTGTGATCGACAACCAAGGCGGATTTCAGTTCCCAGGAGCGAGAGAGCCATGCATTGCATGAAACAAGAATGCAGACCTGTGGTTGTTGCATAGGGCCTTGGTCACTGTGAGGTGCCACTTGCAGCAAAACGCGGTTGTGCATCGTGGTCTAAGGTGTGGTGGACTCCCAAGAGACAGGAGGCTGGCACGGTGTCCCCTCAACATGCTGCCACTGCAGGGCCCCATCCTTGGCGACGTCACAATGAGCGACCATGTGTGCCAGGGGACACCCACACTTGAGATGCCGCTGGGTCCCAAGTCTCCTGCAGTCGCTTGATGGTAGGTTCTAGGGCTTTCATGAGGCGGCCCACAAGCCCTAATTGGCGCATGGCCCCCGCTCAGTTGTTGCCTGGCATCTAGAAATTCACTTGCTCCAGCTGTATTGTTCATGTTCCCGAGGGGGCGGTAGCATTCAGGGGTTTGCAGCAAGACCATAGACTGTGGACCAGCAGAGGGCCCAAGCACATTGCCCAAACAAAGCCATATTGGGACACAGCCCCAATGATGTGCCTGGATCCCGTGTATGAGTGTGGGCGCTCTGGTACTCTGGGATTTCAAGGAAGGTGGCGTAGGCTTTGCACACTAGTGGAAGGGGCGAGCAGTGGACAGCGATGCTTGTGGGCAGCCGCCAGCATCACCATCATCTGATGCATCTTCAGTGCATCAAACGCACTCGTAGCCACAGTGGGAAGGAGGGTGTTGGCATTGAGACTACAGCGTCCCAGAAGACCACGCACCGTCCGATAGGGGTTGCTGTTAGTTTTCTGACTCTCGCCAATGAACAATCGAACAGTACATCCAGGGGACGGAGACCGTACCGTCCACCCAAAGGGACCTCAGCCTGCCGGGTCTGGTAGGGGGGGGGTCGTGTAGGGCGCCGAGCCTAAGACCACAGGCGTTAGTTTAGTGCCACCTCTGGGCCGAGTACACCTCGCACACTCGCAAACTTGTGCTCCCGGCCCCGCCTGCCCAAACTGGCACCTCTATCTCTGGGGAAAGCGAGCGCCAATATCAGCCACCGTTCACCTATCTCCCCATCCATTGGCCGGCGTGTGGCCCAGCAGGGGTTTGCTTTGGTAGCCGAGGCACAGGACCGGGGCACGCACCCCACCCTCGCTGGTGCCTCAGCGGCGGTCTGTTAGCCTGCTGCAAATCGCTACCTTGTCACGCCGCACCGCCATGTGGTTCTCGTCACTCTCTTCCGTCCCTGGCGCCCAGTCGACACCCGGCACCCCTACCTTGCTGGGTTGGCATTGTGTGTCACCAGACGCTTTGCGCCCTTTATTTGGACCCTCTTCCAAGTCCCAAGAGCTGGCACTCCGGTGGTCGGGGGGGGGGGGGAGGGGGCAACATACATGACTCAAAATGATCCCCACGCCGCGCTGAACATTTTCATTGTACATATGTTGGGGAATGTTTTGTAAACCAATTTTCTTGCGAGCCTTCGGCGCCAAAACCCTTCAGTTGCAACGGCAGCCCTGCCAGGCGAGCCCTCCCGACTACCCTGCCCTCGTTTCGGGGGCTCGAACAATCCCCCCTGGTGCGCAAATCTGCCCCCTCCCTCTCATGCGAATGTTCCCCTCCTATGACCTATGACCCATGACCAATGACTGCCGAACGCTGGGCATAAGTCGACTACACACCAAATACCGCGCACACCTGCCACATCCATTGAGTGACTTCAAGCCCAGATACTTGCAGATGGGGTTGCACATGTGTGTCTCACAAAACTGCAAACCAAAGGCACGCAAAGCACAGGACTGCGTCAAAAATTGCAGAGCTCCGGCGGAAACCCAGGCGAGAGATCGTTTCTGCCAAAAGATCACGACGGACGGCGTTTGGCCCACCAACGCTCCATTGCTCACTTGACGACGTTTTGTGATGGAATGCGGCCACAGCCAACCCATCGCCCATGCCACTGCCGCTGCCCAACGCGCATGCACCTGCCCATGCCTCGCGCCTGCCCGTGCAGTAGTGGCCCACAGGGGCTCCGAACATTTGCCGCAGGGCTCAAGACCACGCATGCAACTGTACAAATAAAATCTGCGTCACGCATCTTTCTTTGTTTCAGACGCAATCTGGGCAAATCCATTCGCAACGCCCATGGGGGGGAGGCATGCACGCGCAGGTCTTGGCCGAACTGAACGACCACTATCCGCAACAGTAGTGGTGGGGGCTGGGCAGCCCCCAACACCCACCCATCAAAATCGGCACACAACAATACGCACGACAAATTGCTTTCACGCCAAAAATTGCACTGCGCACGTGTCCCCGTGTGGCTGCGTGCGAGCATACCCTGATCATGCCTTTCTCCCCAAGGTTGCCCTTCCCAAAGCCCTTTCGATTTGCTGAATGGATTTGCGGGTCGGTGTACATGTCATCCACTCCTGAGTGACAATCGGCACAGAATACCATTAAAGATCGTGTGGTGCCGCTGTGAACATGGCCGTTTCAAGGGGATTTCGCTCTGATGCACCCTCAAAAACATTCAACCCTTGCATGCTGCCGCATGCGTCAAGCAGTCGGTGTGGGGTGTCTGAATTTCGAAAAGCTGCAAAAGTGCAACACATTTTAACCCAAATGCGTTCCTACGACACTGCAAAGGCTCAGACCAGTGAAACCAATGTGTACCTTAACATGGCTTCACTCCTGTCCTTCAGATCTGCGCTGTTGCCCGTTCTATGGACATCCATTTTGACGAAATGGTGCAAAGTTCATTTCAACATGCACACGATCGATCATGTGTCAACCTGAAAGCTGTCTCCACTTGGCATGCGGGGTGAGTGTATCAGACAAGAAAACATCAGTGGATGATGCTGCCAGGAAGTCAGCAACGTTTGCCACCTACTCACACTGTGTGAGAGCATAATGGGAGTTTGTACAACCACAGTCAATTGCCGTAGGTGCGGACATTCATTTGACCGGGATGCGCAGAAGTAACGTCCCACATGCAAACATTAATTTGCCACGGACACGCAGACCTGTTTGTCGTGCACCTTGAACCCGAATCCGAACCTGTTGCAGGGGATGGCGCGAGTCGCCTCAAAGATGGGCGGCTTTGGGTGATTACCTGACAGGCCCGGGAAGGGGGGGTGGTTCGAATGTCTAGACGCAGCCCGTGAATCATTTCTGGTGCGTGTGGAGTCGCGATGCACGCATCAGAAGGCCACGTGTACACGCACCCTGTACGTATCATACAGATATGAAAAATGACCTGTAGGCTCGCCCGCAACACACGGGCATTTCTGCATGTACCCTGTGTGCACGTGTGTGTAGATAAACCATAAATAAGGCATCATATGCACACGTTCAGCCACACTCCACACACCCCACACACCTTGGATGTCGCAGATCAGTAACTTGCAACCCGACATTTGATAAGTGAAGTGGCTGAATGCCTGTGGGGTGTTGCGATCTTTGTTTACATATCTGCAAAGACATGTAGAGGTCACGAAAAAAGAGGTGGGCCAGGGTACGGCAGACAAAGATGTCCTGCAAATCACGTACACCTTCCTGGGGTTCTGTTTCCATGTACATGCATCAGACACGGCAATGTGTCCTTGTACAACAGGGTTCTTATGATTATGACCAAGCTACAGTTGCCGCACACGTTGACACTTTTACCAGCATTCTGTGCCCATCCAACGGGTTACCTACACTCCGAGTGAGGGCTATACTACATGAGCATCTATTCATGCATCAGATTCAAACCACCGGGGCTGCCTTGGATCACACATGCTACCCACTTTCAACTTCCAGTACTTCAGGGGCTGCAGCATCTACAATGTACACTTACATGTGCCTCACACATCAAGAGTTGCTTTGAATGATTGAGCCTCTTGAGAATCTGAATTTGCCTAATCTGAAGCGATTGCATGTTCAACACCCATGCCACATAGGGCCCGTTGGGATTGGTCGTGTTGTAGCAGTGGCCATGGGTTGCTAATGATCAGCCATGGTGCAAAATACGCGCATGCTGACTTAGCAGCTTCTACCGCGCTTTGGACCATGTGAAACATCCCTGAGCATGCAATGCTCCCCCTTGAACTTCCCGCAAGTGGGGATGACCCACACAGGGATGGTAGGGATGGCAGAGTACCCCTCCTCTGCATGGGGAGCTAGAAACACCACTGTCGCCTGGTTGGCGGCGTGGTGCGTCCCTAGGTTGTGCTCTAGCCGCTGTGCCAGAGCCTCCATGTCGTCGCCACTAGCCAATGGCATGGTGTGCCAGCAGCACGTGGTGCACAATCCCACCGTGTGTGCCTCGTGGGAGACGGTGGCATCCTCCACATAGATTTCATCGATGCACAGGTGCCACACGTGGACACCCGCAATGTGGCTTAGGGCATCCAAAAACCAAGGGAGACTAGCCAGCTCGTTGGGGCGTAAACGGGGGGCCCCTTCAACGTGCCGTCAGCCCGTGTCATAGTTGGGCAGGTACCCGGTGTTGTTCAATGCTTGCAATAGCTTGGGCCCCCCAACACCCGATGCTGCTAGCGCAGCGGCATCCCTGTCCTGGGCATCCCAGGCTTGCATGCTCCATGCATCGCAGAGGCGGCCCAGCACTTTGGCTGGTGCCCACCCGGCCTTCAAAGGCGGTGCCCGACACCCAGCAAGGGGACGGCTGTCATCCTCAAAGGTGTTTTTTTACCTAGTGTGGTTTGGTTTTGGTTTTCCGAGATATCGGTGTTGACAAATCCTCCTCCAGCTTGACCCCATTTTTGTGTGATTTCCTGCAGCACCAGATTGTTTGCAGTCTGTGTATGTGAGTTTGCAGCATTTTTGCAGCATTTGCAGCATTTTTGTGCGGCATTGTTTCACAGACCTTCGTGGTTTTCATGTTTTCCCTGGTGTTTGGATGAGTTTGCATGTGGGGCGCAATTTTTGCGCGTCCGGGGCAAATGCATGTTTGCATGTGGGCGCTATATCTGTGCATCCGGGGCATTGAGGCTGCAACCCTTGTGGACATGAGGGATACCCTCTTTGGCTTTTAGCACAATGTCCCACAAGCAACCGGTTTGTCGACATGGCATGTCATTTGGATGGTAGACGCAAGAGGGGTGGCCTACATTCGGTGCTAGATAGGACCCAACACACCCTGCGATGCGTGTGATGGGTCCTGCCCAGCACTTATGAACGGGTCCCATCCTGCATTCATTGCAGGGTATGTGTGGTGGGTCCCATCTGTGGCACCCATCACCCCTCTAGTGAGCAAAGTTTGGAACATTTGTTTTTCACAACATTCCCTGTCTTTGCACAAGATAGGGGGCTTGTCCGACGACACACCCCGTTTCTTTGTACCCCCTATCCTACGACAGCACCATGTCTTGAAACCAGTCAAGACCCCTATTAGCTTGATACCTGTTTATGCAACCTGTCTTGTAGCATTTGTTCTAGTTCTCTCTTTTGTTGCGATGCCAAAAGTGGACAACCTTGCAAAGGGGTGGATTGGTAGTGTGGCGACCAAGACGGGGGCAACAGTGCTTCATGCCACCCAAATGCCGACACAACACATCTCTAGAAAGGAGATTATGCGGGTGGAATGTGATGCTACAATCGCGGATATCAAGATGCTGCCTGCATTCACCCCCAAGCGATCCCTAGGGTGCTTCGGGATATTTTGGAAACTAACCCGGATTTGCAGCTTGTTGTTGTACACCCAAATGGGGAGGATATGGAACAATTGTTTGAGTACACCGCCTCAACCATTGACTCCGAGAGACGTCAAGAGACTGTGTATTAGAAAGATTTAAACGAGGGTCGACTGGATCTTCGCGGGGATGCACCCCATGGAGCCTCTCGGAAAAATACACCGTGGCAAGGACCTTTGCAACACAAGGGTTTCTTATCCGGTGAAAAAGATCCAAGCTTGTCTGCTCCCATGTACTCCCTCCGAAGTGACTCCCCTCACCAAGGGAGTGAACACAGGCTAGGGACAACGTCCGCGAGGCTATGGGTGACACACAACAACGACCCAGTCTCCCTCTACCACCACCACTCCTTATTGGCGTACCCGACAACTGTGTCGAGGGAGTATGGGACCACTCCGCTAGAGGTGCATGGGGAGGACTCGGACTAGCATTGGCGCTACATTCTCCCGGGGAAACAATGGAGGTCATTGATGAGTCGCGAAAAGAGGCGAGGCTATCGTATGACTTTTTTCAGTGGGAGACTGTTGTGGACAAGCCCCCTCACAAGGAACTCTACCTTGCAAATGTGCCCGGTCTTTCGGAGGAGGAGATCAAAGAGACTTCAGGTGGTTACACAGCTCCTTTACTATGACTTTGAGGGTTTGCCATTCAACACCGTAGAGGGTGCGACCGTTGTTTGCGGGCAACCAAAAGAAGCCGAACCTCTTGATTGTCAAGTTGATGTGCATTGACATGGAAACACTTGAGCATGTTCATCGTGCAGTTCAAAGACGCTTGGTCCTTGGTGATGGGGTCTTCCTCACCTCCTATACGCTACTTGTTGGGTCGCGTGCGGTGGATAGCACAACGACTGGGTACATCGTGCCATTCAATTCCGGAGCAGAGAAGATGAGGCCATTCCCCTCAAAGCGTGGAGAGTCATTGGTGTGCCCATGCGACCGCATTGTCTAGTAAGCGCCATGGTATGCAGGAGTCGATGCTCCTTGCCGTTATGGGCTTTGGGACACATCATGTGACCCACCAGGTGGGGTACCCCGTTTTGCCTCCGCTTCATACGATCATGTTGCCACCCACCAATGACCTACAATGCACGGGTTGCAACAAGAAGCAAAGCACCAGCAAAAGGTCCCCTCGTTTTGTGTGTCAGCAAGAGCTCGTTTGGCGAAGCAGCATGTATGTTGTGGGTTGCGCCGCACCAGCCCCGGTTGGCACTGGGAATCCAAGGCGAAAACTATGACAAACATCCCTTGTCTATTGGACACGGGGAGCTTCTTCATGTTGTGCAACGAGAATACCTATTTGTACCTCATGGTGTTGGTCATGCCTCCCTCAGTTATGGCCATGCATGGCATGCTAGACGACGGACGAGACTCAAAAGCCTACCCAGGGCATCAATTTTGCGGTGGCAACTCCATCGCTTCCACGGATTCCAACCTGGCACTCGCCACCTTTCATGTCCCTCCTAGGGTGGGACATGAACGGTGGTTTTGTTGTACGCTCTGCTCCCCATTCACATTTCTCCACCATGTGTGGCTGTGTTCTGTGGTGCACGCTTGTCCCTCTGCAAACACCCTTGTTGAATTGTCCAATGGCAAAATTCTATGGTCGGATACAACCATGGGGAAAAACAATCCACAAGGGTTTCCAAGGCGTCGACACCAAAGTAGGGGAACTAGTCAGAAAATCTGAGAGTGACGGTAGTGGTACAAAGGATGCCGTGCACTTGGACGCGTGCTTGTCACCAAGTGCAAGTCACCAAGTACGTGGACTTGCAAGATAGTACACGCCGTACTGGGAGGCCTAGTTTGTGGTCACCTTAGTTTGCCTTTGATGGCTCCGATGATGCCGGCCCCCCAACGCCTAGCTGAAAAGTAGGGGCAAATAGATGCCCAAGTGGTGGAGCTACGCTGCAACAGGATCCCCACCCCCACGGTGACCGTTGGGGTGGAATGTTTCTGAATGGGAGATGGTAAAGGGATGTGCACTAGGTACACCAAACTTAAATCCCGTTGTTGGCACCGCGACCTCGCATTCGAGGGCTTCGTTCGGAGGGGACAACCTCCTTCCTAGTGATTTTATAATCTCCATCCGATGGGGGGCTTTCCTCCGTTCCATACCCCAACTAATCGTGTTGGAGACATGGTGCATCATTGTTGTAGAATAGTCAATGCCATTTTCAAAAGGTTATGCGATGCGCGGATGGCAAGATTTCATATGTCCATGCACTGCCGCCATTGCTGTGTAGTGTAGTGCAATCCTTGATGCAAGCAGCTGCCCACATGCCATCCAAAATCAGGGCCGATCCACAGCCCCCAAAGGAAGGCAATATTGGTATAGCCGGGGAAAAGTGGTTTGCCCGAGATCAAGGCAAGCATGCCAAATTCGTGCACCTCATTCAACAACACGTGGGGACACAAGAGCCTGTTGCTGTAGGAGGGACAACCATCCCCCTGCATCTGGTCCACCGCATGCTTGTTTGTAGTATAAGGAAAAGTTTTGGTCAAACAAAGTGGGTTTGACCACCAAAGAGGTGAAATCGTAAAAGCGGGTTATGGCACAGTTTGCCATGGATTGGCATGCATTGCAATGGCACCCCACAGTGTGGGTTCATTGGACATGTGTCCATTCTAGGTGGTTTGCGGCTGAATACCGCAATTTTTATATTGGTTCCAGCATCCCCAGCGAGAGGCAAAATGTGGAGTTCAAGAGGGACATCTGCCATTCATTTCTGGTGATAAAATATCTCGCTTGTATTTTAGTGCACGGGATTCACCTGTGCACTAAAAGTACTTAAGCTTGATGCATGTGGCATGCGTTGCATGACACAAAGGACAAGAAGCGTTGCATTGGACGTCGAAAGGCGTAATGAGACCAATGAAGTCCAATGTGCTGCTTTGCAACACGGGTGTTGGACAGGTACCAAGACAGAGGGCTGTTGTAAGACAGGGTGTCGCGACAGCGGTCAAGACAGGGGGTTGCCGTAAGACAGCTACACCAAAACAAGGGGACTGTCATGAAGACAAGGGCTGTCTTGGGGCTGTCATAGGAGTTTACGAAATGCGCATCGTGCGAGCACACATGGTGGCACTGGTATCCATGGGGTACCATTGGCATAGGGAACATGTTTTGGTACCCAAAAGACCTAGGATGTGAGAGGGTATGGTGAAGGAATACACCACTTTTCTTCGGGGGGGGGGAGGGCTCATCTTGTCTGGCTGCACCTCACAATCCCATCAACACAAGGCGTGAGCAGAGAGCACCCAAAATTATTGTTGTGCTTCACGTAGTCACCACGCATCAGCGGCTCCACTCCACACAAAGTCTTGCCACTGTCCCTCTCAATGAGCTGCATCACGTACGCTGGCAGGAAATGGACTTGTTTGGGTGGGCGCATAGAATTGTAGCGTATTGCCCATTGCTGCGCAACGCTTTGCATCTGCAGCGCGTGAGTCACATGAAGGGGGGAAGGGGCGAATAGTAATGGACGGGGAGTCAGGTCGCAGTGCCTGCCAATTGAATGGGATCAGGTGGTCAGAATGACAGGCGGCTCATGGCCCATGAGGCTGTATCTCACTGTGGGGTCAAGGGGGGCTTGGCCATGGCGGAGAAGTGTTGCCCAAACGTGAGCTTCAGTCACGCTTCCAGAGAACCACAGAGATTGACGGAAAGTGATGGTTGGAAGTGCCAGGTCCACTTTCCCGGCCAATCAGCAGCGAATTCCCACAAACTGCCACTGAAGCATATCTAATGCACATGTGAGGGGCCTGGGTCAGACAGAAATATGGCATATGATAGACTTGGACAGGGCATGTGACCAGTGGCTCAGACATCCCACGAGCACCGGACATCCACCCTGCCCCTGCCCCACGACACGAAATGCTGCGTGTAGGGGTGTCGCAGAATACGCACCTTGACATCGTCAAAATAGACCCGGTCCTGCTCCGCGTCCCCTTTAAGGCTGATCTTCGCCACCCAATCCACATCGGTCTGGTCGTCGCTGAGGTCCTGGAACTTGTATGCCGCGCGCATGGCCCCTTCGGCAAATGCTTTGGCCTCCATAACTGCCGCAGAAAACAAGATATCAGAGGGAGGGGCTGGAGCGCTGTTGCGGACCCCAAAAAATGGTGCTCTTGATGCACTTGTTAGCATTCTCTGTCGCTCGAATATCAGCATGAACCCTCTGCTCATCCCATCCTTTGTATTCGTGAATGCGAGACCCGCCGTTGCCTGTCTTGCGGCTCATACCATAACAGTACTTCTGGTGTCTTTCTTTGGGGCTGGCAATGGAAGGACATTACTAATGCACGCACGTTCGGTGCCGACACGGCTTATTCGCTCTCTTCCTGTGCACCATGGTCAGGTCGCGTGTGCATACTTATTTCCGCCTTCGTCTGCTTCCACCTCCGCTCCGCTACCAGCCACTCAAACTTGATCACTTCTTCGCACCACCGGACTTCCGTACTGCCTCCACTTTTCTGCGGACTGTCCGGGAGATCGCAGATGACAATTTCATCATCAGTGTAGCTCTCAGAGCCTTCAGTTGAGGGGACTTCTCCTGCAAGACGGCGGTCGCACGAATCGTGACATTCGGAACACAATCGACACAATTCGTGAAACGAATCACATTATAAGTGACACGATCGACTCGATCTATGACACAAATGACGGAGCAGTATCATCTGGCTGGGTGCTCCTCCCAACGCCACACACCATCGGTATCGGCACCTTTGGTCACTTCGAGGGCGCAATCAAACGCAGCCATGGCCTCTTGAATAGAAAAGGCCTCTCCTGAGAAATGCAAAATCACAAAAGAATGTGCTCTCGATGATACAGTTGGGCATTCTGCCCCAGGCCAAGTGCATTCGCAGCAGCGGACAAGTTCCCTGTCCTCTTTTGCAGCGTCGGTACATTGATGCAGGACCACCCCACCGACGTCGTACGATCCGCCTCCCTGCGCGTGTTCTCGTCTTCTCGGCAACACCACGCCCTGATTGCTGACGTCATATGTCAAGGCGCGATCATCCGTCCATCACGCGATATGCAGTCGTGCATGTCCGACTCCCCTCAACCGCTCACTCTGACTGCCGGCGCCTTCAATCACTTCGCTTACATGCCGATCTGCTCGCCCCCACACTATCAGGGAACAGTCGTTTCCCTGTCCACTTGCCCTCCCGCACGCCTCGCCCGCACGATCGCAACGTGTCACCGGTTCCCAAAAACGAACAGTATTTTATTTTCAGTCCCTTGAACCAGAGAATTACTCATTTAATCGATTGCCTGCACACCTCCCGCCTCTCCTGCCCACAACAAGTAAAATCGTGACGTGACCCTCCCCCCGCCCCCCTGTGAAAGTTAATTGAGGGAGGGAGGCCACGGGGGGGGGGGGCGCAGAAAATAGGCGCAGTAATAATCGGAAAACAACACGGACCTCACATGAAAGGTCTGCAACACACACACCGTCTGCATTGGGCAGCATCTCCAAATGGGGCCACAACACGTCGCTGGCGATTGCGCGCATCGCTTGCCTTAAAGCGTCACAACTGATTTCGGCGGAACAAACGATCGAATTGAGTATCTGACAAAATCGCCGGCTGTACAGCATCTCCGGGTCCACACCGCCCATCGTCCTGACAATGTGGTACGTACTCGTGTGAGACGTGCATCGCTGGGGCGCTGTCCCACGCCCTCGCGCACGCAGGCCACACCCGCATTGGCCTGGGTGGCCCTCCACGTTCTGCCCAGGCCCTTTTCTGCCTCGGGCCAACTGCATCTCTGCTCCACTGAAACCCCCCATTTACCCGTCGCTCCTCTACCCAGTCCGCCGAGCGGGGGGGAGGGGGCGTGTAGGTTGAAGGGTCGTCTGAGGAGGGCGACAAAGCCACAGCACTTTGTCGGCCTCGACAGTGGCCTCCACATTCGGTTCCCCTCAATCGCCTCTTCTGTGCTCTGCAACGGAGGCCCTCAGAAGGAGAGCAATGACCTCCTGCTCCAAAAAGTGTTCCATTCGCGCATCTCGGCACACCCTCCGCCTTGCGCCCGCGGTGTCCGCATGCCTGTGGAGGCTTACTCAACGAACTCCTCTGTGTCTCCTCCACACAGGCAGACAGGGGGTGGGGTGAGGGGTTGACTGCCCCAGTGCGCCTCGGTTTCGAGCAGCGATCGGTGATCAACCCGCACCTTCCGGAGCCCCCACCCGCCTCCTACCCTCCGCACGTTCTTTGTGCCCCCCTCCGCCCCTCCGGCCCTCGGAGGTCCGGGAGGGAGGGGCTTCGTGACCGTGTTTGACGCGACGACATCGAAAGGGAGGCCGTTTGGCCACGAGAGAGTGGGACATGGGGCAGGACACGACACACCCCTTCGTCAATGGAGGTGCCGTTGCCCCGCAGCTTCCGCCACCGAGAGCAAGCCCCAGGCCCTCGCCACTTCCCGCACAGCCCCCCAGGACTGGGCGGGCTTTCAACTTGTGAGGCGGGGGGGGGGGGGGGGGGGGCTCGATACAGCCCTCTGGCTTGACCTCCTGCCCAAAAAAAGGCTCAATTGACGGCCCCCCCAAAATCCTACCGAGACCAACCCCCAGAGCCCCGAAAGTGACCCGGACCCGAAATTCGGCAACAATGAAAATAAAAAATCGGCCGTTTTCGATGCTCAAAAAAATGTTTCGCGCCCTCGGCGCCAGAGTTCATAAGAACTGATTAATGGTCCTACCAATTGAACCCATTTCCCGAACCCCCAGTTATGGGGTGCCATATAGAACCCCTGTCCGACATTCCGTCCGGTTGCTCTATTGACCACCCCCGCAGTCGAAAACCCGACTTCCCTGTACCACACATCACACGCCACCGACACCTTCTGACGATGCCTCGTGGGCCTCGGGGCAGGTTCGTGCTGGACCGCACGTAATATGCCACGCGGACGTGTACGTCCCACCCGCCGCCGTTGATGAACACGTGGTCGGCAGAGAGCGCGGAGATGTCTACCCCACACCTGCGCACGGGACATTGGCGGCTGGACTCGGCGCGGGTGACTGCGCCCTGGCTCCAGTTGACGGTTGGTTCGAATAGAACATGGCAGGCCAAGGGCGTCGCCACGGCGGCATTTGCCCTACGCCCTACGCCCTACGCCCTATCGGCGGCAGTTGGCCGTCCTCAGAAGCGCCTGGAGTCCGGCTCTGTTCAACGGCGGTCAGCCGTCCGGACGTGCCGTCCGCCCGGACGTCTGCACTTCGTTCATACTCTAATTCGCCTTGCGCGAGTGTGTGCGTGTCGGCTTTGGTTGGGTTGCTTTATTGCTCAACACGCCCCTGCCCGCGCACGCTCTCTCTCTCTCTCTCTCTCTCTCTCTCTCTCTCTCTCTCTCTCTCTCTCTCTCTCTCGCTCTCTCTCTCTCTCTCTCTCTCTCTCTCTCTCTCTCTCTGGCCCTCCCCAGGGGCGAGGCAGAATAGCACGCGAGCTTCTGTTGCAGAGAATGCGGGCGAAGCGGTTGAGCGGATGGAAGATCGGTGCACTTGGCCCGGGGAACATCGCAACACCGGGGACGATCTGTATCGTCTGAAGTGTCCGAAGGCCCTCCAGAAATAGCGGAGGGAGCGGGGGGGGCTGAAGCGTGCACAGTCGGCGGAGGTGGTCAATTGATACTTTCGCACGTGGCGGTGTTCTGTGGAGGCGTGCCTCGGGGGCTGGGAATGGCTGCGGGGACGTATGTATGTGGGGAGGGCGGTCCTCGAAAGCCGCCTAGTGGCACGAACAATCCTTAAAAACACCCGCGTTCCGTGGAAAGGGCTGGCCCCACCTATTGCAGGCCGAGGCGTGGAGGCCCTAAGCCTCTGAAGGGCCCCTGGCAATGCAATTAGTCGCAGAGGGTCCACCCATGGTCACCAACATCGTGCTCCGCGTGCTTGACCTCTGGGTCGGCGACACGTGGAACGGCGTGGCAGTGACACGGGGAGATGATGAGCGGTGTGAGAGGACCGTTGGAGCCCCCTGAGGAAATGGCCTGAGTGCTTCGTTCCGAAGTGAGGAGCTCATTAAGGGGGCGTGCGCGCATGGGATGCATTGGGACGTACTCTTGCCTGCGCCAACCACGTTTTCTGGCCCCACCCCTGAAGCTTCGTGACAGTTGATGGGGGGGTGTGACTTTTGTCTGCGCGTAGCACCCCTCGTCGCCCCCAAAATACCGGACTTGGGCTGTTGAGTGCACCAGCGGAGAGTCTGGTTGTCTGGCAGCGCTGCCCCCTGCGCTTGAAAGCGGATCCCAGCGCCCAGGCTCGCACCTAACCCACAGGCCGCAGTTCGGAGGAAGGACGCCAATCGGGTACAAGCAGTCCCCTATGCCCAAAAATGATTGTTTGGCTGTGGCGTGGATTGCGCTACTCAGAGTTTTGCCTATCGGAAGAAGAAGACGAGCTCGAAGCCTCAATGTCCGAAGAGGCATCACTGCCGCTCATGAAACCAATCCGCATTATCCTTGAAGCATTCATGCCAAAGCGGCCTGGACCGAAATAAAAAAAAAACACCCAAAACAAGCGGACCCCCGGCCCCGGGGGCCGCCCATCATATTCAGACTCGGACAGCGTTCTTGCGTACCGTACCATACCTTGACAAGCGCATGATGTCCACAGGTCCGCAGCAGTGTACTGAGCAGCAAGGCTGCCCCACCTCTTCGGCGCTCATACGTGATACCGGACGGTCTGCCAACCCCTCCCGGGGGGGGGGGGGGGCTGTGGGCTGAAAAAAAAAAAGGGACATTCTGGGGTCAACAAACCCCCCCACTCCGGGCTAGGGGTTCGGGGCGGGTACAGGGTTAAGTTCACGCGATGCAACGCATGCGAACAAAGGGATTCGAACTCAGGACGTCAGGCATTCGTCACAGATTTCGGTCCTTCCGAAGAAGAGCATCGTAGAGCCCGCAATCACACCTCAGCAGGAGCTCCAGAGCCGATATCAATTGCAGTGTGATAAATGCGGCAATTGGCTCCGGGTACAACGCCCCTTGCTTCCGCGGAATGGCCTCCTCTGCGGTACGCGTGCCGTGCATCCAGTGCACAGGGGACCCAGAATGCTGTGGGCCGTATGTGCGGGACAGCGCATCGTCGTCCAGTGAATGAGTATACATCGGTGTGACCTGCACAGAGAGGGCGAAGGGGTAGTGATGTCCTGCCGAAAAAATCCACAAACTTTGCTTAACACGCCGCCCCGGACACGTGCGTCAGTTAGAGCCATCCAACGGCCGTCAATGACGCAACCGCCGCAGCGGTCACGACTGTTGAGGATATTCCCCACCTTCTCAACCTCCGCGGTCCTGCCTCTCGTCCCAACCAATCGTCCCCAATCCAGGGCCTCGTCATCGAAGCAGAGTTACTGAACAGAGGTTTCAAGGGTTGAAGAACGGGTCAACAAAAGAGAGGGCATACAACGCACAGGACAGAAAGCAGGGTCGAACCCTGCAATCCCTGAGGCCCTTCACGTTCGGTCATCACATCCTCGAACACTCTCCGCGGGACCATGTCATGGAACACGTGCAGCACCGGAAGCAAATGTTGATGAGACGGCACAGAGTGCTCATGCTGCCATCCTATGAGCGTGCATGTGCAAGAAGAGCGAGGTCAGTGGGGGGCTGCAGACAAAGCGGGTGTTGGTGAAAGCCACTGGGCACAAAATACACGTTCAGAAGCTGTAAGAGTGTTACTGCGAACTGGGGGAGGAAACTGTGGAGAGCGATCAGAATTGCCCAAACGCTGCGACCACAATTGCCCAAAAACTGCGACGGATCTGCCCAAAGACGGCGACCGGAATTGCCTAAAGACTGCGCCCGGATTTGCCCAAATACCCCTAACCCATGATCAGAATGCTTCCAGTGGTGCATCTACTGCACCTGCCGTGTCTTCGGAAACACCCGATTTGATTCTCTGCGGTACGGCCTGTACTCACGATGAGGCCATGACAAGCCGCGGAAGTCCCGAGTGTATACTGTGGGCAACCAGTATAGGTCAGCAAGTGTTCTGCGGTGCCTGTACACCTCCCCCACCACCACGTATGACTCGTTCAACTCCTCCTGACGAAAGCTCGGCAGCGGGTCCACAGCAGAAACAGACAAGCAACGAAATCCCCGAACCCTGAGCCCAGCACCACAACCTGCGACATGGTCCCACACAAATTCGTGGTATGGGTCATTTGCATCGAAATCCAGTACGCAGTGCAGCACGTACGTTGGAGTGCACCCTGCATCGAAGCAGCAACAAGACAACACACGCCGGTGGGCCGTGGTGTACGCTGCCTTGGGGCTACGGAGTGCGTGACGGTTCAGCAATGTGACACCTGTCGACACCAGATACCGTCAAATAATCGGTCTCCGTGCGTGCTCTGCTGCACGATTTTGCCACTAGAAAACCTGCAGACCCGTTGAAACCGAATCAACGGGTAAAAGATTTACGATGGTGATTTTTGGGGCATGGGCCCGTAAAGTGTGGGGGGCTGCGTTGTACTTGGGTCCTAAAATATGTGTGCCTCTTTTGTGTCCGTTGCGTGTGAACAGGCTATGGCTGACTACCTGAATGCTGTTTTACACAGATTTGTTGAGGAAATTTGTGTGTCAAGCAGTGAGGAGGATGATTCAAGCTCCGGTGGTGGCAGCAAATCCCCTAGACTGTCTTGTTGGTGCGTTAAAGAAATTCCTTGAAACTGAGGTGTTGCACTGCTGGTCTACTGCCCCCGTAAAGAGACTGGCTCGAACAACTCCAAGTACAACGTGTAGTGCACAGTGTCGGGGCAAATATGCTGTAGGTGGTGGTTTGTAGACAGCGGTGACGAGTGGCAGCAGGGAGGAGTTTTGTAGTCAGTGGGAATAAAATGCCAATATTAAACCCCCAAAACCATTCGGCCACATCGTTTATCAGTGCGTCCCATCCCCATGGTGCACAGTTTGTAGATATATTCCATCCACACCTCGTCGACCGTGTGCACAGGTTGCAGACACCATGCACAGCTTGTCGACACCGTCCACAAATTGTAGACAACAACTGCAGTGTGTGGATGGTGTGCACTGTTTATGTACGTTTTTTCGCCGATTCTGGTGGTTTCGACTATTTTTGCCCATTTTGAGTGGTTCTGGCCGTGTTTGGCCATTTTCGGCATTTCCGATTTGTTTTGACTGTTTTCAGTGCTTTTGCCTGTGACTGGAAACTTTGGTTTTACAGCACCTTTGCGTGCGTTATGGTGATGATGCACACGTTCACAAAAACATGTGGTGATTTAGCATGCCTTTAAGGTATTTTTTTGTTCACGTGCGCATGCACATGCTGACGCGTGACTACACACACTTCGGTGACTTGGTGATGGTTCTCCCTATGGGGCATGATTGACCACCTGCGCGTTTCCAGCGCGGCATCGGTTGGCTGCGCTTTCCCAACAATCCACGGGTGGCCGTTGGGGAGGCTTGGTTCATCAATTGGTGATGATGGGATCACAAAAAACTCACAGGGGGCCAAAAAGTAAAAAAAATAAACCCTCCTATTGGTGTCCATGGACCGCTTGCAACACACTGGGCCCGCATTTTGGACCGTTGGTGGGAGAATATCTCTGCAAAGTGGACCTGCCGAAAGCGACAGAAATCGTGGGTTCTACCTACTTTGGTTGGTGCTTTTCTTTCGTTACTCGGAAAGTCGGCAATTGTTTGTGTTCCCCTCACATGGATGCTGTCATTCATGGACACTACCTCCTTTAATGCCCAAGCCATGTTTTCTCCCTGTAACCTGGCAGTACTTTGGTGGTACTCTTGAGACCGAAACCTTCAAATTTTTCATGAACGGTGCCTACTTAAATGCTTGCTGCCCAATTTAACGGCGAAATCTGCGCAGCATTTTGACGCTACCCCTCAGACACAGAATGTGTCGAAACGCTTGGAAACACCATCACATATGCCATGAAACACATGCCGCTTTGCAACTTATTTTAACGCTTGCATCCCTTATATTATCCATCCTATCCATCAAACAGGTAGCGCATAACACTGAGAAACCATGTCTCTTTTGATTACCCCATTTTTGTCACTTAAAAACCGTCCACATTTTGAGCCTGCCCATTACACAGATGCAACCGTGCACTCCGTCTCCTTCGATGCTTCCATTTGTCTGATGGGCAGCGGCAACAACTGCAGGGAGTTTCAGCCAACAAGAGAAGGTGCTGAGCACAGCTACTCATGAATTTTTCAGTGAAAGTACACAGCAGGAATTGAAGTAGGCCTAAACAACGAATGTTTGATGGTATTTGTGCCATGGGCAGAGCCAAAGAGCCAAAACAGGGCAATCAGGCAGATGCCTCCAAAATTTGTGGGCTATGCCTCATTCAAGGCGCTATCGTGTTGGCTATTAAGAATTCATTGATAGCAAAAGCATCCATCCGATGGGAAGCACCAACAGCTTGCTCGGATTTTCAGCAAAAATGAATGCTCCGACCAGCATTGATTCACCGTTTCACAGCTGCATTGGCAAGTGGCAGCACATGGCAAGCACACTGACGGATGTACCACTGGACACCTTTAGTCAGGGGTAGGGGCTGACCTGGGATGGGGCTAGAATAAAATTCTCCATACCTTCTCCCGCGGGGGGTCCTCCCAGAGGAAGTTTCACTCTCCGTTTACACCTCTTTTTCGCAGAAAAGACTATTGGGGTATTACCATGATTTTGGTCTTGTTTTGCTCATTTGGGACTGCAGAAGTCTCAATTCACATGGGCCACGGGGGGAAATAAGGTTTCCTGCCACAAAATAGAGCGAAGACACGCGCTCAAGTGAGCAGACATTGAATAAAACTCAGATGATTACATGAGCTTAATTCTTTTGATGGCGAGTAAAACGCGATTGAAAAGAAAAATGATTTTACTTAGTGTTACTCAGGACCCTCAGAGGCTTACGTTCTTGCCCCAATATGGCAGGGCATAAGCAGTCAAAAGCAATACACTTTGGGTGTCACCCCAATATTGCAGGGGCTTTGAGGCCACGCCCTGAGCATCAGTTCACCACCCTTCCCAGCCACACAGCACCCTTGTGAAATGCTTACGATGCGGGGCTCAGTACGATAGAGGCCATACAGCCTAAATTCGCGCATTTCGGTGTGTGGCCTCAATACGGCAGGGGTTACACAGCCAAAGACCACAGTGCTATCGCTGTAAAGCGAAATACTGCTGGGGATAGGCAGCCTAAACCCATGCATTTTTGTGTGGGCCTTGATATGGCAGGGAGTATGTAGCTGCACCCCACGTGTGTCCCGTGTGACCCCGCGTGTGTGCCCCAGGTAAGTGGGGAGGGGGCTAACTGGCAACTTCTGCGCAGCATGTGGGCAACTTATGTACAGTCTGTACACTCGGAGGCACGCTACCGCCACCACTACCAGTACCACTACCAATACCGCTATCGGTGCTACTAGCGGGGAACGCTTGCTGGGTTGCTGGGTCACCCGGTGTGCAGCCGGCGCAGGACCTGTTAGAAAATGCCCCAGACTTCAGTCCCAGATCTGCCCTCCCCCTAGAGAAGCCCCGAAGCAGACTAGAAACCCGCCATCCTACAAGTCAAAACAACCCCAAAAGCACCCCTGCAGAGCACACAACATATCACCAAATCTCCCGATTCAAGAGGCAGAAAAAAATGTGACATCACTGTGTCTGATACACAATTTTGTCACCAGGCGCGGGTCAATGCATACCGCAAAAGAATTCGGGTTGCACTGACCACAAGGCGAGATGTGTTTTTCACAGCGCAAAGTACAAATCTTGTCCTCATCCCGCGATCATCTTGCGTGGCAGCGGCGGCGGTTGCATCAGTATTGGCTCACGCATTCACACATGAGGGTACATGTTGCTATTGTGAATAGGCAACGGACCTGCCCCGGAAGGCATCCCTGAATTCTGAATCCTTGCTGATTGTGGTCCCCAAAGTGGCAAGGAAACAAGTGCCTCTTGGATGGTGCCGGTCGGAGGCGTTTTGACCGGTCCATGCCCGGCGGGGCATTCCTCGCAAGACTAGACTTCGCGTCCACAGCATGCACTCTCCTACTCCTCTCGGTGCAGTCGGCTGAAATAGGCTCCCCACTCCTCCCAGCGGAAGCGCAACACCTTTACAAGACCTGACTCGCACCTGCCCGAAACTCTCGCTTGACCCCAACCCAAAGTGAACCCTGCAGCCAGAGACCTGCCGAGGCCAAATTACCGCCGGTAAGCGAAGCGAGGGGCGTTCCCTTGGAGATGGACAGTACCGGCTGCCGTGGACCGCTTGGAATCGGGACCGGGAAGGAGGGGGGATGGGATTTACTTGTTGTACACCACACACAAACACGCACACACGCACCAAACACAACCGCGTCCACCTAAATGCAAAATCTGATGGCAGTGGGGCAGCGCTGAACCGTTCCTAACCCAACGGCAGAAGAGCGTACCTGAAGCGTCGCACACAACTGGTAAGATCGTCTGATCGGATCTGCTAAAATTTCGACGAAGCTCGACATGAAAGCGGCGCACCTCCGTATTGACAATATCACAAAGAATATGACTGGCATCGTGCAGCACAGACCGAATAACGAAATCCGTGAAGCTGCGGATGGTACAGGGGGGCAGAGACACGGAGGCCCCAGAAAGTGGGTGCAAAAGGGGCATGCAAGCGTGGTCCTCAGGATGAAACCCACATACAAAACAACATTGCGGAGGATATCTGGATTACTTGTCATTCTTGTTGCCACTGAGTCCAAAGCACAGAAATATTTCCCAACCTCTCTCATTCATGGTGCTCAGAACATGCGCCATTCCTCATCCTAAGCACACATGACATGCCCCATTCCTCATCCAAAGGACACATAGCATGCCCGATTCCTCATTCATACCAATATCTCCACTCACGCCAAAGACAGTGTCACGCCAGCAATCGCCCTGGCCACACCACCAAAGGCAAACCGCCGCACAGCACGGGCGTGGCACATGCACGGCAGGCAGACTTCTGACTAGTTTTCCGGAAATCAAGGCCCTAAAACACCATTTAAGAATATACCCAACTGGGCGCCCCACCACCTAACATGCGTGCAGGAACAATAAAATAGAATCTTGAGGATTGACGTTCCCATCAAATCCTGAAGGAGAAAGATCCGTGTCATCACCGAGCATGTGTGCTGGTCATGGCAAGAGCTGCGCATGCAAAATTTACAATGGTCGTAAGCTTGAGCTACGGGAATGACATAGCTTGCAGCGGAAACTATGGTACCATAGAATGATGGAGGGTAAGGATGGGGTGCATGCGTGCCATTGGCGACATGACCCCTCCTACTGTGCTTCTCTTCTACTTCTTTATTTTAGGGTTTGCAGGCAACACATTTTAGCACAATTAGCACGTGCAGCAAACCAGGGCACAGATTCCCCACAGAAGTAGTGTGCCTTGGGAGGTACTGAATGTTTTCCACTTTCAAATGCATGCATGGGCACATGCATGCCTCGTTTTAATTGGGCCAGGGCCCACAGCAGATTGGGATCTCTCCTGATCCGCTGTGCATGCAGAATGTCTGTTGTGGCCCGCGCTGGTCAACAGCAGCGACTGTGTGTTGCACATTCGAACACGATACACGCACAAGGAAAAAGAGATGTAAGGGGAAATCCTTCTATACAAATGACACAAATCTGGTTCCAATCTTCACACTCCGTCATCTCTTTTTCTCAATGCGAGGAATAGCCCCTCCAAGGAAGGAACACAACATGCCTTACTCCTCATTCATGGCACACGTAACAAGCCCAACTATTCATTAATTGCACACATAACATGCCCCATTCCTCATCCAAAGCACGTAAAACAATCCCAATGCCTCACCCAAGCCACCAATAACATGCCCTGTTCCTCATCCATGCCACATATAGCATGCCCCATCCCTCCTTCACACATACACCCAAGTCCTCATCCAATGCATACATAACATGCCCGATTTCTCATTCAAGGCACACGTAGCATGCCCAAGTTCTCATCCATGTCACACATAATGGCACACAATGTGCACAATACGTCATCCAAGGCACACTACACCAAAGCATACCACCAACTATCGAAGGTACCCCGCCCGCCCCTTGTATGAGCCAGGCCAATGTACGCAATTATTACGGCCCCTACGCCGACTGTAGCTTGGACAAGGGCGTAGCTTGCGTGCAACACATACAACTGCCGACACACACGTGCGCGCGCATGGTATGAGTGCACCTTGACCTCCACCCACATTTCCAAGAGGATGCAAACACAAGAAAGCCGTGGGAACATGAAAATATCAGGTTCACACCCATGTTGTCACAAGCAATGAAGGATGCGAAGCCCACAAATGTTCGGCTTGGAAACCCTTCTTGTGATCATACACCATGCAGAACAATTGCACATGCTTACCACTTGAAGATGCCTTTGGTTGAGGCTTAGGGGCTGGTTTGGGCTCAGGCAACTTCAAATTCTTGGGAATGAAATTGCCTTGCATGTTGTCCCTTGTAAAATACAACTTCCCATCAAAGACATGGGCCATTCCCGACACTCCTTGGGCAGCCTTAGCCAAATAACTTCAGTGGGTTCATCATCGCAGTCACTCGAATCATCACTTGAGGAAATCAGAGCCATGTGGGTTCAAGTGCACAAGGACTCACAACAAATGCGTCCATGACTCTATGTACTTGGTAAATGTTGTGACAAACACATGTCGTATGTGGCCGAACTACATTTCGTACGTAATTAAATTACACACACAATTATTACAGTCCCTGCGCCTACTGTAGCTTGGACAAGGGCGTAGCTTATACACGGGGGGGGGGGGGGCGGGATACGCACACTTTAACAATTACACGGCCAAGGGATAAGGTGCACAGATGAGGAATTCTGCTGCGTGACATGTAGGATAGGCTGAGCATCTTGTGTAAGCCATGCGTAACGGATTGGAGGTATTACATGTGGGGGAGGGATGGGGCTATGTGTGCCACAGACATGGAACTGCACATGTTCTGTGTGCCATGGACAGGGAACTGGTGATATTACGTGTGGCATGAAAGAGTATTCGGGAATGTTCTGTGTGCATTGAAGGTTGAATGGGGCATGGTATGTGTGCCGTGCACAGCGAATGGGCCATGTCATGTGTGTGTTGGAAGAGGAATGGGTGGTGGTGCATGTGCCATAGCTACATTTATTGTCTAGGATCTAATATTCCTTCGTACCACAGCTATCCTTTCTCCCAACCTGGCTGGAACAGACATCTACACGGGATGGGATGCTGGTGACATGACCCAATGACCTAACCACGCTTGTGCCCATATCCAGTACCGCATACCAGGGCACGAGTGTGGAAAAGCCCATGTGGATCAGGAATGCCGGCTCCTACCTCCATCGGCCACAAATAAATCTGCAAAACATTTGTCCGGCTCTGGACCATCACCTCGGAACAGCCCTGCCGCGCGAAAACCATCCGAAACGCCAGTTGATGTTGTTAAATCTGCATTTCGTCACCTCGTCGATCTTGCGCAGAAGGTGGTGCGTGCGTAAAGGGGCGGCTTAGTGCAGTTGTATGGGGAGGGGAGGGGGGCACACTTGGCACGCCGCATGTCACTGCAGACCACATCTGACCATGAGCGATTGGCTGCAGCGCTCCATCGTTGACCGGCCTGCGCCTGAGCATCTATTGGCCCGTCGTGTGCACAACAAGCGGTCGTTGCAGAGTGCTTGGCGGGTGCAATACTTGCGGTATTAGCTGCCTCGCAGTGCGGGACCATGGTCGCTGATACGTCCTCAAAGGTGAACTCTGGCACCCATATGCACTGACGACGGGGCAACGCATGTTTACGCCACCAGCGGATCCCAAACAGAAGACCAAGCAACACCACAAAAAGTAGCACACAAACGATGAGTACAAGAGCCACATCTGACATCTGCAGACGAAGAAAAGGGGGATACATGTGGAGCTTTTAACTCTCTGTCGACTACCAACTCAAAAGCACCAAGAGAACATGTGCAGTGATACTGACACATAAGAACTTTCCCACAATGCCGATAACTGTCCACCGGAGGGCGCCCAGTAAACTGGTTTAAAGCCTGGAGAGGTCCCTCTGCTTGTCGCTTCATGCACACGTGCGCCTGTTCGTGCGCATGTAGTGGATAGTGTTAATGAGGAAATGCCACTTCGAGGGCACAGCGGTAACGTGGTTTGACAGCTGTGTGTGACTGTGCTAGCTGCGTCCAGGGCGTTCTTTTCGTCAGGTGAAGTATGCACTGTCCGCACGCTGTGCACAAAGGTATGTACAAAGGGAAACCAAAGCAGGACCGCAGAACATAGCTTCCCGAGTTGTGACCAACCTCTGCACCCCCACGACCAGTGTTTCCATACCAGCAGCAGGGAGGGCTGAAATGGCCCAAATGCGCCTTGCCCACGCTCCCCAAAGGGACGATGTGTAGATCAGTTTCCCCTTCGGTGCCGCACAGTCCATAATGTGCTATGGACCAGCCCCCACCAGAGTCCACAGTATCTGCCACTAGTGTGCAAGAAATTGCCAGCAATTTATCGGGGGGGACCGTGAGCCCCACCCACCCACCCACCCAGATTGTATGCTATTGCGCGTAAGCGCATGCAAGACCCATCGGGACATGTGCTCAGGATCTTTGTATTATCTGTTTTGTGTGTATATTTTTCTGAGCTGGCCTGGTTTTCTCAAACAGGAACCCCTACTGACGGGTGAATAGTTCCCTGCACCCCTCACTTTCCAACCCCAACTTTCCTTTGCACAGCTTTTCGTTCATCATTCTCCTTTCGTTGGACATAAGGGTATTGCTCGGCGTGAAAAACGAGTACAAAGACGTGCATCGGTATTGTTGAGCTCCTGTCAAGCACCTGGTCACGCCTTTGGAACTGGATGCGTGGCATTTGAATGGATTGTTCTCGCGGTCTGCATGCAAAAACCCGGATCCTTTTGCATTTCAGATGCGCCAGCCAAGAGTCGAATAACCTCACGGAACGTAGGAGCATTTCAGCTCCCCGACATGAATCCCGAATATGATGACACTTAGCTACACCCCAAGGGGCGGGGTATTATATCAATTGTATGCACACAGAATTCAGATTTTGTAGAAATTGCAGGTGCCTTTCACAGTGCAGGGGTCAAGGCGACACGCAGGGGGCGAAATTGGCAAAAGGGCTGTATGACTGGGGCAATCGGAGGGTATCTGCCTTTTCTGCGGATGAGCAGGACCTTTGGAAAACACCTGAACTTCGCGCGTGCACTGAAAAGTTGCTCAGAGATCAAGTGCACACCGACAGGAAGACAAGTGTCAGGAAAATCCGGGTGTTTCTTTTGTCAGCCGAGCTTGGGCGAGAAGGACTCAGTGTCTTTTGCCTGGTCCCGGGAATTCTGCGACGGGCGCCGAGAAGCCGACTGTGCACAGGTGCTATGACCCTTTGCTGGCTTACCAGGGTCCCCTCACTGGGGGGATTGGGCAAGCCAGCCTGTCCTCAGGTGTCGGGTCTGCTGTACTTCAAGTCTACAATGTGCATGATGAAGAACACAATACGAAATTGGACGGTTGCATGCAATCTTTGTGCGCAGCGTCAGTTGCCATGGACGCTTCGGCCCTGCCTTTTTGTTGCGCACCGGAAATGCATTTGCAATTACTATTCTCTTCGCTCGAGACCTCTTCCCAAAGAACTAATGCGAGTCATGCTCTGCTCACGTACCACCGCACTTTGGCCCAAAGAAACGACGCGCGCGGGTCGCTAGCACAAGGTGAAAATAGAGCACTTGCGTTGCAACATCACTTCAGCTGATAGTGACACGAAAATCGGACTGACGCAGCGAGGGTATGGACTGCAGAAAAAAAAAACAATCGTCAGCACATTGCTCTCTCAGTCGGTGGAACGTGTACTAATCAGCTGGATTACTGCCTTCTTCTCTGTGCAGGAATCATTTGGCAGTGGGAGGGTGCTGTGCATCGTCTGTACGTGGTAAACCATGACTCTCCAAGCGTGCATCTCGGTCTCTGGGCTGTGCCCCGAATGCTGGGGCTTGCAAAATCTCATACGGGCACCTTTTTCATCCGCACCAGGATTCTCGCACCCAGGAATGTACGACGGAGGATGCATACGCGCACATGGGGCAGGCGGATCAGCGAGATCTTGTGGCGCCGCAGTGTGATTTCGTTGCGTTGTTTGCACAAGGTTGCACATCTGCTGTGATATAAGGGGGAGGAGCCTACCATGGGTGCCAGTGACATCGGCTTTTGGTCAGTGGAAAGAGAAGGAGAGGGGGATTGGGGGCTACAGTTGGGGCAGACATAGTCGGTCCCGCTACAAGAGAAGATACTGGCAGTATACCAGCCGCTGACTGCTCTTGTGACAGAAAGTCTGCTGCAGCATTGGGCTTTGATGTAGAGTGCCCGTGCCTTCTAAGCCTGCAGTGCAGATTCTATGCAGGTATGCTCCCCACTCCAGTGCAGCAATGCTGTCCGGGTGTAGGACATTGGAGATCCATATAGATCATTGCTGCTGACGAAACCCCCCCTGTGTCGCATGAAACGGGCCATGTGAGAGGGGAAGGTGACAGTGATATCAGCGCAGAACACTGCAAGAGGTTTCATGCACACATCTACTAATATCATGTCATGTCATGTCATGATATTCCTGGACAGCACATCGTCATCATCACCTCTACTGCGTGTTTTTGACAGAAATAGATCATGGGGGAGCAGCCATAGCAGCCATCCAGGTGATAACATCTGCTTACAATGATGCAAATTTCTAGCAAGCGTGTTGGGCATTCTTCACATGGGTGGATGTACATGGAGGGTGTGGACGCCTTTTGGGGGGATGAAGTCAATAGATCGCAAATTGCACGCCTGCATTCAGGTGTTGCACTCAGATTTTTACAAGGTGTGGCCCATGGGGATGACCCAGGCACATACAGGGTATCAGTTGAGAGCTGCTCCCAAACCCCGGGCAGGGGTGGTAAGCCGACGTGAAACATGATTTTGTCGTCCACATCCCCCCCACCCCAGGAGCCTGCCCACAGAGCGATGCCCACCCCATGTCCCAGATTCGAGGCCTGGGGAGGTTTCGACTGACAGTAGCTAACCCCCCGAGGGGCAAAAGTGTCTTGAGGCCTAAAAACCGTGAACCAGCACGCCCAAAAACCGTCCATTTGGAGTCACAAAACAGATGACCAGTCACGACAAACGTGCCCCTCAGGTGTGACCCAAGGTAGTGACCGTTTGCAGTGGATGAACCTGAGCAGTGACCCTTGGCCGTGGCGCGACGTGTCTATGTCCCCTGTGTAAGAATTCATGAACCCACTCCCTAAATGGGGGAACACATCGGTGGCTTCTGACGGCCGGATTGATCTCACAACATCCGACGAAATGATTTCGCAGCCGCCAAAATACCCCACATGAACTTCCCCACGGGAAGTGGTTAATCTTCTCGTTCCTTTTCGACTTCTCCATTGCTGAGGATCGTTGGTTTCTCAGCCTTGAAGTGAATGATGTTCCCTCAATGCCTCAGGTAGTCGTTGATGGGTGACGACCATAGTCTTTGTGACCCACAAAGTCTGAATGCTGATTCAATATCGTTCCAACATTTTTTCTGTGGCCAAGGAGCCCTAGAATGTCTCCAGCATCCCACACAGTACTCCGAGTCCGGCGTAAGATTTCGGGGGTGGGGAGTGGCGGAGGCGGCAGGTGTTTCATAAACGCTGGTTGGATATGATGAGTACAACTGGTGTTGGTCAGTTGCGCGTAGTACAATCGGTGCCCGGTGCTTTGGGGTCGGTGCTTTTCGGGGAGACACTCAGATCGTGCACACAGGGCTGTTTGAAACGGCTGCAGCCGCACAACAATACCTACGGGCTGGACAGCCAGGAAGTAAAGACGGGGCGTTCCTTTGCACCACATCCAAGTTGAAGGTGGTGCAACGGCGCGACATGCATACGGGGTACCCTGCTCCCCCCTTTCAACCCCCCCCTCCCCATGGCTAGGCACGGCTACTTGGATATGGTTAGCAACCGCCAGAAATCGGAGCCGGGTCGCCAGGCTGGACCAAACCCAGCCACAGCTACCGGCCGGTTGGCTGGCTTGCCACAGGAATCCGGGCTTCTTTGGAAAAGGGGTTGTCTCCAAAAAACGGGTACGTGGCGATCCAGGACTGCGAGGAGCTCTGCCATTCAGCACGGGCTCCTTCTCGGACTTCCGAGTCTCCTCGCACATGCCCTTTTGCTGCCCCCGGTCGGAGGTCATGTGCTACCGGGTCTGCCTGGAACGTGGGACTGGGAGGGCTCCTCATGAGTTTTCAAGCCCTGGCCTTGGAAGGGGTGCAGGCAGTGTTGCCTGCGAGCTATCAGTCGCCAATCGTGGACATTCCAACGCGGAAAGTGCTACGGCCGCCCCAAGATCCAGCAGTACTGTGTCTCCAGGCGAAAAGTAGTGATTATGTGAGAAATGCTGCAGGAGAGGGGCTGATAGCCGGAGGGTTCCCCCTTGCCCTGTCCAGGGCTCCGTGGTTACGTATCCGCCCCTCAAAACCCGGTCACCCCCCTCCCCAATTCTGCCCAGATACCACGCAGACGAATAATACAACCCGACCACGGAGCAATCTCTCGGCTTCATGGCGTTAGGATCGCATGGGAGCTGGGAGTTGGCAAAAACTGCTGCGGCACATAAGGAAAGGGGGTGTACGGTGAGTATGCACCTGGCGTGCCGGGGGGAGGTTGCGGGGGATAGGCAGCTTGCAGCCCGCCTCCCAATCCTGCGTGGGCGAGACATATCCCGGGGGGACTTGGAACATGCTTGCGAACTCCATTGTTTTGTTGTTCATCGTAGACATCGATAACATGATGATGGACACGTTCACGGCACATTGCGACGAGCTGGAGGAGGAAGTGGAAAGGGCTTTGGGCAGGCACCAGGCGAAGGACATCGAAGCTCTTTGGGCAACAGTCAAAGCTCTGGAGGCTCGAGTCGGAGGTGGTGGTTGGTTTGGGTCTAGCGGTGTCTGGAGGGCGCTGACCAACAGAAACAGCACCAGCAGTGCGACCTGGACAACGATGGCCAGCGCTGCCACTCCGACTGCCAGCACCCTCACCGGCAATGGCCGCGTGCGCGTCCCGTCCTCTTCGTACTTGCCGTACGACCGGAGGAACTCAACAATGTCGCATGCGTATTGCGCAATCCGGCGGAGCTCATTGACGCTAGCAACCAGCATAACACCAACCAGGGCAAACGCCACTGACGCATCCAGTCGCCCCCAATAGGCCTCCCAAGGAAGGTCTTGGTCCTTGAGGTAGGCCAATATCACACTTAGAAACGTGATCTGCACAACCCAAGTAAACAATGTCAAGATGAGGTAGGCCATTGTCTTCAAGTGGGTCATCAAGGGCTTACACCTTGTTGGGACTGCAGGCCTGCCATTGCCTGTGGCACTAGGTTGCACCCCAACATAGTCGAGTAGTAGCAATAGGCTGCGCATACCCTTACGAAGCGCCAAATGGGATGAATCTATTGAGGCAGAAGTGAGTAGAACGGAAAGGTTAAAGTGGTGGGCTCAAGGAGTTGAGTCTATTCGCGGCACTGCGTGGTAGCCGCCCGCCTTCATGGCGGGTCCGCCTCGGGTCCACCACCATTGGCGCCTTATGGCTGTTTCCCCTTTGGCATGCCACCCCAAGCCACAGCCCCCCAGCCCCGGTTGGCCGAGACAAGAGCGATTGCAAAAGTAGTTGGACAAGTGGTTGAGGACCACCTGGTGGCGAAGCACCCAAACGAAGCAAGGCTAGGAAGGAGATGCTTTACAAGCTTAAAGCAGACGATGTACGCATGCCTCAAGCCCGCAGGGACACAACAGTTGGAACCACAAGGGAAACAGAAATTGCTGGGCAATTACACAAAGTGCGGAGGATGACGGGTGCGTTCCAACATTCCCTTCGTGTAAACAAGCCCTTGGTGTGTTGAAATATGATGTGTTTATTGCTAGCAAGACAACAACTGATTTCGCACATCTACAATGAGTCAAAGGAGCAAAAGTGCAGGCAAATTCCATAACGTGCATGTTGGGAATGCGGCAAGCATGTGATGAGTTCATGCTGTATGGAGAGCATGGGAATGCGGCAAGCCGGTGATGAGGTCATGCTGTATGGAGAGCAAAATGCCGATTGTGAGATGTCGTATTCGTACAACCGATCAGTTGGAGCCAGTGCAACATGGCGTACGACCGGTGTGCACCACCAATATATCGCGGTGCAACGAGCCAAACGCCACCCGCCACGCGCACGCACGTGGTCGGGGGCGTTACAAGCCGCGGCTAAGCTTGGCTGGGTTGGTTGACCCCTCCCCACCCCCGCATGGCTTGCCATAGTTGGCTAGAAACGGCTGGGGGCGGTATGGCCAAAATCAAGGACAATGAAGCAAACACGGCCACACTTGGGGTCCCTGGGGTGCAAGCCATCCCCTTTTGACTTGTGGCTATGTGTCCTGCTGCATTTGGGGCACTTAGGTTGTGTGGCCTCTGTTGAAGTGCAAAATGACCCCCCTCCCTCCCATGCTCAACTTCATGTGTAGTTGAAGACACACAATGTGGCACAGACATGATGCAAAAACAACCATCAAAGATCTCTAGTAGCCCATGGTGTTGGACTGTGTACATTGACACTGCACCGCGGTCCATTTTAGTTGGGAAATTGCATTGTTCTGATGAGGAGCCCCAAACAACGGGCTACCATGAAAAAGTGAGCGAAGGACTCCCTGCATAGCTGGAGGCAGAATGGCAGTCCTTATTGGAGGGTAGTTGTAGAAAAAGGGGAAATTGGGATGAATAGGGGTGTCATATATCACACACATATGTCATACATATATCACGTGAGAGGGGGCGGGGGATAGATCTTTTTTTGGGGGGGTCCTGGCGATTCCCATTCTCAAGTCCGTCATCAGCATCGCCGGAAACCAAAAAACGACCCCCTTATTTCCTACTCGTTTGCTTGTTTCTAAGACGTGTTGACTGGGTCCTATGGCACATGGTCTGTGAGCACCTGCTTTCGTTCGAATGAGAATGACTGTTTCTAGCACACAAAGTCGGTGTATTTGAATCGAGCAATTAATAATATTCATCTTTGGCCCTTCTGGTATGCATCCCTTCTCTCACATTCGTTAGTTTCTGCGAGATTTTGCCTCGGAAGCATACTCCCTCTAGGGAACGAGGCAGGGGATAGAGCAAAGGCCAACTGAGCAGCACAACAGCAAAAGACTGGTTGGACGGCGACAAGAGACATACTCCGAGCCCGTCTAGTGCTGCGCAGGCGCCTCCCATTCTAATTCGTGAAGAACGCTAAAAATTACTATTTGGAACCAAGGTGCAGAAGGGAAAATCTGGGCAGATGGTCGCACTCCTCAGGTGCCTGCCAGAGGTGGAAGAGAATGCAAGCGAGAGAAAGAATACTCTTTTGCTGCCGTCGACAAGAGAGTGGTCCTCACTAGTGGGTCGTGGTTCGAGCGTGTCTTCTCAGCAGACCATTCTTTGCGCGCGCCAATAGCAGTGCTGGCGCCGGCGACCACACACAAGGTTGCGTCGCGGGCGCCAACAATGGTCCCCAGAGGGGCCCCCAGACCTTGCGGACCAATGCTGTATGGCATGCGGTGAGTGCAAGCCCCGCGTGGGGCTGACAAATACCCGCCCCCCCGACGGTATACTCCGGTCTTTTGATTGTTTCACCCGGAGCCCAAAGCCCTAAGTCTCTTAAAGTGTGCCGCGTCTCTTATATTTGAATCCCGGAACATGTTGTGACCTGTTTTGAGAGCCACCGAAACAAGCCGCACGCAACGAGCGTGCTTTTATTGATTTATTTTCATCTTTTAACCGAAAAAATTGTTCTGTGGATGATGACAACATGATTTGGTGACATCGATGACATCATGTGATTGTAGGGCCCAGTTCTTCTTCACATGGATTATCTGCCATACAGCCATCAGCCATAAAACATATCATCCATGTAGGAACGTCCAGCTAAGTTCAACCGGTGGCACACACACGCCCTGCCCCACTGCACTGCACTACAGTACAGTTTACACACCGATGCTCCTGTGTTTTATGGAGGTGCTACGGTGAATACTATTCCCAATGGAACACATAGCTCAGAACACATGACCTATGGATAGTACAACCCGAGATGGACCCAGCCACACAGCCATTTCGCAAGCGCTACAAGCCACGAGCCAAGGAGACACAAGCAAGGTCTCCTGAACGACGCACGAAACACACCGCACCGGACGCACACTAGACAGCTACTAAGCCTCTTCAACAAGGCATCCAAAGGACCCGCACGTATGACTCGCTAAACACGCCATGCTACCTTGGTGGGTGTTGGGCCACACCACCCCGATGCCTCCAAGCAGTGCGGCACGTGTTTGAGTCAATGTAAGAGAAGGCATTGTACCATGGCCTATGTGCACGCATACTAATATAGCTTGAACTTCGTTCCGCAGTTGGTGACCATGGAAGGACTAACTAGAGAGCAAGTCGAGATATGTGCCCGTGGGGTAAGGCAAATTAGCCTTGCATGCAACCCCCAAAGTCATGAAGTTAGCGGTTGGGGCTTCGTCACGGTGACTTCATGAACGGGCTCCCCAACTCTCACACCCGGTCCGTGTCGTTCATTTGAGTAAACCTCTACTAACGTCTTTGTTCCCGAGCCGCAAAAGGAACATCGTAAAATTGAACCACATCGTACAATTGAAGCGCCACGCATACAAGGCCGTGTAGACTGCCGCCATGAGCACTCACACATGGGCTACAACTTGGGGGTGAGGGAATACTATTCCCAATGGAACACATAGCTCAGAACACATGACCTATGGATAGTACAACCCGAGATGGACCCAGCCACACAGCCATTTCGCAAGCGCTACAAGCCACGAGCCAAGGAGACACAAGCAAGGTCTCCTGAACGACGCACGAAACACACCGCACCGGACGCACACTAGACAGCTACTAAGCCTCTTCAACAAGGCATCCAAAGGACCCGCACGTATGACTCGCTAAACACGCCATGCTACCTTGGTGGGTGTTGGGCCACACCACCCCGATGCCTCCAAGCAGTGCGGCACGTGTTTGAGTCAATGTAAGAGAAGGCATTGTACCATGGCCTATGTGCACGCATACTAATATAGCTTGAACTTCGTTCCGCAGTTGGTGACCATGGAAGGACTAACTAGAGAGCAAGTCGAGATATGTGCCCGTGGGGTAAGGCAAATTAGCCTTGCATGCAACCCCCAAAGTCATGAAGTTAGCGGTTGGGGCTTCGTCACGGTGACTTCATGAACGGGCTCCCCAACTCTCACACCCGGTCCGTGTCGTTCATTTGAGTAAACCTCTACGGCACACGACGACCAGCACTGCTGGATTTTCCACACAGCTGTGACCATATGTGACGAAAAGCCAACCGCGGCGAACCCTATCGGCCCACCCCCTGCGGGTGGGCCGGTCCAAGGCAAGTTGTATTACACTTATGCTCTTCAGGCTTTTGTTTCATGGACCATTGCTCGTGCCGTGCTCCGTGGGACCTACACTGAGGAGACACTGTGGTCGTGAGGAAATATAACGTCCAATAAAACTTGTTGATGCATGCCATTGTTGCCGCTTGCGTGCACACACAACGACATATTACTTGAACTGTCACATGTGCAAGACACTCTGAGAGACCCGATTACAAAGGGAGACAAAGTCGAACCTCAAGCAAAGCCCGAGCCCTAATGTGATAAGACAGCTGTAACTGGATGCGCCAACATTGGATGTTGAGTGCATTGTCTCACATAACCCCTAGAATCGGGCCTTCAAATGACATAGCCTTTGTGAAAATGGTACACACAACACAAAAGAGTCTGTGGGTCTCTTAGCGCTTTGATTGGGGAGCGGCTCCGACGTTGGGGTGGGTCTCTTAAATAATCATTTGCTGGTGGGTCTACTATCGGGGGGTTGGAGTCCTTACATATGCATGACCACCGTCAGACCTACCCTCATCATTTCCTCTTGTAGAAAGGCCGAGTGCCAAGTGTCTCTGCTTACAAGGACTACTTGCAAGATAACTTCGTCTTTGCCTTGCTTTTTGCTTGCCACGTTACTTCACCGGGCGCGCTTCCAATATTTTTACAAGACGATCTTTGTCATGGTTGTTCGTTGTGTTCTTGCATGCCACACATCGTCACTTGCTTTTGCTTTTCACCGGGGGTGCTTTTTTTGAGATGAATTGGCGAAACATGTGCATACCGGTATGATAAAGTTGCTTAGTGCTTGCATGCCACACTGCTTCACCAGATGCACCTCCAATTCTTTTTTGAATACGATCTTGGTGTGTTCTAGCATATCACACAACGTCACCGGTGGCTATTTTTTTTCAAGACGAGCTTCCTCATTGTTGGTTGCCTTGTGCCACCATGTCACCGGGTGCACTTCTAATCTCTTTTGGACGAATTGGTGGTGGCCTTGTGCTTTGCTTTGTGCTCGCATGCCAAACCTGTTGTTGTTTGCATGTAGCCCCCCCCCGACAGTAGACCCGGGTCTCTTAATTTTTTCCCCTGGAGCCAAAGGCCCGGGTCTCTTAAAGTGTACTTTTCCAAGTGGGTCTCTTATGTCGTAGACCGAAGCCGTGTTGTGACCTGTCTTCCCTTCACGTGTTTTGGGTGGGTTGACTTAGGACATCCAACCGCCGGACACCACACTCAACAAGCCCTTCAAGGAATTTTGCAAGAGGGAACAACAACGCTTTGAGCTTGCTCAATCCAAAAAAAGGAGTCAAAGTACCCCGTGCTAGCCGCTTGGAAATCTTGAGACGGGCAATCCATTGTACTTGGTGCGATGGAAGGGTTGTGGGAAAGAAGATGATCTTGGGAGCCAGTTGCACACTTGACAGGCTGCAAAGAGCTGGTTGATGCTTTTGAAGCAAGTGAGCGCAATCGCTCCATAGTGCGAAGTGTTGGCCTTGGGCTCAGGCACTATGTCTTGTTGGGCCCATTTCTTCTTGAAGTGGTTGCTATAGTGTTGAACTATCATATGCAAGGGACAGTTTTTGTTGTCCCATGACGTTTTCACTAAGGCTATGCCATTTGAAGGCCTATTTCTTGGAGTTGTGTAGCACAATACCCTTAACATTCAATGTTGGAGCATCTAGTTACTAATGTTTTGTCACACTAGGGTTGGGGCGTGGGTTAAGGTTCACCTTTGTCTCCTTTTGCAAGTGGGTCTCTTAAAGTGTACTTTTCCAAGTGGGTCTCTTATCGCTTTGGTCGGGCTGGACTCAAGAATGGGGTTGGGTCTCTTAAATGGTCATTTGCTGGTGGGTCTACTGTCTGGGGGGGGGGGTAGAATAGCCAGGTTCAACACCGTGTTGTAGCCAATGGTGACCTACTAGTGCATTGCCCCAAGGAAAGTCCACCAGGTAGTAGTTATGTCAGTGGAGCACAATGCGTATGGTATGACAAGGCAACAGAAAGTGGTTCCTGTATGCAAAAGAAGGGTAGCTCGGCAAATGAAATGACGTTCACGAAAAGTAAGAACAGTGTTTGCTCACCTTCACTTCGCACTATCACGTTATGGCCGTTTGAGAAGTGTTCTTGTCTTGTGCTCTCGTGAGTTGTCGAACAGCAAGTTTGGGTTTGATGGTCTTTAGCCGATTGGACAGTATTTATGGTGAACATCATGCTCATTTGGGGGTGCATGGGCCATTTTGCGTGATGAGGAATGGTGGCATCGCTGTCTAAAGCTGATTGGAACGTGTTTAAGCTGAACATGACGAAGACTGGCAAACTCTCCTGTTCGGGAATCGAACTCAGGTCGTCGAGTTGTTAGTCAAGTGTTTTACCGCTCAACTATGCTCCAGGGATAAAAACACATGCTGTTGGCGCGGCACCACCCAATCTCTTAGGCTCTGCCACTTGCCCCCAGTGTGTTGATATCCCCTTCCTCGCTTCGTCGTCCGTTGTTCTGTCTCAGTCCGGTGGTGTATTGTAGGGCACCATCCCCCTTGGTCGTCGCGGCTTTGCTCGCTCCTTTGCCTCGGATTAAGCTGTCGTTGTAATCGCCGCGAGGACAAGCGGCTATTCGACAGTTGCAGTACGAAGACTGGCAAACTCTCCTGTTCGGGATGATGGGAATGAGTGGCTTAGTGTCATGGTTCACTTTGAAGTTCCTCAGAAGGTACCCGCACACAACACAAACAACACAGCACAACACAACACAACACAACACAACACAACACAACACAACACAACGCAATATGTGGTATCGCAGTAGACGAACAGGGCGTTAAAATGGCTTCATTTCATCCAAGGACCATTTCCCTCTGTCCGTGATGTCCCCCTGCTGCCTATGTCAATTGCATTTTCCCGTTTCCTCAGGGTCCGGTTTTTCGGGGTTGACCTTTGATGCAACAAGACAATGGAAGTCCTAGTGTGTTGGATGCGAGCTCCATGCACAATTCCAAGCAACCAAGGCTCTTTGTGGTGGCTGAGAAGGCCGTAAAGGTTCCGGAAGGGGTGACCAAGAGCGAGTCTGCCATCTTGATCCCTAACGAAGTGATCTCTCACAAACCTAGACCGGGCCCCACTGCGGAGGATGAAGCGGGGTTGTTCTCAAAGATAACTTTCGGGTTCATGTCGCCCATGATCAAGCTTGGGGCCCGGCGCCCTCTACAGTTGGGAGACGTTGATGGGCCCCCAACACGCGTCCAATGCCAAACCGTCATGGCCACTTTCGACAAGTTGTGGGTCGCCCAGCAAAAGAAGAAGGACCCCAAGCTCTGGATGGTGCTGCTCGACCTGGTCAAACGTGACGTCATGATCGTCATGCTGTACGGCGTCGTGTATAGCGCGACGCTATTCACGGTGCCGTTCTTATTCCCGCGAGTGCTAGAGGTGATCGCCGGCGCGAGACCGCAGTGGGAGGGCTACCTATACGCCGGCATCATCTACGGCATGAACGTCGTGGGCGGCGTCATCCAATCGCACTCACTCGCACGAATGACTGGAGTGGCCCTCAAAGTCCGCGGGGCCCTGAGCTGTGTAATCTACCAGAAAGCCTTGAGGCTGGGCACGGACGCCTGGAAGGAGACCACCACGGGGCAAGTTTTCAACATGGTTGGGCAGCGCGTTGAGCAACTGTTCCGCTCGGTGCCAATCCTCCAGTCCGCAAGCTACATCCCTCTACTCGTGGTCATTGCGTTCGCGTACCTTTTCTACGTCCTAGGCTGGGCGGCCACGGGGGGGCTCGTGGTGCTATGCCTCGCGGTGCCGTTCAATTACCACATTACGAAATCCTTCCGGAAGTTCTTGTTTGGGAAGTATGGGTTTGCGGACAAGCGGATGACCATCATGAACCAGGTCCTGCAGGCCATCCGCGTGATCAAGTTCTACGCATGGGAGAACAGCTTCGTTCAAGGCATCGAGGAGCAACGGTGCGAGGAGGTAGCCCATGCCAAGGGTTGCTGGATGCCGAGTTCGGGTCGCCAAGGGTGAAGGATGGGCCACAGGGTGGGAAAAGGGACACAGAGGGTGGAGGATTGCACAGGGCTGATGAGGGATGCCGAGGGGTGGTGCGTCTGTACCCCCCCCCCCCCCCAACACACACCACCCAACCGGGAGGGGCGAGGGCCAATACGTGTGTATTATGTTAGGGCAGGGGAGAAATTGTAATTTTGGTGATTTTGGATTTTCCCGAAATTGTGCGAAGTTTGCGAAATTTTGCCAGAATCTGCGAAATTTTGCTACGCAAATCAAGAAGCTGCATTTGCGATTTCTCCCCTCCCCTGATACATGTGCAAGCATGGGTGTTGAACCTGGGCAGAAGGATACGCCCCACAAACATTGCAACCGATGGGTAGCTGTGTGGATGGAGGTTTTTTTGGGCAGCCGGAGGGGGGAGATGGGATGGAAGAAGGGGGTTCGTATGCATGGGGAAGGGGGGGGGGCGGAGGTACTGCGGGCAGAGCTTTGACTGGTGTCTTCAACGTGAAGGTCTGGGTGATTGTTGTCAAGGCGATCAGAGAGAGGGGAAGGAGGGGGGATGGAGTCTGTGTGGACCCATCATGATCCTGGACTGGAAAGAGGGGGTGAGGGTGCGCAGGTTTCACCCAGTCTCCACGTGCCTGATCCACAGACCAACGAAGTTCCCATCCCCCCCCCCCCCCCCATGTGCACTCCCCATGTGGACCATTTTCGCGGGCACAGTCCAACGGTGAACAGTCCCACATTGTTTTAGTTGCCGAGTTGACAGTTGCCTCATGTACAGTGGCCTTGCAAACATAGAATGTGCTGTACTGCCTCGCGAAACAATGCATACACAACTGGACTTGGCATCGCTGACCAACTGAAGACCAAAGGAACCTCATGCGATTGATCCAGAAAATCAATCTGGTAATGCACAAAACGTACCTCTTCGCAAGGAGCCAACGGTGGTTTCAGAGAGCACTCTTTTGCCGATGCGCCAGCAGGTGTGGATTGTGCAGACAAGTACTTCAGGGTGCACCGCACTATCTGACTGCATCCGCAGGAGGCGTGTGGTCAGAGGTGGTTCCCACGGTATCCCTCGCACAGGAGCACCCCATTTGATGCGCTGACTGGTATGGATGGTACGGAATACCCACGGTGCCAGGTAGCACATGGGCCTGCGAATTGGGGGATCTCGGACTGGGAGTTCAATGGGCAGGCCATCAATGGGGCAAAAGGTGGTCAATGGCTGTCCCCCGAACCAGGGCACATCTTGATTTTACCGAGACCCCTCGGCGCGCGGATTACAAAAACACCGAAATTTGGTGTACCGTGTGACGCCCAGAGCAATTGTGGTTGGCATCTGGCTTCCGCCAGTCACGCGAATCCCTTTTTCGAGCGCAGGGGGTGCAAGTTCAAGGCTTCAGCTCCCCGAGTCCCCAGGCCCCCTCCATTGCAAGTCTGTGCGCCTCGTCATACCGATTTCTGCCGATCTGGCCCCCCAGTGCGCTGACATGTGCCATCTTCACGCGACGATACCAAACGCCCTTTGCTCTCCCAACACAAATCTGCAGGTCAAGATCTCCCGCAAACTCGCTCTCCAAGTCGCCAAGCTGATGGTCTCCCAGAACTTTGCCCCGAGTCTGTTCCAGTTGGCCATTTTTGTGGTCTATGCCTTGGTGCACGACGTCAACAGCGTGGGCATCATCTTCACCAGCATCGCGCTGGTGAACATGATCCGCCAGTCTTTTGCCATCCTGCCCTTCATTTTCTCAACCCTGCAGACCTCCAGCGCCACCCTGACCGACATCAAAAAGTATCTGCTGCTGCCAGAGATCGATCCCAAGACTGAGGCAGGGGAGGGCGGCAGGGGAGAGATCCAGCTGGGGCAGGTGTCGCTGCGCTGGGGGAAGGAGGCGGACCCGGTGCTCTCCGGCGTGGAGCTCTCCGTCCTGCCGGGCGAGCTGGCGATGGTCGTTGGGAAGGTGGGAAGCGGGAAGACCAGCCTGCTGAACGCCATCCTCCAGGAAGGAGAGGTCCGCGGGCAGCTGCACGTGGGGGGGCGGGTGGCGTACGTTCCGCAACAGGCGTGGATCACGAACGCCACGCTGCAGGACAATGTGCTGTTTGGCAAGCCCCACTCCGCCGCCTATGACGAGGCAATCCATGTGTGTGACCTCCAAGCGGACCTGCAGACCCTCCCGGACGGGGATCAGACCGAGATTGGGGAGAAGGGGATCAATGTCAGTGGCGGGCAGAAGCAGCGCATTTCGCTTGCCCGGGCAGTGTACCAGGTATCTTTCCATGGCCCTCCCGTGGGCACCCGGCGTTCATCGGCGCTGCATAGCCAGCAACCTGTGCGCCCCCCTCCCCCCCCCGATGGAAGCCTGGGCTGTGGCACCGAGTTGAATTTGATATGCTGAACCTGAGTTCCTTCTGGAAACCAGCAGCAAGATTGCTAACAACGCATGGACAGGGGGAATACAACGGGCCACCTGGCCTAAGCTGACACGGTTGTGGCGGGGAGAAAAGCAGTCTTGCTTTTGTTGAAAAAATTTCTCGAAGAAAGTCGGCAAAGTCCACAAAGAAAGCACCAAGATCGATGAGGTACTGCGGGCAGAGCTTTGACTCGTGTCTTCAACGTGAAGGTCTGGGTGATTGTTGTCAAAGCGATCAGAGAGAGGGGAAGGAGGGGGGATGGAGTCTGTGTGGACCCATCATGATCCTGGACTGGAAAGAGGGGGAGAGGGTGCGCAGGTTTCACCCAGTCTCCACGTGCCTGATCCACAGACCAACGAAGTTCCCATCCCCCCCCCCATGTGCACTGATCTCAGGATCAAACTGAAACCCTTGAACACACGGGCGTGCAAGAGGGGCTGCAGGACATAAAGATGATGTGCAGTTTACAAGGGTGCGTATCAGCCCCGCTGCATTCCACAGGGGAGGCGGGGGGATTGCAGGACAGCTACAGCTTTGTCGGTGTCCCCACAGGTCACCCTCCTGTCTCTGTCTCTGTCCCCCCCCCCCCTCTCTCTCTCTCCCTCTCTCCCTCTCGCTGTCTCTCTTGTAACAGAAATGTTCCTGTGGTCTTGTATGCCACTGACGAGCCTCTTTTCTTTGTATCCTACGCTGCACGCGTTTGCCTTCACACCGGTGACAGATTTGGAGCATTTAGTTCTTCGGAGCAATAGCAGTGCGCCAAACGGGGATCGGTATGAAGGAGCCCGGCATTTGCATTGCGTGGGGGTTACAAAAATGGGGGACTTGTGGAGGGGAAGCGGTGGGGGAGTACGGCAAATACGCAAAGCATACGGATTTCAGCAATTCCTACCGGGCGGTGATCGTTGTTGTTGCCGCTGCTGTGGCGCTGGCAAGTAAATCCGTACCACACATACTGCCACGGACATTTACTTGGGGCGCACTGTGCGCAGGGTCAAAGCCGTAGGCATCGGGTGCGCCATGCGAAAATGGGAAGGATGTTTTGGGTCATTTTGCCTCATCGAACCCTCTCGACCACGCCCCTGGGAATACCCATCCGCAAAGTACCAACGGGCACACTTATGTTGCCGTTTGGCAGCCCCCGGGTGGATAGTGCGTTGCGGGAGCATGTGCCCTGCCTGTCCCACAGGACGCTGACATCTATCTGCTGGACGATCCGTTGTCTGCCGTCGACGTGCACGTGGGGCAGCGCATCTTCGAGCGGTGCATCGGTGGCGTGCTGAAGCAGAAGACCCGCGTCCTGGTGACCAATCAGCTCCAGTACTTGGCCCAGGCCGACCGCATCTACCTCGTGCAGGACGGGGCGGTGCGCCCGGTGACGCTGCAGTCCCCGGAGATGCAGGAGATGCTGGACCACCACCGGGGGAACAACGCCGTGACGCAGGAGGCAGCGGAGGACGCCGGGGAATCGAACCGCCCCCGTCCGGACGAGGAGCAGGAGAAGCCCCAGGCCGAGACCGTCCCCCGTCTGGCCCCGCAACAAAGCGACCCCTTTTCGCCCCCACGCCTGAGCCTGATGTCCGCTTCGTCTAACGCCGCGGATCGAGCAGGCCGCGCGGACGGGGACGCATCGCACGCGACTCGTCGGAGCTCCACAGCTTCGGGCGCGTCAATGGCGTCCCGTGCGTCAGCAAAGCCGCCCCCCGCCTCCGCAAAGCCCGCCGGGAAGTTGACGGAGGAGGAGGACCGTGTGGAGGGCGGTATCACGTGGGGCACGTACAAGAAGTACTTGAGCCCATTCGGGGGACTGTGGTGGCTCGTCACCAACGTCTCCGTAACAATACTGCTGCACGTGTTTGAAAAGGGCAGCCAGCTTTGGCTGGGCTTGTGGGCCGAGGGCCGCATCTTCCCTGGTATGCCCCCCTACGTCTACCTTCTCGTGTACGGCGCCCTGATTGTGTTGTCGGCCGTTTGCGTTGCCCTGCGGGAAGTGCAGTTCGCCCTAGGGTCTGCGAGGCCCATGTGGACCCTTCACGAGAACGCGCTGCGGCACGTCATAGCGGCCCCCATGTCCTACTTCGACACGACCCCCAGTGGGCGCATCATCAACCGCTTTACAGGTGTGGTGTCATGCAGTGTGATGCTGTGATGTGGTGTGATGCGCTGTGATGCGGTGCGATGTGGTGTGATGCCGTGTGATGCAGTGTGATGTGGTGTGATGTGTTGTCTGGTGCAGTTGAATCCAACGTGATGTGGGGTGATACTGTGATGCAGTCTGATGAGATGTGATGTGGTGTGATGCAGGGTGATCTGGTGTAATGTGGTGTCAAGCGGTGTGATGCACAGGGCTGTGCACGCGGCAAAAGCTTGGCGGGCTTGGCGATTAAATTTGTTCTTGCCGGCGAGCAAATTGCCCATTATTTCTCAAGGGGTATCTTCGGAGTGTGTGTCCATCGATGGATGTTAGGTGTTATGGGGTGGAATTAAGGAGAATTGTGGGGAATCCTAGCAACGTATCCGGGCGGTGCAAAACGTTAGGTGACAGCAGTGGGGCATAGGGAGGTGAGGGAGGAGGGAGTACATGAATCGCACTGTTTGTGCCGGGGTGTTGGGGCTTGTGGTCGCCGCCTGGTGACAGCCGAGTGTGCCGCGCGGGCTACCTATTTTTGCTGGTAACCACTCAAGTATGGGAGTAGCCTACCTCCAGCCCAGTGCACTGGATAGCGCGTGGAACCTAAATTCAGGACCTGCTCTCCTGTCCCCGCCCCTTGCGTACCCAGCTTACTTGGCAGGTATTGTCACAGACGCTCTGAGCAACGCCCGTCACTGGTGCCATACATGGGCGGGGGAAATGCTGTCAGCGGGCGCATGGTTATAGATAGCTCTGCTGAGCGCTGTGGCCGGCTTGTGGCAGGCATGCAGGCAGGGGTGCCCAGGGTTCGACATGCAGTCACACAGCACATGCAGGTTCCAGCTGGTGCGGAGAATGTCGCACACTGTCTGTATGATCGGGGTGGAGGGGGAGTCTTTGTAGGTGGACGCAAACAGTATGTTATCACGAAAGTGGCATAGTGTGATAATCCCATGGGGTGTGTCCCAAAACGGGAAGCCCGACTCAAAAATGTGTAGCGTCCCGAGTTGACGAAACAAGTGTCTGTTGTTGTAGACCCCCCACAGACTGTGCAGGTCGGCTGCTTGGGCCGAAAATGAACCCCCCATTGGGATACACCCGTGGTGAGACCACAAACTGCCGAGTGCTCTAGGGGAAAATATAGGGGAATGGCACAAAATTACGGCTTCTTGTGGGGAATTATGGGGAATTATGGGGGCATTATGGGAAATATACTGGGGAGGGGAAAATTAGGAATAGGCGAAATTTGGAGTGGCAAAATTTGGCACAACAGAAGTGTGCCAAATTATGCCATGGCATTTGAAGTTCCGGAGCCATTTTTCTTGGTGTTGTTTTTAGCTCCCTTGGCATGCACGTTTCCATTGTGCCAACAGCCTCCAAGAAATAGGAGCAACCATCCAACTAACCATCCAGAAGTTGTACGAAATAACAGCCAACCAAAGGCCGAGAGGAAATAAACAAACCACCCTTCACAGTCTATGGTTGTTCTTGTGCCACAATCTTGGACTTTGTGCCAAAAATTGCAGGAGTGTTTAAGAATTGGTGCCAAATTTTCTCAGCACCAAATTTCGCCATTCCTAATTTCCTAATTTTCCCCTCCCGAGAAGGGTGATTATGGGAATTATGGGGAATTATGGTAGTTATGAGGAGTTGTGGGGGGATTATGAGGATTGATAAGCAACACTCCTTGACCGTTTCCCATCATTCAGGAGAGATGCTGCGGGACATGCCGCCACAACCCCAGTCCTAGATCCTCCCAATCACACCATATCACACCTCATCCAGACCTATGCGCACACCGGCGCTACACAACTGTGCCGAAAGAGGGAAACTATGGAGAATGACAGGGAACTGTGGGGAATTAAAGGGGAACTACAGGGTATATGGTGGTAATATGGGAATCATGGTGGAAATATGGGAATTTTGGGGTATTATGGGTATTTATGGGGGATTTCTGGGCAATTGCAAAGAATTATGGGGATTAATGGGGGATGAGGTTTTAAAACACGTGCAACACAAAGTTGCATGACCTCGATAGATCCATAGCTTTGTCAACATGTCACAAAGGCTGAACAACCCCGTTCGTCACAAAATTTAAGTGCGCCAGCCGGTGGTGGGCGGGTGTCGGTGCAGCAACACTCCTTGCTTGCTTTGTCTCCTCACGACTCATGCGGTGTCCTCGCCAGCATGGGGCAGTTAGTTGTCTCGCCAACGGCAGGCCACCTGACCTATTTCTTCTCCTGGTGACATGTGCGGTGCTTAGTGCTGGATGGTTGGCCTACTCCAAGAGACTACCAACCTCCTTTGTTTCCACGTGACCCTTGCAATGCCTCTCCTGGTAGGTGGTCGATGACTAGTCTTTCCAAGGTGCTAGTGAGGTTCATCTCCCTGAAATAGCCATCCACAAGTAGTGCGTGATGCAGAGTGGTTGCGCATTAAGAGGTGACAGAGGTGTGGGCTGTGAGTTTCTGGCTATTGCGCTCACCAATGGGGCACGTAGGTGGGTATACTTTGCCTGATGGTTGGCTGATGAGACTTGGGATGGGGTGCATGGGATGCAAGGGTGAAGGACGGGAGAGTATGTATGGTCAGGGGAGGGGAAGAGTGACCCGGAGGGAGGGGAGGTGGAACATGGGGGTGCGGTGGCGTTCTGAGCTCACCTCAGTGACAAGGCGGAGCAATGTACTCGTCATGTGTTTGGCGCGATTGGCTGAGGATTCGTGGTTAGGTGGCAGCTTAGTTATGATGATCTCTTACAGTCTTATGCCACTGAGTTCCGTGTGTTGACTTGGTCTGTGTGTTTTGCCTGCGGGTCCGGAAGGTCAGACTTGTGGTTTGTGGTGTTGTGGTCCCACCTGGAGTGTGATGCAGTCTGATATGGTGTGATGCAGTGTGATGTGGTGTGATGTGGCGTGATGTGGTGTGATGTAGTGTGGTGCAGTTTGATGTGGTCTAATGTGGTTTGATGCAGTGTGATGTGGTGTGATGCAGTGTGATGCTGTGTCATGTGGTGGGATGTGGTCTGATATGGTTTGATGCAGTGTGGTCTGATGCGGTGTCATTGGGTGCAATTTTGTGTGATGTGGTGTGTTGCAGTGCGATGTGGTGTCATGCAGTGTGAGGCAGTGTGATGCAGTGTAATGTGGTGGCGTGCGGTGTGATTAATGTGCCGAAGGCGCTGTTACCAAAGGGCAAAGGCCGGGATGTCTACCCACGGGTACAGGTAAACGGGAGGGCTGTGTGTGTTGCACGCGCACAGTTTGCGAGTGTGTTTACCACGGCGGAAAGCGGGGGTATGCACTGGTCCCCGCTGCTCTGCCCTGCGGTGGCGGCTGCGTGTCCTGTGCGGCGGGGGGGGGGGGGGCGTGCGCCGGCCCTAGCTGCGGCGCGGGGGGGGGGGGGGGGGGGGCTCCAGCCCTCGCCCCGGAGCGTTGGTGACGCTTCCTGCGCGCCATGCCCCCCCCCCCCCGGCCCCTTCGGCCGCCGTCACGCTCTGGGCCGGATTTCCTCTGCCGCTTTCCTGCTTTGGTAGGGTATCCTGCAGCAGCAGGGCATCCTGCATTCGCACGGCATCCTTCTGCTCTCTGCCTCACTGCCCAGGGGCAGTGGGCAGTGGCCTTCCTGTTGCACACTACCGCACTGCGTAGGGGTTTTAGGGCAGGAGGGGTGGAGGGAGGGAGGGCTGGAGAGGGTTGTGGGCTGGTTTTAGGGCAGGAGGGGCGGAGGGAGGGAGTGCTGGATAGGGTTGTGTGCCGGTTTTACGGCAGGAGGGGCAGAGGGAGGGAGAGCTGGATAGGGTTGTGGGCTGGTTTTAGGGCAGCAGGGGCAGAGGGAGGGAGAGCTGATTGGGTTGTGGGCTGGTTTTAGGGCAGGAGGGGCGGAGGGATGGAGGGTGGGCATCTTGCACCAGGCGGGGCATCCTGCACCAGGCAGGGCACCCCGCACCAGGCAGGGCCTCCCGCAATGGCGTGGCATCCCGCACTACGCAACCACGCAGCGCATCCCACCCCAGGCAGGGCATCCCGCACGAGGCAGGACATCCTGCACCAAGCAGGGCTCTTGGGGATCTCGTCGGCATTGGAGGTAGATGTGCAGTGCTGTGCTGTGCTGTGTGCTGTGCTGTGTGCTATGCTATGCTGTGCTGTGCTGTGCTGTGTTGTGTTGTGCTGTGTTGTGCTGTGTTGTGTGTTGTGCTGTGCGGTGTGCTGTGCTGTGCTAGTGCTGAGAGAGCTGGGTTGGGTTGTGGGCTTGTTTTAGGGGAGGAGGGGCGGTTGGAGGGAGAGCTGTGTTAGGGTGTGGGCTAGTTTTAGGGCAGGAGGGGCGGAGGGAGGGTGAGCTGGGTAGGGTTGTGGGCTCGTTTCATGGCAGGAGGGGGGGAGGGAGGGTGAGCTGGGTAGGGTTGTGGGCTGGTTTCATGGCTGGAGAGGGCATCTTGCATTGGTAGGGCATCCTGCACCAGGCAGGGCATCCTGCATTGGCAGGTCTCTTGGGGATGTCATCGCTGGAGGGCCGCCCTGTCCTGAGAAGAGGAGATGGGGGAATGGGGGTGTGTAGGACCTATTCTGCCGTGGTGTGGTGTGGTGTGGTGTGGTGTGGTGTGTGTGTGGGGGGGGGGGTAGCTCGTGTTCAGTTTCTGCCCATTTTGGCCCGACACACCCCATTCAACCGGCAGGGCCCCAACGAGGGCCCTACCTGGGGCTGCCCCACTGCCTCGCAGAGCTACTCGCTGGCGGGCTGCCGGTAACCCCCCGCATAACAGCCACCCCCAAGCCCTGCCCAACGTGGGCCAAGCTCGCTGGGGTCGCCCGCGAGGGGACCAGGGGTGTGATGTGGTGTGATGCGGAGTCATGTGGTGTCGTGCGGTGCGGTGCAGTGTGATGTGGTGTTGTGCAGTGTGATGTGGTGTGAGGCAGTGTGATGTGGTGTCGTGCCTTGTGATGCTGTGTGACGTCGGTACGATGTGATGAGCACAAAGCAGAATTTCCATTCCCAAGCAGAAAGCAGTCAGGAGACAAAGTCCAGCCTTCGAAGTCTTTCAAGCCATCAAATTTAGTACTAGCGCGTGCCCCAACGAACAAGCAGATCACAAGTCAAATCAGTAGATACGAGTGTCTGGTACTCCCACGCAGCAAAGCCCTGCCATGATGCAACGTGCAGCACATGAACCATGCGGTGATAGGGATGGGAACATCCCTAGGACACAATGTTTGAAACGATTCGTGATGTATCCAGGTCTTGTCAGAGCCTCAAGTACTTGTGATGTCGATTAATGCTACGAATAAGCAAGTGCCGGGTACATACACGATGGGGAGCTTGGTAAGCTAAGGGCTAGGGTCAGGGGTGGGAGCATACAAGGGACCGTGCGGACACCCATTCAACATCTGCAAGAGAAGAGGCAATTATAAATGGACAAATACACATGCGCATTGTGAGCAAACCCCGGATTCCTCCATACCTGCCTTCCTCCTTCTCCCACATCCTGAACACATAATGTGGCTTCATGCGGTGTCATGCGATGTCATGTCGTGTCGTAGGGGACATCCAGGACCTTGACTTCCTGCTGCCGCTGATGTTCAATCAGCACGTGAACATGTCCTTTGTCCTGGTCGCCTCCGTCATCACGGTCCTGATCGCTGCCCCGTGGTTCGTGCTGGTGGTGGTGATCGTCTACGGGCTGTACCTCCTCTTCGCGCGCTACTACGCCAAGAGCAGCCTTGAGCTGCGCCGCCTGTTCGCGATCACCAAGAGCCCCGTTCTGAGCCACTTTCAGGAGACGCTGCAGGGCCTGGGCTCCATCCGGGCCTATGCGCAGCAGCGCCGCTTCTACGGCGAGTTCATGGAGCGCCTGGACGTCAACAGTGCCACGTATTTCGCAGAGCGCATCGGGTTCGAGTGGATGCGCTTCCGTTGCAACCAGCTCTCCGCCCTGATGATCGGCGGCGCCTCGCTGTCCCTGATCGCGCTTCGCGACATCATCGACCCGGCGCTCGCGGGCCTCGCCCTCTCCCAGGCGGTCCTGTTCGTGGTGGTGTCGTCGCAGGCGACCGAGTTCTACATTCAGTCGACGGTGGCCATGGCCTGCGTGGAGCGGCTGTCGGCGCTGGAAGGGATCGAGGGGGAGGAGGCCGGCGCGACGTACCGCTCCCCCCCCGATGACTGGCCTGCCGCGGGCGCGATCGAGGTGAGCGGTCTGAAGGCGAGGTACCGCGTCAACACGCCGCTGGTGCTCCGCGGCATCAGCATCGAGATCAAGCCGGGGGAGAAGGTTGGCTTCGTGGGCCGGACGGGGAGTGGCAAGTCCTCGATGCTGCTGGCGCTGTACCGCATGCTCAGGACTGAGGGGACCATCAAGATCGACGGCATCGACATCTCCCAAGTCTCGCGGAGGGAGCTGCGGCGGCGGCTGTGCGTCATCCCGCAGGAGCCGGTGCTGTTCAAGGGCACGCTGCGGTACAATTTGGACCCCACGGGCACGTACAGCGACGACGACTTATGGCGGGCGCTGGAGCTGTCGAACCTGGCGGAGTACGTCAAGGGGCAGGAGGTCGAGGGGGGGGACAACCTGAACATGCAGGTCCAGGAGGGGGGCAGCAGCCTCTCGGTGGGCCAGGCGCAGCTGATTTGTCTGGCGCGGGCAGTGCTGCGCAAGTCCAAGCTGCTGTTCATGGACGAGGCCACGGCCTCGGTGGATGTGACGACGGACAAGCTCATCCAGGACGTCATCCGCGAGAATTTCCAGGACTGCACGGTTCTCACCATCGCGCACCGCTTGCACACCATCATGGATTGCGATCGGGTGCTGGTGCTGGACCACGGCCGGGTCGCGGAGTACGATACGCCGCAGAAGCTGTCCGCCGACCCGGACAGTGTATTTGGGGCGATGCTGAGGCAGGGCACCAAGCTTGAGTGAGCCAGTGCTGGATGGCGAATGAAGTTCCTACCCAGTTTAACCGGTTTCCATCCAATTCTGTCCATCTTTCTGAGGATGGGATCTTCGCATTCGGGGATGCACCGCATCCCAGGCCCTCTTCAACTCTTCAACCCCCTGCTTCACATTGCCGTTATGGTTTGACAATGACAAGCCAGGGGTACAGGGGTCAGCCACATCAGGGAAGGGCAACCACGTCATCTCGATGCCCCTGGCATCTTCGGATTTCGATAACACACCTCTGGTGGTGTGAGATGAGTGTCCAGCCATGGGGCATACTGTTGAAACGGTTTGTGCTGCTCAACAATGCAACACAAGTGCAGCACAGAGATGCCGCCTATGTTGTGTTGTGGCAGCACCAGTGCTCAGACAGCAATAGGGATGCTCTCTGAAATACAACCCCTGAGAGATAAATATACCAGCGCCCCCCGGTCGTCTCTCAACTCTCCCCCGCCCCCCCCAGCCCCCGAATAAGCGAGCCCTAACCCCCCCTGCCCCTAGGGGCAAATGAAGGCGGCAAGATACGGCCAAGTGCGTGAACACTCGTCGAGACACCGATGGAGAAGTGCACTGCAGGATGGAATTCCACCCACAGGATCAATTTCGCATTGTAGGGATTGTTCTGTGCTGAGACCCAGAATCATGTGCACACTTGCCTCCAGACGGGGGAGCGGATCGGCATAAGAGAAGTGGTGTGCTGAGGACACCACTGTCTCATTGTAGGGCCGAAGCTTGCAGAAAGGCAATTGCGGCACCACCGATGAGGATCATTGTGTTGTGCTGTGCCCAAGTGCCTTTGTTCGCTTGAGGCCAGTTTTCTCAACTCGTTTCCGTATGGGATGTTGCTCAGCCGACTCGTTGGCCTCTGGGGTCGCTGACTTGGCGGAGGGATTGCTGAACGGGGCCCGAACGGGTTGTTCAGGAGAGATCCGAAGTTAAATGTGATGCAGCGAAAACGTTTGTTCTTGTTGTGCGTGACACATCTGTTGTTGCCCCTGCTTGTGTGGGCGGGGCTTGATGGGGATTTCCCCAACTGCACTGCAGCTGCCCCCCGCCCCCCCCCTACCCCTCTGCCACCCTCACACTGCCACCCCCACATATTATATACACACATAAGGGTTGGTTCAGAGACCCCCTGGACAAATGCAGAAGAACAATCCGCGCAGGACAATGCGCACGGGAGCCATACAGCCCACCCTCACCCCCTCTCCGACCCCTCCTTCAAACGCAGACACGCAACCTTCGCCACCGCGACGAGGACAGATCCTCTTGTGTGGCCATGGTAGCCCAAGTTTGCGTGTGCCAGCCCAACCCAGAAGCGCACAGGGCCGGTGTCTCATACCTGCAGCACACCACCGACTCTTCCGGCTCCCGTTTGGTGATCTGGAACCCCCTCAACCGCGTGGAACAGCTCATATCATGTGCGAAGGGCACCCACCAACTTTGTGTTCGAGAGTTTGACTTGCGATGAGGCCCTGCCGGGGCCTCGCATCGGCATGGACGCCGATGCCGGGGCAGTTGGGTATATCAGTTGTGGAGTTGGTCTACCCCCCCCCCCCTCCCCCCTCGCCTTCGCCTGATGAAAATTCACGCACAAAGTCGACTCGAGCCAACTCGGTTGACCACTAAAATACCCCTCAGCCCCCCCGACTCGAGCCCATGAACCGAACCTCCGGGATAGCAGGCGTCGCATGGCCGAAGGGGCCAGCGTCTAGCAGCTGCCTCCCCCAGCCCAGAGCAAAGTGACATGTCGCCACAACCTATGCAGAACTGAAGAGAGAGAAAAAGAGAGGGAGAGAGAGAGAGAGAGAGAGAGAGAGAGAGAGAGAGAGAGAGAGAGAGAGAGAGAGAGAGAGAGAGAGCGAAGCCTTCTCCCTATCCAGGGAGGACAGGGAACAAAACAGTGCAAGCACACTGCAAGATCCTTACGCTAAGCAAGTTGAGATAGCCTTGAAGATTGTGTGAAGGCGCGGCTGGAGCTAAGTGGCGGGTCCACACCTGACCTTTGAGGCCTCGCGTTGTGGCAATCGGAGTCGGTATAGGCACCTCCGCAGCGTAACCATCGCATTGGTGAACGGCGTTGTTCGGACAGGGATGAGTCCCCCGGAGCGGACGCTCACACGATGGACAAACGTGCCTTGCTTGACCTCTTGGAATTGGGTGATGCACAGCGCCCGTAATGGGGCCGCACGGGTGCCTATGCAGCCGTAAGCCCCTCCCCCCCCAACCCGCACCTGTTCCCAGGACACCCACAGGCACTGCGGTATCTTCCGCCCGCATACGCTTTGGATGGGGTCAGGGGACTGCGATGAGCACCGGTTCGTGGCACCCGCCCCACCCCTACCCATCCCTATCCCCTTTCCCCAGCCCCTGCCAGGCGGGGGCGTGTCACATTCGGAGTCGTTCAGGGTACTTTCAAGCGCCGTCAGAAGGCGCTGAGCACCGTTTTTGTGTTGTAATTTTCCCGCTGTGAGCTGCTGTTCCAGTTAGGGCCCATGACCAAGTTGGAGTCGGATCCTTTCCTGCCAAATCCATTCTCGTAGCCCCCCTCTGTCATTTTGCAGTATTCCAATATGCCTTTTCGGTTGTTATGAGGCATGTCAACTCCAACTCCAGGACTCCGTCATGTGGCCAACACATTTTCCTGGTTTGACATGATGAAGACTGATCCGTTGCAGTCTGCCTCGCATGTGTAGTTCAGACAAGTAGAACAAACCAGCCACTGAACTCACTGAGTGGTGTTCCACAGTTTCCTGTACCCCTTCGCGCAGAATCATATGTCGCTGCATTTTGTGCTTCTGTAACAACAGCCCTCTGGTCTTCTTTCTGTTCTCTGCTCCTGCCTCGACCTTCCATCCCCCTGTTCCGGATCCCGTGTATTTGGTGGCGCAGCGTCCACATCTTTGACTCTGTGTGCCCGTCCCTGCGGCATGTTGCCCCCTGTTGTGTTTCCCAATTCATGTGCTTGTTGCCCAGTCTTCTGCGTACCTTTTCCTTTGCCTTCGCAAAGTGGGGGGACACGCGGGACGACGCCGGGCACTGTGGAGTGAGCCAGGCATGCACAGCGAAAGGGACTGCACTGCAAACGGCCTTGTCAGGGTGGGGACGGGACAGCGTGGCACGGCCACGGATCGCCTGATCGCATACCGCAGGAGGTTATGGTGAAGGAGGGTACTGGAAGTGGGCAGCGGACCTGCCCTGGCCGTGGCTAGTGCAAATGTGGTTTCGGACCCACGCAGGTGCCTACTTCCTGCTGACCCAAACTAAGTTGCCTCCCGTGTATGATGTTGCTGCTCCATTTTGTTTGCGCACAGCACGCAGACACGACGTTTGCGCCTGTTTTGATGGCGGCAACAACGGGGGTGCCACGCATTGAAATTGATGCAACTAGACCACCCCCTCCATCAGTGAGGGCGGGCAGCTTGTGTGCTACTCATGAGACGGCTCGTGCCCTGTGTTCATTCGAAAGCCTGTTTGCTGCAATTGATTGAAAGCCTGTGCCACCGGGGGTTTTCTAAGCCCTCCCCCTTCCCCTCTCCGATAGCTGAGTATCCGGCGCTTCATTCCCCCTTCCCCCCTCCGGAAAGCCAAAGCTACGCCCATAGGGAGCAGCCCTTGTTTCGTCTAGATAGTGAATTTTCGAAAAATTTGCGAAATAATTTCGAAAAATTTTCGAAAATGTTGACCCCTTTACTTGTGTGTAGTCAATCTTCGGTCGTTATGTATGGTCAATCTACCCGCCCCTTCTTATGCGAATTCAAAGGCTGCGAATTTAATGGGAAATTCAAATATGCCAAATACCCCCGTTTTTTTACCACCCAACTGCGGACCTCCACTCCCCTCTCACGCCACGGGTGTAGAATTCCACCGAACCCACCCCCACGCCACATGTGCTGACATCATACAACGCCCCATGGGATCTTGTGTTTGCTTCTCCCCTTCGAACCCCATGCTTCCGCGTGTCTGCGGCGCTCATTTCAGAGCCCAAGCTTATTTGACAGCCTGTGGGAATCCATTCGAAAGCCGGTGTGCTGCATTTGGTTAACAACTGATATGCTACGTTGACCTAGCGGCCTGGGTGCTGCATTGTTTAAACAAATGTGTGTGCGGCATTAATCTGTTGTGTCAGCAGCCGATGTGCTGCCTTCGTTTGACGGTATGTGTGCTGCACTGAATGGACAGCATGCGTGCTGCACTCATTGGACAGCCTTTGTGCACCCTTCACTTAGCGTGCCAAAGGCAAAGGGCAGTTTGGAAACTGCATGTTGCTGCATGTTGCTGGGTGGCACCCACCCTTTCAATTCCCTGTGCCACTGGTATCCGCGGGTCATGTAGGTCCCTGTCACGTGCAAAGGGAAAGGAAAGAAGTTTCAATCCCATCCCTGGTATGGATCTGGCAGCCCCAGCCTATTTTCCATACGGGATCTGTCGCTACGGGGGCCTCTATGGGTATGTAAGAAGCCCTCCACGAAAGCTCTACCAAAGCCCCAGGAATTACATCCAGCTTAGGAACAAACACTCAGATGAAGCAATAGCCATGAGAGCAAGCATGCTGGGCACCCCACTGTTCGGCATGATTAACTAGCACGAGCCATTCCCTCAGAAAGATATCAGGACAATGGGATGCAGCAACACAAGCCTGGCACGCTGTAGGGGGATGCTGCCCTTCAACATCAATCGACGGGAGCCTTGTGTTCACAGGTGCACTCAAGACAATGAGCTTGCAGACAGAAACACAGTGCAATTATTTGACAGTGGAAGTTCGAGGTGTCCAGGGCATACTGGATTTCCAGACCGGCTGGTCTGAGACAGTCGTTTTGGCGTCCCGCCGTTTGTAAAAGGCCCCCAGTTGTGCCTAGGGGACTTGAGCGATGAAATATGGCCGCTAGAAAGCCACAGCAGTACTACTGGGAGATGCTCACGGAGGGTGCTTGCACGTGTCAGGTATACTTGCATCGCTAGTGGAGGTCCCATGTGGCCGCATTGCATGTGCTGCAGTGTTGTGCTAGACATGCAGGAAAGTACAACCTTATGGTCCTGTGCATGCTCTCCGGTGTCAGTCTCATATTGTGCTGGTGCTCAACATCATTGGGGAGGGAGAGGAGGAGAGTGGTTTGATCCACATTGGGATCATCAACATGCAATATGACAGAAGGGTCAACCAATGTCCATGGATGGCTGCCAATGAACATGACGCGTACCCCCCCCACTGTTTTGTGGTCCCACATGCAAAATGGGGTCCAAAAGCATTCTACCACACATTGCAACCCAATGATGTTTGTTTTGATGTGATTCTGAGCCATTCCCGATATTCACCCGATATCCACAGTCTCTCACCATTTGCATCTTCTGGACATGCGCGGTCATGTGCGCCTGCCGTCATGTGTGCCACACACGAGCACGGCCTTGTCTAAGCACCGCGTGGGGTTCTATATGCGCTGGAACGTCGGTAGGCGCGGGAGAGAATGGTGGTAATTCTGGACCCAGAGTATGTTTGTAAGGGGTATCACGGAGTGGTCGGTAAAGTGGCATCGGCATGGGTGGCACGTAAAGTCTAAGCAGTTGGGGCATAGGGATAAGTGGGAAACGATTTTTAAGTTGCGAAGGGAGGCGGGGTCCTTGTCACAATTTGTATGGACACCGTCACATATGAAGGTCAAGGGGAACAATATGGCAGATTCGCTAGCTAAAGAGGGCAGGCTACAACACCCTCACAACAAAAAGAGGCGGTCAGCAGAACCGCAGCCAGGCCAATTGTGGGAGGGCGTCGGGCTCTGTCCCATGCGGTCAGATGTTTCGTCCTCGTCGGGGGTGGGGTCCACAGAGCCGTGTGTATCCGTGGGGGAACAATCCAGTGTGGGGGGCTCGCAAACGTCCACCGACACGTCTGAAGTGTCGACGGACTCGTTGACATCCGATGGGGCGAGCGACTCTAGTGCAGGGAGCTCGAGTTTCGGCACAGACGCCAGTGATAGGCAAAGAGAGCGTAAGAGGGCTATGCAGGGACGAGGACAACTCAACTCACCTGAGCACGTGACTTGAGTAACCAGGGAGGAGGGGCAGATGCACAGGATGTGCATGCACACATGAGAGCGGCTCTGCCGCCTTGCTGAAATGGTGAGAGCGGCTTCGCCACGTTTGGACGACTCATGGCCGCGGCTTTGCCGCGTTTGGACGATTCATGTGCGCGGCTCCGCCGTGATTGCTGGATCTGTGGACAGTGATTTCATGCTGGTGGGATACCGCGGGTGACGGCCGTCGTTGGATTATGGCTAAGCAACGGGTGGATACCGGGGCTGACGGGCATCGTCGGATTATGGCGAAGCACCGGGTGGGCGTTGAATTGCTATTTTGCCTGCTTTTTTGTTTGTGATGCCAACGAGGCTGTGTGCCACCCCCGATGCCACCCACCCGCTTGCCTACCCGCCTCCCCACACTGAAGGTGCCGACGGGGAAACCCCCCGAAGGATGGAAACTGAGTTCTCACTGTACAATGGGGAGCATGTTCCCCTAACAATCGCCTCACCAATGGTCAGGCTCCGGCTGCTGCGGCGCCAGGACAATCTTGGAGAATCTGTAGGTCCAAAAGCTAGGCACAACCCCCCCCCCCCCCCCGGCCCCCCTCCATTGACTGTTTCCGAGGTGTGGAAGCAGCCGTGGTTCGGGCCTGTTTCGGGGCTGAAGGTAGAATGCGGGTGGCTTGCTGGGGCCCCATAAATGTTGGACACCTTTGCCCCTTACATGTAGCAAGTACACCATCTGTTGCCGGCCGTGGTCAAATGAGGGTTTCATGTCAAGCCTGATCTGCATGCACCCCGCTGGACTAGGGTGTATTGCGTCTCCGGGCATCAGTGTGGGGGTGTCGGTCATGTGTCAGCTAAGGGCCTCCCACGGGATCTCTAAACTCAGTATCGACCCCACGTGTCAACGCCGAATGGCAGGTCCATGATGAAGTGGTATGCCCATTCTTCCATCATCCCACTGAGATCTCCGGCTTTGGTGGAGGTCCCATGGTCGTCTGATACATCTCAAAAACTAGGCACCGGATACGACCCTTCACGCACCAACGCACCAAGTCCAGTGTGTATGGTCCATGGCGCAAGGCGTGTTGGACACCTACTGCTCGAGTCCTGTGCTCATCCATCCATAGAGGGAAAAAACGGAAAAAGAGGACACACAAACAAAAGTTGTGATGAGGCCCAACTAGTGGTTCAAATTGTACGTTGACATGTGCTGGGACGTGTTCCCACCTGACTTCTCTGCCTGGCTTTGCCATTTCTTGGAGCAGCATTTCCCAGACGGGCACGTGGACTTGCACCTTGTCGGATGTTGTCATCCACCCTTTTGACTTCCAGTGTTGTGCTCTGCCGGTCGCTCCTAGTTGCAGATACTGTGAGTCGGTGAGGATTGCGAGTTTCGGCACCCAAAACCCCTGTAGAGCTTCCAGTGCTGCCCAGAGCTCCGCACGGTTGTTTGTTTGTCTGTGACGCGTCGGTACGTAGCCGCAGAAACGCACTTCTGGTCCTTGTTCATCTTCTGTTGCGAATACACCGAAGCCACCTGCCTTGCGCATGTCCCTGTGGCTCAGTCTTTTTGAGGACCCGTCTGTGTATACAATTCTGTACCCTTTTGCTACCAATTCTGCAATCAGGTCTTGTACATCGGTATCGCCAGTGGGCACTTCTTGCCGACCACATTGCCCAGCCTTGGTCCGTGCTTAGCAACCACTCCTGATGATCGGACTCCATCATATCCCGGACTGGGAATTCCCCGTCCCCGGTTGCCACTGGGCCAAAGTAGTGCTGTATTGCCGCCGCCGCCGCTTTGAACATGGAGCATTCCACCATAGCGTGCTTGATTGATTCCTTCTGCGAGCATATCGGGCACTTGTCCGTGCCCGGCCTCTTGTCGACCCTTTCATGCACCGTAAGTTTGTGCCACAACACTCTTTGTGCGAAGTCCTTTACCCTTGGCGGTAGTTGTGCGTTTGCCCATTGTTCCCACACCTCAGGTGGATTGCGTAACCCTGGTAATGAGGGGGGGGGGTCCGCCTTTTATACTCCAGGACTGGGACAGGGTGCTAGGGTGCAGATACACAAGTCCTATCCCCCCCTCCCTACGGACAAGGCCGAAACTGAGCGTAGTGCAAGCCGTGTTGCGACAGGAATGCGCACAGGGGTTGCCGGGTTGGGACATGCAGTTGCACAAAACGTGTAGGCCAAAGCACCGCCGCAAAATGTCAATGACGTCCTGAACTATGGGGGTGCTTGGGTCGTTTGGGAATTCTGTAGCAATCAGTATGTTGTCCCGAAACTCGCACAATGAGACCTGGCCATATGGGCCATCCCACCAGGCGAACCCTTTGGGGGACACTTGGAGAAAACCCAGAGCAGAAGCGGTGGCGGTGCTGGTAAACCCCCCATAGGCTGTGCAGATCCACGGCCGAAAAGGAACCCCCCATGGGGATGCAACCGTGGCAGTTCCGCAGGTCCCCCACCGCCCTGATAAAATTGTTACAGTCCATTTCAAAATGAATAACATCGGACAATTTGGTATGGGTGATGTATCGGAATTTGGTGGTGTTTGCACATCTGGCCCTATCCAGGCTTTTGCCACCAGTCCATTCATGCGCCGGCAGCTCCATTTAAACAGCCACTCGCTGGCTTCTTTGAGGTGGCTCTGAACACCCGACGGTTTGATGTTGTTAAAGCGGTCCTTGCAGTCTACTTCGATGATGAATGTCATGCCTGCGGAGTTTGACCAGTGGAACCATCGGCTTACCTCATTAGTGCTGTGTGTCAGAAAGGCTCCCGAAATTTCTTCAGTTAGGAGGTGCAAAAACGTAGTGGCGGCCCTTGCTGCCACTCTGAGGTCCTATTTGGGGAGGTAGGGTTGGGGCAGGGTTGTGATCCCCCTCCAGAGCCCATTCACTCTTGAGCAGGCTTTTCCATTTCCCCAAGACGTACAACATAGGTAGTTGGTGAGCAGCATTTGCGTGCCAGCCTCACACTATTAGCTGGGACACGACAAACTCCGTGGCTTGGGGTAGGGTCAACGCGGACGGGGAGTATCCCTCCGCCTCAAGGAAGGATTGCATGACCATCCACACCCAATGCCGGCAAAAGGCCCACAATAGGCCCACACACACACACACACACACACACACACACACACACACACACACACAACCCTCATACTGAACGCACCACCCACACAACCCACCATCCGACCATCGCCATACATCCACATGGGGCATCCACATGGAGCTAAACACTATGGCCTGGGTCCATAATCAGCAAATCTGGCCTCGACTGGATCAACCTCACAGCACAAGGATGCACCGTGAAATTGTGGACAATCATGGAGAACCATTGCTGATGAACAATCAAGAACTCTACTCGGTGATGGTCCAAATCAACTGGACCATGAAGACTCAGGCTCCGACAAACATGCAGATTCTATGGCGGCCCAAGGGTGCTGGCAAGTGGCATCCGTTCCAATGGGAGGCAATCCTCCACTGCCCAACGGCAGAGGGCCACAGAGCGGTGCCTTCCTCTGTGAGCAGAAATGGAGACTGCCTGCATGTGTGGCTGACGGGCCGAGCTCATAAGGCCGTTTCAAAAAACGCTCTTCAGGCAAGCAGACCCGGTATCAGGGGACGCTGTACGGTTCCTCTACACGTTGCTGAGCACGCCGCCATGCGAACGGCGATATGCTTGAAAGGAGCCAGCAAGCAAGGAGGGGGTAAGACGAGGCAGAGACTCTGGGAAGAGAGGGACAGAGAGAATGGGTGGGCAGGGTGAAAAGGAAGTAACACCCCCTGGCGAGGGTGAGAAGGAAGAGAAAACCCCGTGGGAGGGTGAAGAGGGCGAGACACTGAGAGAGAGAGAGAGAGAGGGCGAGACACAGAGAGAGTGAGTGGGCGAGACACACAGAGAGAGAGAAGCCCACAGAGCGAAAGGCCAGACAGAGAAAGAGAGAGACCCGCAGAGCAAGGGTTAGAGACTAACCGGCACTGTGGGAGGTTGGTGGGTGCGAGCTGACCCTGATGTACAGATGGCCAAGGCCAAAGCACAATCAAAAGCCACCTGGAGTGGTACAGAACTGGTCTGCGCTGCAGTGCAGCAAGGCAAAACACTGAACTGTGTGGTGATGACCATGCGCCTGTGACACTGGGGCGTATGCGAACCCAGTATCCGTTGCCTCATGGCCCCCTCATTACCCCGGCCTTGGCACACCCCGCCTACCTACCCGGGATCTTCACTGGGTGCTAACGGGAGCGTGCCCCTAGTGCCGCACGTGGGCGGGTGAGCTCCTGTCCGTGGCAGCGTGGGCCCAACTGGCCGTCCTGTCTGCGTATTCGGGGAAACAAGTGGGCCGGGCGGCCCACGAAGCGATAACACGGGCCCTATCCACCAGCCCCCACGACCATCAGACATCTGTGTCTTGCCGGTACGTCCTCCTCCCCCGTCTCCCCCTACCCCCCTGCTGCCACCGGCACCTCTGCGCCATGTGGCTCGCCCAGCAAGGGTTCTAAGAAAAGCCGGGCGCTGCTAGTGGAGACGTCGTCGGATGGCACCACATGATGCTGTTGTCACGAGTGGGGTGTGGTGATGGTGCGTAATGAAGCCCTGCGTACACACCCCTACACCTGTGCCACCCACATCCACACTGTGTGTGTGTGTGTGTGTGTGTGTGTGTGTGTGTGTGTGTGCAAGTGGCTACACCTGTCTCCAAGCTCACCTTCATGCCAGGATCGGAAGCCCACGGTAGTTGTCTGAGGAGAGCGGGGCTGGGACGGAGGGCGTCCATACGCCCGCACGGTGTTCGTGCACTGCCCCACCCCCACACGAAGACGGACTCGGGGCCGCTTGTGACCGACCGTCAGCCCCAGTCACATGGTGCGGCGTGTAGTGCAGCCCCTAGCATGATACAAAACTGTGTTGCTTGTTCCACATTCCAATCCCCTCCTCCCTGGCTTGGCAGTTCATTGGACCTACAGTGTCGTAATGACACTCCTAAGATGATAGGCGAACACTGCCGTCCCTTGTTACTTTGCTACAGAAAGGCGCCTAGCCTCATGACATTTTCATTGTTATGCATGGCCCGATGAGGTGTTTGGAGGCTGGTGCTTGTTGACCTGCCCCGCTGTGCCGCTTATTGTTTATTGGTTGGTGGTCCTCGGTTTCTCTCACGAAGTGTGTGTGTGTGTGTGTGTGTGTGTTTGTATGTGAGAGAGCAAGAAGTAATGAACAGTGATTGTTCTAGGCATGTCAAGGCTGCTGCGTAGTCCACAATCATTCCCTCCCCTCCTAGGCTGAGGTGTTACGAACAGGGTCCGTTCAAGTGCTTGTGACTCACCTACTGATGATATGCATACTCTATACTCTCGTTCGTTACACCATTGTAGAAAGGCGCCTTATGACTTCATGACAGCTTCAATGCTTCTGCTTTGCTTTGTGCCATTTTGATTGCTCACTGGCCTGGTGAGGTGTTTCGGGCGCCATCCAATTCACCGTGCTCGTGATAAACATCAGTGGTCTTATCATTTGGTTTCTGCACAAGTGTGTGTGTAGCAAGATGCCTTTATAGTCCCTAAGACCTCAAATTTCTCTACCTCCTCCAAGAACAGCTATTCCCTTGACAGCTCTAGTGCTGGTGATGACTCAGAATAAGTCACAAAACAATTTGGTGTTGTGTGTCGTAAAGCACTACGCACCGGTCAGATATTGCTCCGCATGTGCACCCCCGCCTTTCTTTACCTTTCTAGAGCCCCCTCCCCCCCTTGTGCAACCACGGGCATGGCTGAGTGGTGGCTGGCGGAGTGGTGGCTCCGCTACCGGGGCTGAGTGTTGTCTCAGCCCCGCCTGCCGTTTAAAGAACAGAGAGAGCGGGGAAGCATAGAGATAAGCCCCAGTGTGCATGGTTCATGGCTAACCAGCGCCAGTGGGAGGGTGAGATCTGACCCAAACAGCCCAAGAAACATAGCCGCCTTGTGCGGTGAACTCAAGGCAACATTCGGCACTAGTCTGGTTTTGCGTTGCGGTGCCGCAAGTCAAAACAATGCACAGAGAGAATTGTGGCGATGACCATATGCCTGTGACATGGGGTTATATGCGAGCTCTGTATATGTTGCTTCATGGCCCCCTTTCGCAACCACAGGCTTGTCCAACCACATGGACTCCGTCAGACTGCACTGTTTTGAACCTATGTTTTGGCGCTGCCCCCCCCCCCCCCCAAGAACACAACCAGAACCCAGAAAGCATATCATCAACCCAACTGAGTCATGTGCTCGGTCTGTGAAACTATCAATCATGTGTTGAGCCGCTGCAAATTTTGGCCTATGGCATGTGATATTATCACCAAGGCCTTTGGCCCAGTGTGGGGCCCAACACGGGCAATGTGCCCCATGAAAAGGTTGCTAATTGATGAACCACTCCTCTCGTTACAAACCACACACGGATTGGCACTGTGGGCTGCGGCACGAGCTGGTTGGGTACTCAGATGTGAGGCGACATTTCGGGGTGTCAGTTCGTCGGTGAGTGATTTTGTTACGACCTGGATGCATTTCGTCCAGGCTTGGACCTCGGCAGCACAAACCTCCTTTGTCACACAAGAGGTAGCGCACCTATGTGATTGTCTGAGCTGTTTCTTACAGGGGCAACAAATGTTTCCACCTATGCAACCCCAAGGGGTGGTGATAAGGTCCAAAACGGTTCAAATGCCCAAAAACGAAAAGTGGGCCTTCATTCTGCCCGAAAAGATGGCCGGTATCGAAGAGAAGGTCCAAAAGGGGTGGGACGTTGCATATTTTTATGGGTCCAAGAACGAAGAGGGGGGGGGTGAACTTCGCGGGCTATGGTGTATGGTTTGGACCTGGGGATACATGCAACGAGCGAGCTCCGCTACTAGTGCATGAAAAACAATCGATCACCAGGGCAAAGCTAACAGCACGGGTGGGCCGTCTCCTCGGTTTGGGTACGCGACTCCCCCCCCCCCACCTGCCCTCCGGGCCCACTCAGTTACCAAGGGTCAATAGCTACCGGCCACACATATGGTGGCGCCGAAGGCGCCCGAAAATTTTTTTCATTCCCCTTGCCAACATAGCATCCCTCCCCGCCCAGGCGGTGGAGCACCCCAACGCTATACTTGAACCCAACCTTGACTCTAACACCCACCCCAACCCTCAGCATGCTCCTATCCCTACACCTAACCCTACCCATGACCCTAACCCTACCCATGACCCTAATCAAGACTGAATATTGGGACCGAGCTGGTGGGGGAGGGAACATTAGCTATGACTGGTGAAGGACATCAAGAATGATTCACACATTGATGGCTCTTCACAAAGTGAAATCAGCTTGCAAGTCAACCCCATCACCACGAGGCCCACTTTCAAGGCTTTTGTTGGACTTCTGAGGGGCCAAAATGCCCCAAAATGGGCTCAAAATGGGCTCATTTCACCCGTTTGTGCACCCCAAATGGTCTAGGATGATTTTTGGAAAAATGTGTTTTTGACCCATTCTTGACCCATTTTTGGTCCCAAAACAGCCTTTTTTCAAGGCATTTTGGGATTTTCGGAGGACCAAAATGGACCACCACAAGCTTAAAATGGTCCAAAAACACTTGTTTTAGCGTCGCACATGGTCTAGGATCATTTTTGAGAAAAGTCATCTTTTTGCCCCCACTGGACCCTAATGACCCATTTGGGCACCCACCTGTTTGGGCTTGAGCTTGCAGCTTGCCGCAGCCTAGTGGGCCTAAGTACGAGGGTGTAGGCGTCCGTTTGGGCAATTCTAAGGGGTGGAAACCACAAAAAGTGGGGGGTTGCAGGTGGAGTAGGTGCCCTCGGAATCGCATTTTGAGCCATGTAGCCAAAGATATGGCCTATTCTTGGTTTGTGGCTGTCGGCATTTGAACCTTCTGGGGGCCTTTTTGGGCCGCTTCCGGGACATGTCATGGAGTTAGAGGGCGGCAAAGAGCTCGTTGACACAGGGAAGTCAAGCCGCACGTGCAGAGTAGCCACCGTTTCCCTTCGTTTGGCCGTTTTGAATGTGTTCTAGGGCTTTTTAAGCCCAAAAATGGCTGTTTTTGGCCCTAAAGTGCAGTTTTTGAAAGCGAGGTCCGCCACTTGCAAATCCCGTTCCCGGCCGCCACCGTTGAGTTTCTTGCTCAAACTTTGTGTGATTGTACTTCACACCCATAGGTATCATCCACCAAAATTTCACCCGAATCTGAAGCACCACGACGGAAATCTGATTTTTACCCATTTCGCGCGTGCTGCTGCTTGCTGCTTGCTGCTGCTTGCTGCTGCTTGCTGCTGCTGCTGCTAAACCTGGTAGGTCCACCCTAGACACTAAAAAGGGTTATAAAACCAAGACTGGTTCCACCAGCTCGGTGACCCGAACCCTAACCCTAATCAAGACTGAATATTGGGACCGAGCTGGTGGGGGAGGGAACATTAGATATGAATGGTGAGGGACATCAAGAATGATTCACACATTGATGGCTCTTGACAAAGTGAAATGCACCTGAACCCCATCACCACGAGGCCCACTTTCAAGGCTTTTTGGACTTCTCAGGGGCCAAAATGCCCCAAAATGGGCTCAAAATGGGCTCATTTCACCCTTTTGTGCACCCCAAATGGTCTACGATGAGTTTTGGAAAAATGTGTTTTTGACCCATTTTTGACCCATTTTTGGTCCCAAAACAGCCCATTTTCAAGGCATTTTGGGATTTTTGGAGGACCCAAATGGGCCACCACAAGCTCAAAATAGTCCAAAAACACTTGTTTTAGCGTCGCACATGGTCTAGGATCATTTTTGCGGAAAGTCATATTTTTATCCCTTTCGGACCCTGTTGACCCATTTGGGTACCCACCTGTTTGGGCTTGAGCTTGCAGCTTGCCACAGCCTAGTGGGCCTAGTTATTGGGGTCTAGGCGTCCGTTTGGGCAATTCTAAGGGGTGGAAACCACAAAAAGTGGGGGGTTGCGGGTGGAGTAGGTGCCCTCGGAATCGCATTTTGAGCCATGTAGCCAAAGATATGGCCTATTCTTGGTTTGTGGCTGTCGGCAGTTGGAGCTTCTGGGGGCCTTTTTGGGCCGCTTCCGCGGCATATCATGGAGTTAGAGGGCCGCAAAGAGCTCGTTGACACGGGGAAGTCAAGCGGCACGTGGAGTGTACCCACCGTTTCCCTTCGTTTGGCCGTTTTGAATGTGTTCCAGGGCATTTTTGGCCCAAAAATGGCTGTTTTTGGCCCTAAACTACAGTTTTTGAAACTGAGGTCCGCCACTTGCGAATCCCGTTCCCGGCCGCCACCGTTGAGTTTCTTGCTCAAACTTTGTGTGATTGTACTTCACACCCATAGGTATCATCCACCAAAATTTCACCCGAATCTGAAGCACCACGACGGAAATCTGATTTTTACCCATTTCGCGCGTGCTGCTGCTTGCTGCTTGCTGCTGCTTGCTGCTGCTTGCTGCTGCTGCTGCTAAACCTGGTAGGTCCACCCTAGACACTAAAAAGGGTTATAAAACCAAGACTGGTTCCACCAGCTCGGTGACCCTAACCCTAACCCTAACCCTACCCCTAACCCTACCCCTAGCTCTCACCCCTGAGGGAGGGCAAGGGGAGGTAACGGGAGCCTATGCCCCCCCCCCCACTACCCCAAATTGCCCCACCTGGACCCCCCCCCCCCATCGCCCCTCCCTGAACCCCCCCCCCCATCGCCCCTCCCTGAACCCCCCCCCCATCGCCCCTCCCTGAACCCCCCCTCCAAGGCCCCCCCCCCCCCCCCCCCCCCCCCCCCCCCCCCCCCCCAAGGGGCCTTCGGCCCACTTCTACTTAGGGGGGGAGTCGCGTACAAAAGCGAGGAGACGGCCCCCCCGTGGCTAACAGCTGCCCTCCGAGCCATCAAGAATAAGTGCCCATGGAAACCTCTGCTGGTGGTGTCGGATTCGGAACTGGTGTGTGTAGGGTTGCAATCCAAATGTGCAAAATGGGAAAGACACAAGTGGCTGGGGTCAAGGGGGCCATTGGCGCGTAAAGACTTATGTACAGAATTGTGGGGACAATGGCAACTACTAGGGAACAGTGTCGACATCCCGTGGGTCCCCTCGCATGTAGGGGTGGTGGGGAACGAGGCAGACGCACAAGCGTCCAAAGGGGCAAGATAGGCCCTGCACAATGTACTGCACTCAAAGCAAGTCACAGACATCTGGGAAGAACTGGGTTTGGTGGAAATGCCAAACACATGGGACACAGACTCCAATTGGTCGGGGGGATCGTGTGTCACGAGTGCCTCGGATGATGAATTTCCTGATGCCCGGCCCAAACAACCCCGTCTATGCTAATTGGGGCCAGTGGGGGGCAGAGTGGAGGTAACCCAAGTCGGCCCAAGAAACATTCGATAGCCAGATGGCGAACTCAAGGCAACATCGGTTTTGGAACAGTGTGGGCAATGACCTATGGCCTGTAACGCGGGGGTCCTATGGTAGCCAAGTATCCGTGCTTCATTCCCCCCCTCCAAGAACACAATGTCAAGAGAAACTGGAGTTCAATGGAAAGGAAACACAAAGGAATTCCGCAATTACGGAACCCAAACCCATATTGTGACAAATATTGAGCATCAAAACTGACAAGATGTCAAGGAACTGATACCAATTCTCACTGATGACTGATCTAAGATCAAGGATTTGCATGAATGTGATGAAACTCTTCCATGTTTCATCGCAGTTTGACGCTAGCTCTTTCAACATCCATTGCATGCAACAAACAGGCACAACAATTATTAGGAAGGAAGAGGCTCCCTCTTGCCCAAAGTGTTCGAGTTGCTTGCTTCTTCTCTGCCTTGGTTCCAGTAAACCCACCCCAATACCGGCGCTGTGCACGCACTGTGCACAAGGCACCCCAGGGCTGCTGACAGTTTGGGGTCGGAAGACCCCCTTCGTTGTAGAGCAGCGCGGGCACAGTGCCCAAAGCGACATGCCCCAGGAGCGAAAATGCAACGAATATCCATGATTGCAGGTAGGTATTGATTTGCAGAGAAGCCGCGTCAGCTGGTGACGGCCATGCATATCCGTGTCACAGCTTTGTTGTGCAATGCTTCCGGTAGTCCTTGCATTGGCAGGGGAATACATCGCCCCGGAATGGCTCATCGAGAGCATTATGGAGCCGATTCCCTTCCGAGTCTCGCCGTACATGGCCCTGGTCTTTGCCGTAGCGCTGGTATACACACCCTTTGGGCTGCAGCTTCTGTACAAGATGTACCTCACTAAGGGCAAGGTTGACAATATGGCCCCCCGCAAGCAGTCGGAGCAGCTCAAGGCCATGTATCCTGCGTTTGCTCGATTGTCCGCCGCGGAACAAAACATGCAAGAAAGCATGGTGATCTTTGCGCCGGCTCTGCTGGCAGCGCTGCAGGTGTGCCCGCCCCCTTGCCGAGGCCAAGCAGGCACTGCCAGGGATTGCGTGTCTTACAGCGGAACCATGCGACTTGATGGATCAGACACCGAAAGTGTCATGTCCAGGATACTGACACACATAGACACACTGCAGCACACACCAGCTAACTGCAGGTGCCAGATGCCCATTGGTGCATACAGGTGTCCGGAACTGCTGCAGCCGAGGACATCACAAGGTAATCACACCGGCCAAAGGTGTTGCTGTGCAAAAGATCAGCAGTAGGCGTTGCGAACGGGCACCCCATAAGCGCACATTTCACACACGCACCTACACAGCCAGGGAGGCCCCGCTACCAGCGGGCCACCGAACCTCCCCAGTCTTGGAAAATCCAATATCAGCGCCTCCTGTGGCTGGCGCTGGCGCACACTCCGGGGGCGGGGCAGATCCTGGTGCAAGCAGTGCTGGAGGGTAGGCCCCACCCGCCACCCACAGGCCCGGACGGCAGAGCGCTGTGGGGGCACAGCACCCCGCCACCTTTGCGGGCTGGGGGCGTCGGTCCACGAGCAGGTGTACGCGTACGGGCTGACGGTGGCCGCGTCAGAGACCGAGCTGGGTGCTGCTACGGGGCCTGCCTGTGGGGGCCACGTGAACAGTAGAGCAGGTGCAAGCGCACTACATTATTGTGCACGCCGCATGCCCTTTTTGTGGGGGGGGGGCGGAGAGGCCCACATCCTATGAGACTGCCCCCCCCCCCCCCCGTGGCAGGGCAGCGAGACGCCTGGCTGCAGCTGGTGTGTGCGGCGCCGCACAGCTACGGGCGCTGGCGCTGCCATCGGCCTGGCTGGAATGGCTGGGGGCCACAGGGCTGTTCCCAGCGGCACTGAACAGGCGGAGGAACATGAGCGGGTCTGCCAGCTGCTATACTGCCTATGCAATGTATTTGGCAGTGCTGGCGGCATGAATGACGGTGGAGGGGTCAGCACCGATGGGCCAGTGGCTCGTCTGGCCTTGGCCTGTTCTCTGGCCGCTGTCGGCCATCGTGATGTGTGCACTGCTCACTGCGATTCGTTCATTTGGCACCGGACCTGCACCACAAGCGTTCCAATTCAAGAGTGCCAGAACAGTAAAAAGCCGAAACTTTGTAGTCTTTTTTGGAAACTCTTGGAACATTTGTCCCAACTGATGTGTAGTCAGAATGCTCACAATTTCACGGGAAATTCAAATGTGCCGAAAAATCGGAAAAACCGTTTTTCATGGTACCCCCCCCCCCCCTCCCCCCATCCGCTCGGCTCACGCCGTGCGTGCTGGTGTCCAGAACCACACTGAAATGCCCCCTGTGGCTTTTTGGTGGGCCGGAGTGGAACAGATGTCCGTCTGCGCACAGCTGCTGTTTCTGCCCTATGGTGTCCCTCCTCTTCCCCACCACTGATGTGGAGAATGTAGCACAGGCTCAGTGGACACATTATGGGCATAATCTTGACCAGGCTTTTTGGTCGGGGACCCGGGGCAGGTTGGCTCTCGAGGGTCCTGTGATGACGAAGTACGAATTACCAGATACCCATTTTTCACCCTCAACCTCTTTGTGCACACACAGCTACACTCCGCCATGCACAGCCACAGCCATACAAAGGTACACACACGGCCCGCACAGGCGCAGGCACACACCGCCATACTTAGCCCCCCACAACCACAGACCGGGAAGCACAGGCTGTAAGTACAGCGACAACTGGATCCCAAGGTCGTCTCCCGGCAATGGAGGACTAACGGCAGAGGCTAGTTGCTATGAGGAGGCTGCACGCGCAGGCGCACCAACAGCTCTCCACCCCGCCACTACGCCCTCACGCGCAAAACACGTCCACTTCGTTTGAAAATGTCACGAGAGCACGTGGCCTTCCCTTTTGGGTCCCGGTGTACTCCACCACTACCCCCATGAGTTGTTCAGCTCGGCGTTGGCTGTCTCCGCTTCAAACAGAGCAGCCTCAGAGATACCAATTCAATTTCTTCCCCCAAGTTTGTAAACAATGGCCAGAGGGTGACGGCGATTGACCGACAACTGATGGCGGCGGGAAGTTAAAAGACAGCAGTCGGAGAATAGCTGGCGGTGTTTTCAGGATGATGGTGCTGGTCTGGAGGGTCTGGAGATGCTGTTGAGGCATGATGTAACAGGAAGGGATGCCAGTCGCCCGTTCTCTGCAGGCGGGTGTCCCAAAGGATACGGTGGGCCTGTACGCGACCGCGTGGCTTATGTTCCGAAGCCTGTTCATCGTGATCTACACCATCCAGTTCCACGATTTGGTTGCAGCGTGCCGCTCGCTATCATGGGTCATGAGCCTGTGCATCACAACAAAGCTGATGTATCTCGCTGCTGCCGCCTCTGTCTAGGGACACACCCTCCATCTTGTTCTAAGGTGACCGGCCACAACGGCGTCGTCATGGGAAACATGACGACACATGTTTTTCATGACATGCGCAGCATGACGCATGTCATGCCGCGCGGGACGAATTCCTCGCGGCCGTTCTTGGCATACGGACGGGTGCGAATCCCGAGCCAGACCCCAACACAAACCCGGTTTTGGGGGTGCGGGTTGTAACCCCCCCCCCCCCCCCGGGCAATGGCGAAGCCAACGGATGCGGCAGAAATGGGGGCCTGCGTCCCCCGACGCAGTCCATTTGCGCCGTTGTTCTTTTCGGTTTATCATCGGTGTCTCTTTTTCTTAATTCGAACTTGCGGAGCTCTCGTCATCCCCCATGCCCATTGGGACGGGGGATGCCATGGCACCGGGAAGCCTCGCATGACCTGAACGAGAGCACCGCAGCCCAAAGGCCGCTTCCACCCGCCCCCCGGGCCGCGGCCCAGTCCCTGTCGGTGTGCCCGATCACTACACAGCGCTCGCACTCGAAGCGGTGGCCAAACACTAAATTCGAAATTCATGCGTTGGACGTGAGCTGTTTCTTTGCTCTGCTGTGCTGTGATGGTCCTGATCGAGAGCGCGCTGTGCCCTGCCGCCCCCAAGAGCACTGAGTGGCCGTCTGGGGACGGATGTGTTGGCCAGGCCGCAACGGTTTGGGGGGTTTTGCGTGTGCCTTTGAGGGACCGGCCTTGTCTGCACGGCAGAAGTGCTGGACTTGAGCGTTTGGCAACGACATCCGGTGGCCGGTGCTGGGGGCAAGGCCCCGGGCCCATACATCTCAGCGACTGAACCCCTTCATTTTATCACCAAAACAGAGCGTTTGAGGGAAGGGCATTGGACGGCCACACAACGCGACGCCTCAGGGACGCGTTTGGCAAGTGCAAACCCTCGGCGGAAAGCAAACATCAGCGAATGCAGCGACACAAAGGGAGAAGCCTCAGACGGTGTGGGCCTCGCGAAGAGACCACCAGCAATGTGACACTTGCACTTGGGGGCCGGGCGTACCGGCGGCCGCACACATCAATGGGCGCACATTGGCGGGCGGCGCGTCCGTTTGGACAGAGAGCAGGGGAAAGGCGGCGAAGGTCCACCGCCTGTTGGCCACCAGCGGCATCAAACGAACCAACAACCGCCGGTCCACTTCTGAGGACGGTTTCCACACGGTGCACGGAGTTGGTTTGAGACAAACTGAGGGGCGTCGGGAGTGCCATTCGCGGGGCCGTGGATGCGTAGAGCAATGGACGCACAGAGGACGGGGGCGCTTCCGGGGTTCATGTGGGCAAAGACACCGGATGGGGAGTGAACGGGATGGGGCTGGGGCAAAGGTCCATGTTGACCAGCCAACAGCATTACGCCATTCTACAACCTACGGAATCGTCGATACATTTTAAGTCAGACCAAGACGTACAGGAGTAGACACCGTTGCATGTCGCCTTCATGTTCTGTCGGGCGGCGCTGGTGCGCATTGCAGCTGTTTGCAGTGTGCCCCTGCACTTGAGGGGAGCACGCGGCGCGCACATAGGCCCAGCTGTCAAGGAGGCGGGGCTCCCTCTCGACCAGAACAGTCTTAGAGGAGGTCTTTGAGGATGAGGGGGGTTTCCAAAAGGTCGTGTTTCCACTGAGCAAACTGCCCGACAGAACAAACTTTCCCCATGACACATGGCTCATCGCGATCAGCGCAAGGTGGCTCTCCCCCTGCCACCTCAACTGCTTCTCCTCCCTCCAAGGCCCAGGATCGTGGCATCTCTTGTTCACAAATGAAACATTGCCGTCAGCCAGGTCCTATTTTGCTGCAGCCTCCCCCCCTCCCCGCCGAAGCCATCTGCCGAAAATCCGACCGATACCCCGATTAGGCGACTCAAAACGATCGACCTGGAGCTTTGGCTGTGGGCCACTTAACCGGAGACGGGACTGGGGTGCAGGCAGCAGGGCACTTCGCAAGACCACAAGACACACCGGTCAACTCGGCCCTTTTGGTCAAAGAATCCCGCAGACCCTGATGCACCGGACAAAGCCAGTCGGCGTACGGGAGAAGGGCCAGCGGAGAGGCGCCCTACTTTCAGCCATAGGGGGCACACTTAGCGCAGTGCAGGCGCAGTGCCACTATTTGGGTGTCTAGCCGTACCAGAGACCCATATTTTGTGATACTAGGGGCATCATTGTTCCCCCTAGCATAGGTTTTGATGCTCCTTCCACACTGGGGGTATGGCATTTTTGGATTTTCACCCACTTTCACCCATTTCCACCCCTTTGCACACTTTTCGGCTCATATCCACCATGGACTCCCACACTTTGGTGTGGCACCTTGAGTTGGGGGGAGAATGGGAGCTGAATGATGAGGAGGTAGCGGCGATGAACTTACAGGTGCTGCCAACCCTAATGAAGTGCAAGAAACTCTCCCTATAGGAACACTGAAGAATGGCTAAGGAAGGCTTCTAATTGGTGAAGTCAGTACTCCGCCATTGCTATTGTCAGGGTTGGCGCTTCCTTACCCTCTAGGAAGGGTATGGCATGGATGGGGCCACTTGGGAGACCTGCTCAGCATTTCTTTCGGGTTAGTATTAAATCTAATATTTTTTTTCAAATTTTTTTCTTTTTACTAGGTAACCGTTTACTAGGTTCACTAGTTTTTACTAGGTATCGGGAACCTAGTAAAAAAGTTTTTTTTTACTAGGTTCCATAACCTCCAAAAAAAAAAAAGAACTACGTTTCAGAACTCTCGGGCCACTTGTGGGCCACTTCTGATTTTGTCCCCCGCTCTGAAGCATTGGGGACCCCCAGACGGTAGGGGTTATGTAGCCATTGGGCCCACTCGTGGGCCACGTCTGATTTTGTCCCCCGCTGTGAAGCATCGGGGACCCCCTCGATAGCAGGGGTTATGTAGCCATTGGGCCCACTTGTGGGCCACTTGTGATCAGGGTGGTCCTTTGGGACCCATATTTTTTTTGAGTTAAGGACTGCCCTTAAGGACTCCCCTCAGAGGCTTTTTTCGACAGGCCCGGTAAGGGCCTTTTTTGAACCCCTTTTTGGGGACCCCCGAGAATGCAGGGGTTATGTAGCAATTATGCCCTCTTTTGGGCCCCTAAGAAGGCAGGCGTGAGGAAGCCAATTCTGATTTTGTCCCCTTTGTTGGGGACCCTCGAGAATGCAGGGGTTACATAGCAATTCCGCCCTCTTTTGGGCCCCCAAGAAGGTACCCCCCCCCCTCGTATAAGCTACGCCCTTGTCCAACCTGCAGTAGGCGTAGGGACGGTAATAATTGTGTACGTAATTTTAATTACGTACGAGATGTAGTGCGGCCACATAAGACATGGGTTTGTCGTCACGTTTGCCAATTACATGGAGCCATGGACACATTTGTTGTGAGTCTTTGCCCACTTCAACCCACATGGCTCTAAATTTGGGAATATTTGTGCTTTATATTCCCCTTTCTTGCATCAGCTCACCATGCAATCTTCTTTTTTTTGAACCTAGGCGTCCAGTTATTTTCATATGTTCCACCGGTGACCTTGTGGATGCTACAATGAAGGGACCATCGGAGAAGGGGGACCAATTTGCGGTGTTGGAGTACATGAAGGGTGGGCAGATGGTCACACACCCTTGTGCCCCCCTCCCAAGAATCGACTTGAGGCATCTTCAAGTGGTGAGCATGTGCACTTGTTCCGCATGGTGTATGATCGCAAGAAGGGTTTCCAAGCTGAACATTTGTAGGCTTCGCATCCTTCATTGCTTGTGCCAACATGGGTGTGGACCTGATATTTTCATGTTCCCAAGGCTTTCTTGTGTTTGCATGCACTTGGAAATGTGGGCGGAGCTCAAGGTGCACTCATACCATGCGCACGCGCATGTGTGTGCCAGTAGTTGTATGTGTTGCACGCAAGCTACGCCCTTGTCCAAGCTACAGTGGGCGTAGGGACCGTAATAATTCCGTACATTGGCGTAGCTTATACAAGGGGGGGCAGGTGGTAGGGGTGAGGCAACCACTTCTGATTTTCTCCCCGCTTGGCGTTGGGGACCCCCGAGAATGGAGGGGTTACGTAGCAATTCTGCCCTCTTTTGGGCCCCCGAGAAGGCAGGGGTGAGGCAGCCACTTCTGAATTTCTCCCCGTGCTTGGCGTTGGGGACCCCCGAGAATAGAGGGGTTACGTAGCAATTCTGCCCTCTTTTGGGCCCCCGAGAAGGCAGGGGTGAGGCAGCCACTTCTGAATTTCTCCTGGCGCTTGTCATTTGGGACCCCCGAGAATGCAGGGGTTACATAGCAATTCCGCCCTCTTTTGGGCCCCTGAGAAGGCAGGGGTGAGGCAGCCACTTCTGATTTTCTCCCCATGCTTGGCGTTGGGGACCCCGAGAAGGCAGGGGTTAGGTAGCAATTTTGTCCTCTTTTGGGCCCTTGAGAAGGCAGGGGTGAGGCAGCCACTTCTGAATTTCTCCCCGCGCTTGGCGTTGGGGACCCCCGAGAATGCAGGGTTTACGTAGCAATTCCGCCCTCTTTTGGGCCCTTGAGAAGGCAGGGGTGAGGCAACCACTTCTGATTTTTTCCCCTTGCTTGGCGTCGGGGACCCCCGAGAATGCATGAGTTACATAGCAATTCTGCCCTTTTTTGGGGCCCCCGAGAAGGCAGGGGTGAGGCAGCCAAATGTCATTTTCTCCCCTCCCGTGGCGTTGGGGACCCCCGAGAATGCAGGGGTTGCATAGCAATTCCGCCCTCTTTTGGGCCCCTGAGAAGGCAAGGTTGAGGCAGCCACTTCTGATTTTGGATTGCGTCCCCAAATGCCTCTGCTGCCAGCCCGCCCCTAGCCATGGAGGAATTGGCCGACCATCCTAATGCTCCGACGGAGACTATCCCCCCACCCCCATGCTCTAATGCGACCCAGTCATCACAGACTGGAATCATTAATGCGAGGCATGTTTGTGGAGATGACATCTTGGCCGCAGTGTGCCATGCACTGACTAATGGCCAAAGCAGCCCTATGGCTTAATGTAGCATGTTGAGTCATTGCTCCGTGACGATTGGGAACGACCACTAGAGGTGATGTGGCTTATTTGCAGCATGTTGAGTCATTGCTCCGTGACAATTGGGAACTGGATGTGATCATTCCTAGTTCGGGGTCTCAACTACATAGACTAAAGGCACGCCATTTGAGAGATGTTTACACAGAATCTTACGTGACAGATAATGCCGAGATTGTTGTGTATTACTGGTAGCTTACCCCGACATCTTTGAGTGCAGACTGGGATGTTATGGGTGTGGCGTGGGTTGTGCGTGATTCATTATGGAATGCGTCATCTACGCCGTGGGATGGTAGGTAGGTGTTAGCTGAATCATGGGTGCACCGTACTTTGGAAGCAGTGCCTATTGATATGGTCTATGCCCCTCCCTTGCTTGCGGCCGAAGTATATAATGTGCGCAATACACATTGGGTGTCACGCTTGATGTTAGTTTCCCCAACACGCACTTTTTTATGCCTCATGTTCGATCCGCCGTGTAACTGGCCGTACATCTTCGGTGCAAACCACGGGTGGGCCGTCTCCTCGGTCCAGGTACGCGACTCCCCCCCCCCCCCCCCCCTCCGGGCCCTCCGGGCCCACTTAGTTACCAAGGGTCGGCTACTAGCCATACATAGGGTGGCGCCGAAGGCGCCCGAAAATTTTGTCCCCTTTGCTGGGGACCCCCGGGAATGTAGGGTTGAGGTAGGACTCCGACGCTTCTTGACTCAATCCATTTCAGCAAACCCACACGGGGCACCTGGACCCCTAACCAGGGACCAGCACCGGATAGGGCAAGACGGGGCGCTATATAAATGCCGTTTGTTGCCCACCTAAACACCATGCTGCTGCGGCCAAACTAGCTTGTAGTGAGCAGTGTCACAAAACTTCCACCCAGCACAGTGCCCAAACCCAAACCCGTGTGTGCCGAAACCTAAACCAATACCAATGCACTCGCCGCAGAGCGATGGAAGTAGGCACCCGGGAAAGCATTCGCCGCAGAGCGACGGGAGTAGGCACTGTCTGGGTGGCATGGTCATTAAGAATTGCGTGGTTGCATTAGATACGTCTTTGCCGTGTTTCTTGCCTGTGTTCCACGGCCCCGAAAGCGGCGAAATGTAAGTGTCTCTGATTCCGACTCATCGTCGGAGGGAGAGCTTTTTAAGTGAGCCGTGGGCGAAATGGAAAAAAAAAGGGACGGAACGAGCTGTATTTGTGTATATGGCAAAGGAAAAAAAAACCTACTACTATAGAGCAGTACTTGTGTGTACGGCGAAGGAAAAAAAAACCTATTCCCATAGAGCAGTACTTGTGTGTACCGCGAAGGAAAAAAAAAACTAATCGGGTGCCTCGTAGGCCTGGGCAACCTGCCAGGCACCCAGCTGCTCTCCGGTGTGACGGGCCGTGTCGGAGAGGACAGCATATATAAACGGCCCTCCCCAGGCAGGGGGTGTGGGCGCCTACAACCACCTTTGCATTGGTGAGGAGGCAGAGTGGAGGCCTCCGTTGTTGTAGAGTAACCCCTTAGGCCACCGCGTCTCTGCCAAACTGAACTAGACCTTTGCTAACCCCCTCCCCTAGCCCCCCTCCCCCCCCCGGCAACTAGCAGCGACTAGCAAGTCCCTTAGAGAAGCCCTCCTCGGCGGCTAGCCCCCCCCCCCAAAAAGCCCCCCCCCCCCCCCCCCCCTAGGGGCCTTCGGCCCACTTCTACTGGGGGGGGGAGTCGCGTCTAAAAGCGAGGGGACGGCCCCCCCGTGGTGCAAACATTGAGAAGTTGGCCATAGCCAACCTCATTGCCGAACAAGAAGGCATTCAGCCAAGGCCGCAGAAAAAGTGGGACAGGTTTTGGGTGAGTTTGGTAGTGTAGCTTTTGCTATTGCCCCCCTGTACACCACCTTCCTTCGTCAAAAGGACGGTGTGAGCTGCCATCCTGCCTACCTTCTGATGTGGCATTGCCTTTTGTCTAGGCGTGTTGTCAACGGCAGTATGCAATTTCCACAAGATAGATTGCGGTTGTTGCGTGGGATTGCACAGGCTGCTTTGCACTATCGCAATTCTGCGCATGCCTCCCCTATCCATACCACACCGAGTTGAGCCTTGGCACGGATGTATGCTAGGCCCCATTGTCCACCTAGCCGTTCGTCGTGCTTTTTTTGGGATGACACAGTCCACATCACGTGCCCTGAATGTGGAGTTTATCAGTGTGCCGTGCATGCTTCCGTTTTGTGTCCATTGGAGATATAAGTGGCATTGCGCAAATGGAGAGTGCGATTTACTGCCACACTAGCATGCATTGCATTGGCATTCACATTGGGTGACCGGTGTGCGATTGACAAGCCGCCTTTAGTAGATGAGGTCTGTCCAAAGGTGGTGATCCGTGGTAAGGACTTTTTTGTTCCAGAGCATTACCCCTACAAAGCCTCTGGTAAAACCCCCCCACCTATGACCCCCCCCCCCACCTATAACCCCCCCCTCCGTTGTTTTCAGTCATCCGGGGACCTATAGCCCCCCCTTCTAACCCAACTTCAAAGATAGAGCTGTGCAAAGAGACGGAGTAGCAAAGCGTGGGGGCCACAACTTCAGGATACTTTGCTGCCAGTCACTTCTTCCACATCTGCATCAAAGAGGGCGGTGCCCTTTTCTTTTTTTGCTGGAGGCTGGTCGGCAGCATTGTCCACCTCAGGGACACGCTTAGCCCTGAACCAAATCAAAGCTGAGGAGATATCATATTTGTAGTTTGGGAGCTGCTGTGGGCCAGATGTAACCACGCTTTTTAAATGACTCGGCGATATTCACAACAGAAATAGCATATTTATAGGCAGCAACAGTGAAGTGTGTGCCTAAAATCTGCCTTTGGGCTGCAGTGAGCTTTGTGTTGGAGTTCTTGCAAGCCCACTCATTGGCCACTTTCTGGTAATGATGCCTGTAGGACTGGCGTGGGGCATATCTAAATCAATGTCCATGAGGGGAAAATAAGCAGAAACTCAAAACACAGAACAAACAATAGATGGCGCGAAGCGTCCAAAGCAAAATTGGACAAAGGGCTGACCTACACCCCCCCCCCCCCGCCTCCATCTATTACCCCCCCCCCTTTCGCTCGGGCAATCATCAAGAATACTATAACCCCCGGGAGGGTTACAGGTGGGGGGGGTTTAGATTGCAATTTGACACAAAATTGATTGAAGAGTTGGATATGAAGACTACAAAGATAAAACAGCGGACCTCATCTGCAAGCGTGTGTTTTGCAATTTCATAAAAAGTACATGTGTGTGCACCCCGTATATATATGTATATATGTATATATATATATATATATATATATATATATATATATATTATAAAAGCACCAACTTTGGCCGCACCCCTTGGGATGTCTTGTTTTATTGCTCCGGGTTTTGTTCCCAATGCCACCGCGCTGGTGTTGGCCATGGCCTTGTTAGGACTCTTTTCTTGAGCCTGATTTTCTTTCTGCTGACCTTGCAATACGCCGTTTGGCCCCGGTGGGGCACCACTTACACAAGTGGCCCGGAATCAACCAGGGGGCACCATTCCCTTAAACAAAAATACCACCTACCGTTGACCCCCCCCCCCCCCATAAACTTTGTGTTTTTTGTTCAAATTCAAGTCCAAATTTGTGTCTACCTAGTAACCTAGTAAATTTTTTTAAATTTTTTTTCCCGAGTAAAAAAAACTTTTCAAAAAGTTTACAAGTTTATTTTTCTAGGTTTTACGACATTTTACTAGGTTTTACTACATTGCGGACTAGGTGTTACCAAATGCCCATTTCTTTTGCCCGATGGGCGTTTGAACTCTGTTGTGCTCAAAGATTTGTCCCAGAACAACCTAGGTGAACTACTGAGGCTAGCTGAGTTGCTTGCAGAGAAAGCCTAAGGATTGGTGCGATTTGAGAGTCTCACCCTAGAGACTCACTCCCTTCTCCTTTCATGTCTTTCACCTATGGTGGATTGTGGCAAGCATTTGGGCTCTGTGTGTAGCCCGCCCCCCCCCCCCAAGGCTTTCTACATTTTGCATGATGTCTTATGTGAAGGGAAGGTAGCTCGCATTTGTCTTCAGCTAGGCTAGTTTGGCTGACCTAAATTTAGGGGCCTTTGGAAGGGGTGTGCCTAGGGGCTCCTCGGGGAGAATGTACTCTAAAAGTAGCGCGACGTGCGTGCGCAGGACTCGCCCATAGAAATTGCGAAATCAGATCCCCTCAATCCCGCTTTCACCCCCCCACCCCCGCATTCCCTGTCTGTGGAAACTTGCCCCACTCGGCAGTGCCCTACCGCCTAGGAGATGGCGTGGCATCCTTAGAGGCACCTAAGGGGAAGGGGTATACAAACGCAAGTGCGGCCGACTAGCCCCAGGGACGCCCGCCTGGCACTCCATGGACGCCCACACACCCCGGCCGGCCAGCAGTCCCGCTTTAATGGTTGTGGCCCACACAACTGGTGTGTTTATCGGCACTCCGGTGGCACAGCCTTGCATGAGCAACCGGTCGCCTCCGGCACCCCCCCCACACACAGCCACCCAATGTCATGGCACGCGGGCTGTGACATCAGCGGCTCTCGTCTTGGTAGCACATTGGCCCACACACACACACACACACACACACACACACACTGCACACACGTCGGTCACTCCATCGCCGAGCGCTTAAGTAGGCTCACCCGTAGGGGCCCCTGCCTAGGGACCGGGACATGTACATGTGGGAAGCAGGGTGCGGTAGGGATGCACACTTTGTACATAGCGTTGCTGTCATGCAAAGAGGGAGGAAAGGCCGCGCGGAGCGAAGTCCAAACATTGCCGCAGTGCGAACAATGCTATAGAGAGGTGATGTATGTTAGCGAACGCTATGGAGTTTGTTGAAATGATTGGGCATCGCACACCCTGCACACACTTGGCAGGTACGTCAGTTGGCACTCCGGCGGTACAATCCCTCCCACACACTGAACAGATGCGCCAGCCGGCACTCCGGCGGTACAACCCCCTACACACCAACCCACAAGCACACACACACACTCCTGCCTACACACACACCCCACACCCTGCCCAGCACACCCCTACCTATAGACCTGGTACAGTGACATCACCCACTACGGAACCACCTACTCTAACATACAACCACAAGCTACTCTAGTCTTTACACCATTCGGAGGAGACAACGAGTCCACACAACGACAGGCGGGCCACCACATGGGCCCGCCCCAGTGGAGACCATCAAGTCCGCAGCCGAAAAGAGGAGCGACAGGTCTTCCCTCCCATCCTTGCCCGCCGCCAACACCAGAACCAACTGTGCAGCACCCCTACCTCTAGCCTAGTTTACCATGTACAGTCGCTCAGTCGCCTGGCTGAGTGGATAACCCACTGGATTGCGCCCGACGTCCCCAGGTTCAAATCCTTGCACCTACATATCTCTTTGGGACATCCAAAAGGTGCCAATACGGAGCAAATTCGCATTTCGGCAGGGTCTTCTCAACTTTTGGTCTAATGCACCAAAATGTTGTTACCTCGGTGGGGGGGTATGTGTATGCTTTTTGAAATTTGTGCGAAAAGGCCGTTTCAGAAATGTATGGGTTGGGTTGGGGGGGTACGTGGTCACAATTTTGAGCACGGAGCTGTAAACGGCACGACGCACAGGGCACATGCAATGCTCCAAGGATGACTCATTATTCCGAATCGGATTCGTTCTCATTGTTGCCCCTTTCCACAAGGGCTAGGACTGGCATGTTTCACATTTTGCTCCAAATCCACGTCGATGTAGGTTGCCAGAAATTCATGTTGAGGAGCGTTTTTGGGGTGCACTTTACGATCCCAAAACAGGGTTGCAAAAGCAGCGGCCTTTGCTGTGGACAGAATCTGGTGTTCCTCGTGGGTGCATGCAGGTTGCTGTGAACCGACTACACGAGGCTTCTGGGCTGGCTTGGCAGGACGCCGAGTCAGACGCACCCACTCTGCACCCCCAGAGCAAGCCCTTTTGCGCACCAAACGTTTCTGTGGCGCATCTGGGGAAGCAACAGCACGTTGCGTGAATTTGCATACAGGCATAGTAGCTGCCTGTTGACATAAAGAGGCAGCAGGCAGCACACACGCCATCCAAAACGGACGAAAATCTCAAACATGTCGTCAGTACAGCATGCAGAGCCGGGAGTTCCAAATAGCCCTTTTGAAGGGCTTTCCGAATATACCCCACATAACCCCCCCTCTGGGACACTCAGCGGGCACAAATGAGGCAACAAAGACACCAACCTATGAAAACGCTCCATGTTGGCACCAAACGCGGTGTCCCAGAGAGATATGTCACGTATACAACTGTACTACCTAGTAACATGATATCTGTACAAGGCCTACTACTATGGGGGAACGTTAGCGCGCCGGGCATCTTTTGTGACCCGTGCCCTGCCGGTGGACTGTTGCCGTTGATATGTTGGGCAATAATATATGGATTTGCCCCTTGGCCCCCGGGACATCAACAGGTGTTTTGATTTGGGATGGGTATGGACCTTCTCGTACCCGAGGTGATTTCTTTGTTTTCGAATTTGGGGGCCATGATGGTGCTTATAAGGGCCAGATTCATGTCATTGTGCCATTCATTGGAAGAAAGAATGGCACTTTGACAGCCCGCCAACAATGTTACAATGACGTGCACGTGTGGTATAGGGCACGCATTGAGCAGCTGTTTGCTCGGTTGTGGCACGCAAGATGAGGCAGAGGATGAGGCAGAAGTGTGTGTGTTGTGTTGCCAGAACGCTCCACCGTCGCAGTTTGTGATGAGTGTAAGGAGCACTATTGTACTGAATGTATTGACACCCACACTTGTGGGACCAATGTTATGATGCAGCTCTACTGTTCGTGATACCTCAATAACGCCTATCGCTTCTACTAGAGATCGATGCGGTTGTGCTATCCTAACCCCCCATTCTCCCAACTTGCTAAGGTGTTGACCAAGATCGCCCTTAAAGGAGCGAGAGTGGTACTGTGTACCCCAGTTTGCAACTTTCTTGAGCTGGGGCAATTTGGGTCACCTAATTCTAAGGGTGTTTCCAAGGGGTGTGCTTGGGGGCTCTTCGGGGGGAACATAGTCTAAAAGTAGCGCGCCGGGCGCGCGCCGGGCAAACATTCCCCCTATAGCATATCCCCAACAAATAACATATTTTGTACTACCCGGAAACCACCACACACAAACGCCATGCCGGCTACAAACAGGGGCCGGCCCTGAAGGAGAGATTGCAGACGGATGTGCGAAAGGACTTGCCCTCCTTCCCCTCCCAACTGCTAGCCTTACAACCTACCTGGTAGCACCACCGCTGCAACCTAGACTACACACGCCGACCGGACGTGTGGCCCCTTGGCCTGCCGCCTGGTGTCCTCGGGCTCTAACCCTAACAACACACCAGCCCACCCTCCGTAGTACCCAGCAACTAGAACCTTACGCTGCACAGGACAGCACACATGCCACTCCTACCGGCAAGACTGCTGACGTTACACATGCACAGCACTTAGGAAGGCGTGTGCCCCGGCCACCTGCTCGAATGGGCGAGGGCTGAGTGCGGTGTGCCTGGCGTCTGTCTGCTTGGAAGAGGCGAATCCGTGGTCCGTAAGACCTTTTCGGAGTGGGAGGAGTAGCCCAAAGCCCAAAGCCCCCCCGCATTCCCACCCCCTTTCCCCGTTCGCAGTGCCAACGCTCCTTGTGCCATCGGGTGCTGCAGTGTATTTCACAGTGCACCATGCCCTCGGATGTGCACATCATTGATGTCGAAGGGCCCGCGCAGGTCCCCAACGACGTCCGAGAGCTGCTCAAATGGCCCTCGAGGTTCGGGCTGCTCCTGCTCTTGGCGTGCGCCGCAGTGGTCTTAGACCGGCCGGGGGGGCCTTCGGTGCGTCTCATGGAAGTCTCCCACACTGCGTCCCTGGGCCGGGCCACCACCGGCCCCCCACCCTATGAGGCCCTCCATGGCCCAACGACCCCACGCCGTGAGGCAGCCGCAAGGCCCCCGAGCGCCCATGTGGCCCCTCCGACATCGGGGCCGCTTTGGGAAGAAAGGGAGTCCCGAGGGCCGCAGGCCGACTCCCTTCAGGCATCTCCCCGCCGACCTGCGCGCGAGGGGCACGCGGCAGCGGTCGGGCTGTGGCTGTGCCTGGCGGGCGTCGCGGCGGCCAACGGCATCGCCGCCCTCTTCGGTTGGGCGCGGGCGCGCAATGTGGACCCGAATCGATGGAGGGAGTCCCGGGCCCTCTGCGCCACGGGGCATCGTCACGCGATGACCGCCGTCGCGGCCTTGGCAGCGGAAGAGCCGGCGGCGGGCCGCAGCGCCGCCCCGGAGGAGGCGGCCCGGATCATCCGCACGTGCGCGCCGCTGCTACCCGGTCCACCCGCGGAGGAGCAGGAGTTTGCCGTGGCGCGCCTCGAGGTCGGCAACACCAACCGCTTGTATTGCCTCTCGTGTCGCGCGCGCCCCGAGCGCTATCTCGTACGCGAATACGGTGCGGCGACGGCCCTCGCATTCGACCGCGACGCCGAGACAGACACGTTTGCGGAGTTGGGGCGCTGCGGCCTCGCGCCGCGGCTCGTGGCGAAGTTCCCCGGCGGCCGGATCGAGACCTGGATCGACGGCACGCCGTGCACTGTGGTGGCAGTCCGCGAGCCCGCCATCTACGAGGACGTCGCGCGCGCGCTGGTGGCGCTGCATGCGTTCCGTGTCGCGCCCTCGCCTCAGGCCTGGGGCTGGCAAATGGCTGAGCTGTGGCTCCACGGCGCTGAAAAGCGCATCGTAGAGATCGAACAAAGGGCGGAGGACCGTGGCTACGTACAGCGCGTGGGTGCGTTGAGGGGGCGCTTGCAAGCAACGAACGAGTTGCTTGTGGCACTGCGGCGCGACGCGCGCGCGGCGGCCATGCCGTGCTGCTACTGCCACAACGACCTCTCGAACACGAATGTGCACGTGCTGGTGCATGGCGCCGGAGCAGGGGCCCCGGGGCGCGGCGCGCGGCTGCAGCTCATCGATTTCGAGTACGGCGGATGGAACTACCGCGGCTTCGACCTCGCGACGCACCTCTCGCACTGGGCGGGCGGCGCGGTCGATGGCCGATACGACGACAGTCGTTTCCCCAGCGAGGCCGAGCAGGGGCGGTTCCTCGCGGCGTACGCGAGCGCCCACGCGGAGCCGCGGCCCACGGTCGCCTCGTTGCTGGAGGAGGTCCGCTTCTCCGCGCCGCTGGCGCACAGCGTCTGGGGCCTCTGGGCGGTGTGCTCCCTCCCCCTCGCGCCCCCGGCGCAGGGCTTCTCGCACATTGAGTACGCGGAGCGGAGGCTGTGCGCCGCCGCACGAGCGTTCGCACGGGTGTAATGCGGACGATGCGCCTGTGGGGGTGCCGGCTGTGACGAGGGTCTCGTTTAGTTCATGGCCCGGGTTGGTGCATGGCGTGGGGACTGGGGGACGCATTCATGGGGTCTTAGACCTGCACGTAGCCTCAGCCTCGGCCTCAGACTGGTGGCTTCAACGGCTCTCAAACAGGGCGAATGTGCGGCACCGTCACCCACATGCAAACCAGCGGGTGGCGGCAAATTCCAAGACGATGTTTCTGCCCCAGCCCCCACGGACGCGCGAATGCCGAGTCATAGGGAGGGAAGGGGGGGCTTTGGGGTTTGGACTATTCTCTCCTTGCCCGAAGAGAGCCTTATGGGCGGGGCGTCCGTACCGTGTTCTGTGTTCTCCGGCGCACACGGCGGTGCCAGCGGCGTGCGGGTGCTTTCGCGGTCTCAGGCTGGGAAGGGGGGGGGGGGGGGGCGTGGAGCTGCCCTTGTCGTGGCTGCTGGAGCTGTTCACAGTTGCTGTGCAGGTCCTGTGCAGTTCCATGCAGTACGGTTCGTTGGCCTCAGCAAATAAAATGCTTAAGGAGCCCTTTCTTGACCCTGACCTTGACCCTGAGCCGCCCCGCCTCCTTCCACCCGCTGTTGGTAACTGCCAACCACGCTGGTCAACCACCAACTATGAGCCTCCAAGACTTAACAGCAGTGATCTAGAAGCTAACCAGGACAAACAGTAGTCATCCACAACCCTCCAGGAATGAATAGCAAGCATCCAAGATTAATCCATTCAAGCCCCCCCCCCCGCCCCGCCAACTAGCTTGGGCTACCACCACTGGTGGGTTTCCGCCCCCCCAGCGCGGTGAGTAGCCCCCGCGCCTGGGCAGCCTGCCCCCCCCTGCAGAGTAGCCCTCGAAAAGCCTTTGACCCACTTCTACCTCGGGGGAGAGGGCACATCAACGCAACCCCCCCCCCCCTTCCCCCACCCCCGGGTGTTAGGGAGGGTCCCCAATGATACATTTTGGGGTGGGGGGGAGGGGCTTCCCATGCCATGCCCGTAAATGGGGGGAAGGGTGGGAGGGCTACTTCTGTGCTGTACACGCCTGGATACATTCTTTTTCTATTGTTCTGGTCTGCTGCAGCCTTGCAGACACTGGAGAAAAACTCGCACTGTATACTCTGGGTGTGCCCTGACCTCCCAGTCACCCCAAGTTGTACATGTACAATCCAGATGGATTATTCGACTGCAATTAAATAATCTCTGCTGAAAATAACTGCACTTATTATCCTATCTACTCCTTGCTTATCTTCCGCAAAGGTAGAGTCATGCTGTATGCCGTGTTTGTGGAAGGAACCACAAGCTGAATGCAATGGCCCTGCATTTGCACCTGGGAAAGGAAAGATGTGTAGAAGTGCGTACAAGTAGCGTAGAAGTGCTAGAATTCTTGTTATGCCATCTGCATTTTGGGACCCCACCACCGGTGCGCGGTGCTGTGCTGCACCACATCCACATAAACTGCTTGTATATGACACAATTCTATGCAGCGATCGTGAATGCGGCCATCTACAGAAACTTGCTGTGGACCGGGCTCGTGGAAAGAACACCGGGGAACAGACAGAGTGCACCCCTCGACAGGCATGGCTACGAAATAGCTGTTTTCTGGCATGTCCATGGGGGACACATGTGTAATGACTGTGGTATCAAGGGCTTGTTGTGGTCTGGTGGCCGTCCCACCGACGCCTCGTCTACCCTGCGGGCAACCCTGCAACACCCTTCCGCCACGCAAGTCAGGGGCTCGCTGTTGCAATGCGACATTGGTCATGGACAATGGCACTTAAAGATTCGCAACAGATTCCAGCAGATCAACGGATTCCGCAACGTGGTATCGATCGACTGAATTCTGCGCGTTCACTTTCAGCCATTAGACACTTTCACCCATTAGTCCTGTAGTTCTTGCACATTGCACGTGTGTCCCTTTCTTGACTGGGTTGCTCCACTATCCTATGTACATTAAGTAATGCTGGCCGGTATGTACAGTGGTGTATTTGTCGCCCGTGCCCGGAAACGTGTTGTAGATCGATCCTCGTGAGATCCAAACGTACACACCAACCAAACGGTTGCCTGCATGCACTATAATCGTTCGGACTGCAATGCATGGCACTCCTTCGGCCTTACCCTGGGATGTGGCCCTTTAGTTTGAAAAGGAAGGAAAAAAGGGTAAGAACCTTGACGTCAATGAGGGGGGGGGGGTGCATTGAGGGGGACGGGGGGGAGAATGCGTGAAGGCAGACAAGGGGTCGATTAGGGGTCAACAAGGGGTAGACAAGGGGTAGACAAGGCTGAGACAAGTCCACCCCTTGTCTACCTGTCCACCCCTTGTCTACGCCTTGTGTACCCCTTGTCTACCCCTTGTCGACTCCCTGTCTACCCCTTGTCTACCCCTTGTCTACCCCTTGTCTGCCCCTTGTCTACCCCGTGTCTTCCCCTTGTCTATGCGCTGTCTACCCCTTGTCTACCCCTTGTCTACCCCTTGTCCATGCCTTGTCTACGCCTTGTCTATGCCTTGTCTACCCCTTGTCTACCCCTTATCTACACCTTGTCCACCCCTTGTCTATGCCAAGGGGTGGACACGGGGTAGAGAAGACGTAGACAAGGCATGGATCAGGGGTGGACAAGGGGTGGACAAGGGGTAGACAGGGCGTAGACAAGGCGATTGAGAATGCGTCATAGTGTCCTGTGCTCCCGCCATCACACCCCGCGAGGGTCTCTCAGTGTGGCCGAATGGTGCCTGCTTCATGCAGAAGATACCCTACACCACTTGGAAGCAATGTTATCTCCGAGAGCTGAGCCCAGTATGCAAGGGTTTCGCACAACCGTGGGCTAACTTCTCGTAGGATTCTGCAGCAGATATTGATGCCGGCGCTCCACAACCGCAAACTTTTGTCCCCAGATGCCGTCATGGGAGAAGGCCACAGAGTACACCCTATCGGTGTGACCCTGGAGAGGCTTCACCAGTTCCCCCTGGCAGCCAGCGCTCCGTCAATCAAAATGTCTGGTTTGGCGCATTTCCGGGGGCACCCATGCCATGGCAAAACGCCCCCCCCCCCCACTCCCTGGGCTTGTGAAGTGAAACCCTCCAAAATACAAAGTTCTCCCCAAGGCTGCCTAGTTCTGTGCCTCGGCACTGGCTTTGATCGAGAACTGTGAAGCCATCACTCTCAGACGATGATCACCCGGGGTTCGTTCCCATGGGGTGTGTACTTTCACCAGTGGCTTCGCTTGACCGGCACTAGGGATAGTATGTGGACCTGTGGCACCCCCTTGCGCTAGCACAGCATTATAAGGACAGGACAGTGCAGGATGGCATGGGACGTCATAGGATGGGGCATGTGTATGTGATTCCATACCGAGGAGCCTCTGGGTGTGACAGCGACTGCACTAGATTGTGCATGGATTCACGTGTACGAGTGGCGCCTGCACTTGCTTGATGCAACACTTTCACCTGGGGGGTGCACACTGTATCATATTTTTGATGCGCATGATTCTAGGGTTGTTCCCGAGTACTTACATCACAAGAAGTAGGCAAGACCATGGAACAGTCGAACATTGTGAAAGTTGCCAAAAACGATGGGGGGGTGTATGTGAGTGTGTTCGATTGTTTACCCACATAGTGAAGTCTTGAGCTTGCATGAATCAGAGATTGATTTGTCACTTTCTCTCTAGTATGATTCTGTGTCAGACACACAGGGAAGAAGGTGAGGGCTCAGTGTCTGGCTGACCGCCTGTGGGGAGGCATTTGGTCAACGTGGGTGACTAGTGCTGAAGAGGCCACCGACCTGTTGCTAATGGCATCCCAAAAGGAATGTGGCAACCACCTCCTCTCCAAATCACACGCTCTGTTTCAACCGGTGCACCGAAGACGCCTTCCTTGCCTTGCAAATGTATGCACCATGTTTGCAGAGATGTATTGTTGCTGAGCAAGGCTCATTTGGAGCCGAAACCGGAACATTACAAGCCACTCTTGCGTATTTTCATCTCACATCTCACACAAGATTTAAGAATGGTGCACTTTGCGCCCTTCGCCAATTTTGTGGTACGGTGAAGCTGGTTTGTTGATTTTGAGGTCATTGGGACTTTGGTCAAATAAAGCAAGGGTAAAACGATTTTCTGAAAATTTGGTGAAAATTTGGAAGTAACGTTACAAGGCCCAAGCAACCAATCATCAAAACTCCACATTATTGTTTCATGAGTTCTCCTGATTGGTTGAGTTGTTCAATGGCACTGGCTTCTTCTTACATTTTGCTTTTTTGAAGGAAATTTATGCCACTTTTGGGAAAATTTACACCAATTTACACAAGGTGGGGGCTGGGGGCCAAAAGCACTATAAACCCCCATAAATCCCTGGCTAAGATGCCAATCTGATGCGCTAAAGGGGGCCCAGAGGGCGTAAGGGCTCGCTCCAAATGTTGCAGAAACGATGACGCAATCTGTCGTGCAGTGGGGGGAAGGGGTGTTGTTGTGAGCCTGTTTGCATGTAGATGGGCTTCAGGTGTCAGGCCGGAAGGCTGTCCACTTTCCTTCGACCTCGCCTAAGTGTACACAAGGAACGCTTTCCGGGAGCTCATCCTTCGATGCTCTGGCGCAGTGTTGCCATTCAGACAGCATTTGTCATGGAGGTCCTGCACTGTGTACGCAGTGCGGAGCGTGGGCACAATCGCAAGAAGGCCCCATGCCCCATTCCCAGCGGGTCATTGCATCGCAGTGCTCAGCTCAACATTCGTCGTATGGCGCATTGCTGTCCTGCGTGCCTCCACAAGCCCAAAGCTCACATAGACACCAACAACAAATGCTCCACGTTCTTGTGGAGCCCCGTGCTCTCTGAAAGTGTTCCCGTTGTCGTGTCTTCTTGAACATGCAACGCTTGTGCGGGCTGGCAAAAGTCTGGCAGGGCATGTCGGCAATAGTATTGTGTCCCGATGGGTGGTGCCTTGGCCACGGCCTTGTCCACGGCGCAGAGTGCAGTGGGGGGGGGGGGTATTGATTCGGGATTGCAGCAGCCAGACGAGGTCCCCGGCGTTGCGCCTTTCATATCTCCTGTCTTCTGTTGGCAGCCATCGTTTGGATATGGCCTTCACTCGGTTTGCATTTCTGCTGCTGCTCCTCAGCCTCTGCGCCGACAGCAGAATGCACGTCCACGAGGGAAAGCTGGGGGACAAAATGGACTGCGACGGGGCATACATGTGCGGAGTCCTGACTCTCGAAGGCGGTGAAGGGACTGGCAAGTACCACCATCCCAACCCCTCGGTCCATGGCCTGTGGCCGCAAGTCCCCCCGTACGGCAATTCCAAGTGCGTGGCCCCCTCCATCACCTCCCTCCCGCCCTTCATCAGGGCCAAATGCTACGATGATCTCGGGTTCCAGACGCACGAGTGGAAGAAGCACGGGGTCTGCGCGGGCGTCCGGGACTGCTATGACTTCGCCCATCAGGTCTGTGAGTTGTCTGCGGCCCCGGTGGCCATCATGAAAAAGGTCGGGGAGGACTTCTCGGACCAGGTCGACGCGGTCCGTGACGCGGACTACCCCGTCTTTGCCGTCGACCAGCACGAGAAGCAGATTGAAATCGCCGTTTGTGCCGGGGTCGACGGTCGCTGGAAGATCGTGCCGCCCGAGAAGTTTGGCGACGAGTGCTCTCCAAACGTGATCAGGCGCTCCTGATCCGATACGAATCGCGACTGAGAGCAGCGGCGGCCACTTTCGCTGAGGACTGTGGGGGAGTGGCCCCATGGGGGTCATTTTTTGGGGGGTTGTCAGTTGGCCTCATGCTACTGCGTCAGTGAGGGATGATGTTGCATTTCAATGGCTTTTTGGGATGACGCTGTGATGGTACCAGATTCGCTTTTTGGTGCATTGTAAATACGCAGCTGTTGTCTCTTCACGAGTCACTTTCGAGTTCGAAAAAGCATCATGGCCTCAGCGCAGTGATCATTGTGATATAAAACCAGTACTTTGCAATCGAGGAATGCTTTGCGGGTCTGCTCCGGCTCAGTATCGCCTTTCAGGTACTTTTCATCGAGGCCCTGCGCTGTGTACACAATGCAGTGCTTGTGCGCAGTCGCAAGAAGGCCCAAGTCGCAGTGTCCAAGACCTGAGCAGCGCTCAAGATGCGATTCCACATGGCCATGGGGGCAACAAGCAGGAGGATGTTGCATATTCTCGGCGCAAGACGCTGTCCGCCTGCATGTCATGCCCAGTGTCGAAGAAGTGACCCTAGTGCATTGCATGTGGTGCAGCGGCAGCGCTTGCACTGCCGCAGCGCACTTTCATGCGGCAATGGCGAGAGCTTGCCCCACATGAAAAGTCTGTCTCTTTCACCTTTTTATACACTTAGCACCAGCCATTTTTTGCAATCACCTGCGTTTTTCGCCGAGAAAATATAATTTTTTGAGGAGCTCTAACCATTTGGCACCAAAGCCTCTCTTTCAAATGTGCAAAGCAAATTGTAGTACAGGGGAGAATGCAATGCAAAGGGCACGTCCCCGAAAGCAGAAATCCCGAAAGCCCCAGAGTACTGGGGGTTGTTCCCGCAACTTTTGAATCATGGATTCCATGGTCCCATTTTTTTTTTGCTCGGGATAGAAATTTGCTGTCAGTTTGCCTGTTCAGTGCAACCTTTTATCATTGTTGCAATTGTTGGGTAGGAGCAGTTTGGAAAGCCACTGTGGACGGCCTGCAAATCACATCGCCAGCGATGTTGTTAGATGTTAGATCAACCCGGCCATGAGAAAGCACCTAGGGCATTTTGCCGGTATGTGGGTTGCGGGTATGCCAGTGTTTTGTTTTTGGGGTATTTGGGGCTTTTGTTTTGTTGAGCAGCACCTTCAAGATAGAAGGCAAGTAGCTCGACTTGTTATATAGAGGTGGTAACACCAGGCTACATGGACTTGTACTGTGTGGCTGTTAGTTTTTTTGTTAAAAGACGGGGGGGTTCCCAAGATTTGGGCCGAAAGCTGAATTTTTTTTGGAAATTTTAATTTTGTCCAGAAAAGATTTGTCCGGTCCCAAATCTGTAGGGGCTTGGTGAGGCGGCCCCTTGGATGAGCGCTTGCGCAGTTTGTGCAGTTTTCAGCTGTTTTTGTTGAAAAGGTGTTTCCCCTAGAGGGGTGCATTGGGGATATTGGGACAGTATGCCCATGGTAGGTGCAACAGGATGTGTTTTTAAGCCTGTAACCCTCTTTAGGGGCCGCCAGGGCCCATTTGAGATCCGCAAAATCCTTGTGTCCACCGCAAATAGGGTGATAACTGCTTCCATGCACAACATGCTTCAGCATTCTTCCGCCCTCTGCACCTCAAAAATGAAAACTACCAAAACCGAATTTCACTCACATCGATTATCCGTCCCCGTTAAGGCATGTTTTCAGCCCTCTTTATGGATTTTTTCCCCTATTTGGGTAATGGGTGCTGGGTCTTCAAAGGGACTGGTGCACAAATTGCTTCAGCAGTTTTCCACTCTCTGCAGCTCAAGCATGAAAATTTGCAGAACCGATTCTTTTAGTGTTGTGACCATTCACATTGATCATCTGTCCCATCTAAAGCATGTTTTCGGCCCTCTTCATGTGTTCCTCCCCTCTCTTTATGTATTGGTTGCGCGGCGGCGGGGGGGGGGGTTCCAAGGGGCTGGTGCGCAAACTGCACAAGCAAATCACATATTTTTGCACAATATTGGGGCACTGGGTGCTACCTGCGAGGGGGGGGGTTCCCCAAAGACCAGTGCACAAATGCTTTAGCAATTTTTCACCCTCTGCAGCTCGAAAGTCGAAAACCTCCAATCCAAACTTTTTTCAAATTGTGACCACTCTCAATGATATCCCAGGTCAAGCATGTTTCGGTCCTCTTTATATATTTTGATATGTCTGGCGATGTGCAGAGTGCGAAGCGCAATAGAAGTTCCATGAGGGAAAGTTTGCATGGTGGTGTGTACATTAGCAACCATCCATTTGGAATCCTCAATACTTTTGCGGTGAGATCAAGCGAGATTCTGATTCTCAGGGACCACAATATCAACGCGTTCACCCTGTTGTGGTGGTGTTGGAAGAGTTTTCTGTCGCATCTGCGGGCACACTGTTGCATCCTTTCCCTGCAACCAAGTGTGCTCATTGGGCACAGCAATCATATGCACTCTGGGAAGCTCTCGACAGGTCATGCTGAAATCCAGGTGGCAGATAACCAGCGCCTCATGAGGCTCTGTCGCCTTGTAGGTGCAGCAGGAGTCCAAGGGGGGCGATCCCCAGGCCAAGCACATCACATTGATGGTGCCTGTGCCTAATCCATTGATTTGTGTTACCTTCGTCGCCCAATTGGAATCCATGAAAATGAAAGCACCCAACTGGCATAGCCCTGGCCTCTATGGGAACACCAACACACTGAGACTTGCTGAGGTGGAGGGTGCACCCTCACCAGACACTCATTGCACTGCAGATGCGTGGCATGCGGAGGGTTGCTGCGCTTCAAGTGGCGATTGTTTGTACATTGTGTTGGTCACTATTTCCATCCTCATTAGAGGTATGGTACGCACAGAACGGCCTACAACACCTTCCCATTTTCACGGAACGAAGGGCATAATTATAGAGACACAAGCCAGAGTTCGGCTGGGGTACAAGATGAAACGATTGTTATCACCCTCTACAGTCAGACCGCAAGCCAAAGATCAACGTTGGCACCCAGACCACTATGACAAAGAAATGTGCCTACCCTCACAGGCTTTGGAGCCCCCCCTCGCCCCAGCAAATCCACATGACTCGAAGTTTCACACCCTGCCCAATACGCTAGCACATACGTCAATTCTCTGGTGCCAATGTTCAGCAGTTTGTACTTTTCGCCATGCATTTTTGTTATTCCATTTTGCTGTCATCCACCTTTTCTTTGCATTTTTTTCCTTGTAATTTTTCACCACGCATTTTCTCTTTGGATTTCTGATTTTCTTGTGGTTTTCCTTCCAGTGTTTTTGTGCACTTTCCTCCACGCAGTGTTCCATGGCATATTTTCTTTTTTTGCATGTACAAACCATTTGGTTTCATCTCACGTAGTTGCCTACAACTGTATCTACAAAGCCAGCAATTCACCAACGGGCAAGTCAGTAGTGATGGAGCAGTGCTGCCTTTTATGGCACAACAAGTGGCGGAGTAACCACTTAACCTCCTGAGATTAAATGGAAAATGGGTAGCCACACACAGACAAACACGGTACCCGACCAAGGGATAGAGAGAACTTTGTGCGCGCCAAGTCGTGCCCAGCTAAGGCGGGCAGGTGAGGGCTTGAATGCCGGAGTACACTCTGTCTGGCTGGCTGGCAAGAGCGTGTAGTGAATGAAGTGCTCAATGGAGACAAAGAACGGCCATGGCTTCGACCTCATTTTGAGAGAGCGGAGGGAAATGGTAGGTGGTCATGAACCCATTAAATAGCCTACTTCACTACTTTCAGTGTGTCTTTCTGTACGTGTTGGCAAAGCTTCATACCAGTCAGCCCTCTTGTGCTATTACAACGTGCCGCACATCAGAACCCATGTATTCGTTAAAATTCGCAGGCTTTGCATAGAGAGCCTAGGGTAAGTGCAGTGAGCGGCAGACACCAATGTGAAGCATGCTTTTGGTGTTAGGAGTGGTGCACCTCACCACTTGAGGCTCTAATAGGGGGCCCCATATACATTGAGGACTCAATATTTGGAGCAGACAAATGGCACCCAGCCTGTTCACCTGGACGTTGTACTTCCCAAAAAACAGATTTTTTGGCAGTGTAACATCCTCCTATCCCTGGAAATTGATACGCAACGGTTGCGATGCTCGCAGCGGGCTTCAGTGAACCGCTGTTGGGAGGTTGCGAGGCCCAACCATAATTTCGCAGCTTGCAGCACAACAACAACTGTGACAATGGAATGCCTGGAGTAGGTGCAGTTGCGGCGAGTGGCTCTGCCGCGAGCCACGCAATTATGGGCATGTCCTGTGACATGCAGAATCAGTATTTTGTGCCGCCCAAGCGCCTTCCGACAGCGGTCATTGGTTTTTCGCAGGTGGCGAAGTCTGAGGGGGGGCTCTATAGATCGACGGTGGATGGAAAACACTCATGGAACTCTAGGCCACCACCGACTTGGAACTCACATAAACAATGGGGGGCGGGTGTCACCACAAAGTGGGTGGGCAACAAATAGCTAACCTCGCTCTGACCCCCGTCCAATCACAGTGAATCAGCCCCCGCCCCCCAATATTATTGAGTGTCTATTTAGGTAGGTCAGAACTCCCCCCCTCCAGACCCATGGTATACGCCAGGGTACGCTAGGGCCCTAGATGGGTGTCCTTTGGGTCGCTTTTCACTAACTCTGTAGCCTTTAACCCACACAGCAATAACTGCACCACTCAGAACTGTACCAAATACAAAACACTGACTAAGTGCCCCTGCAGTGCCAGAAAAGCTGATGTTTGCACCTCCTTCCACAACTCAGTAGGTTTCATCCAGTGTTTTGTCCCAAAAAAACAATCATAGCAAAATTGAAGGTCAAAAATATTTATCTATTTTGAAAATATCTAAAGCGCATTCGTGTAACCCGGCTGCCGGATGGCAAACACCGATTGTAAGTTCCGTCGCATTCACATTGCATTACACCCTCCCACGAGACATTTCCCACTGTCTAAATCATCTCCATATCCAGACCCCTATCCCTTGAACAGCTACCTTTTTTTTTGTGTTCCGGCACCACATGAGTTCAAAGGTCGTAGACGAGCTATGAACAAAGAAGATGCGCTTAGGCAATTGCCTAGCGTATGTACAACTGCCGAAACCATAGCCATAGACTTCATGCAGGTTATGCATGTCCACAAGTGGATGTCTGTGGAGACCCGTGTCGGTTGTCCTGTTAGTGCACATGAGGTCTGCCACGACTACCAATTTCCCAATCAATCAAATGGTCCTCGGCATCCCACGTTGATCATAGTGTTAGGTTGACAACGTTAGTAGAAGTGTTGTAGCTAGAGCCACCTCGATTCCTTTGTGTCCGGGTTTATCCCGTCAGTAGGGGCATACCCCTACCCTGCATATCGCGCTTGAAGATGGTCGGTCGCCTGTCTCTAGCCACGTGGGCGTCCGGACGTGCGGCGGGTCAAACATTCACAGGGCCCGACCATTGTAGTTGTTCCCCCACAAGGGAGGATATGCACAGGTGCTACATCCAGGCCACACACGTCTTGCGCCTCATTAGTGCAGGGACGTCCCCGACCTTAGTCCAGTCTCTGCAAGGCCCGTCACCGTCCCCTGTCATGTCATACAGGTCACCGGGCCAGCACGGGCAAGAGGCAGCACACTCCCCCGTCACCACTGATCCGAGATGAGGAACCCACACATCCTCATATGCCAGCCAAGTGATGTTTTAACCTGCACTTTTTCCCCGCTTTGTCAAATTAACACTCTTAACTAGAAGCCACCAAAGCCAAACTGGTGCAATCATCGTACACAGGGGAATCCTATATTTATGTTGCCGGCCGTAATCAATGTGTATTCGCATCACTGTACATAGACGACATATCTTCGGCACTCAATTTACTCATTCAAATTATTATTGCTATCGTTTACTTGTTCAACAAAAATAATCACGAACTGCATCCGCTAGCCAAACAGATTTTATCTTGCATTTGATTCAATGAATTGGATCATTCCTTTGCTGGAACGAGTTTGTTCAGCCAAAGGAATATGATCATGTTTGACCAGATGAATTTGCTCATGCGTTTGATGGAACGAATTTGAATTGAATTTGAATTGAGGATTGAAGGAAATGGATCACTCTTATGGAGATCAGTTTTTAGTGGACAAGTTTTTTTTTCTCGTTAAAAAACGTGGAGGGTAACCAACGGTGGTTGGCGGCTTACCGACAACGATTGGTGGGCAATCAATGGTGGTTGGCGGGTAACCAACGGCGGTTGGAGGGCAACCATTTGGGCATAGGGTTGCATCAGACTAAACACAAATTTCCTGGTGAAACAGCAGTCGTCAAAATGAGCAAAAGTGGGAATGTCAAGACATACGGGTTGCATCAGACTAGAGATAAGAGATTCCTAGTGGAACCGCAATGGCCATAATGTGCAGATTTGGCTGACCACGGGACACTCCAGATATTTTTTTTTCATTAAAAAAACATCCTGCTCTTTTGCATGAACGGAGTCCATCAATCGAACAAGCTCACTTGACGGTGTACTTGGGGGGCGCCTTAAGCGCAGTGCGCGTGTAATGCAACTATTTGGGCTTCTAGTCGTAGTAGAAATCCATACTTTGTGGTACTTTGGGCGTCATTGTTGTTTGGTAGTAGGTTTTGATGCATTGGGGATCTAGTATTTTTGGATTTTCACCGTGTTTCACCCATTTCTACTTTTTTGCAAACATTTTCCCCCCATTTCCACAACATCTACTCTTTTTCTCGGTTGATTGATATGGTGATACACTTTGAGGGTGCCTACTACAGGACATCATACTTCCCTCCTCATTTCTCAAGCCCACTTTCTCCATGGATCTCAGTATTGGGGATACGGTGTTCTATACCTGCTCCAATGGCCTGCGACCTCCTGCCACGGTGGTTGGGACGGCTGAAGACGGACTCCTCCACTTGGAATACTACCAAGATGGGTTGAGAGTGGTGAATCAGCAATGCAAGATGGAGTCCATCTCCTTTGCTATCGCAAGTTCAGACTAGCCACTTGAGTGCCCTCCATCTCCGCCGCCCAATACACAGTCAAGTTCCCCCCCAAAGGCCCCTGGTCCTTCACCACTGCCACAAGAATTGGGAAGGTCCCCCTCAACGTCCCCTCCGGTCCAGTTTGGGTCGCCTAATCCTAAGGGTGTTTCCAAGGGGCGTGCCTAGGGGCTCGTCGGGGGGAACATAGTCTAAAAGTAGCGCGCGGTGTGCGCGCTATGCGCGCAGAGTGCAAGGATTCCCCTTTGACCGAACAAACTGATCAGTCGACTGACCGAAGGAACTTCATCACGCCTTTGACCAAACAAACATGACTAATTGAGGGAATGCCCTTGATCATGCATTGATGTTCCCTGCCTTTGACCTTCTGAAGGTGATCAAGTTTTTGACCAAACGAACATCTGTTGCCGTTAATGGAACAGCTTTTTTCGGTCGAAGGCACATGCTATCATGATCATGTTTGTTTGGTCGAGTGGTCAAGTTTGTTTGGTCAAATGATCCATATCGTTTTGCGAAAGGACATGTTCAAGTCCAATATGTCATTTGATCGTCTTCGTTCATTTGACCAGCCAAGTTTGGTCCAAGGCATGATCCAGTCAGTTCAATCAATTGACCGAGCCTCATCTAGTCCATGATCAGCTGGGTTCGTGCTGATCAAGCCATTGGTCAAATGCATAGTGATCAAGGCCATAAGCTGCACTTGATAGGGCCAGTAAGAAACAAGCATCTCCATCGGAGCAATTACACCCGATTTGCAGCTCTGAGGATGAACAACAAGGCGGTGGACTGGTAAACTACCAACCAAACATTAACCCTCCCCTAGTATAGTAAGATATAGCTCAACCGGTGGAGATCCTAAGCGGTATTCGGAGACAATTTAATTGTGCTTACCCTCAATCCAAAAATGAGTGTGCTTAAACTAAGATTTCATCATGTTTTCTGGTGTTTTTGGCTTTTGAGGCAACCTTAGAGAGGACTCACTTGGAACAAAATCATGCACACACCTTTATTGGTGCCCGCAAGCCCAGCTCAAGGGTAGTTGTGTGAAGTTTGGGAGTTGCTTTGGAAAGGATTTGACAGAAGAATGGCGGTACACGTACCCCCCGCAATGCTGTCCAATGTTCCGTCTTTCTTTGCTAGGTGCAGCGCTATGCTTGCGCCCCAATTTGGCGCCCTATGGATGCTCTTGTTGCTGGGCGTCTTGGCCTTTCCAGGTTGTGACATGGGATGGTTGGGGTATCCATTAGGACATGAGTTGGTTGTTGAGTTGGTTTGTAGTATTTTTGGATTGCGTGCCCGCACTGCCTTGCCCGTGGAGACCGAGTTGAAAAGCCTTCAAGACTGCTTAAACTGCAAGTGGGAATTGGAGGTATCAAGCACTAGTGCTGTCGTGAAAGCGATGCAAATTGCGGAAATTCACACTGCCTTGCAACCTCATCTGTAGTGTGGGGCCAAAATTGTTCGGTCGCTGAGAGCGACGTCCTGGTACCCGACTACCGGTCCGATGTCAATCCGGGTGTCGAGTTGATCCTATGGGTATGTGTGCGCACGAGCATATTGGAACCATTTAACGAAGGAACATGGTGCTTCATATTCTCGTGACGCGATGTTTGACTGGTTTGTGTGTGTGTTTGCAGGTCACATCCATGGCAAAGCCTAGCGAGATTTGTGGGCATCACAAGCCGGCAATCATGTATGTTTTGCTTCGCGTATTTCATAGGGAACATCAGCTGGCTCATCCCGGGATGAAACTTCATTGCCCCCTGAAATGCAGTTGTGCTCGACGAAGCGCTCACCGCATAGTCTACAGCTTGCCTAGCCTCTTCCAATATTCAGGCGAGGAGTGGCCCATTTTTGTCGAGCCGTTGAGCTTGTGCTCCGCACGTGCCCAGTTCTCTCTCCATTTATCAGATGGGGATGCACCCAAACTCCTGGACGCAACACCACGACCAATGGCACCGCGAGTAATTGCCGACTGGGCAACAATATCGCATTTCCGGTGCAATTTGGATACGACGCTCCGTTCATTCTTCCGCCGCGGTCGATGACAAGCGATGTGACGTACTCCTTCAGCGTGGTGCTTACCTTTCCTTTCGGGTACACTTGCGATGCCATGCTTTCGATTACAATAGCGGCAACATCATGAGTGTGAGTATCAAGATAAGGGACAAGACACTCTTGTTTGCATGGTGGATATGAAGACGTCTGCGTTTTGGATATTGTCAAACACTTGCATTGCTGTTTGCGTTCTCGTAGGCAAGTATTGAAGCGTAGCTTCTCTTATTATGCCAAGGCCGAACCCTTGGTGACAAGGATTGAGGTTTGTGGGATTCTGTGCCCGGCGCCGCGTTCCAATGCATCCGGTAACCGCCGAGCTTCCAAGCGCCCACAACATCTTCGTCTTAGAATATGGTTCTCGCGACCCGGCTCTGCTGCAATGCTCTCACCGCATTCAGGGCGGCAGTGAGAAGCTTCTATCGGTTTGGTATCCATGGAGTCTGAATGCAAGCATCAGCTACGACCCCACTCCCTCCTATGGGGTGCAGTACGTTCAAAGCTGGGATATTTGCAGCGTGAACGCCCAGAACGAATGTGTGCTTCGAGAACCCGCCGACCAAGTGTTGTTCCCAAAGCTGCTTGAGGCAACGGGGCTCGTTGTAAACATGCCAAGTATGCGTGGTTGCACTTGTATGTATTTTGGCGACGACATCCAGTTGCGCACCCAGGCGCGCAAAGTTGTCCCCGCAAGTGCGGCCGTGCACCAACAACACGGAACCCGGTCGTGACCATCAAAAGGTAGCTGATAGTGCGAAGCCTCTCCTCGCGATCCCTCGCCTTGCCCAGAGCCGCCCACGAAGTTCGTTGGCATTCGTTGGAAAGTAACGCTCAATCGGAGGGAAATTAGCACCGGCCGCAACTCCTCGACCAGGTTTCCATGACCTTTCCCATCAAATGCACTGCGTAGGTAGACTGGTGGCAAACCCCGTTGAATGCCTCCCATGTTGATGGACATGCCTACGGGCGATTTTCTAACTAATCCGCCCGCCTTCGTTGACATTCAGGGCATCTGGGCAAAGAGGTCGGGGAAACGCCCAAAAGGGGGAGTGGCATCGGCAAAGGGGCGGAGATCGCGCAGTGGGCTACAGGAGTTAACGGAAGAGGCAGTGACAACGGGGAAGGGTTCAGCGGCAGCGGCAAAATGCACGGGCCCCCAAACGCTCAATGCGCCGCCGGCTTCGACAACCCCAAACAGCCCTCAACAGCCCTTGGCAACTCTGAACAGTCCTCGACTTCGTTGACCCTTGATCAATTCCCCTTGCGCGACAGGCCTCCGCTTTCGGGGTCCGGTGGGTGTGTGCGGGCAGTGGGCGCGGGACATTGGGGAACAGAGGAAGCAAAGCAACAGGCACCGTCGATGGTCGACGCGGCAATCGCAACCGCGCGCGCCTCGATCTATCGGTTGGTGGGAAACTTGGATGGGATTGGGTGATGGGCATGGGCCTCAACCGCCCCCCATGGAGCTCTGTCTGCCGTCGCAAGATGTACCCCGAACCATCCGCCACACCGTGGCTGATGATCGGGGAAGCGGCTTGGAGGTTGAATGGTTGGGGTTAAAGAGCGGGGCACGCGCACGCGAGGGCGCGGCAAATCGAGGCAATGCGGGAAGCGAACAACCAAGTGTCGAATTTGGGGTGGAAGGTGTCGGAAAGGCACGAAGCGAGACGGAGGCGGGGGCAGTGGGAAGGTAGTGGAGGCCCACAGCAAGGACAGGGAGACACCGTGGCCGGAGCGCCGCCGAAAACGCACCAAACGGAGGACAATATGCGTTCGAAGCGTCGAAGGAAGCGCCCCAGTCCAGTGCCCTGTAGTCATCTGCCAGGGCGCTGTGCGGCGCCGTTGGTGGTGGGGTGGGATTCGGGGTGCGATCTGTGGTTGATGCACTGATTGCACCCCCGTTCCCTTGAATACTCCTGGGGCCCTCCTTCCGAGGGGAACCAGGTGTGCAGCATCGTGGAGGAGGTGCGCCGTCCAGCGCGAAGCTGCACGTGCTACAAGCTCATGCGGAGCCTGTCCTGTGGACAGGGGGCGTCCAGTGCCATTGGCCGGAGACCAGAACTCCGTCGATCTCTCAAGGCTACCGGGGGTGCCTGATGGGGAAGCCCCAAGGAAAAGAGGGCATCAGGCCAACTTCGCGAATTCGAATTCGGCACCCGAGTGGGGCATGGATTCGCCGCATTCGCTTGACGCCCCAGCGGGTTCCAGTGGAATGCAAACTCGTGTGTTCGACTTGTCCAACGTCGCCCTGAACCTGAGGTCCTGGACGAAGTGCTGGTGATAATTACGGTTGCCGTATTCCCTGGGCCAACCGCCTAACACTTCGGTTGGACGTCAATTACCCCTGCCCCGCCTGTCCACCGACGGGCGACATGGTTCGTGGACCCTCAAAGGCCCGGCCCGACGGCATCCCATCGTCGTAGGAGCACTCCCGTCCTTCGCCCTGCAGCGTCTTCCTGCGGTTTCTCGACGCCACCATTCCTCTGGTGCACGTCACGTCCGTGCCCGCGCCGGTGAACGGCATGCACAACGCTGGGGAGCCGCTTATTTTGGCCGCCGCTCTTTGGAATCCGGCCAACGTGGGGACCCCCGGGCCTGGGGTCCCGATGTCTTTGGAGGGCTTTTCTTTTCAGTGGTATGCAGTGCCCCAACCCCCCGGACCTTCCGCCCAGCCACGCCCCCCCCGCCATCCACACCCCGTGCCCACCAAACCGCATTGCTCGCCACCCACATTTACCACCGCTCCGCCATCCGCACGTGCCAACGCCTGATGCGGTGTTGTATGCGGTGCGGCAGACAGGCGGCCCATTGAAGTGCAGGCTCTGCCGTGAAGGGTCGAGGTCGTCGGGGGGTCCACCCCAACTGAGCGCTGTGCACCGCCGAGGAGGCGTGCCGACAGCAACATGGCCGACGTACACACCCGCAAGGGACGAATGCAACCGTGGCCGCGGGCGCAGGGGACGGGAGGGGGTTCCGGGCGCGGGGGCAGGACGACAGGGGGGGGGGGGGGGCTGGGGGGCAGTCAGGTTGAGGTGCCCCGCCCTTGGCCAGGGGCTACCCCTTCCCATTGGCTGTCGGTGCGCGGGAATTCATTGCACCCATGGCCCCTGCCTCCTCTTAAAGACTCCGCGGTTCCAACCCCCCCCCCCCCCCATGAGCCAACCACCAAGGCCTTGTGCCAAACCCCCCCCATGAGCTCTGTGATGCGGGGCACCCATGGTCCTGTTACACACATCGTAAGTGGGGGAGCGCACCCTCCCAACGGTCGGGGAACGACTGATGTCAAGCCTCTGCCGGCGCCGGCAGGGCAGTGAACGCCACGGGGGCAGAAGACTGCACAGTTAAGCAGAGGGACATTGCACTCTCGCCCACACAACTGCAGCCCCACCTCCTTCACCCGTTGCACCCACCCTCAGAACGACCCGGACCCACAAGCAGCTCACAAAGGCCATGGCAGTGGACAACGGTTGAACCAACGGTAACCGACCAGCTTTTACGGAACCCCCCGCGCCCCCCGGTCAGGAAATGGGGCAACGTTCGGGGCTCGCCTCTCCTTTGCGCGTGGGCCTCTGTGGACTGCAGGTCTTGTAACGAGCTGGATCTGACCACTGCAGGAGTGCTGTATGGCCGTGGCGTCGCAAATCCCAATATCGGTATGTCTGCATGGGCGAGGAACGCAGGTTTGGCGCAGGCCGGGGCTGCTGTGGTGCAGACCCGTGGCCGATGCTGCGTGCGCCATGCCGATCGAGTGATTTCTGCCGTTGTCGTGAAGTTTTGCAGAACCGCCGCGGACTGCCGGGCCGGTGGCACAAGGGAGCCGCCTCCACCAGCAGCACCACGGGCAAAATGCCTGGGAATGCAACGCACTACTGACGGGTAACACTGGGTGCCCCGGAAGCACTCGGCCCCTGCGTTGCATTCCCACGTCGAATGTTGTGCCCAGCACCCCATCCCGTCCTTTGGACTGTGGAGACCAGGCGACAGGCTGTGGGCACGTCAATTTGTGATCACTGCGCAAGATGCAACTTGTGATCACTGTCACGACCTTAGAGACCTTTTTTGGAGACACATGATTTGGCATCAGTTGATTTCTTTTCCTTCTTTGCCCCCCTTTTTGACTTTCTTTTGCGGCCCAGGAACTCCATATGGGGCATAGGGCAATTACCAGTCAACGGAAGGCCTTGGCGTTGGCATACGCAACCTGAACGACCGCATGTGGCGCCTGCGGCACCTGCAGCAGCCGACGCCGGCGGAAGCGGGGTGGGTGTGGGGCAGTATGCGGCCTTGGTCAGCAGCGGGAGGAGCATTCCCCTCTAACCCACCGAAATGCACGTTTCCTCACCCAACTCCTGAGAGACACAAACGCTCTCGCCCAACAGAGACATTGCACAGAAGACTGTGCACAATGGACAGCGGTCGCCAACCAGCCTTCATGGCCCCGTCCGGATCACAGGACGTACTGCATCGCGGTCGTGTCGCACAAGTCAGCCCGCGTCGTGTGTTGGTGAGGCCAAAAACCAGTTGGCCTCGGGTCGGAGTGCCGTGGACGGTGGTGCTACCATACAAACGCGCACGCGCGAGAGCACGGCGATGTGCCCCTCTGGCGCCACTGCCATCTCCCATGGGCCTCAATGATCAAGCCTCTAAGCGGCCACGGAGGACCGCCGTGCTTTGCAGCCGCGGTGGGAGGCAGGACACAGGCAGCAGGATATTGCTGAATGTGGCGGACACCCTACGCCCCGGGTTTGGGAGGGGTATCAGAGGCCAAACAAAGTTTGTGGCCCTGGAATCGACCTCAAATTTTCGGCCTCTTGAATACATTTCGTTTTTGCCCTGAGGACAATTTTACTGATGTGGGGGTGGGCCGGCCGTGACCGGCCAGGGCCCCAAATGATCCCCCTTCCTGGAGGGTGTTCATTGTTGGCGAGTGGCCTTTTTTCTGGTTGGGGTGTCATGTTGGCGCCTGTTGTACTTACAAACCATTCAACGTATCACGCTAAGGACATGGCCGTTTTTAGGCCAATGTGGGTGACCACCAATGATTGGGGATCATGCAATGCGCTCAGTTTATGGCCCTCGCCCGACAGGGCCACTGGGCAATAGCCTGACAGGCAAGCGCAAGCTCAGACATTGAAGGGCGATGGGACGGAACAAACGGACGTGCACATGTGAACGCGAAACGCAGGTCATTGGTGGGCGTGCCCCTCCTCCCCGGGGCAAAGGACATCGTGATGGCCCGTGGAAAGCACACGGGCCAATGCCCCTCCCGCTACCGGTTTTGGACCTCAAGTTTGCTTGTCTGGGGTCTACATGTCGCCTGACCCGTGCCCCAACTCTTACACTCTTACGACTCTGAGATGGAGGATTGCTACTGCTGTCGCCTGCGGGCAGGGGGTGCACAGGGCAGGCACGCCCTCGTCCTGCAACAGCAGCCTGGCCTTCTCGTTGCACCGCAAAAAGAAGGATCCCTGTCACATGACCCCTCATCCGTTTCGGACCATGGGCCCATGACTTGTGTGTCGGTGCTTGCTTGAAAGTTGCCGTCAGCCACTCCCCCATCCCCCAGACACAACGCCACACGCAACTACCCAAGGGGGGCGGGGGCGCCACGCCAGCACGCCGCACAAGGAAGCCTGGAGAGGGCAAGTGCAACGCCCCTCACCTCCCCCACCCCCTGCAAGGGCGGCGAGGGTCAACGCAGCCGATAGCTACTCAACGGCATTTGAGGGGCGGTCTGACCGGCATTTTCAGATGAGAGTTTCAGACGACGGGTGGCAAGGCGTGACGAACCGCAAATGGGCCATTCGCCGGAGGCGTTTGCGTTGAATCAATTTAGTCTTGGGGGACGGCATTGGGGCGCTCCCGGGTGCCCAGCGACATGACCCAACCTGTCAGACCACGGAAGGGGCTCACCAACTACGAAACCATAAAGGAGTGGCGGATCCTGAATGCGCGGTATTGTGACGGCAGTTAGGGGGACTTCCGCAGTTGTGCATGTGCCAAATACGCTGCTGCCATCAGCCGTTCCCCGCTGCAACTGCCTCAGGTATCAATGCCCAGGTCCTCACGCTGCCGCGGTATACATTCGTGCTGCAAGTCACCCACCCGAGCTTTGGCATTATGCGGGTGACGCACACCGTGGACATCAATATGCCTCCTGCTCGTGTAACCTGCGCAGGTCGCTTTACGTCGCTCCGCTGGGCAGGAAGAGGCGCATACCGAGGGCATAGAGAGGCACATACGAAGGGGGCAGCGAAAGGCACATATAGAGGGGATGTTAGGGCAGGGCAGGGCTGGGCAGAGCAGACACCTGTCCATATTGCCATCACCGTTATCCTGCTTCTGCGCTTGCCGCTTCGTGTGTAGTGAGTAGGAGGCCCTGGGGGTGGACGGGTGGAATTTGGCAGGGGGCATTCCGCCAAACAAAGTCGTTCACTCATAGGCCACAGTCGCGTTGATTTGTGCAAGCGTGAACAGCGCCTTGGTGTTCCATTGGGGCGATGAGTAGGCCCTCATGAAGTCCTCAATGCTCACCCGCCGCAGGGGAGGAGGGGCTCTTCCTCCACCTTCATCAGCGTCAAGCCGCCTATGGAGGGCCTTCAGCTCGCCACTGATTGTACGCCCCGCGTTCGAGACATCTTTACGATGGGTGTTGATGCGCCGCGGGGATGATGATTGTGTGTTTCCTGTGCTTGTGGAAGTGAGAAGTTGTTTTCCCCTCAAAACACAACATGCAGCCCGAAGAAAGGGCGCACAATGGCGTATGCAAGTTGTGGTTCACGAGGGGGTAACCTGAATTAGGTTAGCTAGACCGATGGTACCCTGGGTGCGTACATGCGGCGGCAGGGTCCCTAGGGCGGATGAGATTTCCCCACCGGAAACCCACATTGCCAGTGCGACATGGTGCGGACCTGAGCGCTCATGCTTCTTCACCGCTGAGGCACGGAAGTTGTTGGTGCCCTGGGCCCATTCAGTGGAACCAGCACGTTGGGGGTACATCCAACAAGCACAGTGCATGAGGTTGTTGATGTATTTCAACCACGGCCTACCCTATTGCCACTGCTTGCGAAATAGACGCCTCCGGGCCCGCCTTGGTGGTGGTGGTGGTGGAGAGGCACAAGCCTTGAAGTGAACTGCGTCAGCAGTCATGGATGTGCAGTGCGCATGCGTAGTGTGCGCACATTGGGCGCGATGCTGCAATTCCCAGTGCAACACCATCCATTCCCAGTGGTCTTGCTGGTGCCAATAGGGTTTGCGGTGCTTGCGATAGTGAGTTCGGGGGGCACCTTAAGAAGTGCATGTGTCTCATGTGGCAAGCAGACCCATGAACTATGTGGTGCTAAGGTGCAACACAACTTTGAGTGCTACACACGCGTGTAGTCTGTCCATGAGGCAACGCTTCAGGGGCAGGGAGGGACGCACGCCAAAATGGCAGCGAGAGGCACGCATAGAGGAGCAAAAAGAGGATTTAAGGGGCAGAGAGAGGCACATCACTTTCAAAGGGCAGGGAGACATCCCAAGAAAGCTGAACTGGAGTACCTCGCCCCTCGAGCCTCAGGCGTAACTGGAGGGGGCACCTCACCTGGAAAACGGCAGAGCTTTCAGCCGCCCACAGGGGAACGGCCTTCTTGGACTGGCCACGATGGTCGAAGCGTGCGGTGCGCCACAGCGCCCCGCGTCTCTCACGCAGAAGGGGGGGGCGTGCCAGCTCCTGCGGGTCGTCCTCGCCTGCGGTCTGGATCCCCATGACAGGCACGCCGGGGTCCGTGAACTGCCACCACGTCACGCGTTGCAGGTTGGCAGCATCGCTGTGTCGGTTGGTTGGGCTGCTTCGCCCTGTTTCGGGGCTGCTGGGCGGCCCTGCGAGTGTTCGGCTCTGGTTTTTTGCTGCTGTCGCTGTGTGCGCTTGTCCTGCTGTCATGTGCGCGGGTGCTGGCGGGCGGGCAGAAAGACCGGCACCGGGCTGCAGTGTGTTCACACCAGTCCAGGCCAGTCGTGAAGGTACATGACTGTCATTAAGAAGCCAGATTTTTTTTTTGCTTAAGGACAGCCCTTAAGGACAGCCCCCAGGGACCGCCAACCGGCGACCGCCAACCGCCACCAACCGCCAACCGCCAACCGCCAACCGCCAACCTTTGAAGTAGAGAAGGTCCCATGGCTATGAAGCAGAGAGAGTCCCCGTGAACGTTCGTTTCTGTTGGCGTTACGGAGGTCTTTTGTTTTTTGCCCCTTCAGGACAGCCAGAAGGTCCAGTGGCGCACCCGTGGCCCTTGCCACAGTCATGTCTGGGGGTAAGGGGGTGTAGCGTCAAGGGTCCAGCCAGTACACTCGCAGGTTGTGCATTACGGATGAACTGGACACGACAGTGAGGTGCCCGCGGTCGGCGAGGTCGGAGGCTTCGCGGGCCATGCTGCCAATGGCGCAGGTGACCAAAGCTCCACCGCTGCATGTCGGTGTTGCAGGCGGCGGGGGACGCACGGCACTTGGAGTGTGCGCCGGCGCAACACGCGGCATTGGCACAGGAGGCAGCTGAGTAGGACGCTGTCGTGCAGGCTCTGTGCCGTGGAGCCCGGGCTGACATATGCTGACGACGGCAGGTGACAGGGAGTCGGGCGCCAGGAAGGGTCCCTGGACATGCAACTAAGAAGCAAAGAAATCACCCACCAATTCATCTTCAAAAAAAGCACACCTGGTGATGTGTGACACGCAACTACAAAGCAAAGAAATGGTCCAGCAATTCATTGTTAAAAGAAATTGTTCAAAGCGTACCTAGTGACCTTGTGCCTGTTCCGTAAAGGGGCGCATACCAAAGGGAAGGGAGAGGCACATAGCGAGCGGCAGAGAGACACGCTGTGGGCCCCACTGGTTCCATGCCCCCGCCCCTCTCCCAAACCTTCTTTATATGCCCCCTTCATGCACGGGCCCATCCACCTCCCCGTCCGAATCCCATTTCCTCACCTGTACCCTGGTGGTGCTTGTTGAGGGCAGGGCTTACACGGGTCGACGTCATCATTTTCAGGTGCCCTTCAAGCTGCATGCAGTGACCCCTTACAGGTGAGCACATTGCAGAGTCATGGCCGCATAGGTGTGTCGTGCTGGCAGTTGATTGGCGGTTGTGGGATGGGTGTGAAGGGGTTGTGCACGCACCGTGCGTGCGCTGTGCGTCTGTTAGAGTTTGGCAACGGTTCGTAGGGCACAACATAAGTTGCTGCCTCGAGTGGCGTCCAAGCTTGAGGATGCTTCCGTGTTCCGAAGATGTCCAGCTGTAGCCCTGAACATCCGACCCCTGGCTCCAATCATATGCCGTGCATTGCTGGTAGGTGCAAAGATCTCTAGAATCACATGCACCCTTTACCCCGAGGGCAAAGCGGCTACTGCCCTCGGGGGTCGGGGGTCGGCAACGACAGTCACAGATGGGAGCAGTGAGGATCAAATGCACGACATAACCTGTTCCAACTACTCATGCACACACCGACCCAGAACCAGAACCTGGTTCGAATTCAAGTCTCCGGTTCCTCCAGCTTCGCGGTGTTCTGTCATCCCGCGCGCCCTGCCCGTCCCTCGTGCCGTGCTCCTCTCAGCGAACCGCGTGGTGCTCAGCCTGACCCCCCAGGCCTTTCAAGACGCCGACCTCCCGTTGCAGTACCGGTACGTAATGGTTGTGGGCGACGAGGAGCTCCCCATCTCCCAGACCCCGAGCTATGTGCTGTGGAGCGCACTGGAGCCCGGCCCCAGCCCCTTGGCCTACCTCGTGCCACAGCTGCCCAATCCCGATGGCACCCTCCTGGGGCACCACGTGAGGTGTGAGCTCCTTGGACCAGACATGCCTCACTGCCACCACCTTCCGTCAGGAGCCTTGCGTGGTGGGGGGCGAGTTCAGAGGTTCCGTGGCCATCCTGTTGCCACGGAGCGGCACATTGCGTGCCACCAAAAGTGCTTCTTGTCCCGTCCGGGACAGCACTTGCTCCACGGCACGCTGTACGTGGACGGGCACGGTGGCGTATTTCCGCAACAGGCGTCAACCAGGATTGCACGTCGTGGGACAATACGCCGTCCGGCAAGGCCTATGCCACCGCCCATGACGAGGCCAGGGATGTGCTTCGTGGTTGGCCGGCCCTGGGGATGGGTGGGGGGCTTTCGGAAATCCTGGGGGGGATGGGAGCACCCGCCCCCCCCCCCCCCTCGTGGGGGAATGGGATTTGTGGCTGTTTGGGTGCATAGACGAATGGGTGCACTGCACAAGTGCAGAGTTGTCCGTGTGTGCTCTTCCAATGAAACCACTGTTTGTTCTTTATCTGCATTTTGCACTTCAAGGGAAAGAAGAGGAAGCTCTCACAGACATTTTCTGATGACTCTGACTCATCAGACTCCCTGTCTTGCAACTCCTCGTCCTCTGATGCGGAGGAAGAGAAATGCCTGAAACTGCAGCTGGTGAACAACCGCTTGAAAGAAATCCTTGCGCTGGACCAGTGCCCTTGCGTACTGCATGTGTTGGGGTGGGGTGGGGGGATTGGCCAGCCATCCCCCCCCCCCCCATTTACTGGGCGTGACCTTTTTGGGTTGGTGAGTTCCTCCCGAACCCCGGGTGAACGAGCCTGGCAAATCTCCCCTCCCCTACAGACGATGCAGTCCACAAGGGACAGGAATGCCCTAGTCGTAAAAGCACTTGGAGGAATGCCCAGACCGCCAGCGCTCGCCGGTTGGCAGCCAACCGCCCGCAGTTGATGGCCCACCGCCGGCGTTTGGCCACCGGCCAGTGAACCGAATGGAGTGGGGCAAGACAGTACGGGCACGTCCTGGTGGATGGGTCGGATGGGTGCTGAAGGGCTCCGTGCCGCACATTTAGAGGGCGCTTCCAGGCTGAGGTTGGTGATGACTGTTGAGCTTCAAGACGACTGTGCGGTATCTTGACGGATTCCTCAAGCCAAACCACCTTGAGCAGAGCTACAAGTCGTCACCCCGGCTGCTTTACCACAACATAACCCGAGTTAACCCGGAGGACCTGGAAGCCGGTACTGCAGTCTGCGAGCCCCGATGGCACTTCCGTTCTTGTAGTATTTCGCCTCGGTCCATTTTGTACCTCCGTTCGTGTGTTGGTTCTTTGCCATTCATTTTGCGAAACACACCTCCGTTTGCGAGCACCTCCGTTCCGTATTCAACAAAACGACCAGGAATGTGTTTCCCAAAAGGAAACCGAGATGTGTTTTACAAAACAAACCGAGGACATGTCAACGTCTCCCCACAACCGTTCCCCGACCTTTACAGCGCTCAACGGCCCTCTGACACCCGCAACAACCTCAACAGCCCTCAACAACCTGCAACGGCCCCTCAGTCCTGCCTGCAGCCGTAAAGAACGCCTCGTCAGTCCCAAATCACTCCTCAAGACCGTCCACAAGGCTCAGCACCCACCATTCTTCAGCATCCCTCAACACCCTTCAACAAACCCCAACAACCCCCAAAACCTCCAATAGCCTGGGCCACCGTCATCAAAGCTCAACACTATTGAACAACCCTCGACAATCATCAACAATCCCGCCTCATGCCGTGTTCCGCATGCGCGTCTGTTGCAGGTTCGGTGTGTACATTCGGGACCGCAATGGGGCCGCCACCCGCGTGCTGAACGCGCCGACATGGATGCCACAGAACCCGTCGTGGACAAACAAGGTTGTCCCCGTTGGCATGCGACACGTCCAGAACTCGGGAGGGTTTGCCTCTCTTTCCATTTTTCCAATTTTTTTCGAGCCCAAAGGCCTCGGCCGCACTGTCCTCACACGTGCTCTTGCCTCCATCTCTTCTGGGATGGGCAGGGCGAGTGAACTCGTCTTGCACTTGCTCACCTTCTCTTCTCCCCCCGGCATGGTCACTGGGGGTAGTCATGTTTGTTGTGCTAAGGGCACGCGCCTTTTCTTGACGCTCGCATCCCGGAAGGCTCTGTCCGGGCTCGCTGTGTTTTTCGTTGTTGACTGATTTGGATGTGTTCTCCCTGCCAGAGCACACCCACGCTTTTCCGCGTCCGTACAGTTGGCTTTGCCGTAGGACTGAGGCCCGACCGCCTGAGTGAGGAGTTGTGCTGGCGGGGAAAGAGGTCGTGCGGCAGTTTTGGCGGCTCCCCACGGGGCTTTGTAGCAGGACAATTTGGGCTGGGCAGATGCCGTTGTTGGATGCCCCATTCCCACTGCCGGGGGACGGGTGCGCGTCCGGTGATCCGGTTTCGAAACCCGACCACAGCGTTGCAGTGGACTAGCTGGTCTCGTCCCTGTCTTACTGTCTGCTGGGCCGGGGACTGCTCAAGCTCCTCGTGCTCGGGAGAAGTGGGAAGGGCTGCGTATGGCTCTGTTCTGGAGGATTGCGCAGTGTACACATTACCCCACCACCACCAACACACACACACACACACACACACACACACACACACACACACACACACACACACACACACACACACACACACACACACACTGCTGCAGTGCTGACAGAGCTGTAGAGTGGTGATGTTTGTAGCGAACGCTATTGATTTGGTTGAAATATTTGGGCGTCACACATACACACACACACACACGTCAGCACACACATGCGCACGCACACCGCACACACATACGTACACACACATCTGAGGTGCTGATGTCGCTGAGGGCGGGGGGAAGCGTCTACTTGACTCTGGAATCCCAATCCCCTCTCCCCATGCAGCGCAGCGGTGTCCCTGAATCATAGGACTTTGAAAGACGCTGAATTACAGTGCCGAGCACACACCTGCGGACACACGCGCACACTTGCACACAATGCCCTTGTCACAGAAAGTGTTGTACAGCAGCGGGTCATCCCGATGCCTCCCCGGATTTAGCCCCGGCAGCCCCTTGTAGCACTCCACTTCCCTCGTCTCCTGCAGACTCGCTTTGATGTGGTGCTGGGCGAGCTTCGGAGCACCAAAAGCCTGGGCAGTCTTGTGGCAGCTGCAGGTGCTCTATACCGTCATGTTTGGATGTGAGAACTGCGTGTAAGACGTGCGGCGTGCCTTGCCTTACCTGCTACCCGGAGGTCTTTGGGACGAAGCATGAACGGATCGTCGTGGGGCCGGCGGCCGCAAACTGCGGGGGTTTGCGGTCTGCACATGTCGCAGGCACACAACGACAGCGGGCCTCTCTGTGTCTCGTCGTCTCTGCAGAGATCCTCAGAAACATTCCGTTCGGGGTCGCTCTGCACGAGACGAGCGGAGAGACTTCGGCGCAGGCGATCGCCATCGTGTTGAACGAGACGTACATTTTGGCCCAAGCGCCAGTGGTCAGTGTCTATGGGGACATGCTGCTTGAGGTATGCCCCCCCCCCCCCGTCTTCGCCCCCTTCCCCCCCCCCGCGCGCGCACCTGTCCCCCGTGTTTCCCTGAACGGTTCAAGACGTCTGTGCATAAGGCGGTGAGCTCACGAGAGCGCAGGCGGCAGTACTAGGACAGTCGCCCAGCGCAAACCCGGACACAATGCTGACGAACTCGCTGGACGACAATGGCTGGAAGTTTACGGCGGGGCCATCCAGTTCAGCCGACCGACCACGTGACTGCCCCGTGTTTTCTAGTGGGAGTAATGGCGTAGGAGGTATGGGGTAGGGGCGATGGCACACGAGAAATGGGATGGCGGTGATGGTTGCGGCGTGCACTGCACTGAAGTTCAGTTGATGCTGAATAAAGCCGCCTTCTTTGATAGCCCGGACGTGAGAGTCGGCTGGGACAGCGGTTTTGCGCCTGTTGTTGCGAATTTGATATGTGGTAATCCCCCCCCCCCCGTCCTCCAGCCCGCCCGGGTCCCTCCCTCCCTCCCTCCCTCCCTCCGTCACTCTCTCTCTTCTCCTCCCCAGAAATTTGTGAGGGCGTCTTTGGGCATCGGAGAACCAGTATGAACTGCCCTTCGTGTGCTCAGGTCCTCTTGGACGTCACATTCGGCAACCGCACGTTGGAGTCCTTCACAGTGGCGCAGGCCTCGGAGACGGTGGCACGCATCTTGGACAAGCAGGACACAATTGCCCATGCCACTGCAGAAAAGGCTGTAGCGGTCATCAACACATTGATGCACCAGGCACTGTCCGATCTGCAGTTGCAGGCGAGTGTGTCGCATGCCCTGGAGGCGCTGTTGAAGGCCATGTCCCGACGCATGGTATGTGTCTTGCAGCCGGAACCGCTCGCTCTGTCTGACGCCAGGCAGCAGTGGCACATGACAATTTCTGCCCAGTGGTGTTTGTCAAACATAAGCGCCCAACTCATCGCTCCGATGCCACCCCTTCTACCATCACCCATGCCGTCACTCCTATGCCATGGCTCCTTCACCATTCATCACTCCTGTGCCTTTACTCCCTTGTAATCACTCTTATAGCACCACTCCGATGCCATCACCCCGATGCCATCACCCCTATATCATTACCCCAAGTAACCATTCCTGTATTATCACCTCGACACCATTACTTTTCTTTCATCACTGCCATGCCATTACTCCTCGACCGTCACTCACATCATCACTTCTGTGTCACTATGCCGATGACACTCCTGTACCGTCCCTCTTGCACAGCCACCACTCCCACACAGTTTCCCCATCGCTCCTGTGCCGCACGCGAATGCCATCAGTCCTATGCCATCACTCCTCGGCCATTTCTCCGACACCATCCCCCCCATATCCCCCCGTGCCACCAGTCCTATGCTCACTCCTATACGCTACAGCATCTCTGCGATATCATGAAATCGCTGCCATCACTTTTGTGCCATGACTGCTATTCCATCATTCGTATGCCGCCATCCCTGTGCCATCACTCCTTTATCATGGTACAAGGGTGATGGCATGGACGTGATGGCTTCGGAGTGCTTGGACAGGCGCGATGGCATGGGATGAATGGCATCGGAGTGACGGTGTAGCAGTGGTGCTGGAAAATGATCAGAGTCACCGCACTGCAACCTCATATCGGCAAAGAGGACGCCATTGCGCGAATTATGCTGTTGCGTAACGAAACTGAGTGCAAGGGGCAATGATAGGTCGGGCCTGCTACGTCTGTCCGCATCTAGCGCTACGGACGCCGAGGGGCTGCGACTGCCCCTCCCCCGGGGTGTTTGCCTGCTCAAAGATTCGAACCTGCGACTCCTGAATTGACAAGCCCGCATTCAGCCACCCATGCACGTGGCGCGGTAGGCAGTGGTATGTGCGCGTCAGTGCACTATTTGTACGTGTCGAGATATATTTTACGCCGAGTGGGCGCATATCGGCTTCGCGTGTTTTGCCTATTGTCCGTATCCCACCGACCCCTGCTTTCCCAACCCCTTCCCACCGGTCTGCCCTTTTCGCCCATGGGGGAGGCGGTGAAATCGGGACCCGGAACCCCCTCGAGACGCCCAAAACCTACGCCCGTGGGGAGCAGCAGTTTTATTTTTCGTCCCACGAAAATTTTTTCGACCCCCCCCCCCCCACTGACGTATGATCAAAATGCTCGGAATTTCATGGATCATTCAAACATGCTGAAACAAAAAGCAGCCAGACCCGCTTTTTTTTTTTTACCCCATCCCCCCGTCACGCCGCAGGGGCCGAGGTCCAGAACGACACTGAACTGCCCCCTCTACGGCTTCTCCCCATGCCCTCCAGCACCCACTCGGTCCTCCGGTTCCCGCCAACCCATTGCCCTAAGCTTCGGCCACCCCTTTTCTGGGTAGGCACACTCCTTGTGTTCCATCGGCCCCCCAGCCCCCCTCTATCGCTTGAAGCGAAGCGTGGCCGAAGGGTGTGTCCGAGGCGCAGCCATGAAAGCGTGCGGTTGTAACGAAATGTCCGCGGCGCTTGCTTTCGTGGGCTGCAAGTCGTTCATCGGAGCAGTGAGGGGGCGGACAGAAGCCGTAATAGCGGCGTCGGCGCATCCTCCTTGGTCGGTCTTTTGCCGCAGGTTTCTGGCAGCACCATGACTGTCGCTGCAAACACGAATGGGCTGTGCAGCGCCTCTACCAATGCAACCGCTTGTGACATGATTGTCACTGTGTACAGAGGTATGCGTGCAGGCACGTGCATGCCGCGCTCCTTGTCTCTTGGTATCTTGTGCTGCCCTACGCATCTCAGTACCCCGCTCAGCACGACGCACAAGGCAAATCGCAGAATGGCCCTCGAGGGTATTGCGAAAGCACGTTTGGCCACCATCTGCAATCCGGAGAAGGCTAACAATTCACGATCCAACCAATCTGAAGTTTCTGCCAAACGTCCGGCGGCCATGCAATGCAAAGAAGTGAAGTGTCAGGGCACGGCGGACGAAAGCAAGAATTGCAGGAAAAAAATGCACAAGTGGACAACAGCACAAGCGCTGGGTCTCAGGAGGGGATGCGTACCCAATTTTGAAAGCCAAAATTTTGGGTCAAGATTGTGGGTGCATCGGTGGGTGGGTTGGTGGGAGTGTGGGTGCGTGGGTGCGCGGGTACGTTGCCGTGGAGGTATCCACAGCGGCTGGGACTAACGCTTCCATCGAGTGCGAATGCGGTCTTGAACAGTGAAGGCGATTCGAGGTCTGATAATACTTCACTTAATCCTCAGTGCAGAGCTCAGTGCGCGGATTGTGCAGGCCAAAAGCAGGGCACCAACGCCACACGCAGCCCAAATGCGATCACAGCACCGTGAACGACCACACAGCCCACACAAGCACAAAGCACAGTGCAGTGACGAAGCCCAGCCTCAGAGCATCCGTGCGTCCCTCCCGGCTCAACGGCGACAAATGCATCGAAGTGGGGCGGAAGCAACACCTGTGGAGAGTCCCAAGTGCGCAGCTGTGGTGACCCCTTTCTCATTACGTGGCAGGTCCGTGGGCACAACGGGCCGGCGGTTCGGTTCGGTTCGCCAGCATTCGTAGCGTTGCAGAGGCCCAGGCCTCATCCGGGCGGGCGACATTGCTTTGCTCGCAGACGAACACTCTGCAAAGATTCAATCATCTCCGAGTGTCATTTTCCGTCTAGACCACTGACGTTACATAGCCATTGAACATGCTATTGCAGGAGTAAAATCATTTAAGGCGTGCCGATGGTTGTTCCGGGCTTAGCAGTGCCCCAAGGGTGCCCAGCACGGCATGAGGGAGGGGCAGGGACAGCACGGGCACTGCAAGACATGAATGGGAACACCGACAGGCCCTTGGAGCGCCACCAACACCCTTCAACACCCCATTGGCAATAGCGCGTGGCGCGCTTTGCACGTGCGAGGGGAGGGGTGCCCGGGATCATCCATGCCACTCCGTGCGTTGCACATGGCGCGTTCTGCACACTACGCACCCCGCAGACCGCACACTGTCGAATGCACACACGGTGGTCAAGCGACCACAGGCCAACGGTGTGGCTATGCGGTGGGCCACTAATGTGCAGCATTGGGTGATCACAGCCCTCTGGCCCTGCGTTACACCTTCCCACGGCCATCCCCCAAACTGCCTGCATGTGACGGAATGTGAAGTGCGTCAGCGCTGTGAGGACAGGCGTGATGTTCGCCCGCCTCCGGGAGCCGAGACCTCGGGTACCTGCTTGAGCAACGCATTGCCCACTCTCTTGCTGGTGTTCAGCGGAGCAAGAAATCGGCGTAGTGTTCCTGCCCCCCCCCCCTCCCCCCCCCCCGGGGGGGGGGCTCATCCCACTTCGCCCCGCACCCCTTCAATGGCGTCAAAGGGATGGGATGGACCACGTCCATATGCAGAACCCTCGTCTTCGTCCTGCAGAGTCGTCCCAGATGGACATGATCCTGCCCCTCACACATGGGGCCAGTGTCAACTTGTCGGCTATTCCCCGCAGATATTTGGCCAGCGCGTCCGTGATCGAGGCCTGGTCAGTAACATACACTTACAACAGGTGCCCAACAACTGCCATGCACGTGCGAGCCCCGCAGCGCTATGTGCCAACTGTACGCTTCCCGACACACGTGCACACTTCCAGACACATACAACTGCCACCCACATGATGCTGCACAGTGCCCTTCTCATGACCACACTGTGATTCACCTGATGCTACTCGCATTCACATCGCTGTGCACATGATGCCTGCGCATCTCGGTTCACACGATGTCTACACATTGCCACTGGCATACACACCACGGTGGACACGATACCTGCACGCTGCCATACACATGATGCCCTTTGGCTCCATTGGGTGGCCTGTATCTCGCTGTTTGGTACCGCTGGGAGTGGGTGCAGTTGAGTGTCACCTTCGTCGCTTCTATGGCCGCGCTCAGATCTTGGTACGTCAAACCACCTCACCCACAAGACATTCCTTTGCTGCGTTGTCTTGTGGGTATGGGGGACAATCAACGTCCTACCTCTTTTGCTCCTTTCTGCCGCTCCCCATTTCATTGTACCTTGAACGCTGTTTTGCACAGATTCGTCGCTTTGGGAGGGCCCCAACTCGACCTCAACGTGGGCATCCAGAACGTGACATTGTTTGCTGTTCATCAGGTGTCTTCTGTTGATCCCCCGGAGCATTGCACTGTTGCACAGCCCATAGTTGCCTTCGTGTGGTGGTGTGCAGCATCATGTTGGTGCATGACCCTGTATTTGATGATGTTGTGCAGCATCTTTGTGTTGAGCTGATACCAACGGGGAGCGCTTACCTGTGAACCCCTGGACCCCCCAACCCATAATAGTTAGCACCTGGTTAGAATTGGCAACTTGGGCGCCAACGGCGCCCGGAAAACTTTTTTGAGCCTGGAAAATCTGCAACACACTTGATTTCCCCCCATCTATTTACATTCAAAACGCTCACAATGAGTTAGGGAATGCCGTGCCACATGTCTTCTTTTGCTGGCCGGGATGCCTTTGCTGATTCAGAGGTATGTCTGTTGGAATACGGTACTGTTTTTCATTTGTTGCGAGTGGTAAAACCAAATTTCACCCCACTTGTGTGTATTCAAAATGCTCAGAATGAAACGGGGAATTCAAAAATGCCCCCAAAACGGAGAAATACTTTCGACCCCCCCATCCGGACCCCCCCCCCCCCCGCCCACGCCGCGGGGGTTGGGGTCTAGAACTGAACTGCAGAGCCCCCCATGCTGGTACCCGGGTACCCCTTCCCTGTGTATGTATGCACGTAGCGTGTGCAAGTGTGTGTGTACGTGTCCGTGCGAGTCCTTGTGCACGTGTGCGGGCGCATGTGCTTGTGCATGTGCATGTGTATGTGCATGTGTATGTGTATGTGTGTGTGTATGTGCACGTTCATATGTGTATGTGTATGCGTATGTGGATCTGCACAAGTGTGTGGCATGCATGTACGGACTATTTAGTGTATTGTCCTACACCATTGTGGTGAGTGATGTGGTCGGGATGCAATGAGCTGTTGTGGTTATATTTGACCTGAAAATCAGCTGTTTTTTGTATTCCCGTTAGGATCCTATCAGCAGTGATGCCATACCCTGTTTTTAGCCCTTCCATACCTTTGGTGAGACCGGACGCCCCATGAAAATGCAACAAATACCTTTCCGTTACAGTTTCCCAACCTCATCATCGGGGTGGTGGTATCCAAAGCCTGCCCGGTGACCCTGCACCCTAGTAGACACACTGCTGCATTTATGCGAAGTGTGATACGCACAAACGGTCATGCCCATTTCGTTGCATATTTCTTCGCGCGCGGACGTGGTTGTGTTGTTGTACATGGCCATGCTTTGCCTCATGGACATTTGCGTTTTTGTCACATGCTCGTGGGGCTATCCAGGTTGTTTATCCCTGATTCTGCCTGTATTTGTACACTGTTATGTGCCAGTCTGGTGATCTCCCCCCAGAGCGCGCATTGTGAAATTCCGGTGTCGTGCCTGACGGGCGGACCTTGACCATACGCAATCCCTCTTCCTCTCGCGCCTCCATTTTCACAGCAGCGAAAGCTGGAGAAGCTGCACATCCACGGCCTCAGCGACAGCGAGCGTCTGGAGATCCCCGTTGCTCACATCAATCCGGCCGGATACGTCAACTATACACAGGCGTATTGTGCACATTACATCGAGAACCTGGCGTCCTGGTCGCCCAATGGAGTGTCTTTGGTCAGACCGACGTCTATGACGGCAAACGTATGTTCTTCCCAAGCGCAACGACAGAGCCCACGTGGGTAATGCGGTACATGTTAAGCAGAGGTCTGGGACGACGTCTTATTGTGCACTTCCGCGAATGGACGACAATGCAAGTGCTGTTGCATGAGTGCTTGGATGCGTCTGCGTGTGTATGCCGCGGGCACAGGGTGCAGGTGCTGGCACAGACATAGGCACACAGGCACAGACACGGCTTGTTCCGCCACTGCCACATGGTCTCGTGGCTGAATGCGTCATTGTCAAGTCAGGAGTCGCAGGTTCGAATCTTTGAGCAGGCAAACACCCCGGGGGAGGGGCAGTTCCAGCCTCTCGGCGTCCGTAGCGCTAGATGCGGACAGACGTAGCAGGCCTGACCTATCATTGCCCCTTGCACTCAGATTCGTTACACGACAGCCAAAGGATATGACGATGGGGCAGAGGAGGCAGAGGAGGGTCAGAAACACAAGTGGGAACAAAGCAAACGTCGGGCCAACGATGGTCAGGCAGAGCCGTGGCGAATATGGCAGATGCACAGTGTAGACCGGGCAGACACACAGTGTCGTTCAGGGGGCATCTTCATGTGGTGCTCATTGCTAGGAGGCGGCGTGTGTGTGTGTGTGTGTGTATGTGTGTGTGTGTGTCTGCAGCTTGTTTTGTCGCGTTTATGGTGTGTGTGTGTGTGTGTGTGGTTTTCTGTGTATGAAGACAAATAGTTCCGCGATTGCCTGCCTGGTCGTGGTTCCAAAAGTGGTGCTGAGCGGACAGGGCAGCATGGGTAGTCCAGGGCAGCGTCTGTCCCGAATTGGAGTTCAAGCAGGAATTGATTTCCCTGTTTCTGTGCAGTCCTGTGGTTCAGCTAAGCTGACCCAGACTTTGGGAGAGACTTCAAACTTCGGTGAGACTGCCTGGCTGAGCGCTTGCGTGCCTGTTCTCCTTTCCCTGCACTACAGAACGGTGCCCAGCCTTTGCATGCACCTTATGCACCTTCTGTTGTACCGACCGAATCCTAAAGATTTGAAAAAAGATTTAATTCTCGGCACAGGGTGTTGTTGTCCACGGGGGGGGCGCTGGGAACGGACCCTTTACGCCGACCCCCCCCCCCCCCTCCCTGCTGGGTTTTGGCCCGGAAGTGCCAGACCATGGGCGCCAAAGGCGCCCTAAGGAAATTTTGCTTGACTTAGTAGAGGGTGAAAAAATGGGTTTTCACCCCATGTGTCTATACTCAAAATACTCAGTTTTTTTTAGGAGAACCCAATAGTGGATGAAAACCAAATTGGACCAAATATGAATACCACCCCCCTTTTTTTTGCCCCTGCCTCCATTTTTGCAAGAATGCCAGAATCGCGGGATGGATGCTGTGTTTGCCCCACTGCTTGTTGCCCCCGCCCCCCTCCGTGTTTCATGCCCCATTTTGCACCTGGCTTTGATTTCAGAGAATGATGAATCAGGGACCACGTATCAGGGCATCCAGGATTGTCACAATATTGGATATTTCAATCCAGATGCTGATGTGCCCCAAAGCAGATAAAGGGGCTAGTTCGGGACATTTGATTGCCAGTCCATTTGTGATTCGAATTTGGTTGTTGGCTGTTGGTAAAAAGGAGTAAGAGGGTGCTGACCCCGCAGGTCGAGGGTTTCTTCCTGGTTTTCATGCACTATTATTGAGACGAAATGACAAGGCAGCATTTCACGTGCCATGGGCGCTATTATGAATGAGTTTGCAACTGGTTTGTTGAAAAACTGGTGGACCTGAATCATGCTTGTTGGTGCTTATCAGTGCTATGAACTGCAATTCCAGAGTCCAAGGTACGCACGGTATCTTGCAGTAGCAACAAAATGAATCAACCCCAATCCCCCAAACGGGGAAAAAAAACGCAAAAAAGATCATAATTTTTGGTGCAACGCCCTACGCAAAAATGGGTTCTGCAAAAAAAATCGCAAAAATGAAATAGTTTTTGCCCATTTTGGATGCCGTCGCAAAAATTTTGCTTATTATTAATTCAAAACACCCAACGCAAAAATTAGGATTCTGCGAATCTCCAGAGTTCGGTCGGTACTGGCCTGGAGATGTTTCTGTGCACCCGGGCAGCGTTTTACTTATGCCTTTGTGGTGCGTATATCGTGTGTGTGTGTGTGTGCGTGCGCACGCATGTGTGTAGGTGCGCGCGCGCGCGTGTAGGAGGTTGTCGTGGCATGGGAGCGCCCCTGTTGCTGTAAAATGCAAGCGCCCGTCCACTATACGTGGCGATGTGCTTGTGCATGCGGTCCTGAATCGCCGCGCCCCCCATACCCATATTTACCCCATGCCCCTTTGCCCTTAGGGACCGCCTGTTCACCACACAACCTGCCGGACATCACATCTCACGGCGTTCTCCGTGCTACAGCCGGAACTCCACCAGTCCCCACTGCCTGAAGATCCGAAGCCTGTGAGGAATGCGATGGCCTGGTACTGGGTCCTGGTGATTGTGGGCAGTGGGGTAGCCGTGTTGGCCGTACTTATCCTGATTGTCTGGTTGTGTACCCGCGAGGTATTCCGGCCCCTCAGCCCCTGCCCCTTGTTGTCCCCTTCCCACCAGGCTACTGCCACCGGCTTCGGCTTTGTTGAGGAGCTGCGGGGGACATCCGTGCCTGTGAGTCACCTCGAAGGCAAGCGCAAGCGAAGCGTGCACCTCCGCTGTATTTAGGGGCTGTCCGTCGCATGCCCCAAGAAGTCACCGCTGGAAACGCACTTCCAGCGTGGGTGGGGCTGGGGAAAAAAATGAAGCCCCATTTTTGGGCCATGTTTGTGAGGTCCCAATAAGTGCAGTGTTAGTTTGCACCAAACAAACCCCATCCCCGTATTTCTCCAAAATGCAAAACCCGTTTTGCAATGCTTTGTCCTTTTGGCACTACCATCTCACAGGGGTTCCGAATTAGGATTAGCATTGGGATTCATAATTTTCACCTTCGCTTGCCTGCCTCTGGGTCTTGTGGGGTTGAGTGGGTTTATATGGCTGGAGGAGAGGGTGCAGGGCTTTCAAAAAGGGGAATAACATCTGTCCGATGATACATACGCACTGTTATGCAACATATCTCAGTGGCGCTCCTGCAGTGTTGACCTGCCAATTTGTGGGCAGCGTGTTTAGATGTGGGTATGGGGGTGGGGCGTTACAGCCCTCTTTTCTGCAATGGTACCGATCATTCTGCCTCAACGAGCTAAATGAGGCACGTGATTGCTGTGTGCTGAAGGCTTGGGAAAATATTTTCATGGGACAAAGCCCGAACAACAGTTGGGAAATGTGTGGAAATGAGGAGACATGCACATCCGTTTGATTGTGGCATTGTAACGCGCTTGTTTGCACCTCATGTACCCGCTACCCCACCCTCCCAGCCAGCAGTAGCAAGAGTGCCGAGTCCAGATTAGCCACTCACCCTCTTTAATGTGCTCAGGCAGGGCGCTCCTTGGTCAGTCGGTTGTTTTTTTCCCCTACCGAGCATCTGTAAGGAGCGCCCCTCAAGGTCCCACTGTTGCTGTGTAAAAGGGTTACAGTGTGTCTGGGTTAGGGTTTTGCACCGTGGGTCAACGCCTTGCTGTCATCCCACAGAGTTTGTACACATTTCGTGCTTTCCCTGTTTACTGAAATGGATGCTAAATGCACACAACAATGACGCATTGATTTCACGGCCAGGGGGGGGGGGGGCTCGGTTTCCATATGCACCCCCCCCCCTTTCTCCCTGCCGTGCAGCCCGAGTCGCTCACAAAGGCTGGCTTGGTTTGGCCCATAGTAATGGTGGCACTGGGAATGTATGTGTGGGGCGCTCTGACCAAGCCTTGTGAGCGAAGTGTGATCATTCCGACTGTTTGGAGGCGTGTGTATGAGCACTACTGAAACGACTGAAAACACACTACATGAATGATTGTGTCACCTGATTTACTCAAGTTGGTGCGCGGCCGCGTTTGCGGTTTATTGCCTCTTGTCAATAGGCCAGTCGCTCTTTTTTTTTTCCTTTTTCTTGTGGCGTGCATGCTATGGGAAGACATGGAAACACTAGGCTGTTGAATGACCCCGTATGTTAGGTATCATGCTATCCTCGACCCTGCATATATGTTGGGGTACCCCCCTCGGCCACCGGCTAGACCCCTCAAAGGGGCCTGTGGCCCACTTCTACTGGGGGGGGGGGCGGGGCAGTCGCGTATCAACACGAGGCCCCCCCCCGCCCCGTGATTTGATGCCTTTAGCATCAATGTCGCATTGGAAAATGGAATGAATGCGCGTGGCACAAAACAAAAACATCGATTCTCCACGGTTGTAGGGACAATCCAGGGCATCTCAGCCCACACTTGGGTCTGCTTGGGCATTCCATGGAGACTGGCGTGCATTCCGTGAAAGTGGATTTGCCCCTCGTTGTGTATTTTCAGAAGTGCCTCTTTCTCAAAATCGAAGCATGTTGGTGAATGCCCCAGATTCAAATCAACCACCAACCTTCCACCTGATCCATTTCTTGGGCATTGACATGCGAATGTCGAAATGCTGCTTGTACTGCTCGTACAGTGGCAACATCCTCCGCCGCTTCATAAATCTCTCACGTTCCTGGGCTCTGCGGCAAGGGACCCAGTGTATTTGAGGCAATTTTCCACCACCATCAATGGCCAGTTAAAGGACTGAAGGCTGACCTCCCACCAAGAGTTGTCGACCAGTACACCTCGATCTCTTTGCCACAAACCTGAGGTTTGGGTGCAATCCGATCCTTTTTTACATGGCTCCCGAAAGAGACGTCCCATCGTCTAGTGCCTGGGCATTCTATGTGAATTCCCCTGCTGCCCCTTTGAATAATGAGGGGCGTTCTCCTCACGTACATTGTCTGATCAGGGGATGCCCTGTTATGGAGAGGAGGTCACTAGAGTGAAGCAGTTGGACCACAAAGACAGCAGTTTGGGCGCGGGTCGCAAGGGCACCGATGCGACTGTCACAGTGGAGAAGCAACTGGAGAATGCGGAAGCCCCCCCTGAACGTGAAGAAGGAGTGATGGCTGCCAACCCGCTGCACCCTCCCCCAGCCCCTGCATTGACCCCTGGCTCCGCAGGCACCCCTGCACTGTCCGGCACGCGAGTTGTGGTGGACTTGAACAAAGCCGACGAGGTGCATGAACAGGGCTGCGGGCAATGAGGGTTCGAGGGGAAGGCTTTGCCTGGCACGCCCAACACACGAGGCCAATTATCCTCAGCATCCACCCCCACATTTAAGACCCTGAAACAAGTGTATCAATCTGTGTGTAGCCGTGTGTCACAGAGTGCGCCTCACCACCGGCAACGACAGATGAAGGGAATAGAGCAACCGTCTGTATGGTCCGCACGGCGTTCATGGCCAAGGGGTTGCCATGGGATTCGTCACCTTCCCCTCGGAGCCTCAAAGCTTCAAACACCAGCAGTCAGTTGGTGCAACCAGCCAACCCCCCCTTCCCCCCTCCTGTCTGAACCCCCAAACAGGAGTTGTTTCTGTAAGTTTGTGCACCACTGATTTCAGAGGAACTGCCGCTTTCTGTTCTGTGGTGGCACCTTCGAAGTGAGTCGCATGATGGCCAACACTTGTGGAAGGGAAGGCGAATTGAGCACGAGGACAATTATGGCATGGGCACCTTGTAGACCGTGCGCGCTGTAGCGCAAACGACACGAGTGTGTTTCCGTTCATTTCCGGGCTCCAGACGTTACCTAGGCAGAGCAGGGGGGGCTAAACCAAAGGGCGCGTGCTATGTGTTCCGCACTGTCAGCCCCCTACACACACCGCAACCAGTTTTGATGCAGGGTGATGCCGAATCACCTGGAACCCAACCCTCGGGGGTTCAGGGGCTGGATGTATTGGACGGGGGGCTTGGGCGGACATAACCGGCCCAACTGCTTTGGGAACCCCCTCTGACCGGTTTCCCAGCCGCTCCTGACACTTGCTGTAGGCCCTCGCTCCTTGCAATGCAACCCTGTCAAAATTGCCAAGGTGCCCGCTCTTGCACTAGCACTTGTGTAAGGGGTACGAACGACGCACATTGCCCCCTCTGGCATAGTCCTGCAATGCCTTGCTGCCATATCTCCTTGCCGCATCCTCAGGCATCACCTGTGCGGTGTCGGCAAGGCCGGCACTGCCTGCTCCCTGCCCTGAAGTGGGGTGCTTTCGTTCGACAAGGCGAAAGCTGGTGCAAAGTCGAGTTACGTCACACCACCGGAGTAGTCTCTATGTGCTAGCGCACCGCCGCACTCACCACCGAAGTCGCGTTCAAACGACGATGATGCTTTACAAAAGGCTTCCCTGTGACTGGACCACCTCCTCTTATGCGAGAAAGGGGGCATAAGGCCGGTGTAGGGGCGGGTATCAAGCGCCTAGTGCCAGGCGTTCCCCATTTCGGGAAGTGTCGTTTCACAAGGGGTCAAGGGGTGGCTGGCGCAACGGATCAACAATGCGGTGTTGTGGCGCACGATGAAGTACTCGAACAAAAGATTTCCAGGGGGTAAAGCCCACTCGCAATGCATGTGAACACCGACCAACCCCCCCCCCCCCCCCCTGCGCGCGCGTGTGCACAGCCGTGTGTGCCGCCACGGGCGGGACTGCCTGCACTGCCCTGCTCGCCGCAGTCACAGGCATCGCCTCGAGACAGCGCCAGGGATCCCACTGCAGACAACGCGGTGCTTTGGGCCCGACTTGCAGTAGAAGATCATGAGAACCGGTACCGATACGGTGTGCTTGCGACACCTCAGGGCTTGGGGCATTGTGTGCATTGCTCCGGTCGGAGGGGGGCATCCGCGATTTGGTGTTGTTGTGCCTTGGGGCTGTCGCCTTGCGAAGGTCGCCAGTGGATCCCTCGGTCGCATGCAGAAGTGTTGCCTGTGTTGTGCGGAACCGGTCCCTTCGTTGTGATTGCATGGCGGCACTCTGTCATCCAAAATGCAGAGGACTTGCACAACTCCTACCGTACCAGGGCCACAAAGTGGATTGCTGGCTACGTACCCCTTCCGTATTGGGGTCTCCAGAGGAATGTGGATGTGGCTCAATGAAGCGTTCTCATAGGGGCCTCCTGTGAGGCTGCCGGGATTACATCCGGTGGCATGTCATGGTACAGTGGGCTGCAGTTGATGATGCCCAAGGGCAAGTGAGGCTGAGTGGGCGATTGCCAGCGCTGCTGATCACCGAGAGTGCAGGCTTTGGTACTTGCATTTTCTTCCTGGACGACGGTGGGTTGGGGACTACTGCAGGCGAAACAGCACAGACACACCGAGGCAGGGGGCCGCTTCACCTGGTGGGGCGGGCGGGGCTGGATGCCAGGACTCTGAGAAAAGGGGATGCTGCATGCTGACATCCTAAACCCGTCCTTTCATGCTCTGCTGAAAGGGTTCTTTGATGAAATATCAGATTAATCCGCCCCTGATCTGTCAGCTTTTTTGGTTTGTTGGTCGGGCACTGCTGTGTGTTTGCTGTTGCTTTGAGCTGATCTTGGACTTGTGTATGTTGCCATGAAACACGGGACGTTAAATGCTAAAAACCAAAATCAGGGGAGTGCTGGATCCTCAGATCTTACACCCTCGGAGTGAGGGATGCTGAAATCTCGAAGAAGGTGGTCACTGGATGCCAAAGGCCTAAACCAGAGGACCGCTGAATGCTGAAGTCAAACGTGAGGGCCCTACATGCCAAAACCCTCGAACAGCAGATGCGACAATCCAAAAGGAAGGGGGTTGCTGGCTGGGGAATCTTCAAATACGGGGCTGCTGTATGTGTGCTGCATCCAAAACAAAGGGCTGCTTGATGTTGGAATCCTGACAGAGCGCAGTTCTGTGTCATGATATGGCTTGTGCTTGCGCCGGTGCATGGCTCACGCAATCCATATGACTTGGCTGGGTTGCGACGATATGCAGGTCATGACGGAACGTGGACCGCAAACGCGACGCCCTCCTGGAGCAGATTGCATTCACCACTACCGTTCGGTCCAGTGCCGCCCCTCGATGATTTGAAACAGCAGCAAGGTGTGGGGCCTCTTTCATCTACTGCATGCCTTGCTCTCAGTGGTCTGGGAGGTATACATGGGGTGTATGGCACGCTGTGGGACACGCTGTGGGCTGAGTGGCAAACCTGCAGCCGGTCTCCCTTTAACACTGCTTGGATTTTGGGCGGAAACAGTGGATTGTGGCACGAGACATCCCATAGAGAGAGGATTAGAGAGCAGTTGGCGGGGCGGGGGCGTATGGATATCTGGTGGTAAAAATACCAGACGGGGTGGGGGGGGCGGTGTGGAGTCGGCATGTTGATTGGGGAGCCCTGTTCTTGTGAGGGCAAGGTGGGTGCGGGGACACCAAGTCCGCTGCCTAGTGCCGGGCTCCGCGGCAACCCCAAGGAGCCCTCCTTGACCGAGACGGTCGCACAAGTCAACCGACGGCGGTCAGCAGAAACCACAAATACCGCTGGCAGTCCCCGCCCACCCCTTTTAAAGGACCGCTTTGCTGCTGATTCTCAACGGAAAGGTGTCACGCAGACGAAATTGGCATTCCAACGTGTTGCCTGCCCCAGGGCGAAAGAAGGCAGGGGATGGCTGCACTAACAGTGGCAGGTTGCTCATTACCGTTTCTGGCCAATTTTCCCTGTCATTACTGGTTTTGGAGTCCGCAGCCCATGGGTCGCGGCCGCCCCGTGATGCAGTCTCGACATGACATGGCCTTTGCATGACATGTGCATTGGTTATTGCAGGATACCCTTATGACAAGCCATTTCCGTCGCAAATGTCCGGTATTCCCGGCCAGCAGCCTGAGCCCTTCGTGCAGACTCCTACACACCCCGTCGCTTCGGAGTACACCGCGCAGGAGCAGTACGAATTGCAGGTGTGCGCAGTCCGGGTTTGGTTTGCAGGTTGAGCAACCGTCGTAGTGTGCACCAGTGTAGCTTTTGCAGCTGACCGTAATAGAGAGCGGAGTTGTGGCATGGACAGTTGTGATGTGCACAGCTGTTGTGTGTGTTGCTGTTCTGTGTGCAGTTTGTGTAGAACTGGGGATAGTGCAGATCCAACGGTTTGCATTGCTCAGGGAGCTGGGGGTGGTTCCCATCTTCTGCTCGTCTCGCGGAGGAATCTTGTGCCACTGCATTGGTGTTCTGCGGTTGTGTGCTTTCCATAATGGGGCATCTCCAAGTGTTTGCAGAGCGGGTCTCAACTCCTTTAAACCGGGTGGGAACAAGACGCGCCGTGCGCGCATCATGCAGCTGTGGGCGTGATCGGATCCTTGTGTTTCACTTGTTTCAGGCCTGCCCTGCCTGGTTTTCTACCAATGGGACAGATGATTTTTTTGTTCGGATGTCTTTGGATAAGAAGAGAGAGGAGATGCGCTTGTGTTGTTATTGTCACCTCCGGTCCGAGTTAATTGTCCTCAGCCCAGTCAAGATGTTGAAGTAAAGGTAGAAGGACGCTCCATCCCGCAGGGGCGTGGCGTGTGCGGAGGGTCTGGGATGTTTGGAGAGCTGATGTGTGACAGGGTGCGGGTGAAGTGGCACCACCGGAGAGCCAGGACGACTGTCAGTTCGAGGCAAGAGCATCCGGAGGTTCCAACGGGTTGATGGGGATGCTGTGCGGCGCATAGCCTCAATCCTTCATGATGCATAGGCCCCAACCTCGCCTCCCTCCGTGGGAAGACCCATCATCGTTGGACACAGCTTAGGGCTGGCAACGGTCCCGCTTCTGAGACACAACTACGGCGTGCGCTGTGCCTGCCGCTCCCTCTTTGTTCCTGCAGCAAATCGCCATTGCAAAGCTGCGGCAAGTCACCGCACGCCTCGGAATTCAAGTGGGCTACGCGGATGTCAACCGAGTGCAAATTCTAAACCTGAGGCCCAGCGGACCTATGGGCGTGGCAGGCATCCAGGTTCCGCGCCGTGGGTGGTCGGTGGGGGCTTCAGCACTGGGCTGATCGACGTCAGTGGGCGTGGAACTCGGAGTGAAGTTAGCGATCCGTAAGAATTGGCGCCGATGGGACTGATTCTGTGGGTATCTTGTATGGCTGGTTCCTGATGCTGTAGGAAGGCCGGCGTCACCGTCTGCCGTTCGCATCAAGCTGACGGTAGCGCAATGTCTTTGTGCACGACCTGCTAGTTGGTTGCGGTCAGGTGGGGGGAGGTGGGTGGGGGGGAGGTTGAGGACAGGAGATGCAGCTTTGTGATTGGGAGCGGAATCCCTGTCCCACTGCTCAAAATGGCACAGTTGCAGCCTTTTGCCTTCGTGGCGTTGACCCCTTCCCAGCGCTGGCGAAGTTTCACATTCAGTTGTTTGGGTTTTGGTGGTTCGATTCTTCTTTGTCTCCTGACATCCAGATCCACATCATCACGCCCTCATTTTGGTCAAATCATACGACTGTTATGCAAGACAGTTATGAAGTGTAGCCTCTGCTCTTTGAACCGATTCTTTATCTCTGGGGACACCGCAATTGTTTGATTTACACGTGCTGCGATTGTCTTATGTGCAATCTCCAAATTCGAGTGCTTTCTTGATTTTTTTGCAAGACGTCCTAGAAGTTGCCTTTGATCAGCGTGTAGAATTGAGCACACGCATTCATATGTATTTGCGATCCTGCGCTCTGGTGCGGTTCTGTGGTGCCATTCTGGTTGGGGCTGGTGTTCTGTTTGCTGTGCTTGCACAGCCCGACCCCGACCTCATCGGTGTCAAGATGCCCAAGCATTCGGGGTAGTCGGAGCGAGACGTGGTGCGTAGATGTCGCCTGTGGCTCAATGACGCGAGGCGTTGTGCCCGTAACTCTCAGTGCCTTGCTGTTGTTTGTCCAAGGGAAAGGGGGGGCGGTGCAGATGCAGATTGGGCGTGCACCTCTTACTGCCCTCCACTGCTTGTCCCGCAGAACGGAGATGAGGTTGTTGCTCTCAATGGAAGTCCGGTGAGCTTTGTGCGGTATGCCTCTCTGCCCTGAAGTCGCAGCGCACAACCAGGCCGCTGAATGAGGTCGCAGTGCCCTCCAATGGTCCATAGGACACGCCCTCTACCGCTCCCCCTCCACCGACGGTTTGTCTTATTGCCCCCGTCTCATCCAGCGCCCTTTGCCCCTCCGCAAGACCTCGTGATTCCCTATTTTTTTTGTGGCAGAAAGACAGCAGAGCTCGAGTTGTGAAAGGCATCTTTGTTGAACCCCATGGCCTATCCCTCAACGTCCCTCTTCCACCTCCTCATTTATTTTTGTTTACCTCTGCTCGGGCCATTCTTATCCTCTTTCTTTCTCATCCTTGGCCGTCTCGTGAAAGTGTGTTTTGAGCCATGGTTGCATCTTGGCAGGCTCTCATGCCAAACGGGTCGAGTGAAGGATGCGGGTACTACAATGTGCACAGGCCTTCACAACGTGTTCGAAAGATGTCTGCGGCCCCTGTCGTACAAGTTTTTGCAAAAGCAGTGAAGAATTTTGCACTTCAGCCCTCAGGAACGCAAATGAAACACTGAACGAGCAACGTCCAGCTCTGGGCAGTGGGATTGCGGTGCGGGAGGGACAATCAACAGCAGTTGAGGGCCTTGACTGGAGTCGAGAAGTGTAAAGGGGCACCTTGAGCGCAGTGCGACTATCTGCCCCTGTGGCCCACCCCAACAGCCCCTCGCGCCGAGTGATACCATCCGACGAGCAGACGGATGTTTGAAATCCGCTGAACGCCCCTCGCCGACGCTTTCCGCAAAGCCCTGGTTGGCCTGTCTTCCCTCCGGGTGCCCCATGTGAGGGAGCTGTCCTTCGTTTGCCCTCCGGTCTCCAGCATCAATGCGATGTAGAGCAGCAGCGCACGGGCAGTGCGCGTGCGGTGCATCGCTTCTCCCTGATTTGTGCTGTCGTTGAGCACTACCCCCAGATTGAGCCGAATCGGCTCTTGTCCCAGAGGGTGTGGTGGTGGCGGTGGTCAGCAAAGTATTGATAGTGGCTTGGAGTGTTGGAGGGTATTGAGAGTACTGGTTCTGGCACATCCTGGGCCACTGCATTATTCCGCACCAAAGACAGGGGAAGAAAACATGCCCGGTGCGTGGGGCGCCGCCAGTCTCAACCTGTATTCCCTTACCCTACCCCGCACCCTCCCCTGGCCCTCCCCTCCTCCAATAATGATTCTGAGGTGGGCAGTACTACGCGCCTCCCCCCATCCCCATGCGCTGATGGTGGATACGTACCTCACACCCCTGAATCCTGTCCCGCCCCGTTCTCAGGGATTTCTATTCTTTGTGCCAAGACCTCCGCCCCGGAGATTACGGAACCATCACCGTCAAGCGCAATGCAGCCACGCAGCAGTATCACTTCAGGTGCACTGGTTTTTGTCGTGCCTCTCACACACGAGCGGCTGTAGTGCAGCCCTCATGAATCAATGAATGGGTGCCGTGCCCATGTACCATTGCCGGCCCAAACCTGCCCCCTGCTCGGCCCTCTGGGGGCTCCCGCCGGTGACTTCATGTGGACCCGTGGACGGTTGGCTACACACTACCCCGGCCCCCGAGCCTTTTCGGTGTGGAAATGAGTAGCGAATGGGAGGCAATTGGAAGGTTTCTCCGCGCAGCCACGGTGCCCAAAACATTGTCGGGCTTCCTGCTTCCGGGTTTGGCCCGTTTCGGTTACGAAATGGCCGCGTCAGTTGTGGTTAACCGCCGAACAGACTCGATGGCGGTGAGGAATGACCAAGGCTGAGGTTGGGGTGTCAGTTTAATCCGCAATGCCAAACCTCGGGTGAGATCCCTCGACCTTGGGGTTCGGAATCCGCGGTTTCCCCCCCCGGGGTAAAATATTCACCCCAAACTTTTGCAATTCGATTTTCGGACAGGAGACGTGATTGCTGTCCTATTCTCGGTTAAGCTACAAGTTCCATGAAATCATGTGCCAACCCATTCGTTCAAATACACGAATTAGTATTTTTGGCACATGATTGATGTGGGCTTGCTTGTAATGAACCGTCTCGCCACCTGCCTATTCCCTCAATGCATGTGATAATTGCGACACAGGCAATATGCGTACCAGCCTCTCATCTTTGGCCTCGCTCACATTACACAACATTCGGCGGCTTGTGGACATCACGACGACCGCCCCACACCAATAAACGGGCAGCACAGAGGGAAGGATGCATGCTGTTGCCAGACACTTGGAACGCTTGAAGCCCTCCAGACTCCTCAACAAATGATCACAACTGTTCTCAATTTTCAACAAGGCAACAATTTTCGAGACCCCTGAGCCCCCACCGACCTCTCACAACCAGAAATGCTGCTTACGTCCACCACCTCAAACGTGATCAGGTGGCGCTGGGTCTGGGTCATGCATTCAACTCAAGTGGCTCTAACTACTTCCGTGCGCGCAGAAGGCGTGTATTACTGAGTGGTACGAGGCACAGGGCTGACTCGTTGAGGCTGTGACGAAGGAGGGGCCCAGGGCCTCGCCAGTTCGCCCATTGGCCGACAAGAGCAAAGCGCAGGGCCTTTGAGAAATGTTGGGCCTCCGAAGCAGGTCACAGAAGAAAAGACAGCAAATTGCGCCGGGGGGCCCTGGGGCATGAGACCATTGCCAGCCCCATGTCGGGCTTGTGCTGTGCAGTCATACAAATAGAGCTAAGGTCAGAGCCAGGGGGTCCGTCAACCCCCCGAGGGTTGCGGCATTCCAGTCCCGCCCCCTGGGGACAACGCCTCCACCGGACTCCTGGCTCAGCCAACCCAACAACCCAGCCCCCCCCCCCCCCACACATCCTCCCAGAGGACCCTCTGGGCCATGGTAGTTCCACTTAACAGAGACCTTTGGGCCACCTCTTCCCCAACGTGGGGACCCCGGGACGGCAGGGGGTTGTGTAGCTGCGTACGTGGCTCCCTACACAAATGCTTTATCCTGCGGCATTACCAAACACACACACGCGAGCCCCAGCGGGAACGCCCTACCTCAGGTCACAAGGCCAAGGCATCCACTGTCACTATTTGGCGGATGAGCTGTGGAGTGAGGCCCCTACCTCCCGCCCCTTTTGCCGGGGCCCGCCCCCCCCATCCCCCCCCAAGGCCCCAAGATAGTGCGGACCAGCCGCATCTAGACCGACTGAGCCAGGATTCCCGTGGCTTCACAAACCTTCACAGCCCTCACCCGAGCGCCAGACGTTCCCGACGGGTTTTGGGGCAAATGTTCTTGCCAGCCCCGAAGATGCATGCGCTCAGACCCAAATCCAAACGCTCACCAACCCTCGCCATCCCCCCGCGACCCTCCGCGAGTGTTCAACATCGTCCGCAAAGGTCAATCAGGGGGTACAACCTGCTGCAAATTACCACAAGTGCGCGCAACCGCTGTGCACTGTATCTCCCTCTGGGCGTTGCGGTAGGTCGTGGTGTCCAACAGCTCTCCCCCTGTGGGGCTGGGACATTTTTGGGGAGCAGGCCTATCTGTGCTCGCGTCTTGCTTCAGAGCTGGTGCACAAGTCTCGGAGGCGCAGTTCAACATTTTGCAACGCATTCTGGCGGGCACGTTCTACTGGGGCGACAGTGAGCGGCTGCAGCAGATCAATGCCTCTCAGGACACCGCTTACGCCTGGTAACAAGCGGCGCCGCATCCAATCGGCATGTTCGGCTGGCATCGCAGTTGTCCAAAAGACCTCCGATGAAGATGCACACATCTTTTGTCCACGCTCCCATTTTTGGCTCACCGCCGCTCACATCTTCAACGCTTTTTTTGGCCTGGCCGCAACTACGCCTTGCGCTTCCAATCGGGCCCCTTAGATACCCTGTCCATTTCTGTGCATGATCGGTGTCATGGGGGTCGTCGTTTCCTGCCATGCACCTGCCCAGCCCCTTCAAGACAGTCCCAGGGCCCGCGCCGTAAAACGGCACCCTTCCCGGTGTGAAACGGGATTCAGCTCTAACCGTAACCAGAGTACGCCCAAGCGGCTTTTGCATTGTATCGTAGACACGCGCACACGCGCGCACACACACGCACGCACACGCACACGCAGAGTTCATGTATGCTTTGGGAGTGGTGGTTTCAACGCAATTCACAGACATGCGCTGATAATTCTTTCTCCGTGCTGCCCACGTTCCAGAGTAGTGATCTGTGGCAGTTGTATGTATCCCTAACCCCCTGGATTGTCACAGACCGCTGACCCCCACCCTCTGGGGGGTGCGCGCTGTAGGCTCGGGCACACGTGTAGCACGTACTAATGGGACACCTCAGGAGATGGGCTCAAACGCCGCTTTTGGGGCGGTGAGCAGACACTTTGCCCGCGCTTGGGCGTCGGGTTCAGGTCCGCTGGCTCAAATGTGACTCGATCGGGCATGTCCGATTGGCTCGATGTTGTCCACTCACTTTGTCCGAAGCCATCACCACTTCCTGTTGCTTCTCACGGGGAGCGTGTCTGCCTTCACTCTCCATGTGGCCATGGCTTCGGGGCACGGCAGACTCTTCAAGTCTGCGAAATTTGTGGTTTTTTTACTTTTGTCCCGGTAGATCTGTCTGGTATGGGGTCTGTGGTCCAAAGAGGCGCCTTGAAGCCTCATTGGGCTCTGGTCTTGCTCTCTTTGAACACAGTGGCCTGCTGTCGCGAAGCTTTGGTGCTGAGGTGTCGCTGGGTGCGTTCTTGTGGATGGAAGGATGCGTGATGTCATCCATTTTGGCAGTGCACCGGTGGAGTTGGCAGCTTGTCTTTGTTCAATCCGGTTGAGCTGCAGACAAGACCGGGCTTAGGTCTTGGGTCGCTGGTATGGCATGGGCAAAGTCCGTATGCTGCTGATCCCGGATGCAACAGCTCAACGAAGGTTGGGCTTCCGTCGTCAAGGTTACCCTCACTCGACTCATTTACCGATGACCGCAGGTCTCACACACATCAGGGTGTCACTGGAGCAGTTGGGGACACACAGGACGCAGGTGGCCTGGCTTGCACCCACCAAATAAACCAGGCATCAATGCAGTTGCACCCGTTTGCTCCGCAATTTTCGCAGCACAATACTTTGCTTCCCACCACCCTTCAACTGCAACGGGGCAGTGGAAAGGTTTGTGTGTGTGTGTGTGTGTGTGTGTGTGTGTGTGTGTGTGCTGAGCACGTTGACCAAGGGCGGGCCACCCTTCTCTCTTGCAGTCCATGCACAGGTGGATGTGCCCCAGTTTCTCCTGTGCTGGGCAGGCCAGGGAACTGGGTTTCCATGTTTGGCCATGTGTTTTTTTTCCCCAACGATTTGACACCCAAATCATTGATGTTGATGGAGATGGTCGACTGTAGCCCAGGGGAACGTCTCAGGCGTCGTGGGGTCTGGCCCACTTTCGCGAATATGTTCGGTGCTGGTGCCATTTTTCGGGGGGGGGGCAGGGTTTCACGAAGAGCACAAATAATTTTTTTTGAGCTTTTACACGCTCTCAGACATTGTCGAGGGGGTGCTGGCAGGATTCCCGGAGCTCTGCACAAGCCAGTGCTTCATGGGGAGCTCCGAGGGCCACGGCGCTGTCAGCCTGCCAGAACTGCGGTCTCCGTGCGCACTGTGTGCACGCTGATCCGACGTACAAGTCTCGATGGGATACCACGTTCACGGGCTGTCCGCCCACTCAGCAGCACACCCTGAGAGATGCGGATCTTGAGCAGTCCGGCCATTGTATATACTGTGGTCTTCGAAGCAGCGAGTCACACACGTCGTTGCCTGGGCCAGCACACGCACAAGACACGCAGTGCTCAGGAAGCGCACGCACAAAGACACGTCCACATCGCAGCCGTGCGTCCCAAGGGGCCTGACTTGCCATGGGACGACATACACACGCAGACCACAATGATGACCACCACGAAGGCTTTGGATGACTGTTGGTTGTCGGTTGGAACAAGGGGGCCATTCGCCCATGCCACCGCGCACGCTTCATGCCTGGCCCAAGGGAAAGGGGGATGAGGGGGGGCGATGGGCAGGAAGAGCACTTCTATCCCCTTGAGCTTTGTCTGTATGTGTCCTTCTGCATGTTGACGTGGGTGCTGTGGTCGAAGGGGACCCAGCACCTCATAACCCCCCGCCCCGCCCGCCTGGAGGGACCACCGTCCCACTCTCACTGACCAAAAGCATGTTCCCCCCGTGGCTTGGGACAAGCAGCGCAGACAGTCTCCTCCTGAACACTCAAACCGCCGTTAAACCCGGAAGGAAGTATCAACCGACACACTGACTTGGTCTTTATGGCACCTCGATCCCCCCCCCCCCCCCAGCGCCGGCGTGGCAGGGACACCAAGGGGCAAAAGCAGCGCTTGTGAGCAGAGGGACAAGTGTGCCCCTCTAACGCAGTAAAAATGTTGGGGTTAGCCGAGCGGGCTGCCTCCCTCACGCAGTTTTTTGAACCTGCCTTCTCGACCCCCAACCCAATGCACTGGCCCACCCATCCACAAGCGGAGGGGGGCCGTACCCCCGGAAGTATAACGGGCAAACTCCTTCAGCCGTGATGCCACACACACACCCAATGGCCTTGATGGCACACACGCCGGCCCTCGCCCGTTCAGCGACTGCCACGGCCCATCCCGTTTGGTGGTGGTGGGGGGGGGGGGGGGGGGAGCTCTGTGCACCGTCAGTCTCGGCGTTCAGGCGGGCATCTCAGTCCCCAAGTGCAACAGCAAAACTGTGCCCTTTGCAAAGTGCGAAGGACCAACGCTTTGCTTTGTTCGAGGCCGCTTCGAGTGGGGCAGCACCGCATGTGCGTGTGCATTGCTACGGATGCCCGCGCAACCCCCCAAGATCCGAAGCCACACACCCCCCGCCCCCTTCGCGCGCGCACGGCCCATTCTGAGCACGGCGACCCCGACTGACCAATGTGCTTTGGACCGCAGGTGTTGTGGTCAAGAACGCAAAAAGACCTTTTGTGAGCCGGTTGAAGTGGGAAAGAGGGGCGGGGCCATGGCTGTGAACGAGTTGTTTCTGCCGAGAATCGCATCGTGTTTTTGAGGCTGCAGCCCCATTTCCATTTGTTTCTGATGTGATTTGCGGCGAAATGGGGCCATGCCTGCGCAATTAGGAGGAGGCAGTCTTTTGCTTTCAAAGCCCCACCCCGGCCGATGGTCTCCCCCCACAGGACCCCAAGGCGTTTGGGGCTTCACAGTGCTACCCTGAGGCCCTCCCCAGTGGCCTTGGGGTACCCAAATGCTTCTTCCATTTTTGTTTGTATTGGTCCAATGTGCCTATCTTTGCTTCTGATGATTAAATGGACGCACGGCAGTGTAGGCTTAGGCCTTGCGCCGCAGGCCAACCCCCGCCCCCCCCCGCCCAACATTACCACCGCTGCCAAACGCACTCCAGCTCATCTACACCCATTCGTATGCCGCTTGGTTTGCAGACGCAAACCATCACCAGTACGCATGACCATGTGCATGCTGCAATACAACTTATGCCTGCCATTTTGGTGTGCATGTGCCAGGGATTCCCTGTTTCTTCGTTTCCTGGAATTTCGTCCCCGGCTGATGCAATGCAATACGACACACTCTCTCGCCGTCTATCTTTATGTGCGCAGGATCTCCCGATCTCAAACTCTCAGATCGATGTGCCAGTGGTACCCATTACCTATTCACAGCTCTACACCCAAGCTTCACTGCCTGAGCATTGTTGCACTCGCACTAAACAATCTCCGGCTGCACTGCACGGCTCCCTTTTGCTGCAGTGAAAGACAGAACCAGCAAGTGTTACAAAGGAATGACGCCAGCGAGTAATGACTAAACGGGAGTAATGAGCAACGGGGGCGGCTGCACGGTGCGTACGTGCCTGTGTTGGGTGTGTTGCGGGGGTGGGGATGGGGGGGGGGTGACCACTGTTGTGCCTCACAAATGTGCTTCTGGAATGGGGCAAACGCCCTAAATCGCCAACATGTGACCCTGAATCACGGCAAATTGATGCATATTTCCGAGCAGCAGAACAAATGGGATGCCTCATACATGGGGACGGGGAGTGGGGGGGGGGATGATGTGCACCGGGAGCCCACCTGCTGTGACTGCTGAACGTAGTTTCGGGTGGCTGGTTTGGGTATCAGCCCTTCGTTTTGTAATGCGCATGCCTGCAGTTGTGCTGGGTTTGGCGACGTGTACTGGACTCAGGTGTCGCTGGGACCTTGCAATGCTCCTGCGCAAGTGCCGCTCACCACGGAGCCGGTCGTTTCAGGGTACATCAGTGCCCATGACAGTTCCGCAACCGCATGTTGCTCTGAATGGTCCAGAGGGCCATTGGAAGTTGCAGGTTAGACATGGGACAGTCTTCGCTGATGGCACGTGTACAGGAAAAAATCGGTTTGGCAGTGCAAAGTGGTGATGTGATGGAGAGAGCCCAGCAGAGTTCGTGAAGCGTGGGCAAACCACATGGTGTAGATCTGGACAGTCACCGTAATTACAGTTACCATATCGTACACATGATCCTTCGCGATGTGTGGGTCATTTGCATTCATTCGCCCAGAAATGTGGCGGGATGTTCCTGTTATGTTTCTGTGTAGGCAGTGTGGTTTCTGCACACAATGTGTGATAGTCCTCTTGGGCGAATTTCCCCCACGTGATATGCATGTGTGATATGCATGTACTCCCCTGTTCCGCCATTTTTTGAGGACCCCGGCTTGGGGATCATTGGAGGACATGAAACCAAATGGCAAAACAGACATCTTGCAATTGCCCTGTGCGTTGCGATTTACAGTGGTGCTGGTGCTATTGCTCGTGTCATCCTTGCCGTGAGGCTTAAACTGCCTATCGGTGCCATGGGGATGGGGACGGCGTGGTGAGATGAACTCAGAGTGCAGTGCAGTAGCTACCTCACTTATTGCAGCAGTGGTGGCAGGCATTCGTAGGGTTATTCTTGAAGATGGGTCTGGGACAGGATGGGATCCATTCCATGATTCCCGGCTGGGATCCGCAAGCACTGCTCCAATTACATGAGGCTATAGGCAGGTGCTCAAACAAAATAGGAATCTTGATGGGTTCAATGATTGACATGCTGTTGGCAGACGTTGGGCCAAGGGGCCTCAGTTATGGATGCGGGGCGAATTGTAAAGATTTGCGAAAATATTTAATTCCCAGCACAGGGTGTTGTTGTCCGCAAAAAAAATTAAAACGCAAAAAAATATTATTTTTTGGCGTCATGCCTTATGCAAAAATGGGTTCCGCAAAAAAAAGGGCAAAAATAAACCATTTTTTCCCCTACCCCCCTTTTTGCAAGAATGCTAGAATCGCGGGATGGATGCTGTGTTTGCCCCACTGCTTGTTGCCCCCGCCCCCTTTCCGTGTTTCATGCCCCATTTTGCACCTGGCTTTGCTTTCAGAGAATGATGAATCAGGGACCACGTATCTGGGCATCCAGGATTGTCACAATATTGGATATTTCAATCCAGATGCTGATGTGCCCCAAAGCAGATAAAGGGGCTAGTTCGGGACATTTAATTGCCAGTTCATTTGTGATTCGAATTTGGTTGTTGGTTGTTGGTAAAAAAGAGTAAACCCGCGGGTCGAGGGTTTCTTCCTGGGTTTTCATGCACTATTATTGAGACGAAATGACAAGGCAGCATTTCACGTGCCATGGGCACTATTATGAATGAGTCGGCAACTGGTTTGTTGAAAAACTGGTAGACCTGAATCATGCTTGTTGGTCCTTATCTGTGCTATGGGGGGAACGTTAGCGCGCCGGGCATCTTTTGTGACCCGTGCCCCACCGGTGGACTGTTGCCCACGCTGTTGCCGTTGATATGTTGGGCAACATTATATGGATTTGCCCCTTGGCCCCCGGGACATCAGCAGATGTTTTGATTTGGGATGGGTATGGACCTTCTCGTACCCGAGGTGATTTCTTTGATTTCGAAGTTGGGGGCCATGATGGTGCTTACAAAGGCCGGATTCATGTCATTGCGCCATTCATTGGAAGAAAGAATGGCATTTTGACAGCCCGCCAACAACATTATAATGACCTTCACGGGTGGTCTCGGGCACGCATTGAGCAGTTGTTTGCTCGGTTGTGGCACGCAAGATGAGGCAAAGGATGAGGCAAAAGTGTGTGTGTGTTGTGTTGCCAGAAGCGCTCCACCGTCGCAGTTTGTGATGAGTGTAAGGAGCACTATTGTACTGAATGTATTGACACCCACACTTGTGGGACCAATGTTGTTTGTTAAGTACAATACAGATGACAGTTGGAGTTGCTGAATTCACAGATATTGCTTTATTATGCAACGTGCTTTGTAGGGAAGGTGTGCAGTGCAACGTGGTCTACTTGGGGAGCTTCTCCATGAGAGGGTAAATCTGGGGTTGAAGTCGGAATAGTTAATAGAAAAGTAGCGCGCCGGGCGCGCGCCGGGCAAACATTCCCTAATGAACTGCAATCCCAGAGTCCAAGGTACGCAAGGTCTCTTGCAATAGCAACAAGATGAATCAACCCCAATCCCCAAAACGGAAAAAAACGCAAAAACGATCATAATTTTTGGTGCAACGCCCTACACAAAAGCGGGTTCTGCAAAAAAAATCGCAGAAATAAGATATTTTTTGCCCATTTTGGATGCCGTCGCAACAATTTTGCTTATTATTAATACAAAACACCCAACGCAAAAATAAGGATTGCGTGAATCTTTAGGATTCACACGGTATGCGGTGTGTCCGTTCACTGATGTGGGATTGAAAGAGGCTGGGTTGCCCAGCAGCCACAAAGGAGGCGTGTTGTTTCAGTAATATGGGATGGCCATCTGCTATTATTTTTGGGGAGCGCCTCTTCCACAGACAAAGCGCTCAAAGCCGCCTGTGCCATTGCGCAATTCAAATGAAGATTGAAGACCATAATAGAGTCAAGAAATGGGTGAAACAATTGGATCACCATTCCTTTACGGCATCTCTTTGGGCTCCGCACACTGCAGGAAGACTCAATGGGTGCTTGTGGGGCTGGAATGGGGAATGAAGGCACAGAGTGAAATACAGTCCCACAGATCCAAGATTTATGGCCACACACCAAACCCTACAAACACAATCCTGCAATCGGCACGTGCTGCAGAATAGGAAGTTGAAGCTCACGAAGTTTGAGGTCACTGTCACTCATTGTGGCGACATGCCTGTTTGCAATTAGAGAGAGAGAGGGGGGGGGGGGGGGCAAAAAGGACACCTGAAAACAAATACAGGAGGGAGGGGTTTGCCATGGGAGATTTTTGCCAGGCACTATCTTCCCTTGGCGAAATTTTGGTGAACAATTCGCCGCAGCCGCAGGGATTGTGTGATTTGAGAAGAGCCAAGCGCGCCTACAAACGCGCTTGAGCCAACCGTTTGTCTTATATATGCATGAAATCTGGTGCTGCTGGTCGGATTTGTCCCACAAGAGTACGTGATAACTCAGAGCAATGTGCTTTTTGGTTGCGCTAAGCAATCTTCTCATAAACCTCGCAGTCCAAGATGTCGTGAAGCGCTGATCTGAGGCCACACACAACACGAGGCAGGGAAGCATAACACAACGCAATGCAAAATGGGGGCGTATTGCGCGCGCTGTGCACAAAGTGTGTATAGGACCATACCCAAGTTGCATAGTGGTGCCTAGTACCACTAACAATGAGCCTTCTTATGCATTAACATGAACTGTTCGCGTGCTTTGCCCTCATCTTTTGCATCCTTTCCTATAGTTTTGTGGTATCTACCAAGAATTTGGATTTGGATTCCGATTACGAACTATGGCTTGCGATGAGGAAGAAATGGAGAGGTTTCAACAAAAGAAGGCGCGGAAGAAGTGGAAGGAGGCTGAAAAGGTGGCATCACAATCGGCAACAAAACCCCAAGCTCCTAGTGTCTCGGAATTATTCCGGGCGCTGTGGTGAGGTTGTTGAGACAACCGTGAAAAAGGTTCGCGGATATCTCAATATGGTGGTGGACGGGGTTCGATGGTCTAACTGCTTGAACCATTATAATCATAGCCCACGTGACCCACTTCACCACCCACTTCACCAACTCTATGCCTATTAGCTCGATGGGCGGTGGCCTTGGGTGGCTTGGGAGGTGGGGACGGGATGAAACATGAGGCTATCCAACATTGTGGGGGTGTAATATGGTCCGTACAGGCAAGAATATTGCCAATGGTAGCAAAACCCCCCAATTTATTCCTATCATGTGCGCGATCATGCACACATGCCCCCATTGTCAACGTGCCCCCTCTCTGTGCAAGATTTCAGTGCGTTGTGTCGTTGTTGTGTGAATTTTTTACCTTTGCCAATTCAACAATTCGACGGTGCTATGCCTCTGCTGGCTTTTTGCAAAACGTCGCACTCTTTTGTCGCAGCACATCCTTGTTTTGCTTGCTCGAAGGTGATGCGCCGCCTTTGTTCATCAGTTTTTCTGGGTCTCTTGCTAGTGTAGTGCTTTATAGGGGGGGGGGGGGGTTCGCCTGGGGACAATTTCGCCACAGATAAATCTCAAGGGGACAATTTCGCCACCCATGAAATCCCCAAAGCTCCAAGTGTCATACGCCCCAGCGACTGCAATTAGAGACACAAGACATGCACCAAACAACGACTCCCAAATTCCAACACATTGCCACAACATTGTCACAGAATGGTGTTTTCTGAGTGTTCGTGCAACACTGAGTGTTGAAAAAATGTCGTTTTGAACGATTAGTGTTTCCCATGACATTCAAAAGCGAAAGCAAGACAATAACTGCTCTCCCAAAATTCTCATCTATGAAATTTTGTAATGATCGTGCCTTTGGGACCCAAGCACATAATTTTGGAGCTAGCTCTGAGCAAACTTTTGACACACTTCATGTTTTTGTTTTGGATCTCCAAAATGACAAAAAAAAACAACAAGGAAATCTCAAATACAAGTAAGCAACGGCAATTAAACTTTCATAGTCAACACTGTCGTTGTCCAAGTCACGAATATTTCAGCCAACCAGCGGTTGGTTTATCAAATACTCAGTTTGTTGCCTGGGAGAAGAGAGATGATGCACATTTAAATTGCATAAAGAAAGCAACAAAACTCTAAATTTTTTTGAATTTCATGCCCACTTTGCCAGGATGCCCACTTTGCTAGGATGCCCGTTTTCCAAGAAGTGTCTTGAGTACTCTCGTTTGAACAAGTTGCTCCGGCCAAAAAAACTTGATATGCTTTTTTGAGCGTCTACAACGTCAGCGATAACAGCTTGCACCACCATCATGATAGCCCTTTTGAAGCTTCTAAATAGCTTCAAATAAGATTCAAATACATTAGAACACTAAAAATAAGTAAAACGGAATATAGATTACAATCAAATCACTATAGCTGTAAACACACATGATGAGCATTCAATGTGTTGCTCGAAAGCTTGTCAACCATCATCTATTGCTTGCTTGTTGCTCGCCCATAGAGACATTGCAAAGCAACTACAAGGCAAACAATTGGCAAAACGATATGCAACGTGCCATATCATGACAATCCGATGCGCCCATTTCCGTTTCCAAGGGGGAGTAGTAGCGTTCCGGGCATCTTTTTTATGACCGTTGCCCATTCATGCCTGTTTTTGCCCCCCCCCCCCCAAACCAAACTATCTGCCCCCAAGAACGCAGGGGTGATGCAGCCACTGCTGATTTTGTCCCCGATTTTGAAGTTGGGGGCCATGATGGTGCTCCCAAAGGCCAGGCTCATGCCATTGTGCCATTCATTGGAAGAAAGAATGGAACTTTGACAGCCCGCCAACAATGCTATAACGATGATTGGTGGTACCGCGCACGCATTGAGCAATTGTTTTCTCGCTTGTGGCATTGGGGCTTGGTTAGGAACATGTGGCGGCCCCGATGAGTCGCACCAATCCGTCCCTATTTTATTGCATTTTTCGCAATTTTGCATTCGGAGGCAAGTCCACCATCCTCCTTATGGACCATGGGACCATGTTCCGCCTCATGTTTGGATGGACAAGAGCAACTTGGCCGCCACGGAGTATGGTGGAGAGGATGGGGTAGAAGTGTGTGTGTTGTGTTGTCGCAAGCGCTCCACCGTCACAGTTTGTGGTGAGTGTAAGGAGCACTATTCTCCTAAATCTTAGACGGCTGAACTACAACCCCGATTTCAAACCCAAAAATGCAAAAAGCGGAAATTTTCAAAAGTGGTGTAGAAATGGGTATTTGACCATAGAGAAAATAGGGCAACATATGATATGAGGATGAAGGTTATGCAAATGTATGAATGACTCGGAAAAATGGATTGCATGTATGTAGCTAATGCAGGAGCATAACGAAGGCAGGGGTAGAAATTAAGGGAGGTGGGCACAGTACAGAAGCGCATCAGTTAGCACATTACACCCCAAAACCCCCAAGTAACAAAGTTAAGTTGACCTGTTACTGTGTGAAAGGAGAGCGACAACGAAATCAAATCTCTCAATGTAAAAGAACTGTATTGCTTGTACTGCATTGTACTACATCGTATACGCATTTGCACGTTCATCATCCGCATATCGGTAGAGAAAAATTTGTGTAGTTTTTTTAGAAAAGGAAATGTCTACTGAAATTTCGGAAGACCTCAGTCTTGTCGAAATTTCGAAAGGCACCTCATTCGTTGAAGTGAACACAGAACACACACGGTCTTCCGAAATTTCGGAATCCCAATTGTCTTCCGAAATTTCGGAAGGCAGACACATCGTAAACCGTCTGCCGAAATTTCGTAAAACATTACGTTTACCAAAACAAACAAACAATTTCCATCACAAAATTTCTGCAGACAACCCAAATACCAAAATTTCAGATAGTAATTCCTCTACCGAAATTTCGGAAGAATTACCTTCATTGCATCACCCGAAGTAATTCAAGTTGCACACATCCCACTGAACAGTAATCAACAAATATGTGAATGCTACAATTGCTGAATGAATTCCAAAAAATTTCAGATGTCAGGTACATGTCCTATGTTAACGCTGTAAGGAACCTCGCCCCACAGTGATTTCTATCCACATTAATGAATTCATTTACGGGTCACGATCTCGTATGTTCACTTCGGAGCTTCATTCAGGGACATGAATGGATCACAGGCATTGACATGTTGCATGATGCGGCTGCCGGTGGTGTCAGTGCCACATTTGTGCTGTTCTGTCTCCAAATGCGTGCTGAAAAAAGTACACGCCCATCCTGGAACAAATTTCCGGCTGATGTCGGTGTGACACCAAGGAAGAGGTGGATTACAATTTTTGCCAAAGAGGTGATGTGTATGTGGCGTTCAATGTCTGCTCGTGTTGTCCCATACCGGCAGCTGCAACCGGAACAGCTGTTCATCTCGGCCACGCGCACACAGCAGCGTGTGTTGAAGAACTACGGAATTGTCGCCCGACAGGAAGTGTCTCTGTATGAACGAGCTGCGAACAAGGCACAACAACTTTGGGATCGCATTGATGGTAAGAGCACCTGCATGTGGCTTGACAATGTCTACATCAAGCATTTTGTGTTGAATCCCCTCTACTCAGACCGCTCACACAATGCAACTACTACATGTCTCCTTCGTACCGTAAGGTTGAACAACTTTCCAGGCCACAGGACACTGCGAGAAATGCGTCTGGCAGTACCAGCTTTGGCATTTAAAATCCAAGAGTCTTTTCAGGCATTGGAAGATTCCATTGCCACTGCTCTGACAGCCGATAGGACTTGGATTCGCATTCCTCTGGACATTGTTCGTGACGTTGTTCAACGACAGGTGTGGCATCCTTTTCAAATCTCTGGGACAAGATGTGGTTGTACTGCATATTTGTTGGATCTACTAGGCATGGTGTCAGAGGTGCAGCGCCATACCGGGAAAACAATGCCATTGCTGATCGACATGAAGGTACACAATGCTTTAATGAGATTTCTGTATGGGAAGCATTATCTGCATTTTAACTTCAGGCATTTTCTGCAGCATATACCAATCGTGTACGGGGTGTGGCACCCGTACAAGTACTGTCTAACAGTGACATACAGGAAATTTCTGCCTGTAATTGCAGTCCTCTTGGACCGGGAACTGAATGCAACGCAAGATGTACCAGCTAACCGCCGCGTTCAATTCATGGAGAAGGTGTTTGCAGGCTTGCTGCTTGCCTGGCCCTACGTTAAAGATCTTGTGAACACCATTGTACAGCGCATTAGAGCTATTGCCCACCCCACCGCCCAGGACCGGATGACTCTGCAAAGGGTCACAGCAGTACAAAGGCTGATGTCATCATATGCACCGGCTTTGTTCGTTATTGGCCACCTCGTACGCAAGTGCACATGGGAGGGACGCGAACTTGGGTCTGCACGACACGCTCGTGAATCTCTGTTTTACTGTTTTATACTTCTGACCAGCATAAGTGGCGGAGATGCACGGAAAGTGGAATACATTCAGAGTGTTGCACAGGGTCTCCTGTGTTCACATCCATGGTATTGGAGAACATGCGCAGTCATTCACAATGAGGAATCGAACGAAAGCAAATTGAGTCGCTTAGGTGCAGCATGGCGAAAACATCCAAACGTAAACTCCCTACAGGGCACATCTGACCTGTTCATAACGATACCCACACCACGAGAGTGGAGCACACACGCCCGCGAGACCGTCACCCCCCATTTTGTTGCATTCATGCGTATTTCTGTCCGACGATTTTTGAGCAATGCCGCAAACGTTACCACACCCTTTCTTGAATACAAGTGAGGCAAAACGATTAAACCGGAGGCCCAATGGAACATCGACTGGTGTGCGCCCCCCTCATTGAGTTGTAATACACAAAACCTAACCAAACTACTTTATCACGGTCTTCATCTGATAACCCGCAGCACAGCTGGACGTCTGGAACACGCTTTGCTACAGGAACATGGGATTGGACGTAAACCCCGGGGGGAGGTGGTGTTGGACGAGCTTGAGTATCGACGCATCCAGATGCACTGGCGAAATACGAGAGATACACAAAGAAAGAACAATGTTGGCCGTGCAATGGCCGCAGAAACACGAAGGAATGCGGCACGCGGCAGAAACGACCAACCAAACACCACACAATCCGCTGATCATGCAAGGGGGAAAAAACGAGTTGCCACCCGGAACGAGCAATCACGAGCCAAACGACAGCGAACAGGGACTCGAACACATGCGAGAGTGGACATGCGGCCACAGAACACACGTCGCGCGATCAAGGAAGAATATGTGGATGCAGTGCCTGACGATGACATTCCAGCAAGCAATGAACCTTTCGTGTTACATGCGAGAGATGATGAAGATTTCGAGTAATCTCTTCCGAAATTTCGGAAGAGATTCGTGCATTTCGCATGCACTTGTGATCGATCCTAAAATGGACATGTCAGCGCTGAACGTTTTGTGTTGCATGCACCAGATAACGATGGTTGTCTGATTGTTCAATGTCTGACAAAATTTCGGAAGAGATTACGTAATGTCACCAAACACACATGTGGTGTATCTCCCTCGCAGACAGCAAACCATGTGTCCCCAATTGTAAATATTGTGAAACGATCCCACAACCAAATGAATGGTTATACCCCTAACCGCACATTTAACCACGATGCAGCCCAGTACCTGATAAGTCTGCCCGGATGCTACATTCCTGCGCTACCATAATGCATGGTGAATTCGCTTGAACGAAATGACCCCAATGTGTCCTGCACTCTGCGTTCATTGATGCCCACTGCGCAATTTGAAGGGACTGCATCACCAAGCACAACCGGGTAAAATAGTGATTGTGTTTCGGAAACATGCTACGGAACCATTCATCGACTTTGGTCTTCCGAAATTTCGGCAACAACGTCTTCACAGGTTCTCGCATCATTGTCCCCCCTGTACGCGCGTCTTTGCAAACGTAGGTATGAAGTTCCAATGCCACATGCTTGTACCGCTGATAACAGTTCTACTGAGGAAAGCGGTGTGGTAATTTCTAGGGAACGGAGGGCCGATAAATGAATCGTTATCACCACCAACGTCCGGGAGCGCATTGCTAGTGCACACATGCAATCGTTTGTTGAAAGCATTTCAAAACAATCTGTCGCCTACGGTTTGCAGTGTTTCTTTTTTTCCATCGTTACAGATGTAGACCTTCAAAAATACGGAGGACGCCCTTTCCGCCATCTGGAATTTCTTGAAGGCATGTCTTCCGAAATTTAGGAAGAGAATTTTCATACATTGGTGTCCTCTATTTTCGGTAAGACAAAGGTTACGAGCATTTCACATTCTTTCAATCCCGCATAAGATATGTGCCGCAACGAGACACAAGGGTCATGTATGTGCGTACCCAAAAAGGGTACCGGAATCGACACAAGATTCACCTGTTTTGGACCGCAGTTTGCTAATTTTCGTTATTTCGACACCGAATACCATTTCAGGTTCATTGTCAACCGTTTTTCCGACGTATGAAACCGTTTCAACCTCCGCGTCAGAAGGGTTCTAAGGACCACGATACGAAGGACCAAAGCACCAAAGAACAAGAAGCTGCTCATGAGGAAGTTGAGAAGGACGTGGTTTCTGCAGCTGTTCCAGACCCTGTGCAACATAAGGAACGTTCCGAGTCCGCAGATGCTCCAGCCTCGGATGTCGAAGACAGCGGTCTGGCGCAAGAACCAATCGCTAAGAAACAGAAGGTAGTTGGCGAACCAGGTATATGTGTGCTATGTCCGTGCGAGTGCTGTGGCTGTTCCAATCTACATGTTCCTGCTGCCTTCTCTGCAGAAGCGTCGTACGAATACGTGAACCCGGACACGGTGACCATCCAGCAGTACACTAATTTCGTGCAGGAGGTGCACAGATCGAAACTGCAGTTCGACAACGATGATGGTATACCAGCACACGGACAAACACGTGTCGTTGATCCTGTGAAGACTGAGCTGGTGAAGTCCAACATCCTTGCAGCAACGCCGCCCGATGACCATCGTATTGATGTACTTACGTTTCCCTTTGGTGTGTTCTCCTACCACGTGCCTGTGCAAGCATAGCACTTTATACTTACCTTGTTGTCTGTCTCATCAGCTGGCAAGATACTCATACTGGGTGGGCAGCATGCAGTCGCTGCCTGCGAGCAACTTGAAAAGGATCTACAGACGAGGCATCTGAAGCCGAAGCCGTGGATGGTCCGTTTCACAGAGACAAGACTGCGCGCCGACACCCCCCTTGCTGTGAGAGAGATTCTAGCAGGACACCACAATAGTATCCAACATGGCGGTACTTCGCACACCATTTTGCAACGCTGCAAGATTCTTGCGCGAGAGTTCACAAGACTACCTAAATCCTCACTGTCAGAGATCACCGACCTCATGCTTGCCAAGGCTGGGCACACGGCCCAAGCAGGAACGCGGGTATGACGCGTTCAGGCACACACGGCCACACGTTGTCGCAAATCGCCTACTGCAACATATTTTCATACAGGCAAACATGGTGAAATCTTGGATAACCGTTGCGAAAGACGTCCGCGTTGGAGGAACGGAGATGGCTGCCGCTATTGCGTCCATGTATCCGCCCAATGAGGAGCATCCGGTGTTTTACCATTTCAAATGTGTTGAGGACATCAATTCATTGGATATGAAAAGTGTGATTGCCTACCTGAAGGTGTGCACGGCCTACGTCGCTGGCGAAATTTCGGAAGACTTGCTTGTGATTGTTTCACTTGTTTCAACAGGGCGAAAAGCCGACCCCGACAGGTTTGCGAAGGGTGTGCAAGAATCTGAAGGCGCAGAGACTGTATCAGTATCATATGCTGAACCCTGAGAATCCCTACGTCCACAATGACAGAAGTATAGTTTGCGCCTTCGACACTGAAATTTTTTGCACCTCTTTATTTTCCTCACACATTTTCCTGCACTGTGCAGGGAATCCGGGTGAATGGGAGCGGATCCTCAGGATTTTGAAGAAAGCCAAGCGATCCAGCGACATCGCCATCCGTCCTGGTCCGACGTGGGTTCCTACTGAGGAAAATCCTTGTCCGCCGTGGAGTGTTGTGAAGAAAGCAAATCTTTGGCTTGATGAGGAATGGGAAGCGTTACGGACACAGTTGGGACAACCTATGATTACTCCTGAGGTAATGCCACACTTTGAAAAGCCAAATCGTAACTAATGCGGTTGCCTGCCGAAATTTCGGAAGACAATTTGTCTACCGAAATTTCGGCAGACAATTTTGCCGTCGAAATTTTGCCGGACTAATTGTCTTCCGAAATTTCGGTACGCAAATTGTGTACCCTAATTTCGTTACAACTGATGTTATCCGTTCTCCACTTTCGATATGCGCTGCAAGTAGAAGATGAGACATCGTCAAATAATGCTGTCACATTGTTACGTTACAGGTTCTGGTTGGAGACGACAAACACCCGACCAAAGTCACATGTGGCGAAGGATCACAGGGCGAAGGTATCATTTATCTTGTGGATGGAACCCCTGGTGCACCGATTCCCCCTGAGGTTGCGACTCTGAACTTCGATGTAGTATTCGTTGAAGTCCCGAAGAACCACATTGGTGGGTTTCACAATTTGATCAGCAAAGCACTTTGCGATGGCACCACCGTTGTGATCCATGGTTCCGAGTCAGATGCAACCAGCTATGGTTCCCAGTTGAAGGCTGCCTGCGATGTTGAGAGTCTTCATGTGCTCCGACTGGCAGTGTACAACACTGGAATGTTCACCCTCCACTACAGCATGCACGCCACGACGATGCTCATCCTCGCCCACAAACTGCCACGGGTGTGTTGGCGTACAATGTACTGCTCCTTCTCATAAAACCTTATCCTTCCGTTCCTTATCCATCTTCCTCAATATACCCTGCCCAGATATGTCACTTTCTGTGACACTGTGACGTCAGATCTGCCACTCGAAATTGCGGGAACGGTTATCAACGCATATGGGGCCGAGAAAAGTCCTGTCATGTGGGCGGTTGTGGTTTCCGATAAGCCCAGACTGACGGCAGATTTGCGCGTGCGGCTTCATACTCCGGCGAGTATTGTACATTTGGGGCTGAATTCTGCAACTACGAACACTCTGGAGGCGGAGATTACAACCAATCTGGTGGAGTGTGACAATCAGGATCGGCCTCCTTGGGCACTGATCGGCCAGAGGTTGCTGAATGGTGAGCCTTTGTATCCTCCAGAAGGGGTCGATGTATCGTCTTCTGAGGAGAGTGAAGAAGAAGGTGTGGTGTGCTGACTGAATATACTGCATGACCCCGGCATTCATGTAGTCAATACCGGACACAGTGCTACGTCTTTTCAACATTTGTTATCATCTATCGCCTTCCGAAATTTCGGAAGACACTATCGCTACCACATTCTTGGATTTGTCTATGTGACATGTTACAGAGGACCAACCTATTCGGGCCACTTCGGCTCCTAAGAAAGCTGGCAAGGAACCTACCGCCAAGGAGAAGGCAGCATCTGAGCGGCAGCAGAAGGCCGTCGCAAAGGAGGCCGCCAAGAAGGAGAAGGAGTCCGTTGCCAAGGCGAAAGCGGAGGCCGCGGAGAAAAAGAAGCAGGAGGCCGACGCCAAGAAAGCTGCTGCTGCAGAGGCTAAACAGAAGAAAGAAGTATGCTGCACTGCGTGTCTGCATGTTGCCGGCCTCCCTGCGTATACAATACTGTGACGTTCGGAGTTGGTGTTGCATCATGCCCCTCGCTATTGCCAGGCTGAAAAGAAGAGTAAATCTGGAGCAAAGTCGTTCGCTGCATTTCAAAGCCAGTTGGCCCGCAAGAACTGATGGTTCTAGCTGTGGTATGCTGCATTCTCGATATTTATGTTCGCATCTGCTTGTTACATTTTTCCCTTCGCTTTCTCTCTTTGCAGGTTGTCGGTCACTATTTGCGTTATTGGTTTATCTGGATTCTGCAATGGTTGTGATTGGGATCTATACAACCCTTTTTTTTCGTGTCGGATTAATACGTCCAGTTCTTTGGTCAAGAATGTGGACTACAACAGCCTTTTGAAATTTTGTTGTTAGATGCACTTCTCTGTTGCGGATGTTCCTGGTGCACCTCCTTTTTTCATATATATTGGCTGTGCAGCCTTCTGCCGTCATACCACTGCATATGTTCCAGGTGACCTATGTTGTCAGGTACTGTGTATTCGGCTACTGCAGTACACGTCGTTTCGTGCATTGCGGTATGTTTGCTATCGAGAAGTGTATATGTCACTTTGGGTTTGCAGAATGGTCTGTGTGGTTTGGTATATATCAATTTTTGTCCCGTCTATTTCTCCATCACTTACTTTGACCTGTCTTGGACGGGCCGGGGTGCTTCTGCGCTACATTTGTGACAGAGTAATCTTCTACGACTTTTCGATTTTTTACTGCCTTGTTTTGCGTTGCTCGTATTCTCTGTTTGTCACTCCATATTTATGCTATTCGTTGCATACAACATGCGTTTCTTCAATTTTTTAGGGTAGTGGGTCACATATGACGTTTTATTTTATTGCTAGCAGTGCATCATGTATTGTTTTAGTGGCTTCGGATGTAATGGTGTCCATGGCCAATATTTTACCAGATGAAAAGCTTCCGAAATTTCGGTAAACGATTTAATTTTGGATATTGTGGTAAATACGATTACAGAGATTGCTCGATTGATGTCATTTATATGTCATCCGATATTTCGACGTACTGAATGTCTGCCGAAATTTCGGCAGACGAGTTGTCTTCCGAAATTTCGGCAAGTCTTGTTTTTTCAGATCGTAGAAGCTATTTCAATTAGGGCAGTTCATATTCCACATCATGCATTTCTGTTCATCTCTTGGTAACCTCTGGTGTTTATGAAACAAGTGTTTGTGTGATTTTTTGCAGAGGGGACGTTCATAGACCATTTCTGTTTACATTTTCCCAAATGGTTGTTTCGTGTGTTGGCAATGCATTTCGCCTGATGAGATGGGTTTTTGCTGGGTAGGTTTTTATTTCAAATTTTTTTGGTTTGAAATACCATTTTGAAACGTGTTTTTTCCAAGTGTTTTCTTCTAGAGAAATTAAAATTTGTAGGTAGGGGTTCAGCCGTCTAAGTAAATGTATTGACACCCACACTTGTGGGAATAATATTCTATGTTAAGCACGTTCTGAATGACATTTTGTGTTGTTGAATTCTCATATTTCGGCATGTGTAACTTGCTTTGCAGGGAAGGTCTGCGGTCCAGTGCGGTCTACTTGGGGGATTTCCCTAGGTGAGGATAAACTTGGGGCTACAGCGAAGATACCTAACACAAAGGGCGCGCGCCGGGCAAACACCCCCCCCCCCCCCCAACTTATGCCTATACAAAATGGATTGTGCAAGCTGATAACACCTTTAATTCAATTCCTGCCTCCACGCCGCAAAATTGGAAAAATTGAAGCCAATGCCATAATTAGAAATTGGCATGAGTGGGTAGGAGAGCCGAGATAAGAAATAGCAATATTTCTTTCATTTACGAGAGAACAAACAACGGTGACGGGGGTAAGGGGTGGGGTGTTAAAGTGAGCTCACATACGGATGGTACCTATGGGCGGGGAGATAGGGTCAAGTTGGATTTGCGTCTGCGGGTGCCAACATCCTTGACACTAGGATACAATCAAAAGAGATAACCTTCAGAAATAGGACAGCTTACATCCCACTGGGTGCAGATAACGTGCATTCCATCACAAGGAAACGACTGAAGGTTAGGGCACACTCCCATCCCAAGATCAAGACCCCTGTTCCTGCCTGTCTAAAGGCAGACTCACCAAGATCCTTATGCAGGCGGTCCTACAAAGTAATAGATGTAGAAATTCAAATAGATAAAGGCACGTGTTGCTGGGGTGCAGACTGGCGGGGTTGTCCAACCATAGAGACCCTGTCGGCCTGGCATTTTGCCCGTGGTTGTGCAAAGGGGGGAGGGGTGCATTCATGGTTTGGTGGGTGGGTGCTTGGCTGACTACCGCCCCCCCCCGGTGTACTTTGTTTGGGAATGCCATTGGGACTAGGCATCTGTGAATGATCAGGTATGGCCAGTGAGGGATGCTGCATGAAAAAGTGCTGTTTTCAACAGAGCCAGAGTCGAGTCCTGCAAGCATATTCGCTGTAGCCATGGTCTCGGATGATCTGCATACACACCGGGATGCCGATGAGCCCATCCTCAGCATGGGTCCTCTGGCGTAAATTTCATGAGGAGAGACAATACCGTTGACCCCGTAAGCGCGGCCCGATTTATGCATGGAACCTCCATCTGTGCGTTATTTCCCCTGATCTGGGGTGTGCTCTTTCTGCAAATGGGGAGGGCGTGGTTGCTATTGTCGGTTCAGACCCACGCACAATGACTGGGCTTGAGCTGTGGCATCTGCCTTTGTCTTTTCCGGGCCTGGCAGGCCCGATGGCCATGTTGTAGCATGGAACGCCTGTCAAAACAGGTGCTGCATGTCCGCATCGGGCTTCGGACTGCACTGCGTGTGGTGGTGTTCTGCAAGGTCAACCACATGGTGGTGATTGAAAATGGCAAGCAGGTGTGTGTTCGTGTGTGTGTGTGTGGGTGGGGGATGCAGGCAGACACGTTGCGAGGCAGACAAGGCAGGGACTCTTTTCAAACTGTCAAGAGACGATGCATGCCCTGTGATGCTGCCCCCACCTCCTGCCCTGCTGTCCTCCCCTGTACTCATGCCTATCCCCTCACTCACGCATCGACCCCTGCCTCTGCTACGCACCCATCTACTCCACACGTGTATTCCCCAGCTCTGCTAACTGCCCATGCCCTGTTATTACTCATGCCCCTTCCTCTGGTCATGCGTATCTGCATGAAGAATACCCCTCTGCATGCCCCTGCCCATGTCCCCTGCATCTCCATGTCCGTTGTTAAGCCCCTGCTCATGCTGCTTGTCCCCGGCTTTTCTCTGTGTCTGGAAAGTGGCAGAGACTTGGCAACGGCTATTGGCAATCAGCAAACCGACAGCCAAACAATACTCTGTTCAACTTCGGGTGCGTCAGTTTGCATTTGTGTCTCTCTTTGGGGCAGCCCTGGTCTGCAATGCCCTTCACTGCACCCCCGGTTCATGTGGTATCTGCAGGAACTGATGGCATTGATCCGACGAATCGTGACGAAGCATCTGAAGGAGATCTACTCCAAAGAAACTAAAAGTGCCTCGTGCACTGGCGAGCTGCAGGGTATTTAGGGCGCATGGAGCGGGCGGTGTCTGTGTTTGTGTGTGCGTTCGTGTGTGTGTGCAGGTGTGGGTGTGCTCGGCGGGTGGTTTGTAGTACCCAGTTTCCCAATTTAACGAATCAACGTGTGGTAGCACGGGCACGATCAGCAATTACTGATCCATCACCCGCAGGGGTGTGAACAAACGTGGTCCCACGTAGGCGTCGCATGGTGCATACAGATCCCAGTTTGCGTTATGCCGCTGGCATCAGCTTTTCTGCTGATGAGACGATGTTGTCTGCACACGGTGCTGGGGGTTGCTCAGAATGCAGAGGTAAATCACGGAGAGGTCGGACATGCATCGTGTGGAGTGAGCAGAGGCTCGGGACCTGTACGGTGCATGAAGCACGATGCGCTCTGGCAGCTGACCCAAATCCACCCGAAACAACTTTGTCCGGGCCCCTGCTGCCCACAGAAAGGCGCCGAGCCGCCTCATGCCCCTCTTCTACTGCTGCTTCCACTTGACGCTGTTGGCCTAATGATGTTCGTTTAACCAGCAGTGCTGTGCCCTGTTTGCTGTGCCTGTTCGTCTCGTGTCCATCGTGTGGGTGTGGGTGTGGGTGTACATGTGTGGGATGGTTCGCTCGATCTCCCCTGCAAAGTGTGTGTGCGCGGTTCTGTGGTCGTGTGGGTGTGGGTGTGGGTGTACATGTGTGGGATGGTTCGCTCGATCTCCCCTGCAAAGTGTGTGTGCGCGGTTCTGTGGTCCATCACGATCGGGACGCATTGTGGTGCATTGTGGATCGCACTGCAGGTGAGACCATGATTTTTGACTACGAACTGCAAGTCACCCCCGCTGTCTATCATTTGGTCTACTCTCAACCTGCCGCCCAAACGTCCAGTGCCTCCTCCACTGGCACTACAAGGCTATTCAGCTCCTTGACTGACCCCGGGGAGTCGGCCGCGGGACCTTACACAAAAGGCTCTGGGTCTCACAGTGAAGGCGCTGGGGCCCCTGGCGAGGAGCCAGGCCACCGACAGTCTCAGAGCACTGGCCCAGCCACTGCACAAGAGGCGAAGGACCCCGAGAGATCGCATTTTGAGGCAGTAAAATCCGAGCCACTGGGGTGTGTTTCAGTCCCATGTGGTCGCTGCAGGGTGGAAGACAGTTGGGAGGAGGTTGCACGAAGGTTGTTCAGCGATGAGGATAGAGGATTGCATGGCTGTGGACGTTAAGGTGAGGGCATGGCTGTAGGGAGGGCTTTACACTGCAGAAAGGTTTCAGTGCAGACTTGTTCTTCCATATCTTCTCTCGGGAGCTTGCCAGGCGCCACCCGAAAACAAAAAGAAGAAAAAGAAAACGTATCACTGCTTGTACAACACCTTGTACACGCAACACCGGGTGTTGTTTCTGACATCTTGTGAAACGACGGAATTGTGGTTCAAGTTTTGGATGAAAAAAATGGGTCTCATTGCTGTGGTTTGGAATGGTCTGGTGGCTGGCAATGGAGTTTGTTTGCTCTGCGCATTTGGGTTGTCTGAGGGGTGGCGGTACGCTGCACCAACCCCACAAAGGCCTGTTCTTGGGTGCGGTGTCCTGCGCATATGTGTCAGAAGGTGGTGCCCAGACAATGCCCCTTGCAGTGCCTTTTTTGCCGTTGTCTCCCCAAGGGACTGGGAGAGGGGTGTATGGCCAGTTTTACCTCAAAACAAGAAAATGGGTGCGCTTGCAGACCCTCGAGGAGCGTTGCACATCAGTGGAAGCAATGGTCTTTGGGGTGGTGTCCAACGTTGTATCAGAAGTCCGGCATACTGTACTGTGCTCACCCCTGGTACAGTGCATTGCTGTGCTCTCTTCCAACTCTGCCACAATGCGCTCTGCCCTCCCTCTACATGACTCTGCCACTCTGGGGTGCATTCTTTTCGTAGGGCAGTGGACGACAAACCGTCTGTTTCAGATCTGCACACTGCGTGTGCCATGCCATCTGCCATAGCAACCGACCGTTTTGCCCTGCACACAGCTCCTCAAACACTAATCATGACCCTGAGACCGCCTGAGGCTGGGGGATTCGGGGGCCATGGTGGACACAGTGAAGCGGCTTCGGTCTCCAGTTATTTTGAGGCACCCAGGAAGCGGAGCAAGACCGTGCGGTAATATATTAGCAGGATAGTCTGTTGCGTGTTATGAAAGGGGCACCAACGAAATACCGGAGGGTTTTATCACGGTGGAAGGAGTGGAGCCCCCGTACTTTTGCGTTCACCCCCCCCCCCTCCTCCTCAAACCTCTTGCCCCTGACGTCTAAGGTCTAAAGGACAAACCAAAAAGACCACAACGTACCCAAAGAGCCACACCAAAAACAACATGCACTGGGTACTCAATGCACTGGTGCCAGAACCTGGGCACACGAGGGCATATATGTCAAGAGTCCAACCCCCCCACCCAAAAGACTTAACACTAGGAACGCTCCTTCTTGGAGCAGTTCATGCCCGCCAGCCTTCATGGTTCCAGCAACAAGCATGCCAGTTGGAAGAAGGCTCCCAAGTGTCAGCAAGCAACAAATGAGCAACCAAATGGGCTTGTGTCTTTTGTTGAGAGCAATGTCCACACAGAACCCACAATGAATGCTCCATAGGAAGTCCGGAGCAACAGCCTCTACATCGTTAGGGGTCACCATGACACTAACCTGAAATATGACTCTGTCCCTCCATCTCTGTCCCTTCTCCTACCCTCACCCTAAGCCCAAGATTGAGCCCACCTGTACCATTAACCACTAACATGGGACCGGGGTGTTTTGAATTACAGTGCAGGCCCAGCTGCAAATAAGGAAAGGGATGGCATTGAGGTGGGGGGCAACAGGAGCCTCTGGTAGCCACACGTGATTGTGTGAAGTGC